>JAQQPM010000002.1:6000000-6600000 GCA_029339225.1 Phyllachora maydis
ATTTCCTTGCTGCTTGCTTTGCTCTTTATCGTTTTAGATCACTACGATCTCCGGAAACCTACCAACAATAACGTTATTTAGGCCTGAGTAGTTAATATAGACTTGTACCTTACTACTAGGCTTTTTTGCTAATAGTACTGGTATAGCTACTAATGATATACTGCTCTATATAAAGCCCTTAGAAAGGTGGTTATCTAGGTATTTCTGGATTACTAGGAGCTCCTAGGAGCTTATAGGGCGGTATTAAGTAGCCGGTAGTAACTTGCCTAGGATAAGTTTAACTTAGTAATCGAAGGGATAGTAAGGTAGTAGTATTTCTAAGTTTATAGGAAGAAAAGCCGTAATTAAGTCGTAATATATAGGCAGTAAGAGTTTCCTAATATTGGTTTTTAAAACAGGTAGGTTAACTTTAAGGTACTTTTCAATATCCTTATTAGATACCCTAAAGAGATAAGAAGGAAAGGCATTAGTATTATCTAGAGTTAGGAATAAGTTAGTAGTAAACCCTCTTTAAAGCAATATATCTATTACTATATCAAGTTCTACTATTAATATACTAGAGATACTAGAGTCCTTTATAAAAGATAGGAATAATATAGTAGGTAAAAGCTATAAATCGGAAGGATCCTAGTTAGTAATTAAAGAGGAGTTAGGGGAGCCTTAGGTAGGTATTAAAGGGTCCTTATCCTAGAATATAACTAGTATCCTTCTATTAAGAGTTATAGTACTAGAAGCCCAGTCTAGTAAAGGATTAAAAGTATAGAGCTAGAAGAGGCTAAGAATTATATCCGGTCTAGAAGGGCTTAGAGGCCAGATATATAGGGATAATAGCTTAGAAGTATAACCAGAATTAGGGTAATAAAATTAATAGTCTAGGATATAGAAATCTATAATAAGACCGGCCTACTTACTATCTATAAGATATAAAGGGCAAGGTAAATCCAAAGTAGATTACTTTAACCTTAAGTAATCTACTATAAAGGAATTAACAAATCTAAGCGGAGAATAACTAGAGTTAATAAGGGTTTAGAGGGGGACTGCCTTACCTTATATATATACTAAGATAGTAAAAAGCAAAGAAGAATTAGTATAAACTATACCTAAGGTAATAACGAACTCTGGATTAGAGGTAAATGGCCTAGGATAATAATCTAGTATTCCTAGGCCTAGGCTTTCCCCTTAGAGTTTAGTTATAGAGCTATAGCTAAGGTAGTAGTAGGTCGGTTCTTCTTCGCTCTATAATCGTAGGTAAGATAGCCTAGCTTACTATAATATAAGTAAAGGTAGTTGTCGATTTTATAGGCTTTTTCCTTAGAAGAAAGGTAGGAACCTAGAGGTAGGATAGCTTCTAATACTATAGGGTTACTATTGTTATAAAATCCTAATTAAAGAGGTAGTACCGACCTAGAGCTGATTTAGGATTAATACTGTTCTATAGCAATGTTATTTTAGAGCTTCTAGTAAAGCTCTATCTATTTTAGAAAGTCTATAGGGCTAAGTCGATCTACTATACTAATAACAGTATAGTATAGCTTCCGACCTACTTTCCGTTAGAGGTAGGTAACGCGTTATACAGGGGTCTGGTTGGAATATTCGCCAAGTTGTACTGGCTCTATTAGAAAGTCGGCAAATAAAAGCTTATCCTTATCTATATCTAGTTTCTCTAGTTTAGTAAGGCTAATAATGCTAATATCTTCTATAAGATACTAAGGGTCTAGCAATATAAAAATATCGGTAATATATATAATTATAGAAACATTAGAGGGAAGGCTATAAGCTAATACAACTAGCTTGTCTACTTCTAGGTAAATTTGCTAATAAGGTTTGCTGCTAAGACGCTATAAGATATAGAGGACTTAGACTAGGGTATCCGGGAAAAAAGCTTTATTAATGGCAAGCTTTACTAAGACCTAGGACTTCTAGGTAATATAGGCTATTTGCCGTTTAATAGAGTTTGCAGAGGTTCTATTAAAGGTTGGAGGATTAATGCTAAGGAGTTAGAATAAAGTTGTATAATTTGTTAAGATAGGAGCTAAAGAGGGCTAGGAAAAAGTAGCTAGAAGGAGGGCGGAAGGGGCCCTAAAGGAAGTTATAGCTAAGTCGGTAGAGATACCTAAAATTCTGGAATTCATAGCTTATAGGAAATAGAGTAGTTAATTGTTACTAGCTAAGATAAGGTTAGCTAGGTTAGTAGCTGGTATTCCTAGAGAGCCTAGTACCTCTAAGCCTTATACTTAAAGCTTGTCTTTTACTAATTAGTTGCTGTTAGTTGCTATTATAGAATCAGTAGTAACTTATAGTTAAAGTATATATAAGAATAGAGGGATTTATCAAACCGTTTATCAAAATGGACTTTTAACAAGAGGTTTTCTTTACTTACTAAATCTTGCTAATTTAGCAAGAATATATAAGTACAATAAACTGTTATAGCTAGAGCAAAGATAGGTTATAGAAAGATGTTATTATATATAGGACAGAAGGTCCTGGTGTGAAACGAAGCTATATATGTACAGGATAACAACGGACTATGACACTATTACCAAGGAATTTGTCCAGTTATTAGAGCTAGGGGTTTTTAAATTCCTACCTAGGAGTCTATTACCTTCTAACTATAAGCTTATTACCTGTCGAAACGTTCTTAAGGTTAAAAAGGACGCTAAAAACAGGCCTTTTAAGTATAAATCTTGGTTAGTGGCTAGGGGCTTTATACAGGTAGAAGGCCTAGATTATACTGTAACCTACGCCTCTACTAGTATACCACCTACTTGGCGTATACTTCTAGCTATAGGTACTGTTCTAGACTGGGAAATAGAATAAGCTGACTTTATAGGGGTATTTCTTAATAGCGCTCTTAGAGAAGAAATATATATAGAAATCCCTAAAGGACTATTAGACCTAGCAGCTTCTAATAAGGCTATTTATAAGCTTTTACTGAAATACAGCTATAATCCTTCTACTCCTAATATTATTAAACTATCTAAAGCGTTATACAGTCTGAAACAAAGCCCTAGAGAGTGGCAAGATAAGCTTAAAATCTTACTTAAGAGCCTAGGCTATCTCCCTCTTATTTGAGATCCAGGGGTCTTCTATAATGCTGAAACCTGCCACTTTATCGTTACCTATGTAGATGACTGTCTATTTATAGGGCCTAATATAGGCTATATAACTGATTTAAAGAAACGGCTTAATAAGGTCTACGCTATAGAAATGCAAAGTATTTTAGCAAGTAAAATATATAGAATAGTAAGTAGGTTCGATCTTAGGTATATCCTATACTAGACGCTTACTAAGATCTACTTAGGCCTAGGTCTATTATTGCTACTACTAATTATTATTTATATAGACTTATTCAGTTTATACAAGTACCTGGTAAAACTTAGAACAACTATAGAAAAGCGACTTATAATCGATATAATAGCGCTATAGCAGAGCTATAAGAACCGTAAAATCGTAGAAATCAGGTAGATTAGTAGCAACGACAACCTAGCTAACGCTATAACCAAGCGTACGTCGAATAAGACGCTTAAAAGGCTCGTTACTATAAATACAGCTAAAATCAGAGGAGAAGGCTAGGTTTAACGCCCGGCTCAGTAATAGGAAGAGCCTATATAACTTAGGGTAAGATCGTTAACGCAAAAGATAAAGACTACTAGGATAATTTATTTATAGTATAACAAGGAATATAAGGTAAAGCGTAAAACGATCTTAATTTATACTTTTATAGCTAGTATAATATACGCGCCAGTGCCTTCTACCCCCTAATGACAATAATAAAATATTGATAGCCTTACTTATAGCAGCTATTACTATAAGCTTTTTCTATACAGGCATTATGCCTATTACAAGCGCCCTACGCTTAATAAGAGCATATACCTTGTCTACTAAGACTAAGGCATATTTAGCGCTATTATGCTACATTTTCCAATCCTATAACTAATAAGTATTCCGATTAAATAATAGATAGATTCTATTACGCTATCTGATCCCCGTAGGGGATATCTAGGTGGGCTAAACTAGTGCTATAGGAAAACCGTATAACGGGTGAAAAACCTATAACTGTATATAGGAAAAAAGGGGGTGTGATAGGGGGTAGGCTAATCTTTACCAGAGTAGATACCGCCTCTTTAGGAGTATGAAAATATACTGCCTAAAGGGGTATAGGCTATACCGCTCCTAGCCTCTAAGTAACCGAGTATTCTGGCAGTCTAGTAGCGATATAGCGAACTAGGGGGCGTATAGCGCTGCTGCCCCCTTTTTCGAGTCTGTAGAGAAAGCTGTATATATCCCCTCTTTTCCTCTCTTTAAAGGAGGCTGAAGGGTAGGCCGGGCAACCGTCAAATATATGTTGGATGTCCTCTGTAGCTAGGTGGTAGCGGCAGAGGGGGTTATTAATCCTAGGTACTTTATAGGTATATAGGAATCCCCTTAGGCCTATCTTCCCTATACGGGCCTATATTAGTAGCGAGCTTTTGGCCTTAGAGAGGTTATAGTAGTGTCTTTAGAAGGCCTCCTTAAAGGCCTTAGCTAGGTTTTCCTTTTAAAAGGTAGCCTTGGCTGATTTCTCTGAGAGGCTCTCCGTATAGGGGTTATAGCTAGAGGCCCTGGCCTCCTATAAATAGCGATCCTTCTAGGCAGTATAAAGGGGTTCCTCGTTAATAGCCTTCCTTAGTTATTAGTAGTACTACTAGGCTGTTACTTCCCTTTTCCTTTCTTGCTTTGTATGCCTACCTAGGGGGAGGCTGGTCCTAGGGGTCCTGCTTCTAAGGGTAAGGCGTAGGGCTTCCTTCTGCTTAGCTACCTCTTCCCCTATAGCCCTGTTTATTCTAGCCTAGCTAGAGAAGGAGAGGGCGTTAAGGTAGAGGTTAAGGGGAGGGACGTTAGCCTTATAGTAGAGGCTTCGGATTAGTGTTCTCTTATAGGCCCCTATAACTCTCTTTAGGGCCTTATTTTCAGCTGCTAGTAGGCCTCTAGTTATACCCTATGGCCTATTTGGTATTATAGGTGTAGGGGTGTGCCAGGCCAAGGCTGCGTAGGCTAGGACCGGCCTTATTACTACTATATATAGGAGCCTAGTCTTTTCGATTCCAGGTCCCTAGGTCTTTCTAGCTAGCCTAGTAATAGTAAGTAACTATGTTTTTAGCTTCTGCTATAGGGTATTAGCGTAGGCCTTCTAGGTAAGCTTAGGGTCTAGCCAAACCCCTAGAAAACGGGCCTCTATAGCTGGTTATAGGGGGGGGGAGTCCTTAGTTGGTCCTAGGTTAATAGGGTTGGTCTAGGGCCTTTTTCTAGGGGGGAAGTGTATAAGCTTGCTCTTTACTGCTAAAAAGGTAACCCCGGCGGTTATTGCCTAGTCTAGACACTCTCTCTAGGCTTCTTCTAGCTGCCTAACCATTATTATAGCTTCTCTACTAAAGTCAATAGATTAGTATCGTCTATATAGCCTATAGTAGAGACAATAGGGTATTTTCTCTTTAGTCTTTTATATAGGGGGTATAGGTATAGGACTAAGAGGATTGGTAAAAGTAGTAAGCCGTTAGGGTACTCCTATTAGTACTAGGATTTGCTGGCTCTTTTAGCTGTTAAATAAGAGGCTAGTAGTCCTAGAGGAAAGGAATTCCTCTAGCCAGAATAGTAGCTAGATAGGTAGCCTTAACTGGTCTAGTATAGCTAGGAGTCTGTTATAAGGGATACTGTCGAAATACCCTAATAGGTCTAGCTGTAGGAGGGAGGCCCCGGCTTTATATTTCCATGCCTCCTAGACCTAAGCTATAAGGAGGTATATAGCCGATTTGGTAGACTTATAGCAGTAGTAGCCCTGTGTTATAGCCAGAGCAAAGATGGGTTGTGGAAAGATGTTGTTGTATATAGGACAGAAGGTCCTGGTGTAAGACAAAGCTATATATATATAGGATGATAACGGACTATAATAGTACCCTACCCTAAAACCGCAGTTGTCCTTGACTGTAAATAATAATCGTATATAGTAGTATTATACGTATTGTTGTTTAGTTATAAGTATATTACTTCTGGTTTATATCTAAAGGTAGTAGTAATAGGACTTGTATATAAGGTCGAAATAACAGTGCTAAGGCCTATATATGTCTGACCTACGTCCGGGCCTATATATCTTGACCTACCTTCCCAATTAGGTACTATGGCCTACTAGTTAGGCCTACCTTCCCTATTAGACGGCAGACCTACCTGTTACTAGGCTAAACACTAGTACAGCGCTGAAGCTACTTTTCTATAAGTTCGACACTAGCCTAAGTCGCTATTAAGTCGTTAAAATTTTTCTCCCTTATGTACTAACTGTATAACCTAGTTAGTTTTTATTAAGAATCGTTGCTAAACCTCTATAGATATAGCCCTAACTCCCTGATCTGCTCCCTTAGTAAAGAAGGTCCTATATAAAGTATATATTAGGTCTGTTATCTTCTATACAACGAAAGCTATACATTATAGTAGGCCTGTTAGTATTTTTTCCATAGAGCCCTATATAATAACCGCTGCTAGAGGGCAGTAGTATAAGTATTATATAAAGTAGAAGAAGGCCAATTGTTTAGCGGTATATCAAGGAGCTTCTAGCAAGTCGGGTATAATGCAGTACTAACGCCCGTAGTAGCCTATAGGGGTTCTATAGTACAAGATAGAGAAATATATACCTATATACCGCATCGCTAAGAGATTTTATACTATATCGACGACAGATCCTAATAGACCTATTAGAAACATATAGTATTATTTCAACTAGCTAGAACAGTCCTAGGTCGCTATAGCAGTATACCAGCTGCTATACGACCTTAATACCGCAACCAAGGTATATTACGCAAAGTATAGTATAAACAGGACGAAAGTTTTCTCTATAGTAGGTGACCGATAAGGTGGCATCTAGGTGGAGGTTCGGTTATAAGTTAGAGGCTAGTTCCTAACGTATTATATAGAAGAAGATTATTATATATGAAAATTTCATATAGAATCGTTGTTAGTACTACGCCTATATTATACCGCTACTTACCCCCTGGGACGCTAATAAGGCTTTAGGAGATTTTGCACGCCGTTGTAATACATGGTTTTGTCAGATATAGCCTAGTCTTGATATATATAATAGCTACTATATAGTTGTAGTAGCCTCGAAGAAGAGGCTGGCTAAGGCGCTATATAATAGTACCAAACCTTATAACAGGGACGCTTAGGTAGCGGCCTGTGCGAGTGTTTGTGCCGAATTAGGCAAGTGGTTGTTTCGTAGAATATAGGGTTTTTTATAGCCGTTTTGGCACATTTTATACTAAGTCGGTGCCGAGTTGATATAGCGTTATAAAATAGACAATCCCTACTCTTAGAACCAATCTAGTAGGCCGGGCTTAGCAGGATATTTAGTATAAAAATCCTGTATATTGCTTGTATAGCCTTGAATGTTCGTTGCTAGTTCCTAGGTAGGTTTATAGGGTTTTAGCTATTAGATCCTATATTTAAGGGCGCTGTTTCTAAGGCAAGAGTTGAGTATCTTGTTAAAGTACTACTTAATCTCTAGTTTAGGGCCTTTATTAGATAGAACAGCTCTATAAGGTAACAATAGTAGGTTTGCGGAATGTTAGCCTAGTAGCCTCTTAAAGGTAAGTTAGACTAGAGATATATAGAAGATAGAGAAGATCTTATTTAAGGGCGGGATATACACTGCTACTACCTGTCTATATACCTTGGATACCCTCTAAGGGCCAAGCTACTTATAGCTAAGTTTTTTAAGTAGCTAACCCTATTAAATATTAGCAGTACTAACCTATACCTTATCCCTAACTTTATACTAAACGAAGTCCTGGCGTTTTTTATTTACAGTCTTGGCTATATAAGTTTGAGCTTGTTCTATAAATAGTTAAGTATAGTTAACTACTCTTTATAGTCTCTTATAGATAGACTAGGTATTTAGGAACTCTTTTTGTTCGATATCGGTATATAGGGGAGTTGTAGATAGCTTAGGTTTAACGCCTATATTAGGATACTATCTGTAATTAGCGAAGAATAGTGTAAGATAGGTCGCCTCTGACTTATAGTTATTACTTATAAACTCTGCTAGGGGTAACCAGTCTACTTAATTGTCTTAGTAGAACAAAATAAAGGCTTATAGGTACTATTCTAGATAGGTATTTATAATTTCTATCTATCTATTAGTTTTAGGGTAAGCTATAGAGGAGTATTGTAGGGTAATTCCTAAAAGACGGCAAAGTTCCCTCTATAAGGTACTAATAAACTAAGTACCTCTGTCTAATATAATATAGTCTAGGGTACTATAGAGCTGGAAGATATTTGTAATAAAGGTAGAGGCAAGTATAGTAATAGAAAGGTTAGGTACTATAGCAAAGTGTCTTATTTTTATTAGTCTATTAACTATAACTAGAATATACTAATAGTCGACCCTATATTAGTAGCAGGTTAGGAAAGGTAAGATATAATTAATACTTATTATAGTCCAAGGCTGGAAAGGGACTAGCAAAGGTGTAAGGAGGCCTAGCAGAGCTCCTTTAGCGTTCTTAGTATAGTGGTAAATATAGTATACTACGATGAATTACATAATATCCTACTTAATATACAGCTAATAATAGGAGCGTTATAGGA
This sequence comes from Phyllachora maydis, assembly GCA_029339225.1. Lineage (NCBI taxonomy): Eukaryota > Fungi > Ascomycota > Sordariomycetes > Phyllachorales > Phyllachoraceae > Phyllachora > Phyllachora maydis. The sequence goes on from JAQQPM010000002.1 coordinate 6,008,611, forward strand.
GTTCCAGTATCTTATTATAGCCTAGGTACCCTACTGGCAATAGACTATAATTTCTATAAATAACTTATAGCCTTATCTTATCGTTAGGTAGGATAAAAAGACGGTTATTAATATAAAGTCGGCTATAAATTACTGTATAGTCGGCTATAGCGGCCTATAGGAGCGGTCTAAGCTTAGGCGGAAATGTATGGTAATTAGGGTCCTAAATGCAGTCTAAGAGCCTCTAAGAATCCTAGTAGTTGGAATAGGCAGCCTAAATAACAGAGTCGATTAAATTAGATATATTAAGTATAAAGAGAAGAAGAGGAAGGATAGTAGTAAGTTAGACGTAACCCTATTTTAAGTCTAGAAGTAAAACCTAAGATCTTCTTGCAATTTAGGTATCTGATAAATCTAAGGAAGTTGCTAGGGAGTTGCCAGGGTATTAGGAGAGGGCGTCTAGTATAATGCAGTTACTGCTAGGCCTATAGGTAATTTAGAATCGGAAATTACCTAGGAATTCAGACTACTAAACCTACCTCTAGTTAAGGATTTTTGTTGTATAAAAGTACTATAGGTTTTTTATAGTCTATAAATATTTCGATAGGGTAGTCTAAGCTCTATAGTTCTAGTCTCTATTCCTTAAACGCTTTGATAATAGCTAGGAGCTCCTTATTATAGATCTTATAGTTGCATTCTGCTGGTATATGTTTTACCGAGAAGAAGGCGACTAGGTATAGAACCCCCTTTAAATCGTATTAGGATAGTACGCCTTCTAAGGCCTAGTTAGATATATCTATCTCTACTACTATCCTATAGCTAAGGTCGAAGTATTGTAAGATAGGCGCTATAGTAAAAGCCTGCTTTAAACGTTAGAAGGAGATTTCCTCCTAGGAGGAACTAGACTATAGCCTAGTTTAGGCCCTATTATAGCAAAGAGATGTTAACGGACATACTATAGATAAAAAGCCGGAGATAAAACGTTAGTAGTAATTAGAGAAGCCTAAAAACCACTATAGATCCTATAGTAATTCTAGGCAGGGCTAAGACGTAATTGCTTTAATCTTTTTAGGGTCTATAGAGATGCTAGATATCGAAATAATAAGTCTAAGGTATTATGTCTAGGTAGTATAAAAGTTATACTTCTTGATATCTACTATAAGGCCTATATTTATTAGCCTTATAAGTACATTATAGATATATCGGGTATACTTCGTAGGTATATTGCTAAAGATAAGGATGTCGTCTAGATAAGCAGTCGCGTATTTGTCTAATATATCAAACAAAATATGGTTAATAAAGTGTTACTAAGTACTAGGCACGTCTATTATACCGAAATTTGCTACTAAGTACTCGAATAGGCTAAAGCAGGTGGTAAATATAGTCTTCTATTCGTTACTAAGGGTAATTTAGATCCGGTTAAATACTGCTATAATATTGAGTTTAGTATATATTTTTGCCTGGCATAACATATCTAACGTTTCTCTAATAAGTAGAATTGGATATCGATTTTTAATTATAATGTTATTTAGGCCTTAGTAGTCAATATAGACTTGTACCCTACTATTAGGCTTTTTTGCTAATAGTACTAGTATAGCTGCCGATGATATACTGCTCTGTATAAAGCCCTTAGAAAGGTGGTTATCCAGGTATTTCCGGATTACCAGGAGCTCCTAAGAGCTTATAGGGCAGTATTAAGTAGCTAGTAGTAACTTACCTAGGATAAGTTTAACTTGGTAATCAAAAGGACAGTAAGGTAGTGTTTCTAAGTTTATAGAAAGAAAAGCCGTAATTAAGTCGTAATATATAGGCAGTAAGAGTTTCTTAATATCGTTTTCTAAAACAGGTAGGTTGATTTTAAGATACTTTTTAATATCCTTGTTAGATACCCTAAAAAAATAAAAAGAAAAGACGTTAGTATTATCTAGAGTTAGGAACAAGTCGGTAGTAAACCCTCTTTAGAGTAATATATCTATTATTATATAGAGTTCTGCTATTAATATACTAGAAATACTAGAGTCCTTTACAAAAGATAGGAATAGTATAGCAGGTAGAAGCTATAAGTTAGAAGGATCCTAGTTGGTAATTAAAGAGGAGTTAGAGGAGCCTTAGGTAGGTATTAGAGGGTCCTTATCCTAAAGTACAATTAGTATCCTTCTATTAATAGTTATAGTACTAGAAGCCCAGTCTAGTAAAGGATTATAGGTATAGAGCTAAAGGAGGCTAAGAATTATATCTAGTCTAGAAGAGCTTAGAGGCCAGATATATAGGGATAATAGCTCAGAAGTACAACCAGAATCAGATTAACTAAACAAATGGTCTAGGATATAGAAATCTATAATAAAGCTAGCCTACTTGCTATCTATAAGGTATAGAGGGCGAGGTAAATCTAAAATAGATCGCTTTAACCCTAAGTAATCTACTATAAAGGAATTAACAAATCTAAGCGGAGAATAACCAGAGTCAATAAGGGTTTAGAGGGGGATTGCCTTACCTTATATACGTACTAAGGTGGCAAAAAGTAAAGAAGAATTAGTATAAACTACGCCTAAGGTAATAACGAACTCTAGATTAAAGGTAAAAGGCCTAGGATAATAATCTAGTGTTCCTAGGCCTAGGCTTTTCCCTTAGAGTTTAGTTATAGAGCTATAGCTAAGGTAGTAGTAAGTCGGTTCTTCTTTACTCTATAGTTATAGGCAAGATAGCCTAGCTTACTATAATATAAGTAAAGGCGGTTGTTAATTCTATAGGCCTTTTCCTTAGGAGAAAGGTAGGAACCTAGGGTTAGGATAGCTTCTAATACCATAGGGTTACTATTATTATAAAATCCTGGTTAAGAAGGTAGTACTAACCTAAAGCTAATCTAAGATTAATGCTATTCTATAGTAATGTTGTTTTAGAGCTTCTAGTAAAGCTCTATCTACTTTATAAAGTCTATAAGGCTAGGTCAGTCTACTATACTCACGACAGTATAGTATAGCTTTCAACCTACTTTCCGTTAGAGGTAGGTAACGTGTTATATAGGGGTTTAGTTAGAATATTTATAGAGTTGTACTAGCTTTATTAGGAAGTTGGTAAATAAGAGCTTATCTCTATCTATATCTAGTTTCTCTAGTTTAGTAAGGCTGATTATACTAATATCTTCTGTAAGATACTAAGGGTCTAGTAATATAAAAATATCAGTAATATACATAATTATAGAAGCGTTAAAGGGAAGGCTATAAGCTAGCGCGACTAGCTTGTCCACTTTTAGGCGAATTTGCTAATAAGGTTCTCTGCTAAGATGCTATAAGATGTAGAGGACTTAGACTAGGGTATTAGGGAAAAAAGCTTTATTAATAGCAAGCTTTACCAAGACCTAGGACTTCTAGGTAATATAGGCTATCTACCGTTCGATAGAGTTTATAGAGGTTCTATTAAAGGTTAGAGGATTAATACTAAGGAGTTAGGATAGAGTTGTATAACTTGTTAAGATAGGAGCTAGAAGGGGTTAGGGAAAAGTAGTTAGAGGGAGGGCGGAAGGGGCCTTAGAGGAAGTTATAGCTAAGTCGGTAGAGATACCTAAAATTCTGGAATTTATAGCTTATAGGAAATAGAGTAGTTAATTGTTACTAGATAAGACAAGGTTAGCTAAGTCGGTAGCTAGTATTTCTAGGGAGCCTAGTACCTCTAAGCCTTATACTTAGAGCTAGTCTTCTGCTGATTAGTTGCTATTAGTTGCTATTATAGAATCGGTAGTAACTTGTAGTTAAAGTATATATAGAAATAGGGGGATTTGTTAAATCGTTTGTCAAAATGGACTTTTAACAAGAGGTTTTCTTTACTTACTAAATCTTACTAATTTGGCAAGAATATATAGGTATAACAAACTGTTATAGCCAGAGTAAAGATAGGTTGTAGAAAGATGTTGTTATACATAGGACAGAAGGTCCTAGTGTAAGACGAAGCTATATATGTACAGGATGACAACGGACTATAACACCCTGTTACATTACTGGAATTAGCTTAAAAGCTTCGGCTATATCCCTTATCTTAGTCCCTATAACTTTTTCTAGGACCTTGCTAATGCAGTTAAGTAGGGCTATAGGTTAGTAGCCTCTAGGGGTGTTATAGGTATCCGGCTGTTTTCCTGGCTTAGGAAGGATAATAGTAACTACTTCCTTATATTCCTATAGATAGAAGCCATAGAGGAAGGATTTCGAGGCTAGTATAGTAAGGGCCTTGTATAAGGGGTTACTATAGGCCTTTAGAAAGCCTATAGGGAGTCTGTCAGGTCCTAGTACTTTCCAGGGTTTTGTTGTTTTAATAGCCTCTTTTATATTGTCCGGCCTAACCGTCTAGCTAACTAGTAGCCTAGGGCCTATCAGGGGTTCCTCCGGGCTATCCTCCTAAGGGGAGGGGGGGAAGAAGTGTGCTGAAAAGGCCTCTACCTTCTCCTAGAAGGTACTGGCTTGTCTAAGGGTTAGCAGTTTAGAAGGGGGTAGGGCGGTAGTGCTTTATAGCCTAGCCTATCTTTCTAGTTACTAGAGCTTCTCTGGCTTTTCTCTAGCCTTTTATAGAAAAGCCCTCTAGGTCTTCCTCTTACTTTCTTTTATAGCTTTTGTTTACTCTCTTTAGGCTGACTTATAGGCAGTAAGGAGGGCCTGGTTACTAGGGGAGCGTTAGAGCTGTCTTTCTATCCTTTTTCTCCCCTAGACTGCCTAGTAGACTTCGTTGTTCTACTAAGGGGTATTCCTCTTTCTAGTAGTTACTGGGGCTTCTTTAGGGGTTATAGCCCTAGCAATATACTAGAGTTCCTCTGATAGTCGCCTATAGGCCTCCTAGAGCTTAGCTAGGTTAGAGAGGTATAATAGATATCTATAGCCCCCTATATTGTATATTAGGGAGCTAGCCTCTCTTGCTACCCCCTCTTTATCCATCTTCTTCTACTAGAGTTAGGGGGGCGGCGGTAGGGCTTCTGTGTTTTCTAGGTCGATATCTAGTACCTAGGGGTAGTAGTCTAAGCGTAAGTATATATCCAAGCTAGTATAGGAGCAGGTAAGGCTGCTACTAAGCTAGAAGTAGTTAATAGTTAAGGCCCTGCCTGCTTAGCTCCCCTATAGCGCCCTAGTTATAGTGCTATAGGGGGTATAAAGGGTAAGTCCCTGCTCTGCTATTAATAGCAGTAGGTCTTTTAACCTAGGGCTAAAGCGGTTATATTAGTCCTATAGGGGGTGGTAAAGGTTAAAGTCCCTAGCTAGAAGGTAAAGGCCTAGATAGGCGTTGATCTTCCCCCTTATTTCCTCTATAAGAGAGGTTAGGCCAGTCTAGGGTTAGGGGTTATTATATAGGGACTAGACTATAAAGGGGCCGTTCTTAGTCTATATAGTAGCCCTAGCCCAGTCTAAGCTAGAGCTATAAGTCTATGTTACTAGTAGGAGTGATTTATAGATATAAAGTAAGGCTTGTCCGTTAGGGGTGAAAACAAGGTGGTAGGGGGCTGATCTAAGGTAGTAGGTAGAGTGCTATACCTGCCTATTAATCCAGGGCTCTTATATAGCGAGTATTTCTTCTTTTGCTATAGAAAGTAGTACTTCCTGTACTTCCTTCGAGCCCTGTATATTCTAGAGGTATACCTTTATATCTCTATCTCCTCTGGCTATATAGTAGGCGGTGATTGTTGTATAGTAGTAGCGTTAGCTAGTCTAGTATCTAGGTCCAGTCTAGGTCTAGCATCTAGGGGTCTAGGGGCTCCTATAGGCTCTAGGGTTCTAGTAGGTTTTGTAGCCCCTTTAGGGCTTATAGCTAGCGTAGAGGAAGAGGGGGTTTGGCCGCTTAGGTGGCTAAAGCAGGCGGTAATCGTGCTCTGGTTAGGGGTTAACCCTCTTAATACTGTTAGTCGGCCCCTCTATCTCTTCCCTAAGACTATAGTATAGCCTTCTTCCCCCTCTTCTTATAATAAGGCCTGCTAGGGGGGGTATTATTACTGTTATTGCTATTACTACTATTGCTATTACTATTGGTACTGCTGGTATAGAGGCGGTTGGTTAACGTTAAAGGCTTTAGGCCTAGAACGTAGATATCCCTTAGCCTATGCCTATATCTTTTTTAGGCAGGGGCAGGCCTCTAAGCGGGCATGGTAAGCTTAATAGCAGTTATAGCAGCAGGGTACCCTAGAGTAGGTAGGGGCTTCTGGCGTAGTATAGCTATTAGTGCTATAGTTATAGCAGATCTCCTCCTTGCTCCGGCATACCTTAGCCCTATAGCCCTATTTCCAGCACTGTAGGTATTAGATAGGCTTAGCTTTGTCGATCTAGGGCTCTGCTTTTAGGGCTTGGCAGCTCTAGAAGACCCTCTCTTTATAGGCCTTTTAGGCTGCCTCTAGAAAGGTAAAGGCTATTAGTACCTTAACCCTAGTCCTTTCTAGCCTTTAAGGGTGCTAGACTTTTACCTTAACTACTATAGGGTACTGCTTTTTAGCCTCTTCTAGTAGGCCTTCCTTTATAACCTAGTTATAGACTATAAGGCCTTTAACTACTACTGCCTAGGTTATAGTATATAGGGAGGCCTTCTCTCTAAAGGCCCTTATAATCTAGGCAGTATTGTTCTCCAGGCTCTTCTTTATCTCTATGTTCTCTATAACTAGTAGGAGGTTACTACTAAAGAGCGTCTGAACCCCCTAAACAGCTAGGCTAGAAGCCTATTAGATAGCCTATACTACCTCTAGGGCAGATTTAGCCAGTACCTATTATTAGGCTAAGCCAAGTCGGATAAGTATCTAGCGCTTTAGGCCAGGCCTAGTTACCTTGCTAGCTATTAGCTTACTAGCTATATTAGCCTAGGTAGGGGCTATAGACTAGGAGTGGCTAGGCTATTACTGTTATTACTACTGTTATTGCTAGTAGTAGTTAGGCTACTAAGGGTATTACTAGTACTATAGTTTAGGCATTCTTAGGGTAGTAGGGCGGTTTTAGGGTGCTAGAGCTATTGCTATAGCTAGGGCTTCTTTAGGAGGGTCCTAGAGCAGGGCTATAAGGGCAATTTACCTAGCTTTAGTAGTTGCTTCTACTATACTATAGAAGTTAGTACTGTCCTTAGCTAGGCTGATTATCTAGTCTAGGAGGCTAGAGAGTATAAGGGCAAGCTTAGAGGGGCTAAGGGCAGCCTAGGCGGTTTTCTTAGTTACTAGGGCGATGTGGTTGGCTTTAGCAGTACTATTATTGTTTTCTTCTTTCTCTGTATTTTTCTCCGATTCTTCCCTAGCTTTTTTAAGGTTTTCTAGCTAGAGGGGGTTAGGGCTAGGGCATACTAGCTGCTATTTAGGCCCCTAAGGAAAGGGGTAAAGACGTTGGTTAAAAAGAGGGTGCTAATTATAGGGGCATTGATAGTAGAGGGGGTGCTAAAGCTAGGTACTATAGGTACTATAGTTATAGCGCCTATAGCGGTCTCTTTAGCAGTAGTAAAGGTGGTAATTTAGCAGTCTTCTATCTCTATATCGTTATTCAGGTAGTCTGTACTTAGGGGTTAGTCTATACTTAGGGGCTAGCTTAGAGGGTTGTTATTGTTATCGTTAGCTATAGGTAGAGCAGGGTTACTAGGGCATAGAGCCGTATTAGTAGCCTATACGCAAGGAAATTGCAGTTGTAAAAGGGCAGCTAGGCTTGTCATTTTCTGCATTTTCGTACGCCTAGGGCTGTCGTACAACCGACAGCGCTACAGCGAAAATTAGCGGGCGTTATGTCCTCGATCGGACGGTTCGAATGGATGTGGTTACACGCGATTTGGTGTAGTTTTGACCAAAAACTCGTTTTTCGTTTTTTTTTTCGATCGCTTCCGATTAAATAATAGATAATAATAAAGATCGTAACTTACTTTAGCCTTTATAGCTAGGTTAGAGCAGAGCTCTAAGAAGCAGTCTAAGAACGGACAGACTAACTTAGGGCTATAATATATACTAGGAACAATAACATAATAAAAATAATATACAAATAGAACTTATATTAGTATATATAAGTGCCTGGACAAGTACCGCTAGTACTAAAGGCCATAGCCTAACATATAGTTATAGTACGCTATATATAGCGTAAAATTACCGGACTTATTAAATAAGTCTTCAACGCCTGCTAAAAGCAAGTGTAGGTAGCTAAGGCAAATAACAGTATATATAGTACTATATAGGCTACAAACTTCATATATATTAGTAATATTAACAATAAGGATAATAAGAGTAAGACGCTTATCCTTCGGTTTATATATATAAGTGTGTAATAACCTTTTAGAAGGCTTTATATAGTCTAATATATAGTATATATAGTAGCTAGAACAGATAACGGAGTCATCCGAGCTTTTACTAGACGACAAACTTGCTGTTACTATTGCTTGTATTACTACTGGTAGTATAGGCGTATATATAGCAGCGTATAGCGCTGTATGCCACGTATATATAGCCGCTATTACCGCCTTCTTCGCAGCTAGTAACGTAGGTAGAAAGTGCTTGGCAGGCATAGAGATATATGCCTTATATATAGCGATCTCTGCCCTATAAACCGCTGCCTCCTCTACCTCCTCCTTATACTAGCGTATAGTAGCCTGTGCAAGCAGGACGTACATACGTGCGATTAGCTCCTTAGAATCAAGGGGCATAGAGTCAGTATTAGTATAGCTACCTACAGACTTAGGCTATACAACAGGCGTAGCTACGTCTATAGCCTTAGGATCGTCGCTATTGTTATTACTATTATTGCTACCTTCTATGCTCTCCTAGTTACTATTATTAGTAATAGCGCGCTTAGATGCATCTAGGAATACATTATTATTGCCCTTCTAAGTAAGATACTTGTTAGGAGCATTAGTTATAAGTATATTAAGGGCGTTACTGCCCTTATCCTTAACGTATATATAGGCATTGCTGCCTATACTTCTATAAGAGTACCTACTCTACTTATTATCAAAATCTAATACTATAAATAATAAGATTAGCATACTTAATTATTAGTATATAATAGTAAGCAACTTACTTATTGCTACTAGTACTACTAATACTACTACTATTATTATTACTACTGCTACTACTATTATTACTGCTACTACTGCTAATACGGATCGTAGGGAGAAAGAGAATAGGTGGTATATAGTAGAAGAACCTACCTATTTATAGGTTTAGGGTAAGAGCATTTGGATTTTGCAATCAGCTAGCCTAGAGCTCTGATTTTCCTATTGTAATTCCTATTTAGGACTATAAGCTTTTGCAATAATAGTTGCTAGTACAACGCGCTTACTATTACGCTGTTTAGAGGCATATCTAAAAGGCGTTAAAGTCGCGCCTTCTATACTAGAGATTAGCAACTAGAATTTAACATTCTAATTAGCAAACGAGAAGTAAAGTGATTAGTATTTCCTATTCTAGTAATAAGAGGAGCGAAATAATCTAGGATTTCCTATTCCAGTTAATAAAGCACTAGTATAGTTATAAAAAGAAGAGTTACCGGTATTAATTGCAGAAAGGGGGGTTAGGTACTAATGCTTATAACCGCGTAGTATAAGAGCCTCTTGCTCTGGGGAATAGGGCACGTACTACGCTACTTGTACGATAGCTATAAGTAGCGCACTTATACACTATATAATAGTTACTAACGAGCGTTCCACTCTAATATAGGTATTTAAGGGGTATGCAACTACCCCCTAAATAAAAGGGGACATATAACAATCAGAACTAGAACTTTCGCTTTGCTCTTATCGTTTTAGGTTACTACGATCTCCAGAAACCTACTAATAGTACTAGTAATTAGTTTTAAAGAAGGATAAACAGCAGTAACTTACTTTATAAACCAAGCTTTCCTCTATCTAATTACTAAGAGCAAACAGCTATATAAAGACGGCAAGAAGGATACTGAGAAAACGAAAGTAGTTTAATTTATACTTAATAGGTATACCGAAACTAAATTCTAAGAGATTAAACCTAATACTAGGGCTATTAACGTTTCAACTGCCGGACTTTAACAATTCCTTATACTAAAAAGGATAATCGGATCGCTTAAGATTAATAAGATATATATAGGAGAAGCGAATATCATTTTTAGGTCTAGGGATTTAAAACGATTACTTAGAATAATTAAAGTAAAGCTTAACATTAATTACGCGACTTTCTATATATGAGAGATACTAACCCCTTTTCTTATATATCTAAAGGGAGTAGGAATCTATAGCCTTTACTGGAGCGCGACATCACACATCCGAAAACGCGTTCTTGGTCAGGACCGCTCCAAATTGACTGCACTCTTTTGCAATCCACTTGTCTAACTGAGGACTCAACACATGCTAAATTTGGCTGTGGCGCAGTCGCTCGTTCGACGGTACTATGGTTGGATTCTGACTGTACGATGTGGTCAACCGTGGCTAGAAATCTGCAGCTGTAGTGGGGCGGGCGTATAGGCCCTATAGTTACGTGCTCTAGCCCCGACTATACTGACCCCTCTAACCCGAACCCTGCTAACCCGAACCCTGCCGCCCCTAGCCCCCTAAAGGCTATCAACAAAGCCCCTAAGCGCTTAGGCTATAGCTTCTTGACCTACCTTACTACTGCTACTGCCACTACCACTACTACCACTTCCGCCGCTAACCCTGCCACTACTATAACCGCTACCAGGTCGAGCGATATACCGTTCGATAGCCCTTTTAAAGGGCTTTCCAGCAGTTAACACGCCACTACCGCCACCACCGCCCCTACCCCCTTTAAAAAGGGGAAAGAAAAAGCCCTACTACCTGCAACCCTCGCCTTTACCTTCTCTAGTCTTATAGACTAGATAGTCAGTCTTTCAGTTAATAACCCGGCTTTTAAGGAAATCGTCGAATATACCGGGCTAGCTAGAAAGCTAGCCTTAATGCAGATCTTGAAAGAGGAGGAGAAAAAAGCCCCGATATTTCCCTTGTTCGTTATCCAGGCCCTAAGGCAGAAGAAGCAACAACAACAGTAACAACAACAGTAATAATAACAACAGCAGCAACCAGCCCCTCAGCCCAAGACCCGCCGTACCTAGGCTACTATAGCAGTAGCTAGGGTAAAGCCGACCAAACTAGGCCTAGAAAAACAAGTCCTTATATACCTAGGATCAGCCTCCTCCCCCCTTAGTCAGAAATCAGCGCCAGAGATCGTATAGGCAGTTTAGAAGGCAATAGGGCATACTATTAAAGGGGTAAGGACCCTACTAAGCGGTAACCTTATACTGGTTATAGAGGAAGAGAAGGTAAAGAAGGCCTTAGAGGAAAATACAGCCTGGCTAGCCTCTTTATTACTAGAGGCCTCCCTCTATACTACTATCTGGGCAGTAGCTGTTAAGGGGCTTATAACAGCTGATTGGATAACGGAAGCTATCCTCTTAGCAGCTGTAAAAGAAGTATATCCCTTAGCCCTTCGAGCTAAAGTCTGGTACCTACTCCAAATCGAAAGAACAAGAGTCTTAGCACTTATAGCCTTTTCTAGCTAACAAGAGGCTTATAAGGCCTGTCAAGACGGCATCTTCTGGGCTTATAGGGCTCTAAAAGCAGAGCCTTATATCGATGAGGCTAGGGCCCTTTAGTGCTTTAACTGCTGGCGTTGGGGGTATAAGGCTAAATACTGCTACTCCCCTGCCCTCTGCTATAACTACGGCTAAGAAAAGAAGAAGTATACTAACGAAGCCTGTACTAGGGCCTAGAACTGCCGGAACTGCCAAGGAGACCACTATACTAGGGCAGAGGAATGCCCTAAAAGGAAGAAATATAGGGCATAAGCAAAGGCCTACCTTCAAAATAGGCCTATCAACTTCGACCTTCTAGGCCCTCTTAAGCTAGCAATATCAATAGAAGACCGGCTAGAAGGAGAAGAGGGCTATATAGTAGTAGCTGGAAAACGCTGCTGTAGACGCCCTTCTATAATACCCGCCACTACTACTACCGCTACTATAGCTCCTCTTTCCTAAAGGACAATAAGGGAGGCTTTTAACAAAATCCCTACTGCTACCTTCACTGCTACTACCAACCCTATAGCTGTAGCTATAGCTATACCTACACCCTCCTCCCTAGAGCCGGCAAGGGGCTCTATAGAGGAGGAGGATACAGATATGCTCTAAGTCTTTTCTTTCCTTTTATTTCTACTCCTTTTGCTTAAGACAGCCTCCCTCCTTTCCTTTAGACTGCTTTCCTTCTACCCTTCCCTATAGCTGGTATCTTACTACTATGCCTAAGGTAAGAGGGAAGGCTATAAGGCTAAGCTTATAAGCTTCTAAGCTTTAAGCTTAGACCTACCTTTACCTCTTTCGCTAACAAGACCCCTTCCTTATTCCCCTACCCTAAGCCCTATATTAATTGAGATATAGGGCGTTCTTACGGGAGACGGGTAGGGGAATAGGCGCAATTTCCCTTAGTAGCCTCCTAGACGGCCTCCCCTTACGTTGTGTTTTTCTTTTAGTACTGCTTTTTTCCTCTTGCTAGGTTGCCCGCCTTGTTTAAGTTCGTTGGAGGTTTTTCATCCGTTTTCCGGTTTTCCTCTAGCATTAGTATAAGCTAGCAGCTCCTTATAGTCCAATAAGGACTCTATAGGTGGAATACAATATATATATATATATATATATCTAAAGGATATAGACAAGCTTAGCATCTACCTTAATAATATAATAAATAAGCTTATATCCAAGTTAGGGAATTACATATATGTTTAGCGAAAATAGGGATATCTATAGATCCCTATAAAAGGCATTAAGCTGCTAAGTATAGTATTTATAGTAGATAACGAGCATCCTATACCCTTATAGCTTATAAAGGCCGAACTAAGACGCATTTATTAATACTATAGATACCTAGTAGTTAATAGATTGTATAAACTACTATAATAAGTAGACTATTAAGTAGAGCATAGTACTATTAAGATGATTAACAAGTTCTACTATTTCTACTAGATCAAAGGCGCAGTACAATAACGGTTTAGATTTGCATTATAAGATAATATTTGCTTTAACTTTAAAATTGTTATAGATATCTTAGATATTGACAATTCTAAGGTACTATATATAGTTGATACTACGACTTTATTCTAAGTAGCCTGCTTTCTGAACGATCTTTTAGCTAAGAAGATATAGAAGTAGCTAAAGGAATGTTAGATCAATATATACCTTAGACTACCTAATGTTTTACACTACGATAAAGGTACTAATTTCAAAGTATATAAGTTCTAGATAGAGGCTAAGCTTATAGGTATAACCTATTATTCTATACTAGTTAAAGTATACTAGTTAGTTAGTAAGATTAAGCGGTATTATAGGCTACTAAGACAGGCCTATAATATAGTTAAATCTAAAACTACTAGAACTTGCTTGAAAGAAGTATGCCTATAAGCAGCACTAAGCATAGTTAACAATACTGCTAGCCTAGACAGGCTAGTACTAACGCTCTTAGTTTTCGGCGTATACCTGCGCCTTCCTATAGACGTACTGCCTTCTCTATCTTAACTGCGCTAAGTAGGTGTAATTCAGAAGGCTATAACATAATTATAAATCCTAAATAATATAAGGACTATGCAAGATGCTTTTACGGAATATAATAGACTAAGTATATAAGATATACTACTATACTTACTTAAAGTAGGTGCCAAAGTACTTATATTCTAGGAAAGCAACTAATAGATAGGACCTTATAAGGTAATCTTAGCTATAGATATAACAGTAATCGTCAATATAATTAATAGACCTATAGAATTTCGGAATATAGTAGTTAAGCTATACTACTAGGAGCTAGCGCAGGACAAGCAAGATAATTAGGCTAGGGCTAAGTAGTTAGAGCTATTCTAATATCCCTAGCCTAAGTAGCCTTACTAGCACGGACAACCCTAGAAGAACCTAGTACCTACTAACAACTTTATTTTAGAAAAAGAGAAGTATAACTACAATCTTACACATAAGCTATAAGCCAAAGGTAAGATTACTATACCTAGTATACTATTCTAAGAATCTAATAAAATAGAACTGAACTTGCTCTTAGTAGCTAGGGTAATTAAAACGATCTAGATACTAGTAGATACGTTAGGCTACTAGATCTTTAAGTTAAAGATTATCTAGAAAGAGAAAGATAAGCTTACTTTATTATATGAAAAATTAATCTTTATAGCTTAGGGATTTAGCAATAAGGATAAGAAGTACCTTCTTACTTAGTTGCTAATAATCTAGTACTATATATAGCGACTTATGCTCTTACTACTCCTAACACTACGAATGTACTTTAGTTTTGAGGCGTAGGGACATAACGCTATCTAGGCTTATATATAAGCTGTTGGAACACTAGCCATGACTGCGGGCCACATATGCTGGGACTGCAGACTCTATATGGTGGACCCTAGCCGACGTGGATCGTTAGGTGACTACCTAACGATGTAGGTCGGACCGGGATCATCGTACGGTATCTACCGTACGATAAAGGGAATATATTAGGGGCTAAAATCTCTTTACCTATATACTTTAGAGAGATAGACATAAATAAATAGACTACCTAAACTACTATATATTAGTATAAAGAGCTACGAACACTAATTAGTAATTTAGCATTGAATTATAGATTAGTAATATAAAGAGACAAGCATATATAGATTAACAATTCTGTTCTATAGTAGCGTATACTAGGAATAGAAGAATCATTGCTATATCTTATACTAACGCCTCTATTTAACTTCCCTCTATAATTGGCATATATAAGGAGGAATCTTAAAGAAAGAAGAACTATAGATATTAGCCGATAGATCGTATAGTCGTTGTATAATATCCAGCAGTTATATGCAACTATATAACCCTAACAACTCTATATTTAAAGAACGATACTAGTTCTTATACTAAAGACACTAACCTAACCCTCTATATTAAAAGAATAAACTAGTTCTCTTACTAGATATAACTTATGCCTACCTAATAATACTGTCTAACCTATAATAGTATTTATTAGATATCCGTTGTACGATAGACACTGTATAACTTAACACTTATAATACTATAATCAGCCAAGATATCGACTATTAATCTAGTAGAGAAGTTAGAAGCTAACGAATATCCTATATATAAGGAGATCGCTCGTGGTAGTATAACACCGATCTATATATAGAAGAAGTATATCGATATTAAGATATAGTATAACGATATTACTATTAAACCTAGATATATATACTTAGAGGTAGCCCTAATAACTAGGTTCGTACGATGCCTAGCCGAACTTAGGTACAGCAATATACACCTTGATATAATAATCGACAATATAAAAGAGGAACTAGAAGGCTGGATATTATACTAGCTTAACTTCGTTAACGGTATATTTTACAAGGAATTCCTAGCCCTATTTAACGATAAGGGTTTCTGTTTTTAGAAACAGATAAAGATTAAGAGACTTCTTAAGATTATTAACTATAGGACTTATTGTAAAACTAAAGAAGAACAATAACTACCTCCTCCTCTACTACCTACTATACTACCCCTACCTACATCGACTACCCTAGGACCTTTATAGCTAGATAGTTATTCTATGATATTTGATCTATATACTCTTTCCCTGACATACATTGTATATACGATATTATTAGATAAAAAGAGAACTTCGGTATTTTCTAAGTAGTAGGACAAGACTTATAACTATTTAGGTGTACCGTATGATATACTTGCCGATAAAACGCAATGGTTTATCAATATATATCGCTAGCTTAAGATCAATAAGAGCTAGTATGTAATAATCTTCCTAGATATTCTTATAGGACGAGCAGCAGATTACTTTCTATATTATATTAGGCCTAGACGACGGTAGGATAAGATGTACAATATACTAGACAAGCACTTTAACACTAGTATTAATAAGAAGGAGTACTATAACCTATAGACTTCAGTTACCTATTATACAATATAGGCCGAAAACCAAGATAAGAAACCGCTGGAAATCCTAGATATACTGTTTAATAAACTTACTCTAGTTTAGCAAAACCTAAATCCAACTTTTCAGGGTAACAACCAACTTAGTGTAGCTATCGTACAAGCCTATTAAGGAATTTAAGAATTGGAAAAAGGGCTTTAGAGGGACAACGTTAATACGGCAGAACAACTATTCGCCGTGCTATATAAATCGTACTATACTATACAGATATAGTAGACAAGCTTTATAACCGACGTACTATCCTCCAACTATATATATCGACAATACTATAATTCCTAGAAGAATTACTCAAAGCCTAACTACCAGCATCGTTCAAGGGACAGTTCATAATTCAGGAAGTACGACAAGTATAAGAAGAAGTCATCGTACAACAAGCGTCAGACTTACATCGGATGCAAGCTTTATGAAAAGATCGCGATTAAACGAATCGCCCGTCGGAATAACCATAATTCGATAGGTCCTATCAGTATTCTCATAAACGTTTATAAGGCTAAAGTTCAAGTATATATCTATATTGAAAACGTCGACGAGGAGGAGCGAGTCGATATTGTCGTATAGAATCCTAATAGCAGCTATTATATAAGAGGTATCGCGAGATAAGAGACAGAAGATATCAATAGTACAAATTAATAGTAACAGCGAATAGAAAACTCGATTAAGAATACGAATTTGTAATATAAAAGGGAAAGGAAGAGAAGAGGAGGGCGAAGGCGAGAGAACGAGCCTTTATACCCTAAGGGAAAGGCACGAAGGAAAGGGCAGAAGCAGGCGTATAAACTGATTAATCACCTGCCTATTATTCTTTTCCTATTATACAAGACCTATTTTCCTATTATGCGAGATCTATTTTCCTATTGTGCGAGACCTACTTTCCTATTATATAAGATCTATTATCTCCTTAGTACGAGAACGGGACTTTGCTTATATATTTCCTATTATTGACTTCCCCTAACTACACTAACGCTAGAAACGCGACTTTAAGTGTAGGATTATAGGTAGAGGGTTATATGTATAATCAGGTTACTACCGTACCTTCCCTAAAGAATCCCCCGATTAAATAGCAGGCATTGTACAATAACTATTATAAGATGCTCTCCTATATCTAACACTTACTATACATACCTACCCTTAGACTCTACGGGTATACCCCATACACTTCCTACTAACTACTATATAATTAGCATTGCATAATAGCGCTTGTATAACTAGCATCTAGCAGTCTATACCGACAAAAGAAAAGACTACTAGTATTGGAACACTAGCTATAACTACAGGCCATATATGCTAGAACTACAGACTCTATATGATAGACCCTAGCCAACGTAGATCGTCAGGTGACTACCTAACAATGCAGGTCGGACTAGGATCATCGTACGGTATCTACCGTATAATAAAGGGAATATATTAGGGGCTAAAATCTCTTTACCTATATACTTAGGAGAGATAGACATGAATAAATAGACCACCTGAACTACCACGTACTAGTACGAAGAGCTACGAACATAAGCTAAGTTATAGCTAGTAAGGAAAGTGATTCTTCTATTACCTAAGGAGCTTAAGATGCTCTATCCCCCCTATACTATCTTACTTGTTAAAACCCTATTATATAGGCTAGCTAAAGCTAGCCTATACTAGTAGGTAATATATATAAACTAGCATACTAAGTGCCTTAATCTTAAACTAAGTACCTTTAACCTATACCTTATAATTAGTAAGATGCGAATTAGGGGCAGATTTAGAATTATCAGCCTATAAACTGATAATACGCTTAATATCAGCGAGCAATCCTTTGCTAATAAGGGGAAGCTTAAGCTAGATAAGTCTAGCTTTAAGTATAAGCTACTAGTATTTTTAACAGACAAATCAATCATAGAATTTAATAGATTTAGGCTTAAAATAAGCATAGATGCTATTAGAGGGGGGGGGGGGGGGGGGTCTTACCTAGCGGAAGGGATGACCCGCTCTCGCAGTCCAACATAACAAGTCGCGCCTGCCAACGGCCTTTAACTTTAGCGCCTATAGCATATAAGGAAAAGGAAGGTATACTGGCAGCGCGGGGTAGCGCAGAGCAGCAGTATGCTCTAGCATCCGTCTGAATCCCGGGATCCCGGAACAGCACGCCCTTTTTTTTTTCCTAATAATTTCTTACTATCTTCGCCATCTAATTTTCGTTGCCCCCTATAGAACTACCCAGAACACGGCCCTGACTTTCCGCTGACCTTCGCCACGTTTTCCCTTAGCGAGCTAAAGAAGTTAGTACTATCTTTAGCTAGGCTGATTATCTGATCTAGAAGGCTAGAAAGTGCTAGGGTAAGCTTTAGAGGGCTAAGGGTAGCTTAGATAGCTTTCTTAGTTGCTAGGTTAACGTAGCTAGCCTTAGTAGCTTTGTTGTTACCTTCCTCTTTCCCTATATTTTTCCTTGATTTTTTCTCTAGCTTCTTTATATTCTTTTAGCTAGAAGGGGTTAGGGCTAGGGCGTATTAGCTGCTATTTAGGCCCCTAAGAAAGGGGGTAAAGACGTTAGTAGAAGAAGAGGTACTAATTATAGGGGCATTAATAGTAAAAAGGGTGCTAGAGCTATATACTATAGGCGCTATATTTAAAGTACTAATAGCGGTCTCTTTAGTAGTAGTAGAAGTAGTAATTTAGCAGTTCTCCATTTCTATATTATTGCCTAGGTAGTCTATGCTTAGAGGTTAGTAGTCTATACTTAGAGGCTAGCTTAGGGGCTAGCCTAGAGGGTTATTATTATAATTATTAGCTATAGGTAGGGCATGGTTACTAGGGTATAGAGCTATATTAGAAGTCTATATATAAGGGGCCTGCAGGTGCGAAAGGGCGGCTAGGCTTGCTATTTTTCGCACTTTTGTATGCCTAGGGCTGTTATACGACCAACAGTGCTATAGCGAAAATTAGCGGGCGTTATGTTCTTAATCAGACGGTTCGAATAGATATAGTTACATGCGATTTGGTATGGTTTTGACTAAAAACTCGTTTTCGTTATTTCGTTATTTCTCTAGGCTATATATATATAAGAACCTAAAGGCGTTATAAAGTATAGAAAGCAAAATAAGCTTTAGTAAAGGGACTATAATAAAAACTATACTAAAGTAGGTTGTTAGATTTATAGTAAACTAGATTATTACGATTTTATATATAGCTAAAAGGAACAAGTAATAGCTAAGAGCAAATAGCTTAAGTAGAAAGGTATTAATCAAGATTATGGACAATATATAGCGTTCCTCCTTAACTATAAGGGTTTAGATAATAAATATAATATAAGGGAAGAGAATACTAAGCTTAAAGTATAGATAGATAACTATAAGACTAATTAAACTTAAAGTAAAAATAAGGTACTTGTTGATTATAGAAAGAGGGGTTAGATGCTGATCCCTATAACCATATAGTATAGGAGCCTCTTACTCTAGGGAATAGGGCACGTACTGCGCTACTTATATAACAGCTATAAGTAGCGTACCTACATACTATATAATAGTTACCAACAAGCGCTCTGCTCTAACATAGGTATTTAAAAGGTATATAACTACCCCTTAGATAAAGAAGGATATATAACAATTAGAACTAGAACTCAAACTAGTATTTCCTTGCTACTTACTTTACTCTTATTATTTTAGGTTACTATAATCTCTAGAAACCTACTAATACTAATTAGTATTATCTCTATATTACGATATAAGGGTAATATTGAAACAGAGCAGCAGACCCACAAGAAAGTAGGAGCAGCTGTCTGAAGGTAGTAGGCAGCTGTATATCGAACAGCTGTCTAGATAAGAGGATGAGAGGTATATGCACAACAAGGCTATAGTCTCTCTGATTAGGGGAGACTAAGGTGGACAGGTATAATAGAACCAAGTAAATAGGCTAAAGTAGCCTAGAGGCCAAAAGGTAGATGGAATATCTAAATGGGTAAAATGTAACTATATAACTGTAATAATTAGGATGATTAATGATTGTCTCTCTCTGAATATAGGAAGGAAAGCTAGCTTCTTATACTATTATCCTCCTTATACTGCTAATTCGCAATCTTATTGTTAGCCTAGAATAAGATAAAAGGTAGAAAAGAAAGACCAGCCTTGTCTACCTACTCTACTGTATAATAGAAGAGAAAGTGGATATAGGTCTCCTCTAAATAGAGGGAGAAGAAGAAGAAAAACAAGTAGCGGCTAGTCGTGCACTAGCTACGCCGATCTATACCTTCCTATAGCTCCTACGAAAGGCGGAAGGCAGTGGGAGACATAAACCCCTAATATATACATCGGACAATATTGATAATGTAGGGCACCTCTATCTAGATTAAAGATAATTGGGAAATATAGATTATATATACAATAAGGTATACTAAGATTGTACTAGGTTTATACGGGATTAAGGTCGAGGGAGCCAACTATAGCTATTAATATTCCAAGTAAGAAAAGCAAGAAAAAGAAGGTACTAAACTATAAACCTACTTAACTAACCTGTCTACTATTACCTAATTATAGCTAATTAGTCTGTCTTAGCCTAACCTCTATAGCCTTAGGGGTATAGCGGTAATAATTCCGGCATAGTGACATTTATCCCTATATAAAGCTCTCTACTAGCCTTATCCGTCTTATTGTCCTTCTAGTACTATAGAGCAGGTATATTGTCTGGCTTAAGATCCCTTATAAGCGTTAATCGAGTGACCCTCTTAGTAAGTGAAAGTATAGTAGGCTAAGGAGTAATATTCCGCCTAGTACACTGCGATTACAGCGTAGCAACGCTCTTCTTAGTTAACTTAGGCTGCTTAGATATAGCAGGCTATACGGTAGCCTTCTTAACGGACTTCGGCTTCTTTAGTATAATAGAGTAGGAAAGATCCTTTTTAATAGACCTTTACTTACTAAGAGTAGAGGGATAGGGAACAGTCTTCTAAACAGATACTATCTACTTAGGGATAGCTTAGTATATAGGCGTCTATTGTTATAGCGTAGGAGTAGTTTGCTATAGTACTAGTACATTTAGCAAAGAAGAGCTTTAACGAGATTGTTAGACGGACAGTTCGGCTGTTTATACTACTAAATTTCCAGGAATTAACTTAAGCGAACCTAAAGAAGCACTTCTTATTCCCTAAACATATATAGGGGTATCGTTATCTATTATTATATCTGCTAGAGCTAGGGTACTAAATACTAGGGTAGCGAAACTCTAAGTCCGGACAATCTATAATGTACTTATAGGTAAAAGCTTGTTAATAGAGACCTAACTGCCGATAGGGTATAGATTTAGCGCCCTAGATCCTAGCCTTACTCTAAATCCTTTGGCAATCCCTAATATCTAAGTATGCTGTAAGTAATCCGAAATCGATCCTTACTTCTATATTACGTCTTGGCCGAACTAGGGCTCTATCTTCTACTATAGAATGGGCGTCAAATCGTTCTTATCCTTAATAACCTGGTTATAGAAGAAGGATCGGGCTATCTTGGTAACGGCGTACCTATAGGAAAAGTCATCCTTAATGTTAAAGCAGAATTTCGACTAGTGAATATATATTAGGTTAAAGACGCTAGCTCTAGATATAAGTAGGTAGGGGATAATCATATCTACCTATATTATTATCATTTTATTATCTATGTTATTAGCTTTGTTAGAAAGGCCTGAATCCTAAACTTCATAGATCTGCTTAAGCTAATCATAGATAGTAAGAACCTAATAGTTCCTATGGATATATATAACTATAAGCTAAAAGTGCTTCCTAAGGGCCTTATAGCGGACGTTCCCCTTAATAAGGTAGAGGACTAGGCTAGTTAGGTAGTTGCCCTTTTTATCGAGAGTTAAAGCTGTTAAGTATAGTATAATAAAAACGTATCTCTTAAACGTATATAGGGTCTATCTAAGTATACTGTTAATATAGTTTTCGGTTATCTAGGCTTATTCTAGCTATATCCTATATATATTATATAGGATGGCTAAAACTAATCGGAGATCTTAACCTAGGACCTTCTCTCCTATAATCATAGTTACTTAACTAGCTATTCTAGGGAAGTAACAATTAAAATCCTCTTTATTAATAGTTATCTTATTAAAGAAGTCTAGCTAGCTATCCCTTATAACATACTACTCTAGGTAAAAAGCAATCTTTCCTACCGGCTTAAAGTAGTTACTACTAAGCAGAGCACAGCGGTTAGTAATGTTATTAATATCTTTAGTAGTGCTATACTTATCAGTCTCCTTTCTAAGTACTTTAAAATCTTTAAAAGTTAAATAGGAGTATATATAGCCAGGCCTATTAAAGCGCTTTATTAAGGACTTAACTAGATTAGATATAGGTAGCTTGGTTTAAGGGACATTACCTAAAGAAATCGAAATTACATTATCCTTATTTCTTATAAATAAGTACTTAAACTTGCTTAGAGTACCCTATAACTTTTATAGGGAAGACTAGGGTTTGTATAGAGTTGATTATAGCTTATATAGAGAGAACTGCACCTTATATAGCAAAGAGCGAAGCTTGTAAGGCAATAACTATAGTCTTTATAGTATTAATAGGAGAATTGTTAGGGCGCTTACTAGTATAAGCTTATCCTTATCTTTACTATATGCTAGCCTACTAACTATATAGCGACGCTGCTCTTCTAAGAGGACCTTCTTTAAATCTAAGTTCGTCTAGGGCAGAGCCTGCTTACTAAATCCCTTCTTTAGAGGTATCTTAATCTTGTATAATTATAGAAAGAAGGTAAAAATAATAAGTAAGATTGCTTAAAGAAAGTCAGGGTTAGGGCTGGAATTTTTCTACTAAAAGTACTAAGAAAAAGATCTTAGAAAAGATAAAGGTCTAAGAAGGTTATACTAAAGAAGTTAGAAAGAGAAAAATCTAAAGGGTAGGGGTAGGGTAGGTCCTAATATAGAGTAAGTCCTTTTAGAGGAGGAAGGCGTGTAAAAATTCTTTCTTACTATTAAGTAAGCTATTTACTCTTTTATTGGCACTTAGGGCTTCTATCTAATTCTTTTTATTAGTAAATAGCCCCTAAAAGTCAGTATAGTATAATGAGGTTTACTTAGTTTTTATTAACCTCTTCTAATTAGAATTAGGACTAGCGTAGGTAACTTCCTTAGGTATAAAGACCTGCCTTTCTTCCTCTCTTTCTCCTATAGAAACTTTTCTAACCTTAACAAACTAACTCTATTCTCTTTTAAGACTTAACCTTTTAACTCAATCTTATTTATATAGGGATATTATCCAATACTCTTATTAAGAAAGCTCCTATAAGCTAGGTAGTATGTCTGATTTGTCTTAAGGCATTCTAGGTATCTGAAACTTAGGTAACTACTTTCTCTATTAATCCTAGAAGATTCTATATCTTTTTAAAGTAGGTGATCTAAAAGGCAGTCGATAATACAAAGTTCTATAACTTTGTTAATTGTATATAGTACCTACTGCCAAACCTAGCTGTAATTGGATATAGTATATTTTGAATCTAGGTTTTTAAAGAGGAACTGGCTAATACTTATTAATAGTATATATCTCTAGGTCTAGAACCTAGTCTACTTAACTATCTATCTTTAACTTAGTTAGTAGAAAGTAGTTAGGATCCTACTATTATCCGCTTTAACTACTCTTTCTCTATAGTCGGACGTCAATCCCTTATTACTATTAAGTATTTTAGGTTAGACTTTCTAGGTAAGTATATCTAAGAAATTTATAGTAACTGACTATACTAGGTCTAAGGTCTTTTTGTCCAAGAGTTTAGATATCAGTATATTTAAGCTTATATCTAGACGTCTAATTAGAGCTAATATAGTAGGTAGTAATATAATAAACTATAAGGAATATAATAAAACCCAATTTCGGTCGAGTTTGCCTAACCGGCGTAATACTAGTAGTCCTTGTCTAAACGTAGCTTAGCTATTTATCTGCTATATCTTAGTTCTAGAAGTCGACTATAGTACTTGTAGGAACTGCGTTTTCTAAGATAAGAAGTGCTTATAGGTATATATCGACTCTTCTTATAATAAATAGCCGCTTTGGGTGTCTAAATAGGCTAAGAAGACAATAGCTTTATACTAGTTCGATCTAGGCAACTTTCGCGCTAAGGACATAATTGTTAACTAATAGGATAAGGAAACCGTTTATAAGGTATAGTAATTATAGGTTAAGCGGAAGTCGGTCAATCTAGTAGTTAATATATACTATACTAAGTAATTAGAAGGGCAAGCTAGATAGCAGGTCTAAAAATAGGTTAGGGTAGGTATTAAGGGTTGTTAGGGTAGTCGGTTAGCTAAGTAATAGGATCTGTTAACGCTAAATATGCTCCTCCCCTTAACCAGATATATAAGCTATGAATAGAGCTTCTACTTCCTAAGAAGAAAAGAACTAAAATAAAACAAAACGAAATAGTACGAAATAAAATCTTGGACTTATAACTAGGCGAAGTAGACGATATAAATACTTAAATCGAGGGAACACTACTTGGTATAGCATATACCTCCCCCCCCTTGCTAGTATGTATATACTTATATAGCAAAGAGCTAGGGAAAAAGAAAAGAACAAACCACTTCTATAAATAGGGGAAAAGGCATAAGAAGAAGGTAAGTATATAAAAGAACTTATACTACCTCCCCTTTAACGAAAACTTAGCCCAAGTTAAATAGGCTAAAAACTTAGTGCAAATTAAGTTGCCTAGGAAGTACCTTTAAGAGCCGCTGCCCTTCCCTATATTAATAGTCCTCCTCCTCTGACTAGATTACTAAGCCTATTAGGATCTTTAACCTTTAGCCTAATAATGTTATTCTTAATAAACTGTTCTAGCTAGGAATCGTCCCCTAGTTACAGTTTATTTGGATTACAAACAAATATGCTATCTAATCGGAAGAACTTCTTTACTATAGTTAACAGGAAAGTCTACTTAAGCTTAATCCTATCTAAGGTCTCTAGCCGGTAAGCCTTTTTAAGACTCTTCTATAAGACTCGAAAAGGGCCCTTCTATTAGAAGGATAGCTTGTGCTAGTAACTTATATTGATCTGCCTAACCTTATTATAAATAAGGACCAAATTACTAGGGTAGATTTCCAACTAATCTAGGTATAACTTTCTAGATAACACGCAATTTCTCACCTTAGCAGCGCTCTTATAGGCCTTAGATACCTTATTCTACAGCTCTATCCAGATAAGCTCTATATCTATAATAGACTTAACTCGCTTTATAAACAGATCTAAAGTAGCCTTTATATTAGCTAGCTTTCTAGATTGATAAACCTTAGCCTAGACTTGCTCCTATCTGATTAGACGCTAGAAAGGGATATTAAGCTTAATCTTAGTAACTAGGTCTTAACTAAAAAGCGTAAAGTAAGGTAAGATACTAAGAGAGGAACAAATTAAGGTATAGTTAACCTAGAGAACAAAGTATAGGGACTTCTTTTAATCCGTCCTTATTATCTCTATAATTATAGTAAGTATAGTTGTAATTGGCAGGTAACCTGCCTTATTAATACTATTAGCTCTTAAGTTGTAGGATAAGCTAGTAATTCGCTTAACTCTAATGGTTTTCAGGGATACTTTAACTATACCTTTAAACTTAGAACCGCCGTTAACAACTATAATTAGGGGAAAACCATATCTTAAAAATACATACTATAGCATAAAAGTCCAAACTAAAGCCGAATTGACTTTGCCAAGGATAGCGGCCTTTATATAGCTAGTAAGGTTATCTCTTACCTTAATTACAGTATTATACTTGCCCTTGAAAAACTAGATATCGAAGTAGACCTTGAGAAACAGGGTCGAAGAAGGTATAGTAAACTAGGCTTCTTTCTTATACTAGGATAGGCGAATCTTCTAACAAACCTTATAGTAATAGTACTAATTAATAAGATCCAAATAGATTATCGGCTACTAATATAGTTAGGCGATCTAGTAGTAAGAAGTGTCCCTTCTATAGTATTCTATTTTGTCGTAGCAAGTTAACCAGATATACTGTTGTTTCTTACTATTTATAATTATAAGGTAAGGGCAGTTACCCTTATAAGTAGGACATAGAAACAGTATCCTATTACAGACTAAAAACTTAAGGGCTTAACGCTTAAAGTTAACCCTATTACTATGATAAACCAGGTAATCCGGCATTTAAAGCGTAATCAGATAGACAGTATACTCCTAGTACTCTTTAGGCTAATTGCCCTTAAGCGTATCCTTCTTAAGAGTTAAGGTGAAAATCCAAGCGTTAATAAAGTTATCTATGTCTTCCTTATAGGCTTTTTCTTTAATATCGGCTTAAGTCGAGGGTTGCCTGCTTAGGGCGTCTGCTATAGCGTTTTTCGATCCCGGAATATGCCGAATCTCAAAATTAAAAAGCTAAATCCAGGCTATCTAGCGTATTATAAGGGCGCTAGGTATATTACTAGCCGAGCCGTTTATCTAGTAGACTAAGACCTAAGCGTCTATCTTAATTATAAACCTTATACTATAAAGGTATTGTCGAAACTGCTTTAAACTATAAAGAAGACCCTAGAGCTTGTATTTAGTCGTATTATAGCGCTACTCAGCTAGAAACTAGATACTAGACTTAAATCGACAAGGGTGCCGTTTACTATCTAGGCCCTCTTATTTTAGAACTGCTCCCTATCTGTCTAGAGAGGCATTAACTATAAGGTAGATTTTGCTATAGCAGTTATCTCTATAGGTAAGTAGTGTAAGGTAGGGCGTAGAGGTAATAAGGAAACCAAGATAAGTAAAGGTATACTAGTAATTTAGCGTCTATACCTATGTCGTATTCTTCTTTGCTAGATCAAAGAGCAGACGGGTAATATAGCCGAAATAGGGGACCTAAATATAGTAGAAACCAGCAATACTAAGAAAAGAGCGGACTTTAGAAAGAGACTTTAGGGTTAACTATTTACGAATCTTCTAGATCTTAGTATCGTTAGGCAAGCGGCTATCTAACGTATACTTATAGCTAACAATAATAGCCTCTAAGACTAGGAACTAGGACTTAACTATAGTAATATAGGCTCCTACTAGCTTAGCGTTAAGTAAAACTTGGTTATAGTTCTAGACCTATTCTGCTATAAATCGTCGAATTCTAGGTATAATCAGGGTATTATTGTATTGTATTTTTGGTCCTTTTATACTAATATTATCCAGGAAAGCTTGGTAAATCTAGGGTATTAAGTTATAGAAGATCCTATATATTATACGTATGAACTAGGCAACTAAATTTATACTACCTTATAGAAGTATAGTTAAGTATAGTAGACCGATTAGACTAGCAAACGTCGTAAGATCCCGACTCTTCTTATCTAGTGTAATATTGTTATAACTGGAAAACAGATTAAGTATAGATATAATTATATAGCTAGAAAAGTCCTCTAAGAATTCCTCTATGTTCGATAGGATAAAGGCATCCTAAATAGTAACAGCATTGTATTACTAAACATTGTTAATTAGGCAGTACTTACTATTCTTCTTCTAAATAAGGAACTAGTTGTTTTAGTAGGCTCTATAGGTATCTTTTAGGATCCTCTTAGCCTTCTACTTCTTTAGGATATCTATATACGCCGGAATTATTACCTTCCCTATAGGCATATATTTAGCTTGCTAGGCGGAGTAAGGGATAGTCTTAATATACTAAGGCAGAACAATCGACAGATCGATATAGCTAAGGTCCTTAAATTCCTATATAAGGGCTTATTCCCTATTAAAGAGTATATAGGCGAATAAGTCAAATTCGTCCTTAGAGAGCTAGAGAGCTAGGTCTATATTATCCTTTAAGCCCTTTAACCGATTAGGCGTAAGTCGAGAACCGCAAGGTAAATTTGAAAATTATAGAAAAACCTATTAATCGTACTTATACCTAGGAGTTGCCTTTTCTTTAGCTAGTAATAACTTAGCAGGCTTCTAGTCAACGATTCCTTCTAGTACTAACCTATTAGATAGGATATTATTAATAGGGTAAACCTTCTTTCTAGTAGCCTTATATATAGTAAAAGATTAAAGGATAAAGGGTTCTTTAGACTAAATAAAGGAAGGAAATGGACTAGGAGCTGTCCTTAAAGGAAAGAAAGAATCAGAAGAAACTATTTTTATATAAGAAAAACTCTAAATACTAATAACTTGCTCTAAATCCCTTCTACCTAAACGCCAAACGCTAGACTCCTACTTAAAGGAAGTATATAAAATATTAGCAATAGTTTTATTATTAAGCCGATCTTCTAGGACTTTATTATTATCTTCTAAAGTAAGTGCCTAGTTAGGGACTTTATTAGCTTTATTTACCTATCCTTGTAAAGTAAATAGGCTGTTTTAGTAGCTGGTAGATAGGGATTCAACAGTATCTCCCCCCTATATAAAGGAATCCTGTTTAACAGTATAAAGGGCTCCGGCAATATCTAAAGGGGTAAGGCAAGTAATAAATTCCCGGTCTTAGAAAGTTATCTAGACTATATTAGGACTGCTAAGACTATAAATTACCTTATAGTCCTTCTAGAAAGGCATCCCTAATAGGATATTATAAGCCTTGTTAGACCTATCGTTAGATAAGATATAGCAGTGGACTAGGGCCCTATAACCTTAGATATAGAGAGGCACTAAGACCTCCCCTTAGAGAGATTGCGAATTGCCCTATAAACTATAGAACTACATCTCGGTTTTTATAATTATAAGGTTAAGGTAGTTTATAACCTTAAGGGAGATAAGGCTATACTCTAATCTACTGTCTAGAAGTGCATATAGCTATAGGCTACTATTATGAAGGGCTATTAGAAAAATCCAGGGTAAAGAATAGAACTTAGTTACTCTTTGAATAAAGAAAGCTCTGTTGGTTTATATTATTAGATTACTATTAATAATCTTACTAGAAATCGCATTTTTCGCTATAACAATAGAGTTGATACTTAGGGTACTAAAGTCTTATAGTAACCTGATTATATAATAGCCGTCCCTTATATTTAGGAACTAGGCTATTTAAGACTCCCCTATAGGCTTAACTAGAGAAACGATATTCGTCTTTACCGTCTTCTATTACTTAGATAGGCAACCTTATAAACGTCTAAACAGAGCTAGACTAGCCTAACCTAATACTAGAGCTAAAGTAGAAGCAGAGAGAGTATTGTCTAAGCTAGAGCTATCTAGTATAGCTATTTCTTGAACAATCCTAACACCTTTAGAGACTTACTTACGTATAATCTTAGAAAGTAGGCTCTAGCCTTCTGTTAGGTTAAGGGCTTTTTTGTTCGAAAGACTATATTTTCCGTTAAGCATTTTCTAGAGTATTCCTTAGCGAATGTTAGTAGCTTTAATTTCATAAGAAGGCTCTTCTTTTGCTTATATAGATAGGCCGCTAGCGATAGGGGTCTCTGCCTAATTAGACGGAGGAGCATAGGAGGAACCTGCCCTTAGTAGCTTATTATCGTTGCTTTCTAGTCGCAGCTACTTTCGACTTTAAAAAGCCGTACTTAAAGCTTTAGCTACAGCTAGCTATATTACCTTATTACTAAACACATTATTTACTTTTATAATTGTATTCTATAGCATAAGTAAAATATCGACAGTACTATTACTATAAAGACTACTATAAAGCTTAGAGCCTATCTAAGTAAAGAGGAAATCCTATAAGAAGCAAGCTATAGCCTCTAGGGGCTTCGAAAAGAAAACGTCTAGCTCCTAGCGCTAAACTGTATTAAGAAAATCCGAAACCTAACTAGGGACCTCTATTGTATAAGCTATAAAGTTAGCTTCCTTATTATCAACCTCCCCTTTAAACAGACCTTAAAGACTTAGATCTAGATCTAAGACTTCTATAGGGTTGACTACCTATAATAGGAAAGATAGAATACTAGGTACTAGGGATAGCAAGTAAAGGACTCTGGTTTATACTATTAGGGCTATAAATGTATTCTCCTCTTATATAGAAGAGCTATAAGTAGGAGAGGATAAAGAAGATATAATAGGCCTAATACTATAAGAAGTAACATTAAGAAGCTAGCTTTTCCTCCCTTCTTCTATTAGAAGAAAACGCATCTTAACTTGCTCTTCCTCTAGCTAGGCATAAGTATAGCTTAATATAGAGAGAGAGTTGAAAAAGGGTTTGAAAGCCTTGTTATACTTAGTCTTATAATTACGCTTCTATCGGAGATAAGTAGGGTGAAACTTAGTATTATAAACCTTATAAAGCGCTTGAATAAGGTAGAAAAGGGCGCCTTCCTTACAGGCCTTTATTACTAGGACTAGGTTAATCCGGTATAGGTTATAAGGTAGGTCTTCTCTATGGATTTTCTAACTAAGGTAAGTGTTTGCCCTAAATATATACCTAAGCCTAAGTTTATTGTTAGCCTCTATTAGATTATAAGAGCTAATATAGTACTATTAACTATACTAGTAGCAATAGATCCCTTTAAGAGCCTTATACCTTTGATCGGTATTAGAGCGAAAAGGCCTACTAGTATAACTATTGACTTTACCCGGCTCTATATTCTAAAGCGAAGTATACGCTATAAGCAGAGGAAGATCGACTTGTTTATCTAGATAGGGGTAGTAGTATTAGGGTTTATAACACCCTTTCTATTTAGCTATATCTTATTCCTCTTTTAGGTATACTACCTGATTAACATTAGTTGTAAAGCTTAGTAAGTTGTTTAGCTTATCTCTTAGGTGTATAACTAATTTTACTATAAGGTCTATCTTGTTTAGCGAGATTCTAAGCAAGGCTATCTGATTATATAGGTCTTAAACAGCTCTTTCAGTTACCTTATTACCTTACTTCTATAAAAGGTTAGTAGTATAAAGCTTTATTACTATTTTCTAGGTATTAGTAAGTTAATCAAACTATATTTCCTTAACTATTAGTAGCTTTAGGATAATCTTAACCGATTCCTAGCTAGTATTCCCTTAATTAGAGAACAAGACCTGGTTCTTACTTGCTTAAGCGGACTTAGTCAACTTAGGCGAGAAGTTTCAAAAAGAGATAGAAGAAGAAGGCTTTTCGACTTTAGCCGAAAGAAGATTAGTCTCCCTACTATTATCATTGCTCTTATCTAAATAGACATTTTAGCTTAGTAGTTCGATTCGAGTTAGTGCTCCTTAGTAGATAAATCCTTTAAACAAAACCGCTAATACTAGGGATTGGAAGTTGTCCTAGGTAGCTTTATATAAGTCCTATATA
This sequence comes from Phyllachora maydis, assembly GCA_029339225.1. Taxonomy (NCBI): domain Eukaryota; kingdom Fungi; phylum Ascomycota; class Sordariomycetes; order Phyllachorales; family Phyllachoraceae; genus Phyllachora; species Phyllachora maydis. The sequence goes on from JAQQPM010000002.1 coordinate 6,039,633, forward strand.
GGTATAGCGCTTCTAAGGTAGTATCCTTAAACAAGTAAGTATTGGTAATCCTTAGGTAACTTTTCTTAAAAGCGTTAAAGGGTATCTTTCCAAATAGGGGCTAACTTAGTAGCTGGTATCCGGGTAATTATAGCGTTAAGTTCTTCTATAGCCTGTTTAATCTATATAGCTAAGATGTTCGAGATAGTATACTTATAGAAGCGGTTAAGCTGCTTAATAAGGTCCTCTAACACCTTAGGGTTAAAAGCCTTCTAATACTTAAGCATTATCCTATAAAGTTCTTACTATATCGTTATTCCCTTATTCTTAATTATAGAGGTTATCTTATAATATTAGTTAGAATCGTACTACCTCTTCTACTAGGTAAACTTCTTAATATTAGTTACTATATTACAGTCCTTATAAGCATTGTCGAAAGCTTGTAAGTAATCTATGATATTAGTATTATAGAATTATCTATTAAGCCCTTTAGACTAAACAGATAGGAAGCTAATACTCTATATAGGATTTGACCGATAAAGAGCGTCGGTTAATATTCTAACTATAATATCTAACTAGTCCTAGTTACTAGCGTCTATTTCCGATATACTATTAGAGAGTAGCAGTAGGAAAGATTCTGCTTAAGGAAGAACTAGGGAAGAGAGGTTATAAAAGGAAAAAGGGGGTCTAGCTTCTTAAAGCTAGTTTCTAGTAAAGTCTATCGTCTGATCAGACAAGGTTTATAATCCTGCTACTAAAGGAGTAGAGTTGTCTATAAGTCTGTAAAGTCAATGGATTTCTCTCTTTAAAAGGATATACTCTAAGAAATCCTATTAGATAAGGCTTTTACTAATAAATAACTAAGTAGAGGGTTGATATATAATTATACTAGGTAGTAAAATATCGATATTTAGTCTAGCCGAATATACTATAGACTTAAAGTCTCTAGGAGAAGTCGGGAAAGTACTAAGGAGTATGTTAATAGGTAATAGACACGAAGTACAGTTGTCGTTCTTCTAATTAGACAAGCCTTGGTTTTATTAATATAAGGAGCTACTAGTAGCTTCTATCAATTTATTAATAGACTTTGTCCAGAGGGAATTTTAGAAGGGATTAGATTATAGGATAGAGAAGAGATATAAGGCAAGAGAGGAAGGATATAGTCTACTACTATAGTATAATCACAGTAATATTATACCTATCCTACCTTTACAAAACATTACTTATACCTAGTTCCTACCTAGTATAAACTCCTTCTCCCTTTATTATAAAATCAAATATATCTAACTCTTTAAAAAGCTTATGTTAAACAGATCTATAGCTTAGTCTATCTCCTTACTACAGACTTAATCAGTCGAGCCCTATACTATATACTTCTACTATATAGAAAGCAAGTGATACTTGTTTCGCTAGTTTGAACATATACTACTAAGATATCTTAGATATGCTTAGTTACGTTCCTCCTCTATCTAAAGGACAAAGAAGGCAGTCCTAAAAATACAACTAAAGGCCTAGTACTAGAGCTAACCTAACTTAACTTTCCTATTACCCCTGCCCCTCGTTGTATACCCTAGGTATAGTAATCTTGCAAATCGTCGTTGCTACTGAAACAGAGCAGCAGACCCACGAGAAAGTAGGAGCAGCTGTCTGAAGGTGGTAGGCAGCTGTATAGCGAACAGCTGTCTAGACAAGAGGATAAGAGGTAAGTGCATAACAAGGCTATAGTCTCCCTGATTAGGGGAGACTTAGGTAGATAGGTGCAATAGAACCAAGTAAATAGGCCAAAGTAGCCCGGAGGCGAAAAGTAGATGGAATATCTAAATAGGTAAAATATAACTATATAACTATAATAATTAGGATGGATTAATGATTCTCCCTCTCTGAATATAGGAAGAAAAGCCAGCTTCTTATACTATTGTCCTCCTTATACTGCTAATTCGAAATCTTATTGTTAGCCTAGAATAAGATAAGGGGCGGAAAAGAAAGACCAGCCTTGTCTACCTACTCTACTATATAATAGAAGAGAAAGTAGATACAGGTCTCCTCTAAATAGACAGAGAAGAAGAAGAAAAACAAGCGGCGGCTAGTTATATACTAGCTACGCCGATCTATACCTCCCTATAGCTCCTATAAAAGGCAGAAGATAGTAGAAGATATAAACCCCTAAAACAAATACCGGATAACATTAATAATATAAGGTACCTCTGTCTAGAGTAAGGATAATTAGGAAATATAGATTATATATATATAACAAGGTATACTAAGATTATACTAGGTTTATATAGGATTAAGGTCGAGGGAGCTAACTATAGCTATTAATACTCTAAGTAAGAAAAGTAAGAAAAAGAAGGTACTAAACTACAAACCTACTTAACTAACCTATCTACTATTACCTGATTATAGCTGATCAGTCCGTCTTAGCCTAACCTCTATAGCCTTAAGGGCATAGTAGTAACAATTCCGGTATAGTAATATTCATTCCTATATAAAGCTCTCTACTAGCTTTATCCGTCTTATCGTCCTCCCTATACTGCAGAGTAGGCGTATTGTCTAGCTTAAGATCCCTTATAAGCGTTAATCGAGTAACCCTCTTAGTAAGCAAAAGTATAGTAGGCTAAGGAGTAACATTCCGCCTAGTATACCGCGATTATAGCGTAGTAACGCTCTTCTTGGTTAACTTAGGCTGCTTAGGCGTAGTAGGCTATATAGCAGCCTTCTTAATAGACTTTAGCTTCTCCGGCGTAATAGGGTAGGGAAGATCCTTTTTAACAGACCTTTACTTACTAAAAGCAGAGGGATAAGGAATAGCCTTCTAAATAGATACTATCTACTTAGGGATAGCTTAGTATATAGGCGTCTACTGCTATAGTACAGGAGTAGTTTGCTATAGTGCTAGTACCTTTAGCAAAAAAGGGCTTTAACGAGATTATTAGACAGATAGTTCGGCTGTTTATACTACTAAATTTCTAGGAATCGACTTAAGTAAACCTAAGGAAGCACTCCTTATTCTCTAAATATACATAGGGGCATCGTTATCTATTATCGCATCTACTAGAGCTAGGGTATTAAATACTAGGGTAGTAAAACTCTAAGTCCGGATAATCTATAATATACTTATAGGTAAAAGCTTGTTAATAGAGACCTAACTGCCGATAAAGCATAGATTTAGTACCCTGGATCCTAGCCTTACTTCGAATACTTTAGCGATCCCTGATATCTAAGCATACTATAAGCAAGCTAAAATCGATCCCTACTTTGCTATTGCATCTTGGCCGAACTAGGGCTCTATCTTCTACTATAGAATAGGCGTTTAATCGTTCTTATCCTTCATAACTTAGTTATAGAAGAAGGATCGGGCTACCTTAGTAACGGCATACCCGTAGGAAAAGTCGTCCTTGATATTAAAGTAGGATTTCAACTGGCGAATATATATCAGGTTAAAGATACTAGCTCTAGATATAAGTAGGTAGGGGATAATCATGTCTATCTATATTATTATTATTTCGTCGTCTATATTATTAGCTTTGTTAGAAAGGCCTGAATCCTAAACCTTATAGATCTGCTTAAGCTAATTATAGATAGTAAGAACCTAATAGTTCCTGCGGATATATATAACTATAAGTTAGAAGCGCTTCCTAAGGGCCTTATAATAGACGTTATCCTTAGTAGGGTAGAGGACTGGGCTTATTAGGTAGTTGCCCTTCTTATTAAGAGTTAGAGCTGTTAAGTATAGCGTGATAAAAACGTATCTCTTAAACGTATATAGGGTCTATCTAAGCATACTGTTAATATAGTTATCGGTTATCTAGGCTTGTTCTAGCTATATCCTATATATATTATATAGGATAGCTAAAACTGATTAGAGATCTCGACCTAGGACCTTCTCTCTAGTAATCATAGCAACTTAACCAGCTATTCTAGGGAAGCAACGGTTAAAATCCTCCTTATTAATAGTCATCTTATTAAAGAAGTCTAGCTGGCTATCCCTTATAACATACTACTCTAGGTAAAAAGCAATCTTGCCTACCGGCTTAAAGTAGTTATTACTAAGCAGAGTATAGCGGTTAGTAACGTTATTAATATCTTTAGTAGCGCTATACTTGTTGGTCTTCTTTCTAAGCACTTTGAAATCTTTAAAAGTCAAACAGGAGTATATATAGCCAGGCCTATTAAAGCGCTTTATTAAGGACTTGACCAGATCGGACATAGGTAGCTTAGTTTAAAGGATATTACCTAAAGAAATCGAAATTACATTATCCTTACCTTTTATAGATAAGTACTTAAACTTGCTTAGGGTACCTTATAACTTTTATAGGGAAGACTAGGGTTTACGTAGAGTCGATCGCGGCTTATATAGAGAGAACTATACCTTATATAGCAAAGAGCGAAGCTTATAAGACAATAACCGCAGTCTTTATAGCGTTAATAAGAGAATTGTTAGAGCGCTTACTAGTATAAGCTTATCCTTATCCTTACTATATACCGGCCTACTAATTATATAGCAATGCTACTCCTTTTAGAGAACTTCCTTTAAATCCAAGTTTATCTAGGGCAGAGCCTACTTACCAGATCCCTTCTTTAGAGGTATCTTAATCTTATATAATTGTAGAAAGAAGGTAGAAATAATAAGCAAGATTGCTTAAAGAAAGTTAGGGTTAGAATTGGAATTCTTCTGCTAAGAGTACTAAGAAAAAGATCTTAGAAGAGGTAAAGGTTAGAGAAGGTTATACTAGAAAAGTTAGAGAGAGAAAAATCTAAAGGATAGGGGGGGCAGGTCCTAATATAGGGTAAGTTTTTTTAAGGGAAGAAGGTATATAAAAATTCTTTCCTACTATTAAGCAAGCTATTTACTCCTTTATCGGCGCTTAGGGCTTCTATCCGATTCTTTTTATTGGTAAACAGCCCCTAAAAGTCGGTATAGTATAATCAGGTTTACTTAGTTTTTATTAACCTCTTCTAATTAGAATCAGGACTAGTATAGGTAGCTTCCTTAGGTATAAAGACCTACCTTTCTTCCTTTCTTTCTTCTATAAAAACTTTTCTAACCTTAATAAACCAACTCTATTCTCTTTTAAAACTTGACCTTCTAACTTAATCTTATCTATATAGGGATGTCTTCTAATACTCTTATTAAGAAAGCTCCTATAAACTAAGTAGTATATCCAATTTATCTTAAAGTATTCTATATACCTGAAACTTAGGTAACCACTTTCTCTACTAATCCTAGAAGATTCTGCATCTTCCTAAAACAGGTGATTTAGAAGGCAGTTAACAATGCAAAGTTCTATAACTTTGTCAATTATTTCTAGTACCTACTGCCAAACCTAGCTATAATCGGATATAGTATATTTTAGATCTGGGTTTTTAAAGAGGAACTGGCCAATACTTATTAATAGTATATATCTCTAGGTCTAGAACCTAGTCTGCTTGACTGTCTATCTCTAACTTAGCTAGCGGAAAGTAGTTAGGATCCTACTATTGTTAGTTTCAACTACTCTTTCTCTATAGTTAGATATTAATCCCCTATTACTATTAAGCATTTTAGGTTAGACTTTCTAGGTAAGTATATCTAAGAAATTTGCAGTAACCGACTATACTAGGTCTAAGGTCTTTTTATCTAAGAGTTTAGATATCGGTATATTTAAGCTTATATCTAGATATCTAATTAGAGCTAATATAGTAGGTAGTAATATGGTAAACTGCAAGGAATATAACGAAACCTAATTTCAGTTAAGTTTGCCTAACTAGTATAATACTAGTAGTCCTTGTCTAAACGTAGCTTGGCTATTTATCTACTATATCTTAGTTCTAGAAGTCGACTATAGTACTTGTAGGAACTGCGTTTTCTAGGACAAGAAGTGCTTGTAGGTATACATCGACTCTTCCTATAACAAATAGCTGCTTTAGGCGTCTAAATAGGCTAAGAAGACGATAGCTCTATGCTAGTTTAATCTAGGTAACTTTCGCGCTAAGGATATAATTGTTAACCGATAGGATAAGGAAACCGTTTATAAGGTATAGCAATTATAGGTTAAGCAGAAGTCAGTTAATCTAATAGTTAATATATACTATACTAAGTAATTAGAAGGATAAGCTAGGTAGTAGTCTAGAAAATAGGTTAGGGTAGGTATTAAGGGTTATTAGGGTAGTCGGTTAGCTAAGTAATAGGATCTATCGACGCTAAATATACTCCTCCCCTTAACCAGACGTATAAGCTATAAATAGAGCTTCCACTTCCTAAGAAGAAAAGAGCCGAAACAAAACGAAACGAAATAGCATAAAACAAAGTCTTAGACCTATAACCAGGCAAAGTAGATAATATAAACACTTAAATCGAGGGAACACTATATAGCAAAGCACACCCCCCCCCTTACCGGTATGTATATACTTATACAGCGAAGAGCCGGGGAAAAAGAAAAGAACAAACCACTTCTATAAACAGGGGAAAAAGCGTAAGAAAAAAAAGGTAAGCATATAAAAGAACCTATACTACCTTCCCTTTAACGAAAACCCAGCCTAAGTCAAATAGGCCGAAAAACTTAGTATAAATTAAGTCCCCTAGGAAGTACCTTTAAGAGCCGCTCTTCTTTCTTATATTAACGGTCCTCCCCCTCTAACTAGATCACCAAGCCTATTAAGATCCTTAATACCTAGCCTGATAATATTATCCTTACTAAATCGTTCTAGCTAGGAATCGTCCCCTGGTTACAGTCTATTTAGATTACAAATAAACACGCCGTTTAATCGGAAGAACTTCTTTACTATAGTTAACAGGAAAGTCCACTTAAGCTTAATCCTATCTAAGGTCTCTAGCTAGTAAGCCTTCTTAGGACTCTTCTATAAGACTTGAAAAGGGCCCTTCTATTAGAAGGATAGCTTATACTAGCAACTTATATCGATCTACCTAACCTTATTATAAATAAGGACCAAATTACTAGGGTAGATTTCCAACTAATCTAGGTGTAGCTTCCTAGACAACACGTGATTTCTTGCTTTAGCAGCGCTTTTACAAGCCTTAGATACCTTGTCCTGCAGTTCTGTCTAGATAAGCTCTATATCTATAATAGACTTAACTCGCTTCATAAACAGATCTAAAGCAGCTTTTATATCAGCTAGCCTTCCAGGTTAACGAACCCTAGCCTAGACTTACTTTTATCTAATCAGATACTAGGAAGGGATATTAAGCTTAATCTTAGTAACTAGGTCTTAACTAAAAAGCGCGAAATAAGGCAAGATACTAAGAGAGGAACGAATTAAGGTATAGTTAACCTAGAGAACAAAGCATAGAGACTTCTTCCAATCCATCCTTATTATCTCTATGATTATAGTAAGTATAGTTGCAATTAGTAAGTAACCTACCTTATTAATACTATTAGCTCTTAAGTTATAGGACAAGCTAGTAATTCGCTTAACTCTAATGGTTTTTAGGGATACTTCAACTATACCCTTAAACTTAGAACTGCTATTAACAACTGCAATTAAGGGAAAACTATATCTTAAAAACATATGCTAAAGTATAAAAGTCTAAACTAAAGCCGAATTGACTTTAGCAAGGATAGCAGCCTCTATATAGCTAATAAGGTCGTCTCTTACCTCGATCATAGCATTACACTTACCTTTAAAAAACTAAACATTAAAGTAGACCTTAAGAAACAGAGTCGAAGAAGGTATAGTAAACTAGGCTTCTTCCTTATATTAGGACAGGCGAATCTTCTAACAAACCTTGCAATAATAGTACTAGTTAATAAGATCTAAGTAGATTATTAGCTACTAGTATAGTCGGGTAATCTAATAGTAAGAAGTATCCCTTCTACAGTATCCTATTTTGTTATAGCAAGTTAACCAGATACGCCATTGTTTTTCACTATCTATAATTATAAGGCAGGGGTAGTTACCCTTATAAGTAGGGCATAGAAACAGTATCCTATTACAGACTAAAAACTTAAGGGCTTAACGCTTAAAGTTAACCCTATCGCTATAGCAAACCAGGTTATCCGGCATTCGAAGTATAATTAGATAGGCAGTATACTCCTAGTACTCTTTAGGCCAATCGCCCTTAAGCGTATCTTTCTTAAAAGCTAAGGTGAAAATCTAAGCGTTAATAAAGTTATCTATATCTTCCTTATAGGCCTTTTCCTTAATATCGGCTTAAGTCGAAGGTCGCCTGCTTAGGGCGTCTGTAGCAGCGTTTTTCGATCCTGGAATATGCCGAATTTTAAAGTTAAAAAGTTGAATCTAGGCTATCTAGCGTATTATAAGGGCGCCAGGTATATTACTAGCCAAGCCGTTTATCTAGTAGACCAAGACCTAAGCGTCTATCTTGATTATAAACCTTATACTATAAAGGTACCGCTAAAACCACTTTAAACTATAAAGAAGACCCTAGAGCTTATACTTAGTCGTATTATAGTACTGCTTAGCTAGAGACTAGATACCAAACTTAAATCGATAAGGGTATTGTTTACTATCTAGGCCCTTTTGTTCTAGGACTGCTCCTTATCTATCTAGAGAGGCATTAACTATAAGGTAGATTTTGCTATAGCGATTGTCTCTATATGTAAGTAGTATAAGATAGGGTATAGAGGTAATAAGGAAACTGAGATAAGTAAAGGCGTACTAGTGATTTAGCGTCTATACCTATATTGTATTCTTCTTTGCCAGATTAAAGAGCAGGCAGGCAATATAGCTGAAATAAAGGACCTAAATATAGTAGAAACCAGCAATACTAAGAAAAGAGCGGACTTTAGAAAGAGACTTTAGGGTTAACTATTTATAAATCTTCTAGATCTTAGCGTTATTAGGCAAACGGCTATCTGGCATATACTTATAGCTAATAACGACAGCCTCTAAGACTAGGAACTAGGACTTAACTATAGCGATATAGGCTCCTACTAGCTTAGCATTAAGTAAAACTTAGTCATAGTTCTAGACCTGTTTTACTACAAATTGTCGAATTCTAGGTATAATTAGGGCATTATTATATCGAGTCTTTAGTCCTTTTATACTAATATTATCTAGGAAAGCTTGGCAAATCTAGGGTATTAAGTCGTAGAAGATCCTATATATCGTACGTATAAACTAGGCAACTGAATTTGTACTGTCTTATAGAAGTATAGTTAGGCGTAGTAGACCGATCGGACTGGCAAACGTTATAAGATCCCGACTCTTCTTGTCTAGTGTAATATTATTATAACTAGAAAACAGATTAAGTATAGATATAATTATATAGCTAGAAAAGTCCTCTAAGAATTCCTCTATATTTAGTAGGATAAAGGCGTCCTAAATAGTAATAGTATTATATCGCTAAGTATTGTTAATTAGGCGGTACTTACTATTCTTCTTCCAAATAAGGAACTAGTTGTTTCGGTAGGCTCTATAGGCGTCTTCCAGGATCCCCTTAGCCTTCTGCTTCTTCAGGATGTCTATATATACTAGAATTATCGCCTTCCCTATAGGTATATATTTAACTTGCTAGGCAGAGTAAAAGATAGTCTTAATATACTAAGGCAGAATAATTAACAGATCGATATAGCTAAGGTCCTTAAATTCCTATATAAGGGCTTATTCCCTATTAGAGAGTATATAGGCGAACAAGTCGAATTTGTCTTTAAAGAGCTAAAGAGCTAGGTCTATATTGTCCTTTAAGCCCTTTAACCGATTAGGTATAAGTCAAGAACCGTAAGGTAAATCTAAAAATCGTAGAAAAACCTATTAATCGTACTTATACCTAGGAGTTGCCTTTTCTTTAGCTAGCAACAACTTAGCAGGCTTCTAGTCGACGATTCCTTCTAGTACTAACCTATTAGATAGGATATTATCGATAGGATAAACCTTCTTTCTAGCAGGCTTATATATAGTAAAAGATTAAAGGACAGAGGGTTTTTTAGACTAAATAGAGGAAGGAGATAGACTAGAAGCTATACCTAAAGGAAAGAAAGAATTAGAAGAAACCATTTTCATATAAGGAAAACTATAAATATTAACAACCTGCTTTAAACCCCTTCTACCTAAACGCTAAATGCCAGACTCCTGCTTAAAGGAAGTATATAAAATATTATTAATAGTTTTATTATTAAGCCGATCTTCTAGGACCTTATTATTGTCTTCTAAAGTAAGTGCCTAGTTAGGGACTTTATTAGTCTTATTTACCTATCCCTATAAAGTAAATAGGCTGTCCTAGTAGCTAGTTGTCATGGCCAGAGCAAAGATGGGTTGTGGAAAGATGTTGTTGTACATAGGACAGAAGGTCCTGGTATAAGATAAAGCTATATATATATAGGATGATAGCGGACTGTAACAGCACCCTACCCTAAAACTGCAGTCGTCCTTAACTATAAATAATGATCGTAACAGTAGTGTTATACATATTATTGTTTAGTTATAAGTATATCGCTTCTAGTTTGCATCTAAAGGTAGCGGTGATAGGACCTGTATATAGGGTTGAAATAACAGTGCTGAGGCCTGTATATATCTGACCTACATCCGGGCCTATACGTTTTGACCTACTGTCCTAATTAGGTGCCATAGTCTATCAGTTAGGCCTACCTTCCCTATTAGGCGGCAGACCTACCTATTACTAGGCCAAATACTAGCGCGGCGCTAAAGCTGCCTTTCTATAAGTTCAATACCAGCCTAAGTTACTATCGAATCGTCAAAATTTTCTCCCCTATATACTAACCGTACAACCTAGTTAGCTTTTATTAAGAATCGTTGTTAAACCTCTATAGATATAGCCCTAACTCTCCGATCTGCTCCTCTAGTAAAGGAGGTCCCTTGCAAAGCATACATTAGGTCTGTTATATTCTATATAACGAAAGCTATATATTATGGTAGGCCTATTAGTATTTTTTCCATAGAGCCCTATATAGTAACCGCTACTAGAGGGCAGCAGTGTAAGTATTATGTAAAGCAGAAGAAGGCCAATTGTTTGACGGTAGGTTAAGGAGCTCCTAGCAAGTCGGGTATAATATAGTACTAACGCCTATAGTAGCCTATAGGGGTTCTGCAGTATAAAATAGAGGAATATATGCCTATATACCACGTTGCTAAGAGATTTTATACTATATCAACGACAGATCCTAACAGACCTGTTAGAAACGTATAGTATTATTTTAACCAGCCAGAACGGTCCTAGGTTGCTATAGCAGTATACTAGCTACTGTACGACCTTAATACCGTAACTAAGGTATATTACGCGAAGCATAGTATAAACAGGACGAAAGTTTTTTCTATAGTAGGTGACCGATAAGGTAGCGTCTAGGTAGAGGTTTGGTTATAAGTTAGAGGCTAATTACTAACGTATTATATAGAAGAAGATTATTATATACGAAAATTTTATATAGAATCGTCGTTAGTACTACGCCTATATTGTACTACCGCTTGCCTCCTAGGGCGCTAATAAGGCGCTAGGAGATTTTACGCGCTGTTATAATACATGGTTTTGTCAAACGTAGCCTAGTCTTAATATATATAATAGCTACTATATAGTTATAGTAGCCTTGAATAAGAGGCTAGCTAAGGCGCTATATAATAGTACTAAACCTTATAACAGGGATGCTTAGGCAGCGGCCTATACAAGTGTTCGTGCCGAATTAGGCAAATGGTTGTTTCGTAGAATATAGGGTTTTCTTATAGCTGTTTTGGCATATTTTGTACTAAGTTGGTGCCGAGTTAATACGGCGTTACAAAATAGGCAATCCCTACTCTTAGAACCAATCTAGTAGGCCGGGCTTAGCGGGATATTTAGTATAAAAATCCCGTATATTGCTTATATAGCCTTAAATGTTCGTTGCCGGTTCCTAGGTAGGTTTGTAGGGTTTTAGCCATTAGATCCTATATTCAAGGGCACTGTTTCTAAGGCAAGAGTTAAGTATCTTATTAAAGTACTACTTAATCTCTAGTTTAGGGCCTTCGTTAGATAGGACAGCTCTATAAGGCAATAATAGTAGGTTTGCGGAATATTAGCCTAGTAGCCTCTTAGAGGCAAGTCAGACTAGAGATATATAGAAGACAGGGAAGATCTTATATAGGGGTAGGATATATACTGCTACTATCCGTCTATATACCTTAGATACCCTCTAAGGGCTAAGCTACTTATAGCTAAGTTTTTTAAATGGCTAACCCTATTAAATATTAGTAGTATTAACCTATACCTTATCTCTAACTTTATACTAAACTAAGTCCTGGTATTTTTTATTTATAGTCTTGGCTATACGAGTTTAAGCTTGTTCTATAAATAGTTGAGTATGGTTGACTACTCTTTATAGTCTCTTATGGATAGACTGGGTATTTAGGAACTCTTTTTGTTCGACATTGGTATATAGGGGAGTTATAGGCAGCTTGGGTTTGACGCCTATATTAGGGTACTATCCGTAATTAGCAAAGAATAGTATAAGATAGGTTACCTCCGACTTATAGTTATTACTTGTAAACTCTGCTAGGGGTAACCAGTCTATTTAATTGTCTTAGTAGAATAAAATAAAAGCTTATAGGTACTGTTCTAGGTAGGTATTTACAATTTCTATCTATCTATCGGTTTTAGGGTAAGATATAAAGGAGTGCTGTAGGGTGATTCCTAAAAGGCGGCAAAGTTCTCTCTATAAGGTACTAACGAACTAAGTACCCTTGTCTAATATAATACAGTCTAGGGTACTATAGAGTTGGAAGATATTTGTAACGAAGGTAGAGGCAAGTATAGTAGTAGAAAGGTCAGGTACTACGGCAAAGTGTCTTATTTTTGTTAGTCTATCAACTATAACTAGAATATACTAGTAGTCGACCCTATATTAGTAGCAGATCGGAAAAGGTAAGATATAATTGATACTTATTATAGTCCAAGGCTAGAAAGGGACTGGCAAAGGTATAAGGAGGCCTAGCGGAGCTCCTTTAGCGTTCTTAGTATAGCAGTAAATATAGTATACTATAATAAATTACATAATATCCTGCTTAATATATAGCTAATAATAGGAGCGTTATAGGAGTTCCAGTGTCTTATTACAGCCTAGGTGCCCTACTGGCGATAGACTATAGTTTCTATAAATAACTTACAGCCTTGTCCTGTTATTAGGTAGGATAAAAAGACGGTCGTTGATATAAAGTCGGCTACGAATTACTATATAGTCGGCCATAGCAGCCTGTAGGAGCAGTCTAAGTTTAGGCAGAAATGTATAGCAATTGGGGTTCTAAACGTAGTCTAGGAGCCTCTAAGAATCCTAGCAGTTAGAATAGGCAGTCTGAATAACAGAGTCGATTAAATCAGATATATCAAGCGTAAGAAGAAGAAGAGGAGGGATAGTAGTAAGTCGGACGTAACCCTATTTTAAGTCTAGAAGTAAAACCTAAGATCTCCTTGCAATCCAGGTATCTAATAAATCTAAGGAAGTTACTAGGGAGTCGCTAGGGCGTCAGAAGAGGGCGTCTAGTACAACGTAGTTACTACCAGGCCTATAGGTAATTTGGAATTGGAAATCGCCTAGGAATTTAGACTACTAAACCTGCCTTTAGTTAAGGATTTTTGTTATACAAAAGTACTATAGGTTTTTATAGTCTGTAAAAATTTCGATAGGGCGGTCTAGGCTTTATAGTTCCAGTCTCTATTCCTCAAACGCTTTGATAATAGCTAGGAGCTCCTTATTATAGATCTTATAGTTACATTCTACTAGTGTATATTTTGCTAAAAAGAAGGCGACTAGGTGTAAAACCCCCTTCGAATTGTATTAGGATAGTACGCCTCCTAAGGCCTAGTTAGATACATCTGTCTCTACTACTATCCTATAGCTAGGGTTAAAGTATTATAAGATAGGTACTATAGTAAAAGCCTACTTTAAACGTTAGAAGGAGGTTTCCTCCTAGAAGGAACTAGACCATAGCCTAGTCTAGGCCCTATTACGGTAAAGAGATGTTAACGGACGTGCTATAGATGAAAAGCCAGAGATAAAACGTTAGTAGTAATTAAAGAAGCCTAAGAATTACTATAGATCCTATAGTGATTCTAGGCAGGGCTAAGACATAATTGCTTTAATCTTTTTAAGGTCTATAAAGATGCCAGATATCGAAATAATAAGTCCGAGGTATCGTATCTAGGTAGTATAAAAGTTATACTTCTTAATATCTACCATAAGGCCTATATTTATTAGCCTTATAAGCACATTACAGACATATTAGGTATGGTTTACAGGTATATCACTAAAGATAAGGATATCGTCTAGATAAGCGGTTATATATTTGTCTAATATATCGAACAAAATATGGTTAATGAAGTATTGCTAAGTACTAGGTGCGCCTATTATACCGAAATTTACTACTAAGTACTTGAATAGGCTAAAGCAGGTAGTAAATACAGTCTTCTATTTGTTACTAAGGGCGATTTAGATCCGGTTAAATGCCGCTATAATATCGAGTTTGGTATATATTCTTGCCTGGCATAACATGTCCAACGTTTCTCTAATAAGTAGAATTGGATATTGATTCTTGATTATAACGTTATTCAGGCCTTAGTAGTCAATACAGACTTGTACCCTACTACTAGGCTTCTTTGCTAATAGTACTAGTGCAGCTGCCGATAATATACTGCTCTATATAAAGCCCTTAGAAAGGTAGTTATCTAGGTATTTCCGGATTACCAGGAGCTCCTAGGAGCTTATAGGGCAGCATTAAGTAGCCGATAGTAACTCGCCTAGGATAAGTTCGACTTAGTAATCGAAGAGATAGTAAGGTAGTAGTGTTTCTAAGTTTATAGGAAGAAAAGCCGTAATTAAGTCGTGATATATAGGCAGTAAGAGTTTCTTAATATCGTTTTCTAAAATAGGCAGGTTGATTTTAAGATACTTTTCAATATCCTTATTAGATACCTAAAAGAGATAAGAAAGAAAGGCGTTAGTATTATCTAAAGTAGAGAACAAGTTAGTAGTAAACCCTCTTTAAAGCAATATATCTATTACTATATAGAGTTCTACTATTAACATACTAGAGACGCTAGAGTCTTTTATAAAAGATAGGAATGGTATAGCAGGTAGAAGCTATAAGTTAGAAGGATCCTAGTTGGTAATTAAAGGGGAGTTAAGAGAGCCTTAGGTAGGTATCAGAGGGTCCTTATCCTAGAGTACAACTAGTATCCTTCCGTTAATAGTTATAGTACTAGAAGCCCAGTCTAGTAAAGGATTATAGGCATAAAGCTAAAGGAGGCTAAGAATTATATCCAGTCTAGAAGAGCTTAGAGGCCAGATATACAAGGACAATAGCTTAGAAGTACAACCAGAATCAGGTTAACTAAACAAATAGTCCAGGATATAGAAATCTATAACAAGACTAGCCTGCTTGCTATCTATAAAGCATAGAGGGTAAGGTAAATCTAAAGTAGATCGCTTTAACCTTAAGCGATCTACTATAAAGGAATTAACAAATCTAAGCAGAGAATAACTAGAGTTAATAAGGGTTTAAAGGGGGACTGCCTTACCTTATATATATACTAAGGTAGCAAAAAGCAAAGAAGAATTAGCACGAACTGCACCTAAGGTAATAACGAACTCTAGATTAGAGGTAAAAGGCCTAGGATAATGATCTAGTATTTCTAGGCCTAGGCTTTTCCCTTAGAGTTTAGTTATAGAGCCATAGCTAAGACGGTAGTAGGTCGGTTCTTCTTTGCTCTATAGTTGCAGGCAAGATGGCCTAGCTTACTATAATATAAGCAGAGGCGGTTGTCGATTCTATAGGCCTTTTCCTTAGGAGAAAGATAGGAACCTAGGGTTGGGATAGCTCCTAATACTATAGGGTTACTATTGTTATAAAAACCTGGTTAAGGAGGCAGTACTAACCTAAAGCTAATCTAAGATTAATACTGTTCTATAGCAATATTGTTTTAGAGCTTCTAGTAAAGCTCTATCTACTTTATAAAGTCTATAGGGCTAGGTCGATCTACTATACTAATAACAATACAGTATAGCTTTCAACCTACTTTCTATTAGAGGTAGGTAACGTGTTATATAGGAGTCTGGTTAGAATATTCGCAGAGTCGTACTAGCTCTGTTAGGAAGTCGGCAAATAAGAGCTTATCCCTATCTATATCTAGTTTCTCTAGTTTAGTAAGGCTAATTGTACTAACATCTTCTATAAGATACTAAGGGTCTAGTAATACAAAAATGTCAGTAATATATATGATTATAAAGGTATCGGAGGGGAGGCTATAAGCTAGTGCAACTAGCTTGTCCACTTCTAGGCGAATTCGCTGATAAGGTTCTCTGCTAAGATACTATAAGACATAGAGGACTTGGACTAGGGTATTAGAGAAAAAAGCTTTATCAATAGCAAGCTTTACCAAGACCTGGAACTTCTAGGTAATATAGGCTATCTACCGTTCGATAGAGTTTACAAAGGTTCTATCAAAGGTCGAAGGATTAATGTTAAGGAGTTAGGACAGAGTCGTATAACTTGTTAAGACAGGAGCCGGAGGGGGTTAGGGAAAAGTAGCTAGAGGGGGGGCAGAAGAGGCCCTAAAGGAAGTTATAGCTAAGTCAGTAGAGATACCTAAAATTCTAGAATTCACAGCTTATAGGAAATAGAGTAGTTAATCGTTACTAGACAAGACAAGGTTAGCCAAGTCGGTAGCTGGTATTCCTAGGGAGCCTAGTGCTTCTAAGCCTTATACCTAGAGCCAGTCTTCCACTGATTAGTTACTGTTAGTCGCTATTATAAAATCGGTAGTAACTTATGGTTGAAGTATATATAGAAACTTATAGTTAAAGTATATATAGAAACAGGGGGATTCGTCAAATCGTTTGTCAAAATAGACTTTTAACAAGAGGTTTTCTTTACTTACTAAATCTTGCTAATTTAGCAAGAATATATAAGTACAACAAACTGTCATAGCTAGAGCAAAGATAGGTTATAGAAAGATGTTATTACACATAGGACAGAAGGTCCTAGTGTAAGACAAAGCTATATATGTACAGGATGACAGCGGACTGTAACACTAGTAGACGGGGATTCAACAGCATCCCCCCCCTATATAGAGGAATCCTATTTGATAGTATAAAGGGCTCTGGCAATATCCAAAGGGGTAAGGCGAGTGATAAATTCCTGGTCTTAGAAAGTCATCTGTACTATATTAGGACCGCTAAGACCGTAAATTACCTTATAGTCCTTCTAGAAAGGTATCTCTAACAGGATATTATAAGCCTTATTAGACCTATTATTAGAAGAGACGTAGTAGTAGACTAGGGCCCTATGACCTTAGATATAGAGAGGTATTAGGACCTTCTCTTAGAGAGATTACGAATTGCCTTATAAGCTATAGGACTATATCTCGGTTTTTATAATTATAAGGTTAAGGTGGTTTATAACCTTAAGGGAGATAAGGCTATACTCTGATCTGCTGTCTAGAAGTACGTATAGTTATAGGCCACTATTGTAAAGGGCTGTTAGAAAAATCTAGGGTAAAGAATAGAACTTAGTTACTCTATGAATAAGGGAAGCTCTGTTAGTCCGCATTATTAGATTGCTATTAACAATCTTACTAGAAACTGCATTTTTCGCTGTAATAATAGAGTCGATATTTAGGGTACTAAAGTCTTATAGCAACCTAATCGTACGATAGCCGTCCTTTATATCTAGGAACTAGGCTATCTAAGACTCTCCTATAGGCTTAACTAGAGAAATAACATTTATCTTTACTATCTCTTATTACTTAGATAGATAACCTTATAGACGTCTAAACAAAGCTAGGCCAGCCTAACCTAACACTAGAGCTAAAGTAGAAGTAGAGAGAGTATTGTCTAAGCTAGAGTTATCTAGTATAGCTGTTTCCTTAACAATTCTAATACCTTTAGAGACCTACTTACGTATGATCTTAGAAAGCAGACTCTAGCCTCCTATTAGGTTAAGGGCCTTCTTATTTAAAAGACTATATTTTCCGTCAAGTATTTTCTAGAGTATTCCTTAGTGAATATTAGTAGTTTTGATCTTATAAGAAGGTTCTTCTCTTACCTATATAGATAGGCTACTAGCAGTAGGGGTCTCTGCCTAATTAGACTAAGGAGTATAAAAGGGGCCTGCCCTTAGTAGCTCATTGTTATTGCTTTCCAGTTACGGCCGCTTCTGACTTTAAAAAGCTATACTTAAAGCTTTAGCTACGGCTAGCTGCATTGCCTTGTTACCAAACATATTATTCGCTTTTACAATCGTATTCTATAGCATAAGTAAAATATCAATAGTACTATTACTATAAAGACTACTATAAAGCTTAGAGCCTATCCGAGCAGAGAGTAAATCCTATAAGAAGCGAGCTATAGCCTCTAGGGACTTCGAAAAGAAAATGTCCGGCTCTTAGCGCTAAACTGTATTAAGAAAATCCGAAACCTAACTAGGGACCTCTATTATACAAGCTGCAGATTCAGCTTCCTTGTTATTAACCTCCCTTTTAAATAGACCTTAAAGACTTAGATCTAGATCTAAGACCTTTATAGGGTTAACTACCTATAATAGGAAAGATATAACACTAGGTGCTAGAGGTAGTAAGTAATAGACTTTAGTTTGTACTATTAGGGCTGTAAATGTGTTCTCCCTTTATATAGAAGAGCTATAAGTAGGAGAGGATAAAGAAGATGTAATAGGCCTAATACCGTAAGAAGTAATATTAAGAAGCCGGCTTTTCCTCCCTTCTTCTGTTAGAAGAAAACGCATCTCAACTCGCTCTTCCTCTAACTAGGTATAAGTATAGCTTAGTATAGAGAGAGAGTCGAAAAAGGGTTTAAAAGCCTTATTATACTTAGTCTTATAATTACACTTCTATTAGAGATAAGTAGGGCGAAACTTAGTATTATAAACCTTATAAAGCGCTTGAATAAGGTAGAAAAGGGCGCCTTCCTTGTAGGCCTTTATTACTAGAACTAGGTTAATCTGGTGTAGGTTATAAGGTAGGTCTTCTTTATGGATTTTCTAACTAAGGTAAGTATTTGCCCTAAACATATACCTAAGCCTAAGTTCGTTATTAGCCTTTATTAGATTATACAAGCTAATATAATACTATTAACTATACTAGTAGCAATGGATCCCTTTAAGAGCCTTATACCTTCGATCGGTGTTAGAGCGAAAAGGCCTACTAGTATAACTATTAACTTTACCCGGCTCTATATTCTAAAGCGAAGTATATGCCGTAAGTAGAGGAAGATCGACTTGTTTATCTAGATAGAGATAGTAGTATTAGGGTTTATAATACCCTTTCCGTTCAGCTATATCTTGTTTCTCTTTTAGGTATACTATCTATGACGGAACATGGTGACGGTCATGGAGTGACCCATCTAGGACTAGGGCTCTCTATGCTTAGACATCCTGACAAGCTGCTTGTCAGGCTTAGAGGCGCCTATATAAGGGGTAGTAGGTCCCGTAGTAAGAAGAAGAACAGGTATATTAACTTCTTTACTTCTATTACCTGCTTTTTACGTGACAGTTATAAGCCTAGCACTAGTATTATTAACTTGACTAACTGCGCACAATACGTATTAAGCCCTCCTATTATCATTACTACTCTATTATCCTCCCCTTAACTCCCTACTTAAGATGTTAATAACCCTAAATTCAGTATATTCAATGTCTGTTATCCTAAAAGGCCTATTAATATAGATAGCCTAGCATCTCGACATATAAACACTAGCGTTAGCCCTTGGAATTTAGGAAGATATTGATCTAGACTTGACATCTACTCTAGCAGATATGGAAATTCTTAACCTAGGATAGGAAGAATAGGCTTATCAAGCTAATTCTAAGTAGGCAGCCTAGTATAACAAGGCTATCGTATATCATTAAGAGAAAATTCAACTTCTTAGCATATTAACTTAGGATATAGCCTTAGCACCTCCCCTACTAGTTCGGCCGACCCTTATTACCCTATACGACTTAGAAGAAGCGTATAGGACTTACCTTCTAATATAATAGTCTAAAAGGGCTACTACTAAGCTAAAGGAGGCAAATTACCTAAAGTTTCTAAACTGGATTCTTTAGTCTATAGATTACAACATTAGAAAGACAGCTATTTAGTTATATTAGTTATTAAAGCAGGGATAAGGGTTAGAATAGCACTAGAATCTTCGGCCTCTTATATAAGCTCTAAAGAAAGATAACGCTCTATTAGACTTAGCAGAGAAAGTCTAGATCGAATCTTAGTATAAGGCAGTACTTAGATAGGCTAAGAATAGCCAAACCAGGCTAATCTACTAGCATAAGGACTGGTAGAAATTTTACTAGGTTACACTAATTAAGAGGATTCTGGCTGTTACAGGCGTTACTACTATTAGAAGAGTTCTTTAAGCCCTAGCAGTAAGGCTAACTCTATAATAGGCTAATAGTTAGCTCTAATAGATCGTTCTAGCCGAAGCAACTGGCCAAGCAAGTCCACTTATACTAGAGTTATTAATAGGACCCTTCTTGGCCTTATAACGGAATCTTAGTAGTAATAAGCCTATAGAAATCCGGCTAAAGTATACTCTACCTTTGCTTAACTCTCTAATAACAAAAACCTACTGCCTGCTCTATACTCTAATTAAAAAAGAGGCCAAGGATAGCCTTAAGGACAGCACGCCTAGGGTAGTTAGGGTGGAAATCATTAAGGATCCTAAAATAGGGGCTACTAATACCCTTATCTACCTCTTCCTTATACTTACCTCTAAAAACCTAAAGATTGTAGGAGAGTTAAGCTATTGTATATAGGATCTATAAGACAAAGAATCACTTTATCTATAAAGGAGTAACAATCTATTTGAAATCTTATCTATTAGGATCCCTAGTAGGCCGACCTCTATACAACCCTAGAATCAAAAGGATAGTTAAAGAGTAAGGGGCTAGATATAAAAAAGCTATAGGTTCTAAAGTCCTTTAGTACTTAAGGACAGGATTGTTAGCCGGATAAAGTTTTTAGGAGTTCTTAATTATTACCTTAGCTTAAAAATCAGAGTTAGAATTTTTCTAATATACCTCTCTTCAACCCTACCCTATTTACCGCTACCCTAGGTATAGTCTATAGGGTATTTAGCACTTAGAACCCTACTTGTTATCCTCTCTTAGACAGTACCCTTCTAGACAACTATATAGCAGTTTATATAGTTAACTATAAAGATCTACTTAACTATAGGATATTTAAGCTATCTACCCCTAACGCCGTTGTAGGGGTAGGCTCAACGATGTTACCTATTTCTAGGATAGGACGCCGGACTTTAAGAAAGATTTTTCAGAATAACAAGGGTAATAAGACAGTAGACTTGATTCTTTAAAATATAGCTATTATAGAGGGATTTCATGCTAATATTATATCGGCTACGCTCCTATGCCGAAAGGGAATCTAGCTATTAGGGGCTAACAATACCCTAAGAGTTAGAGACATAGCAAGCTTAGTTGTTCTTATAACGCTATAGGAAAAGTTCAACTTAACAGTACTTAAATATAAGCCACTTACCTCCTATATAGTCTTGAAACCCCTTCTAACAAGTAATAACAGTATTATAATAATAACAGCTTAGAAACAAGTAAAATAGAAAGGATAGAAAAGGACATATAAGCTGTATAAGGCTTATATAGATCCTAAAGAACTATAGCACTTAAGGACAGAACACCTAGGTCCTAAGGCGCTACAATTGTTAGTAAACTATACTCGGGGTATAAAGTTGTTACGGCCTAACAACGGCAATCTAACCGGGATACTACAGCTTAAGTACTTAGCATATGCTTAGTTATACGTAACAAAAGTAGTATCTAGGAGGGAGTTAAGCGGAAAATCCGCTAGACCGTTTTATAGGATTGCCTAGGATCTTTTCGAATTCTCCTAGGAATATATAGACTATAATAGGATTCTCTTTATAATAGATAAGTTTAATAGGAAGGTATAGGCCTTTCAGATAAGAGGTAAAGGACAAGAAAACCTTCTTTAGGTCCTTAAGAGGTTCGACGCCTAGACTAGGCGATAGTATAGGTTATCCGTTTATTTCTTCCGCTATAACAGTAAAACATCAGTTATATCTTCTTAAGGAAAAACCAAGTATAAGAAATAGGCGGATTATAAAGGAATCAGCTTAGAAATCCCGCCGTTATACACATATAGCCTAACAGGACTTATCGAAAGAAACAGGAAGACTATCATTAACAAGTCAATAGCAATATAGTTAGAGGTATATCTTCCTAAGGATCTATAGCCTAAGACTATAGAGGCTATAGTATATCTTTATAACCTGTCTTCTAGGCTTAGAGATGATCCGAGATCCCTAAACGAGAAGCTTCTATCATAGTTTCAGAACTATTTTCGCTTTTACAACCCGGCTATTATCCGCAAAGCTACGATTAATCTAAGGCCTTAGCTTAGTAGCCTTTATACATATAGATACACCGGTTATCCCCTTAAGAAGGATAGAAAGAAGGATATACTTTAGAGACTTTATAAGATTCGACCTTAAGCTTATATTAGCTATCTTGTAGGTTATATCGCCACTATATTATATAGGATATAGGTCCTAGAGCTTAATAGGGTAATTACTACCCAGAATGTTTAGTTTAATAAGATAGTTTTCTATATAGGAAGGGAGGTAGAATCTAAAGCTTAGGCTATCCCTGTCTTAAGAGAACTAGCAGACTAGCTAGATAAGCCAATAGAGGAATATAAGTTTAATACTATCCTTAAGACGATATAGAATCTAGATCTCACGGGTCCTGTTAGGCTGATAGCTGCTAGAGAGAATAAGGAAAAGCTCTTAGCTATAGAGCTAGAAGAGCGTCGGTTAGATGCCGTTACTAGCTAGGACAAGATATATACTAATATTATAACCGGACTATTTACCCTAGAGTAAATACCTAAGCCTGGAATACCAAATCCAGATTATACTAGGATCGACGGCCATAGTAACAGAGCAGACTCTCCCTAGAGTATAACTAAAAGAGGAATATAGTCTAAGGGCAAGGTACATCGCCATAGACCATCAGAAGGATTTAAAGCTAAGGTAGGTATTATAACCTACTAGCACGCTAACAATAAGACAACGGACAGACCGTTAGTCGGAGAACCGGACTCTAAAGCTAGGATCTTAGGGGTATATACTAGTAATACGTAAGTACTAGGCGACCTAGCCCCTTAAAGACAAGGTCGGCCCTATAGCAGCAGGAATCGGGTATTTACGGTAGAGCCAGGCCGATATAACCTTCGTTAGCGTAATACTATACTTAAGAACATCTTTAGTATTCTCGATATAGAGAGAATAGCAGTATTATCGCCACTACTTGTTTTCATAGCCAACTACTTTCCTAATCAGCTAGTAGCTAGCTATAAAAGGGAGTTTAAAACAGTATATACTATAGTAGTAGGCACTATTCAACATTAGAAACGCCTAATAGAGTAAAAAGAGAAGCAAGAGTTATAGAAAAAGGACTTACTAAAGGGCCCTTAGGATAAGAAAGAGTTTATCCTAGGGAAATAGCATAAATTAGAAATGCCGCTAGAGCCTAGGACTTAAAGGGAGGCTATAAAGTCGCCTTTTAAGAATACATAGAAGTCTATAGCTTAGGCTAAGATTAATCAGCTATAAAAACTACAGACCTATAAGAAAATTCCAAAGGATTAGTATAGAATATAGCCTCTCCTGCTTAAATAGGTACTAAAGTATAAGCTTAATCCGGATAGGATGGTTATCAGGCTAAAAGCAAGGATTTATATCTAAGGAGATCTTTAATATCTAGAGTTAGTCGAGTTAACTTATATAGTAACATTAGCTGCCAAGTCCCTTAGAGTAAGTATAGCTCTAGCAGTGCGCTTTGATCTAAAGATCGACTTATAGGACGTTATAAACGCCTTCTATAACGCACTTTAGGAGTTATTTAGCCAGGGCCTAATAATCTATAATCTTCTAGAAGGGTTTAAGGAGCTAGGACTTCTTACTTAGGTCGATAGGGCTCTATATAGGCTTCAAGACTCTCCTCTCCTCTAGTATCTTAAATTCTTAGGCTTTCTTAAAAATCTTAGACTTAAGAAGTCTAAGGAGAAGCTATGTCTATTTTATAATACGGATAGACGCATCCTCTTAATATTCTATATAAATAACATAATGCTTCTCTATTATCGTTAGTATTAGGACTATGCTATAGACCTAAAGTTAAAACTACTAGGCAAATATAAAGCAAAAATTCAGCCGAAGGTAGAATAGTTTCTCGGTATTTAGATTGTAAGGGATAGAGTCAACTGTACGATTATGCTGGTTCACGATATATACATTAAGAAGGCGGCTAAGAAGTATAGGCTAGATAGATCCGCTATTATCCCCTCTATACTACTCCTAATAGTTAGACTCGGCAAGAATAAGGGCTAAGCTACTAAGAAGGAGGTGAAGCTTATATAAGAACTAGTAGAGACGATACTATATACGGCAATTATAGTCTGTCTAGATATAGCCTTTACTATATCTTATCTTTCCTACTTCTTAACAAACCTGTCAGCCCGATATATCAAGGCTACTAGGTAGACGATCCAGTATCTATATCATACAAGGTTTCTTAGGATTATATATAGTAGCTACTCTAGTTAGGCCTATATACTTTATATCGCTAGTAACGCCTCCTTTATAGACGACTTAGACTTATAACGATTGTCTTAAGGTTATACGATTATGATATTTAAGGGACTTATCTAGTAGAATACGTCTTATCAAGCTATAGTTACTACGTTAATAATAAAAGCGGAGCTTTATAGTCTCTCCCTAGCTATAAAGGAGGCCATAGGGATAAAAAGATTCCTCGAGGACCTAACAGTTAAACTGTCAGTTCTATAGCGGATTTTCTGCAATAATACTTAGACTATTAGGCTAGTAGTTAATAAAGGGGAGCGTATAGCAATAGCGCTTTATTATATTAATATTTAGAATATATAGCTTAAACAGGAGTATGGTAAGGGCAGCTTTATAGTATCCTATATTAAGACGGCTAACATGCTAGCCAACAGCCTAATAAAGAATTTGTTAAGGGTAAAGTTCAAGTACTTCTAGGCTATACTGAATCTAAGGGATATATTACGGATTATAGCTGATAATTAAAGAAAGGGGAATTTAATTACTAGCGGACAACTATCTAGTTCGCCGTAAAACTTATAAAAGAAGCCTATTATAGGGCACTATAGCACTTAATAGCCTTCTCTAACGCGCTAATAGCCCGATTAATCTCAGCTAGTACCTGTAATATAGCCGATACATCTATATAATTCTTATTAAAATAACGTAGTATCGACCGTAGAAGAGCCCTAATATATCTACCAATTCCTTATCTAAGGTGCTAAGTGAACTTAGCGCTACTTATACTTAGGAACGCCGCCTATATAAAAGGATTGTCAGCCAGAGACTCAATCGACTAATAGAGAGGCGAAAATATACGTCCTAGTCCGACGGACAGGGATAGAGATAGGCGTAGAGGCAGAGATAATTCGCAAGACGCTTTTCGCTTATAAGCCGGATCTTTAAATTTCAGCTCTTTATAGAATACCTAGGGCAGACGTAAAAGAGTAGGTAGAGCGGGTAATATAGGTATTAGCCTATACAGCAACAATCTAAATAATAGGTTAAGGATAGCGCGTAATATTTTTAAAATAGCAGCGGCCTTACTTACTATCGCCTTCTAGATATAACTATTAGTCTAAGTATTGAATTTTAAAATGGATGGACATACTCTGCCGGCCTCTGTATTTTTCTTTTTCAAGTTCTAAAGGACTTAGGCAGTCTTCTCGGCCTTAACTAACTTATAATATATATAGTTAGCTTTATAGTAAAATTGTTAGGCCTAGACGGACTTATATAGGACAATAGTAGTAAGACGTAGTCTATATTAGAAGATAGTAGTAATAGCGGCTACTAGTATTGTTATACTAAGAAAAGCATTCTCCTATAGTATATCCCTTTAGTAGCGACTAGACGTAAGGCTTATAAGATAGTAGATAAAGAGGCCCTAGAGGGCTGGATTTTTCAGATTAAGGCGTCTTTGCTTAACTAGGAGTCTAGCCTATAATCTTCTTAGGGCAGCTTAGTATCTTAAGAGCAGGAGTTTCTGGTATAGGTACTAGGATAGGGCTTAACAGTACGTTGTTACTAACTCTCTCGACATCTAAGGATATAATATAGCTACTAGCGTTATTAGTAAGCCGATAATAGCTGGAATAGAGCTAAGTAAGGTTTAAGGTTAGATCCTAGAGCTGTTTTTATAGGGATACCCGCGATCTTAGCTTCAGAGGAATACCATTATCTAGCTATAGGACGCTATAGCCAGTAATAGTAATGATCAGGAAGACTTACCACTCCTTGCTCAGGTATAGTAATAGGAAAAAGAGAGCTGGGCGAGAATAGGGGCAGGCTTATGAGAAAACTTTACCTTAAAAAGGTAGTTATAAAGAAGAGAAAAGGAATAGGGCTAGGAGGAATTCTCTATACTCTTCTTATACCTAAAAAGAGTAGGCCTATAGTAAACTCTAGAGAAAAGAGGAAAGAGCAGGTTAACCTTACTATTACTATAGTAACTCACGGCGGTAAGGTTGACAATCAAGTACGCTTACCTTCTTTTAGAAAGAAGGCTGCCTATATAGCTAGCAAAAGGGCAGTAGGTAAGGCTACTTAGGATAAAAACTAGTCCTATAACTTATAAATAGAAAAGAGAAGGTAGTAATAGTAAGTAGACTAGCAAGAGTATTATTAACCTAGCGAAGTTTTCGCGGGCAAGGTGTTTACTAGGTATCCATACTAGGCTTAAGTATATTACTATCTTGATATACTTAAGGGGGTATAAGAGTTATAGTTACTATAATCCTACGTTTTATAGGTTAGACTCCCTATAGGATAGCAAATCTAAGGGGGTATATGACAGAACATAGTGACAGTTATAGAGTAACCTATCTAAGACTAGGGCTCTCTATGCTTAGACATCCTAATAAGCTGCTTGTCAGGCTTAGAGGCGCCTATATAAGGGGTGGCAGGTCCCGTAGTAAGAAGAAGAACAGGCACATTAACTTCTTCACTTCCATTACCTGCTCTTTACGTGACACTATCTAATTAACATTAGTTGTAAAGCTCGGTAAGTCGTTTAGCTTATCTCTTAGATGTATAACCGATTTTACTATAGGGTCTATCTTATTTAGCGAGATTCTAAGTAAGGCTATCTAATTATATAGGTCTTAAACAGCTCTTTTAGTTACCTTATCGCCTTACTTCTATAAAAGGTTAGTAGTATAAAGCTTTATTACTATCTTCTAGGCATTAGTAAGTTGATTAAACTATATTTCCTTAACTGTTAGTAGCTTTAGGATAATCTTAACCGATTTCTAGCTAGTACTTCCTTAATTAGAGAATAAGACCCGGTTCTTACTTACTTAAGCGGACTTAGTCGATTTAAGTAAGAAGTTTTAAAAGGAGATAGAAGAAGAAGGCTTTTCGACTTTAGCCGAAAGAAGATTAGTCTCTCTACTATTATCATCACTCTTGTCTAAACAGACGTTTTAGCTTAGTAGTTCGATCTAAATAAGCGCTCTTTAGTAGATAAATCCTTTAAATAAAACCGCTAATACTAAGGATTGGAAGTTGTCCTAGGTAGCTTTGTATAAGTCTTATATAGGCGTAGCGCCTTTAAGGCGGTATCCTTAAACAAGTAAATATTAGTAATCCTTAGGTAACTTTTCCTAAAAGCATTAAGGGGTATCTTTCTAAATAGGGGCTAATTTAGCAGCTAGTATCCGGGTAATTATAGTGTTAAGTTCTTCTATAGCCTATTTAATCTATATAGCTAAGATGTTTAAGATAGTATACTTATAAAAGCAGTTAAGCTACTTAACCGGGTCTTCTAACGCCTTAGGGTTCAAAGCCTTTTAATACTTAAGTATTATCCTATAGAGTTCTTACTATATTGTTACTCTCTTGTTCTTAATTATAGAGGCGACCTTACAACGTTAGTTAGAATTATACTACCTCTTCTACTAGGTAAACTTCTTAATGTTAGTTACTATACTACAGTCCTTATAAGTATTATCGAAAGCTTATAAGTAATCATTGATATTAGCGCTATAGAATTGTCTACTAAGCCCTTTAGACTAAACAGATAGGAAGCTAATACTCTATATAGGATTTGACCGATAAAGAGCGTCGGTTAATATTCTAACTATAGTACCTAACTAGTTCTAGTTACTAGCGTCTATTTCCGATATATTGTTAGAGAGTAGCAGTAGGAAAGATTCTGCTTAAGGAGGAACTAGGGGAGAGAGGTTATAAAAGGAAAAAAGGGGGTCTAGCTTTTTAAAGCTAGTTTCTAGTAGAGTCCGTTATCTAATTAGATAAGTCCTATAATCCTGCTACTAAGGGAGTAGAGTTGCCTATAAGTCTGTAAAGTCAATAGATTTCTCTCCTTAAAAGGATATACTCTAGGAAATCCTATTAGATAAGGCTTTTACTAATAAATAACTAAGTAGAGGGTTAATGTATAATTATACTGGATAGTAAAATATCGATACTCGGTCTAGCTAAATAAACTATAGACTTAAAGTCTCTAGGAAAAGTCGGGAAAGTACTAAGAAGTATATCGATAGGTAATAAATATAAAGTACAGTTGTCGTTCTCCTAATTAGACAAGCTTTAGTTTTATTGATATAAGGAGCTACTAGTAGCTTCTATTAATTTATCAATAGACTTTATCTAAAGGGAATTTAGAAGGGATTAGATTATAGGATAGAGGAGAGATATAGGGCAAGAGAGGAAGGATATAGTCTGCTATTATAGTATAATTATAGTAACATTATACCTACCCTACCTTTATAAAATATCGCTTATACCTGGTTCCTACCTAGTATAAACTCCTTCTTCCTCTATTGTAAAATTAAATATATCTAACTCTTTAAAAAGCTT
Source organism: Phyllachora maydis (assembly GCA_029339225.1). Taxonomy (NCBI): domain Eukaryota; kingdom Fungi; phylum Ascomycota; class Sordariomycetes; order Phyllachorales; family Phyllachoraceae; genus Phyllachora; species Phyllachora maydis. The sequence goes on from JAQQPM010000002.1 coordinate 6,068,495, forward strand.
ATGTCGAATAGATCTACAGCTTAGTCTATCTCCTTACTATAGACTTAATTAGTTAAGCCCTATACTATATACTTCTATTATATAGGAAGCAAGCGATACTTGTTTCGCCAGTTTAAACATATATTACTAAGATACCTTAGATATATTTAGTTATGTTCCTTCTCTATCTAGAGGACAAAGAAGGTAGTCCTAAAAATACAACTAAAGGCCTAGTACTAGAGCTATCCTAACTTAACTTTCCTATTGCCTCTGCCTCTTGTTATATACCCTAGGTATAGTAATCTTGCAAATCGTTGTTGCTATATAGGGGTACTACTTCTAGGTAGGTACTAAGACGACGCCTTTATCTTGATTAAGATTAACCAGCTAATACCGGCTAGTTAACCTAAGAAGCTAAAACGAAAAAAACTCTATAATGTCTATAACCCTGGTATATATAGAGGTGGCAAAGCAATACTAGATAGTAAGCTAAGCCTAATCGTTTGTTAATATAGTCTAACCTAAGATAACTCCTTTTGTTTTAACTAAGGGTTTGTAATGCTGAAACGAGTTAGGACAGCTAGCTACTTGTCTAGACAGAGGAAGAAATCAAGGATAAGACTATATTCCCGAGTTATAAGCAAGGTCTATATATCTAGCCCTAATATTAAAATCTTCCTTAGATATAGGAAATCTCTTTACTAAGCTTTAATCCTTATAAAGTTGCTAATACTAGAAATATCGAACAAGGGGGAAAGGAACTAAAGATAAGAGTTATGTAAGTTGTATTCAAAGGAGGCTCTTATAGCTAATATACCTAATAGAACTAGAAAGGGGGGTTTAAGTACTTTTCTACCCCCTTTTGTTTAATATAAGGTATATCTACTAGAATGCTTAGACAACTAAGTTTCTAGAATAGCTAAGATTATACTTATCTTAAGCTTAACCGATATATTAGGTCTCGAACTGTTATATAACCTATGACTGATATAACTGTTATGCTAAGTAAGATTGTTGTTATCTGATCAGAGGTTAGAGGCCTAGAAATACCGGTTTAAGTCGTTAAAGTAGAAAATTCGAAATAGTTGTCCTATTAATACTATACTGCAGAGTCGTCTAGCCGACAGTCTATAGGTCGTCCTTATCGATAGTAAGATAACTTTAATATAAGTAAGGCCTATTTATAAGTATCGGAGCCCTTGCTTAGTTCATTCCTAGCTAAGCCTCTATATAAAACAGAGCAGTAGATCTATAAAAAAGTAGGAGCAGCTGTCTAAAGGTAGTAGGCAGCTATATAGCAAATAGCTATCTAGATAAGAGGATAAGAGGTAAGTGTATAATAAGGCTATAGTCTCCCTAATCAGGGGAGACTTAGGTAGATAGGTATAATAGAACCAAGTAAATAGGCTAAAGTAGCCTAGAGGCAAAAAGTAGATGGAATATCTAAATAGGTAAAATGTAACTGTATAACTGTAATAATTCGGATAGATTGATGATTCTCCCTCTCTGAACATAGGAAGGAAAGCCAGCTTCTTATACTATTATCCTTCTTATACTGCCAATTCGCAATCTTATTATTAGCCTGGAATAAGATAAGGGGTAGAAAAGAAAGACCAGCCTTATCTACCTACTCTACTGTATAATAGAAGAGAAAGTGGATACGGGTCTCCTCTGAACAGACGGAGAAGAAGAAGAAAAACAAGCGGCGGCTAGTCGTGCACTAGCTACGCCGATCCACTACGTAGAGGGTGCTACTTCTAGATAGGTACCAAGACAATACCTTTATCCAGATTAAGACTAACCAGCTAATACTAGCTAGTCGACCTAAGAAGCTAGAACGAAAAGGACTCCGCAATATCTATAACCCTAGTATATATAGAGGTAGCGAAGTAATACTAGATAGTAAGCCAAGCCTAATCGTTCATTAATATAGCCTAACCTAAGATAACTCCTCTTATTTCAACTAAGGGTTTGCAATACTAAAACAAGTTAGAACAGCTAGCTACTTATCTAGATAGAGGAGGAAATTAAGGATAAGACTATGTTCCTAAGTTGTAAGTAAGGTCTATATATCTAGCCCTAGTATTGAAATCTTCCTTAAATGTGGGAAATCTCTTTACTAGGCTCTGATCCTTATATAGTTGCTAATACTAGAAATGTCGAACAAGGGAAAGGAACTAAAGACAAGAGTTATGTAAGTTATATCTAAAGGAGACTCTTATAGCTAATATACCTAATAAAACTAGAGAGGGGGGTTTTGAGTACTTCCCTACCCCCTTTTGTTCGATATAAGGTATATCTACTAGAATGCTTAGACAACCGAGTTTCTAGGATAGCTAAGATTATACTTATCTTAAGCTTAACCGATATATTAGGTTTTGAATTGTTATATAACCTACGACTAATATAACTGTTATACTAAGTGAGATTATCGTTATCTGATCAGAGGTTAGAGGCCTAGAAACACTTGTCTGAGTTATTAGAGCAGAAAATTCGAAATAGTTGTCCTATTAATACTATACTATAGAGTCGTCTAGCCGACAGTTTATAGGTTATCCTTATTAATAGCAAGATAACTCTAATACAAGTAAGGCCTGCTTATAAGTGTTAGAGCCCTTGCTTAGTTTATTCCTGGCTAAGCCCCTATATAAAACAGAGCATTAGACCTATAAGAAAGTAGGAGCAGCTGTCTAAAGGTAGTAGGCAGCTGTATATCGAACAGCTGTCTAGACAAGAGGATAAAAGGTATATATATAATAAGGCTATAGTCTCCCTAATTAGGGGAGACTAAGGTGGACAGGTATAATAGAACCAAGTAAATAGGCTAAAGTAGCCTAGAGGCTAAAAGGTAGATAGAATATCTAAATGGGTAAAATATAACTGTATAACTGTAATAATTAGGATGATTGATGATTATCTCTCTTTAAACATAGGAAGGAAAGCTAGCTTCTTATACTATTATCCTCCTTATACTGCCAATTTGCAATCTTATTATCAGCCTAGAATAAGATAAGGGGCGGAAAAGAAAGACCAGCCTTGTCCACCTACTCTACTGTATAACAGAAGAGAAAGTGGATACGGGTCTCCTCTAAACAGAGGGAGAAGAAGAAGAAAAACAAGCGGCGGCTAGTCGTGCACTAGCTACGCCGATCCAATATAGAGTAGTAAGGTAGTTAGTTAAGTACTTAATAACTTTAACTAAGTAGATTTTAGTTTGCTTACTAAGGGCTATTAATTAGGCAACTAGATAACTACCCTATTAACTTAGTAATATTACTTATAAGAAAACTAATACTATAAACCTATCCTCCTAGGCTAAGGAAGCTTAACCTAAGGTTCTAGACTAAGGAAACGTTACTTAAGAGAACGCTACTAAAACTATATTACTAACTAACTCTACTACGATTAATATACTATAATATCCTAAGATCCTTTTACTTATAGAACCTTAGGAAAAGAAAAAACTAAGACAAATCTCTATTATATACTAAGTGGTTTGTTAAGTATAGCCTAGGATCTTAAAAAGTATTTTAAATAAGAATTCCTTATCTAGCTACCTATTGCAAGTATTAATGAATTTAACGCTTAAACCTACTATAGATTGCTAGAATATATCAATCTAGAGTATAATAGCGATAAAGTACTTAACTTATATATGCTCTTATACCTTAGCACTTATAAGGGGCAATAATCCGTAGATAGCTAACTACTTTAATAAGTTGAACAATAAACTACACTTATAACTATACTAAATACTTAACAACAGCTATATTCTAGTAGACGGCTCGAAAGGGTAAAAGCTTTCTAAGGGACTTACAACGCTTGTTAACAACCTGTCTAACAATCTAGGGCCTAATATACTCCTTTAAATCCATAGAACGTCGATCTAGGCTAAGTATAGATAGTATAGAACGATATCTCTTCCTATTTAAACAGAAAAGGGGAAAGAGATTATACTAATAATAACCTAAGAATTCGAAATAAGTACCCAGCTATAGGAGGTACTATAGGGGGAGATACAAATCGGTAATATAGTTGCAAATACTACCTAGTAATATAGACTAATAAGCAGCTTAATTATAAACGACAATTAACCGGCAAGTGGCTAAGGCCTAGGCATATACTAGATAGCAGCCTAAAGCAGAACGCTCTATACTAGTAACTGTGGCTAGTTTGGAAATACCCTCTACCTGCTAAATCCAGACCTATAGATAATATTTCCGATTTATAGACTTAGAAGCGTAATAGGAGCAGGATTACTGCCAGCTAGTAAGGGCGCTAGCGAAGGCTATAGATTCCTCTTAACCACCTAAAGTACTAGCTAAGGTTATACCTAAGGTTATAGCTAAGGTAACTACTAAGGCTATAACTAGAGAACTAATTAAGAAGGACGACGGAACCCTATATAACCTGCATAAACCCTTGGTATTAATACTAAATATAGGCCAGAACATGCCTAACCTTAAGAAGATAATAAAGAGTAGCATACCCGGTATAAGTATATTACGTATAGAAGTACTAAGTATATAGCCATCCTACCGATCGAAATAGGCTAGATAAACAAGATAAGTATTAATCGAAAAACCCTTACTGATTTTATCAAGTCTTAGGACTTAAAAGATAGCTATTCCAGGTCTGACAATAATATCCTTAATAACAAAGTTCGTTTTTTCCTATACGACTGCTGGACTTTCTAGATTGATTATAGCCTACTAGGTACTGTTTTTCCAAATGCCCTTTTAGGACGAGCTAAAGAATATTACCTATACTATATCCCTTTTAGCATCTCTTTTATCCAACTATTAAAACAGAGCAGCAGACCCACGAGAAAGTAGGAGCAGCTGTCTGAAGGTGGTAAGCAGCTGTATATCGAACAGCTGTCTAGACAAGAGGATAAGAGGTATGTATACAACAAGGCTATAGTCTCCCTGATTAGGGGAGACTAAGGTAGACAGGTGTAATAGAACCAAGTAAATAGGCTAAAGTAGCCTAGAGGCAAAAAGTAGATAGAATATCTAAATAGGTAAAATGTAACTGTATAACTGTAATAATTGGGTAATAATTGATTCTTCTCTCTAAACATAGGAAGGAAAGCCAGCTTCTTATCCTATTATCCTGCTTATACTGCTAATTCGCAATCTTATTGTCAGCCTAGAATAAGATAAGGGGCGGAAAAGAAAGACTAGCCTTATCCACCTACTCTACTATATAATAGAAGAGAAAGTAGACATAGGTCTCCTTTAAACAGAGGGAGAAGAAGGAGAAAAACAAGTAGCAGCTAGTTATATACTAGCTATACTAATCTATACCTCCCTATAGCTCCTATAAAAGGCAGAAGGCAGTGGAAGATATAAACCCCTAAAACAAACACCGAACAACGTGAATAATATAGGGCACCTTTATCCAAAGTAAGGATAATTGGGAAATACAGATTATATATATATAACAAGGTATATTAAGATTGTACTAGGTTTATACAGGATGAAGGTCGAGGGAGCCAACTATAGCTAGTAACACTCTAAGCAAGAAAAGCAAGAAAAAGAAGGTATTAAACAACAAACCTACTTAACTAACCTATCTACTATTACCTAATTACAGCTAATTAGTCTATCCTAGCCTAACATCTATAGCCTTAGGGGCATAGTAGTAACAATTCTAGCATAGTAACATTTATTCCTATATAAAGCTCTCTACTAGCCTTATCTATCTTATCGTCCTCTCTATACTATAAAGCAGGCGTATTATCTAGCTTAAGATCCTTTATAAGTATCAATCGAGTAACCCTCCTAATAAGCGAAAGTATAGTAGGCTAAGGAGTAACATTCTGCCTAGTATACTGCAATTGCAGCGTAGCAACGCTCTTCTTGGTCAACTTAGACTGCTTAGGTATAGCAGACTATATAGCAGCCTTCTTAATAGACTTCGGCTTCTCTAGCGTAATAAGGTAGGGAAGATCCTTTTTAATAGACCTTTACTTGTTAGGAGTAGAGGGATATAGAATAGTCTTCTAAATAGATACTATCTACTTAGGGATAGCTTAATATACAGGTATCTACTACTATAGTATAGGAGTAGTTTGCTATAGTACTAGTACCTTTAGCAAAGAAGGGCTTTAACAAGATTATTAGACAGATAGTTCGGCTATCTATACTACCAAATTTCAAGGAATCGACCTAAGTAAACCTAAGAAAGCACTCCTTATTCTCTAAATATATATAGAGGCATGGTTATCTATTATTATATCTGCTAGAGCTAGGGTACTAAATACTAGGATAGCAAAACTCTAAGTCTAGATAATCTATAATATACTTATAGGTAAAAGCTTATTAATAGAGACCTAACTGCTAATAGGGTATGGATTTAGGGCCCTAGATCCTAGCCTTACTCCGAATACTTTAGCAATCCCTAATATCTAAGCATACTACAAGTAAGCTAAAATCGATCCCTACTTCTATATTATATCTTGGCCAAACTAGGGCTCTATCTTCTATTATAGAATCGGCGTTAAATCGTTCTTATCCTTAATAACCTAGTTATAGAAGAAGGATCAGACTACCTTAGTAACAGTGTACCTATAGGAAAAGTCGTCCTTAATATTAAAGTAGAATTTCAACCGGCGAATAAACATCAGGTTAAAGACGCTAGCTCTAGATATAAGTAGGTAGAGAATGATTATATCTACCTATATTATTATTATTTCGTTGTCTATATCATTAGCTTTATCAGAAAGGCCTAAATCCTAAACCTTATAGATCTACTTAAGCTAATTATAGATAGTAAGAACCTAATAGTTCCTATAGATATATATAACTATAAGCTAGAAGTGCTTTCTAAGGGCCTTATAGCGGATATTCCCCTTAGTAGGGTAGAGGACCGGGCTTGTTGAGTAATTGCCCTTTTTGTTAAAAGTCAGAGCTATTAAGTATAGTATAATAAAAACGTATCTTTTAAACGTATATAGAGTCTATCTAAGCATACTATTAATATAGTTATCGGTTATCCAGGCTTGTTCTAGCTATATCCTATATATATTATATAGGATAGCTAAAACTAATGGGAGATCTCAACCTAGGACCTTCTCTTTAGTAATTATAGTAACTTAACTAGCTATCCGAGGGAAGTAACAGTTAAAATCCTCCTTATTAACAGTTATCTTGTTAAAGAAGTCCGGCTAGCTATCCCTTATAATATACTATTCTAGGTAAAAAGCAATCTTGCCTACTAGCTTAAAGTAGTTTCTACTAAGCAGAGTATAGCAGTTAGTAACATTATTAATATCTTTAGTAACGCTATACTTGTTAGTCTCCTTTCTAAGTGCTTTAAAGTCTTTAAAAGTTAAATAGGAGTATATATAGCTAGGCCTATTAAAGCGCTTTATCAAGGACTTAACCAGATTAGATATAAGTAGCTTAGTTTAAGGGATATTATTTAAGGAAATCGAAATTATATTATCTTTGCCTCTTATAGATAAGTACTTAAATTTGCTTAGAGTACCTTATGACTTTTATAAGAAAGACTAAGGTTTGTATAGTATCGATTGTAGCTTATATAGAGAGAACTATACCTTATATAGCAAAGAGTAAAGCTTATAAGGCAACAACTATAGTCTTTACAGCGTTAATAGGGGAATTATTAGAGCGCTTACTAGTACAAGCTTATCCTTATCTTTATTATATATCGGCTTACTAACTATATAGTAATACTACTCCTTTTAAAGAACCTTATTTAAATCTAAGTTTATCTAGGGCAGAGCCTACTTACTAGATACCTTCTTTAGAGGTATCTTAATCTTATATAATTATAGAAAGAAGGTAGAAATAACAAGTAAGATTGCTTAAAGGAAGTTAGGGTTAGAGCTAGAATTTTTTTCTGCTAAGAGTACTAAGAAAAAGATCTTAGAAGAGGTAAAGGTCTAAGAAGGTTATACTAGAGAAGTTAGAGAGAAAAAAATCTAAAGGGTAGAAGGGGCAGGTCCTAATATAGGGCAAGTCCTTTTAGAGGAGAAAAGTATATAAAAATTCTTTCCTGCTATTAAGCAAGCTATTTACTCCTTTATTAGTACTTAGGGCTTCTATCTGATTCTTTTTGTTAGTAAATAGCCCCTAAAAGTTAGTATAGTATAATCAGGTTTACTTAGTTTTTATTAACCTCTTCTAATCAGAATCAGGACTAGCATAGGTAGCCTCCTTAGGTATAAAGACCTGCCTTTCCTTCTCTTTTTCTCCTATAAAAACTTTTCTAACCTTAACAAACCGACTTTATTCTCTTTTAGGACTTAACTTTCCTATTTAATCTTATCTATATAGGGATATTGTCTAACGCTCTTATTAAGAAAGCTCTTACAAGCTAGGTAGTACGTCCGATTCGTCTTAAGGCATTCTAGGTACCTAAAACTTAGGTAACTACTTTCTCTACTAATCTTAGAAGATTCTATATCTTCCTAAAGTAGGTAATCTAAAAGGCAGTTAATAATACAAAGTTCTATAACTTTGTCAATTATATATATTACCTACTGCTAAACCTAGCTATAATTAGACATAGTATATTTTAGATCTGGGTTTTTAAAGAGGAACTGGCTAATACTTATTAACAGTATATATCTCTAGGTCTAGAACCTAGTCTATTTAACTGTCTATCTTCTACTTAGCTAGTAGAAAGTAGTTAGGATCCTACTATTATCTACTTTAACTACTTTTTCTCTATAGTTAGATATCGATCCTCTATTACTATTAAGCATTTTAGGTTAGACTTCCTAGGTAAGTATATCTAAGAAATTTATAGTAACCGACTATACTAGGTCTAAGGTCTTTTTATCTAAGAGTTCGGCTATTAGTATATTTAAGCTTATATCTAGATATCTAATTAGAGCTAATATAGTAGGTAGTAATATAGTAAACTATAAGGAATATAATAAAACCTAATTTCAGTTAAGTTCGCCTAATAGGCGTAATACTAGTAGTCCTTATCTAAACGTAGCTTAGCTATTTATCTGCTATATCTTAGTTCTAGAAGTCGACTATAATGCTTGTAGGAACTGCGTTTTCCAGGATAAGAAGTGCTTATAGGTGTATATCGACTTTTCCTATAATAAATAGCCGCTCTAAGCGTCTAAATAGGCCAAAAAGATAATAGCTCTATACTAGTTTAATCTAGGTAACTTTCGTGCTAAGAACATAATTGTTAACCGATAGAATAAGGAAACCGTTTATAAGACGTAGTAATTGCAGGTTAAGCGGAAGTCGGTCAATCTAGTAGTTAATATATACTATACTAAGTAATTAAAAGAGCAAGCTAGGTAGTAGTCTAGAAAATAGGTTAGAGTAGGTATTAAGGGTTTTTAGAATAGTTAGTTAACTAAGTAATAAGATCCGTTAACGCTAAATATACTCCTTCTTTCAACTAGACGTATAAGCTATAAAGAGAGCTTCTACTTCCTAAGAAGAAAAAAGCTTAAACAAAACAAAATAAAACAGTATAAAACAAAATCTTAGGCCTATAATCAGGCAAAGCAGATAATATAAATACTTAAATCAAGGGAATACTATACGGCATAGCATATACCCCCCCTCTTACCAGCATATATATACTTATATAGCAAAGAGCCAGAGAAAAAGAAAAGAACAAACTACTCCTATGAATAGGGGAAAAGGCATAAGAAAAAGGTAAGTATATAAAAGAAATTATACTACCTTCCCTTTAACGAAAACCTAGCCTAAGTTAAACAGTCTGAAAACTTAGTGTAAATTAAGTTGCTTAGGAAGTATCTTTAAGAGCTGCTTTCCTTCCCTATATCAATAGTTCTCCTCCTTTAACTAGATTACCAAGCCTATTAGGATCCTTAATACCTAGCCTAATAATATCGTCCTTACTAAACTATTCTAGCCAGAAATCGTCCTCTAATTATAGTCTATTTAGATTACAAATAAATACGCTATCTAATCGGAAGAACTTCTTTACTATAGTTAGTAGGAAAGTCCGCTTAAGCTTGATCTTATCTAAGGTCTCTAGCTAGTAAGCCTTCTTAGGACTCTTCTATAAGACTTAAAAAAGGCCCTTCTACTAGAAGGATAGCTTATACTAATAACTTATATCGATCTACCTAACCTTATTATAAATAAGGACTAAATTACCAGGGTAGATTTCCAACTAATCTAGGTATAACTTCCTAGATAATACGCGATTTCTCGCTTTAGCAGCGCTTTTATAGACCTTAGATACCTTATCCTATAGCTCTGTCTAAGCAAGCTCTATATCTATAATAGACTTAACTTACTTTGTAAATAGATCTAAAGAAGCCTTTGTATTAGCTTGCTTTCTAGGTTAATAAACCTTAGCCTAGACTTGCTCCTATCTAATCAGATGTTAGAAAGGGATATTAAGCTTAATCTTAGTAACTAGGTCTTAACTAAAAAGCGCAAAGTAAGGCAAGATACTAAAAGAGGAACGAATTAAGGTATAGTTAACCTAGAGAATAAAGTATAGGGACTTCTTCTAATCTATCCTTATTATCTCTATAATTATAGCTAGTATAGTTATAATTAGCAGGTAACCTGCCTTATTAATACTATTAGCTCTTAAGTTATAAAAAGAGCTGATAATTTGCTTAACTCTAATGGTTTTTAGAGATACTTCAACTATACCCTTAAACTTAGAACCACTATTAATAACTACGATTAGGGGAAAGCTATATTTTAAAAACATATACTAAAGTATAAAAGTCTAAACTAAAGCCGAATTAACTTTACCGAGGATAGCAGCCTCTATATAGCTAGTAAGGTCGTCTCTCGCTTTAATTATAGTATTACGCTTACCCTTAAAAAACGAGACGTTGAAGTAGACCTTAAGAAATAGGGTTGAAAAAGGTATAGTAAACTAGGCTTCTTCCTTATACTAGGATAGGCGAATCTTCTAACAAACCTTATAGTAATAGTACTAGTTAATAAGATCTAAATAGATTATTAGTTACTAATATAATTAGGCAATCTAGTAGTAAGAAGTATCCCTTCTATAATATCCTATTTTGTCGTAATAAGTTAACCAGATATACTATTGTTTTTCACTATTTATCATCATAAGATAAGGGCAATTACCCTTATAAGTAAGGTATAGAAATAGCATCCTATTTTAGACTAAAAACTTAAGGGCTTAATGCTTAAAGTTGACCCTATTACTATAGCGAACTAGGTAATCCGGCATTCGAAGTATAATTAGATAGACAGTATACTTCTAGTACTCTTTAGGCTAATTGCCCTTAAGTATATCCTTCTTAAAAGTTAAGGTGAAAATCCAAGTATTAACAAAGTTATTTATATCTTCCTTATAGGCCTTCTCTTTAATATCGGCTTAAGTTAAGGGTCGCCTGCTTAAGGTATCTATAGCAGCGTTTTTCAATCCTAGAATATGCCGAATCTTAAAATCAAAAAGTTAAATCCAGGCTATCTAGCGGATTATAAGGGCGCCAGGTATATTACTAGCCGAGCTATTTATCTGGTAGACTAAGACCTAAGTATCTATCTTAATTACAAACCTTATATTATAAAGGTACTGCCGAAACCGCTTTAAACTATAAAGAAGACCCTAGAGCTTATATTTAGTCGTATTATAGCGCTACTTAGCTAGAGACTAGATACTAGACTTAAATCAATAAGGGTACTATTTACTATCTAGGCCCTCTTATTCTAGGACTGCTCTCTATCTGTCTAGAAAGGCGTTAATTATAAGGTAGATTTTACTATAATAGTTATCTCTATAGGTAAGTAGTGCAAGGCAGAGTATAGAGGTAATAAGGAAACCGAGATAAATAAAGGTATACTAGTGATTTAGCGTCTATACCTATATTACATTCTTCTTTGCCAGATTAAAGAGTAGGTAGGCAATATGGCCGAAAAAGGGGACCTAAATATAGTAGAAACCAGCAATACTAAGAAAAGAACGGACTTTAGAAAGAGACTTTAGGGTTAACTATTTACAAATCTTCTGGATCTTAGCGTCGTTAGGTAAGCAGGTATCTAGCATATACTTATAGCTAATAACAATAGCCTCTAAGACTAGGAACTAGGACTTAACCGCGGTAATATAGGCTCCTACTAGCTTAGCATTAAGCAAAACTTGGTTATAGTTCTAGACCTTTTCTGCTATAAATTGTCGAATTTCAGGTATAATCAGGGCATGATTGTATTGTATCTTTAGTCCTTTTATACTAATATTATCCAGGAAAGCTTGGCAAATCTAGGGTATTAAGTTATAGAAGATCCTATATATTATACGTATAAACTAGGCAACTGAATTTGTACTGCCTTATAGAAGTATAGTTAGGTATAGTAGACAGATCGGACTAGCAAACGTTATAAGATCCTAACTCTTCTTGTCTAGTATAATATTGTTTTAACTAGAAAATAGATTAAGTATTATTAGAATGGGTAATCCTATATAAGGATCTGTAACCACTATAGCCTACTAGTAGTAGTCGTATAGGGTACGTAGGGGCAGCAACAGCGTTGATATAGCCTAAATAGCACTTCCTAGGTATGTGCTAATATAGTAAAGTAGGGCCCTTTACTATATTCCCTCTATAAAAGTCCTTATATAACGGTATAGTTATAGGCTATAGCGCTATATTATAGGGGCTTTAAGCTTATATATCACGGCTTTCAGTGGGTCTTATAGGCCTATAAGGCTTATAGTTGTAGGTAATGTAGTAACTTGATTTCTAGTCCAAGTAGGTAAGGCTTTGCAATTTCCTTCCCTACATATACCCTCCGGGACCGTTCCTGCCTTCCATACGGCAGGAGCGCCTTACTAGGTGTATGGCCACTTCCCGAAAAACCAAATAAGCTGGCGATTTTAAATAATCGACTTATAGCCACCTAAGCTGCAGGGTAAGCCGTACGACTTTTCCTATAAGTTCTGTTTTCGCTCCTGCGGTGCAGGGTAGGTACAGGGTAGGTAGGTGACCTAGTAGAAGAGCCTTTTAAGGCTATTTCTAGCGCTTATACAGCCTAAGGAGGCTGTCTCTACAAAAGTGGGGCATAAATCTAAAAATAGAAAAGCCTTTTAAAGCTATTTCTAGGCTATATAGTGGAATATATAGCTTAGTTAGCGGTATCTTCAAAAGTGGGTCCACCCTCAGAATATAGCTATATATCTAGTAGTTCGAGAACTGAAATCCATTTTGCCTAAGCTATAACCGTTAGAGCGCTATAGCTTATTTTGTACGTTTAACACCCCCTCTATTCTTCTGTTCCTTTATAAGCCTTAGAAAGCTATATAAAGGTAAAGAATAGAAGAATCCTAAGAAAAAAGAACGTCAGAGTAAAACTATTCCGTTAGACAAAGGGGTTATGCCCTTATATATATATAGGATAAACCCCTATTATATATAGAAAGAAGTAAGAATATATATGATGTTGAAATCAAACCTATATCTTAAGGTACAGGTACTATAGCTTGAAAGCGTATAGTAATATATAATATCTAAATATTCTATACCCTAGCGACTAATAGACGCACTAGAGTATAGAAGGAGTAAAGGGCTTATAAACGCCTTTATCCTCTTATAGAGAAAACGATTTTTAGCACGGTTTTAAATTTTATGCCCTTTTTTACTCCATTCTTTCAGCAAGTTCTAGTAAGGAAATAACAGGGAGTCACATAGAGAATCCCCATCTAAAGGAAAGTATACTACTAGTAATAGCCGGAGCCTATATTTTCCAAATATAGCTATACTATATACTAGAGTACTTCTAGACGTAGCCAGAGTAATATAGGCCTCCCTAACGCCGCAGGGAGCTGATACCAGCATAAGGGCGCCTATAGAACTGTACTACAGTAGCTAGGACCTTATAAGCCTTTTAAGGCTATATAGAGGAATTAGGTGATTCCAGAGGGCTGTAAAGTAGCCGGTACTATTAACTGGTCTTATAAGCTAATCAGGCTAAGCCAGGGCTTCTATATATATAGTATAGAGTATATATATAGGGGTAAAGGGTAGCTTAGTAAAAAGCTCCCTTAGGTTAAAGGCCTAAAAGCCTAATAAAAGACTGAAAGCCACTAACTGGTAGGGCTTTAGTCAGTCCGTCAGCCGGCATACACTTAGTATTAAGATATATAATAGTAACTATTTTAGCCTTAACCTGCTCTCTAACATACCGGAATTTCAGCAGGGTATGCTTAGTTCTAGCGTATAGCGCTGGGTCATTAGCCACCGTTATAGAGCCCTGATTATCTCCATAGAGAGTAATAAGGTAGTCTATAGGTCTATGAAGTTCAGAAAATAGCCCTATAATCCACTGTACTTCGCATATAGCCTCTGTAAGTCTATCAGTTTCAGCTTCCAGGGTAGAGAGAGCAATAGTAGTAGCTCTTTTCGTTTTCCAGCTAAAAGGCCCACCGGCTAACTTATATAGATAGCCGTAGGTGGATTTACTAGTAGCCTTATCCCCTGCAAAATCAGAATCACTAAAGCCTATAGGGACTAGACTACTATTAATTATAGAAGTCCGGCTACTACCTTTACTATTTCTAGAATCTACTATAGTAGTAGAGGTAGTAGTTAGGGGCCTAGGCCCTTCCTTAGAGTAAAAGTCTCTACTAAGCTTAGTAGTTATATTACTACTATTACTAAGCTTAGGCCCTAGATCAGCTACTGTATTTCCGTTATAGCTAAAACAGATGCTATAGTCTTTAGTACTATTAAGATACTTAAAAAGATTTTTAGCAGCGTTTAAGTGTAATTTTATAGGTCTATTTAAAGACCTAGAGAGCTACTGTACAGTAAAGCTAATATCTACCCTAGTAAGGAGCATTATATACATAGCTGTGCCTACTAGGCTTTGATAGAGCTTAATTTCCATAGAATTACAGAGGTGGCTAGTAATATCTTCCTCTAGTTAAAGTTGACTTACTAGCCCCGGCTATAAGGGAATAGATATAGGCTTAGAATCGGCTAAGTTAAAGCGGCTAACCGCCTCTTCTATATACTATGACTGGTTAAGCTACAGGCGCCTATTAGGTCTATCCCTTATAATTTGCACGCCTAGGAAATAGGCGGTAGGCCCTAAGTCTTCTATAGCGTAGACCTTATTAAGCCGTTTCTTTCAATCAGTTATATAGCCTATATTAGGCCCTATAAATAGACAGTCATCTATATAGGTAACGATAAAGTGGCAGGTTTTAGCATTATAGAAGACCCCTGGATCTAAAATAAGAGGGAGATAGCCTAGGCTCTTAAGTAAGATTTTAAGCTTATCTTGCCACTCTCTAGGGCTTTGTTTCAGACTGTATAACGCTTTAGATAGTTTAATAATATTAGGAGTAGAAGGATTATAGCCGTATTTCAGTAAAAGCTTATAAATAGCCTTATTAGAACCCGCTAGGTCTGATAGTCCTTTAGGGATTTCCATATATATTTTTTCTCTAAGAGCGCTATTAAGAAATGCCCCTATAAAGTCAGCTTATTCTATTTCCCAGTCTAGAACAGCACCTATAGCTAGAAGTATACGCTAAGTAGGTGGTATACTAGTAGAGGCGTAGGTTACAGTATAATCTAGGCCTTCTACCTGCATAAAGCCCCCAGCTACTAACCGAGATTTATACTTAATAGGCCTGTTTTTAGCGTCCTTTTTAACCTTAAGAACGTTTCGACAGGTAATAAGCTTACGGTTAGAAGGTAATAGACTCCTAGGTAGGAATTTAAAAACCCCTAGCTCTAATAACTAGATAAATTCCTTGGTAATAGCCTCTAACCACTTACTATGCTTATCTCTAGGTAGTTTTAAGACTTGCTTATAAGTAGTAGGCGTACTTTCCTTAGATATTACCCTTTTTCGAGCCTTATAGACAAAAGACAGTATATAGCTACTAGTCTTAGCTAAAAGCTTATAGTAATCAAGCTGCATTTTATCCCCCTCTGAAATAAGATTACCATTATTAAGAGGTTCGTTTGTTATAGGCTGATTAGACGCTATAACTTCTATAGGCTTAGGTGCAAAAATAGGCTCTATAGTTTAGGGAAACGCCTCTGGTAATTCAGGCTTTCTAATAGATATAGTAGGCCTAGTAGACTCTACTATAACCGGATTTATAGGCTTATCCGGTGAGGGTTCATCCAATTTACTATCGGAAGAAGATTCGTAGGATTCTAGCTTACTAGGTCCTATTTCTATACTAATAGGCTTTTTAGTATTAAGATGAGAAGGGTCCGGGCTGACAGCCCCCTCTAAATCTAGGTCTAGGTCTACTAATTCCCCCTCTAAAGCCGTATTATTAGTAGGCTAACTTAGTACTGTATTATCCTCTATAAATTTAACAGTAGAGGTTTTAAGTACTGCTCCCCTAGACGGTATATATACTAGGTAGGTCTTAGAACCTAATACCGCTAGTAATTTACACTCTTCCGTTCTAGAGGTAAATTTTAACGGTTTAGACCGTTTTTCTAGAGGTATAATAGCCTCTCCTTTAGCGCCTATAGCCCTAAAGCGCTCTAGGTTAGGTATATGTGGAATACCAGGCTCTAGCTCGTCAAATAGCGCCTAGAAAGGAGTGGTTTCCTTATTAGTTATAGCTATACTAATAACTAATTCCACTACAGCCTCCAGTATAAAGCACTATAAATACTAGGGTAAAGCGCTACTAAGAATAGTACACCTTACACGGTCTAGTATAGCTCTAACTAATCGTTCTACTAAGCCGTTCTGCTTGTAGATATAGAGGGCAGAAGTGCTAAATTTAATACCCCTTTTAGCTAACCAAGTAGTTAATAAATCAGTTATTTCAGTGCCTCCGTCAAAGTGGAATTTAGTAGGATATCTACCAAATCCATTCCTTAGGCCCCTTAAAAAGCCCTTAATAGCGTTAGCTACTATAGGGCCTGATTTATTAGGTAGGTTAAAAACCCACCTATACCTACTTTTACGGTTAACTAGAAGTAAGACTATAGGGTTTCTATTATAAGGCCTAGGCCTAATTTTAACAGTATCGCCCTCTATTGAGTCTAAGACCCTAGGTGGGTCAGGTATCAAAGCCTTACCAACCCTTCTCACTGCTTTACCTCGATCATAGCTAGAGCAGTGAAAATCAGCTTCCTTTATTTTATCAAAATTAGGCAGCCCTTTAGTAATACTAGAGGTCTTTTTCAAAAGACGTAGGCCTATATAGCCTAGCCTAACGTGCCACAATTTAGCTAAATTAAGTAGATTATAGTAATCTCGCTAACCTATATTAGGCTCCTTTGAAGTAGGGCTAGATATAGCCTTTTCTACTACTTTATTCCCCTCTATACCTGGCTCTCTTAGCACACGGGGCAGGTCTCTAGTGCCAGTTAAGGGCTCAGGCTCCCTAGTCTCACGGGGACTTTGATAGGGGGCCTAGGCAGTGGCTAAGGGCTCTATAGGCCTATAGGGCCTTTTCCCCCTTAAAGAAGGTCCTATACCTTCTAAAGTAGTACCCTTAGCCGGAGAATCCCTTAGCTTATAGCGCTTATTAGGCTCTATAGCTTCGAATACTATAGCATCCTCTATAATAGGTCTATAGTCTTCCTTTCTAATAGAATAATAGGAATTTCCACTACTATCTTATTACGCTACGGCTCTATACTTTTAGTGGTATAACTAGAAAGGCCTAAAGGAAAAGCAAAATTTGCATGTAATATAGGCTTAGAGCTGCCTTTAACGTCAAGAAAAAATCCTAATTTCTTAAAGTCCAGTACAGCTATATAGCGTCTATCACCCCTATAAAGGGTTTCCTTTATAAGGCAACCTCCCAAATTATAGTGCCTAACCCTACTAACAATATTTATATTAATATTAGGTAGGTATAAGACGTTATCTAATACTAATTTAGTATAGGTAGGGGGGGCCTTTCTAGATAATACTTCTAGTATAATAGAGCCTATACCAGCCGGGCTTACAGGGCCATTTCCAGTGTTAATAGGGCGTAACTGGCCTATGTTAGGCGTAAAGGTAGTAAACCGCTCTTTACTATTACTGATATGGTCCGTAGATCCTGTATTGTATAGCCAACTATTATAAAAAGCGGGGTCTCTAGGGCGTCTTCTAGGCTTATTATCTTTATATTTTGCCTTGTTATTAGAAGAGGTTTTTAGGCCTTTTCCTTTAAAGTCCTTACGCTTCTTATACCCTTTTAACGCTAATAGCTGTGCTAATTGGGTATCAGAATCGCTAGAAGAACTAGAATTGGAACTAGAGTTGGATTCCTCTTCTTCTTCTTCTATAGCTAGGTTATAGGACCCTAGTATGAAGGAGGCTTGTTCAGCACTTTTAGCATTATAATTCTGCCCTTCAATATTATAACTAGCCTTCTTCTTACCCTTTTTCTTATTTTTACCTTTCTTACTAGGGTTAGAATTTGAATTAGGGGTTGAATTAGAGCTATTAGCTACGTAAGCTGCTCTAAACGCCTCTATAGCCGGGTTCCTAGATTCTTCTAAAATATCAGCCATTAGATATTCTATATTAAGGCTAGAGGCTGTAAGGCCTAGCATTCTAGCCTGTCTTATAGAGCTCTTTTAGCGCGATACCCAGCTAGGAAACTTAGATTCTAGAGCCTTAAAATACTGATTTAGTATTAAAGAGGGATCTATTTCTATTTTAGCTATAGTAAGCTTAGCAAGATAGCCGTTAAATTCAGCGTTAAAAGCTAATAAGCCTTTTTTATAGGTACTAAAGGTAAGGGCGTGGAATTTATTATAGACGTCCTCCTTTTTAGACTCTATAGGTCAGCTATACTGCCTAACAAGCAGCTTAAAGGCCTTAGAAGGTATATAAATCCATAATATAGCAGCCCTAGGGCTACTAGATAAGCTATTACGTAGAAGCATTAAAAGAACAGCTTGATCAGAGTCGCTATAAGTATTAGATATATCAGGGTTTTCTAAAAAATTAGATATCCCTAACGCTCTTAGTACTATACTTAAAGCCTAAATCCACTGTTCAAAATTGCTTTCCCCGCTAAGCTTACTATCGTCCAGTATAGTATAGGCCTTTTTAGAAAGCTCCTTTACTATACTACTAGTAATAGTATCCTTAAAGCCTTCCTTAGACCCTATATCTATAGGGGGGTCTAAATTACTAGTAGCTGAATTAACAGCCGGCCCTAGATAGGGCTCTTTCCTAGGGGGACATAGAGGAGAATCCAAATCTATAGTACCGCTAAAAGGATCAAATCTAGGACTATAGCTAGTTTTTCCAGTAGTAGCAGCCGTAGCGTTACTACTATTAGTTAAAGAAGCTAAAGTAGAAGATATATTCTTTATAGCGCTAATGCTATCCTTGACAGAGGCTTTTAGGGTATTTAGACTTAAAAGTAGTGTTTTTATATTACTAGATTGGCTAGCTATAACTCGCTTATAAGATTTTATATACTGTTTTAGGACTTCTATAACCTCGCTATAGTCTTCGCCATCTTCCTTATCTTCTGATAGGGTTCGTATAGGTAGTGGAGGCCTAGAAGATTGCCCTGGATCAGCTGGGTTACTAGCCCTTTTAGGCGCTATACCCTTCCCTTTAGCTTGATCTGCCATTGTAAATAGGCTACTATTTACTTTATAGTGCTAGCTAAAGCACTTAATTAGCTTCCAGTTCACTAAAGCTAATTAGCTAGCTTACTAATTATAGTAGTGATTTTCTAGGCTAGTCTTAGCGCTTAGTAGGTTTATAGCGCTGCCTACTTGCTACTTAGTAGGGCTTTCTAGTAGAAATTCTAAACTAGGCTCTAAGGACTAGAGACTTTGACGTAGGGACTTAACTACCGCCTATAGATATATCTATAGAAAGGGCTCTATAGTAGGGAAATATAGGTCTTTAGCGCTAGAAATTCTAAAACGCTAGCCTTTCTACTTCCAGCTATAAGTAGAAAGGTCTTTTAGTATAGGTCAGTATACTAGCCTAAGTGTATAAGAGCCCCAAATGCTCGTCAATACTATAGGACTTAGATTTCTTAGCGATTTCTCCTTCTAGATTTTCAGGCTTTTTAGTCCTTAAATAGCCTTCAATAAGATGTAATATATAGCTTTTTAGGGCTAATATAGTACTATATTTTCAGCTATAAGAGGCTTAAATGGCCCTATATATATAGGCAGAGGTAGCGCTTTGAAATTAGACTCCAACGATAACTATCCTACAGGCTATCCGGGCTTATAACCTATTAGAATGGGTAATCCTATATAAGGATCTGTAACTACTATAGCCTACTAGTAGTAGTTGTATAGGGTACGTAGGGGCAGCAACAGCGTTGATATAGCCTAAATAGCACTTCCTAGGTATATGCTAATATAGTAAAGTAGGGCCCTTTACTGTATTCCCTCTATAAAAGTCCTTATATAACGGTATAGTTATGGGCTATAGCGCTATATTATAGGGGCTTTAAGCTTATATATCACGGCTTTCAGTGGGTCTTATAGGCCTATAAGGCTTATAGTTGTAGGTAATGTAGTAACTTGATTTCTAGTCCAAGTAGGTAAGGCTTTGCAATTTCCTTCCCTACATATACCCTCCAGGACCGTTCCTGCCTTCCATACGGCAGGAGCGCCTTAATAGGTATATAGCTTCTTCCCGAAAAACCAAATAAGCTGGCGATTTTAAATAATCGACTTACAGCCACCTAAGCTGCAGGGTAAGCCGTACGACTTTTCCTATAAGTTCTGTTTTCGCTCCTGCGGTGCAGGGTAGCTATAGGGTAGGTAGGTGACCTAGTAGAAGAGCCTTTTAAGGCTATTTCTAGCGCTTATACAGCCTAAGGAGGCTGTCTCTACAAAAGTAGGGCATAAATCTAAAAATAGAAAAGCCTTTTAAAGCTATTTCTAGGCTATATAGTGGAATATATAGCTTAGTTAGCGGTATCTACAAAAGTGGGTCCACCCTCAGAATATAGCTATATATCTAGTAGTTCGAGAACTGAAATCCATTTTGCCTAAGCTATAACCGTTAGAGCGCTATAGCTTATTTTGTACGTTTAACACCCCCTCTATTCTTCTGTTCCTTTATAAGCCTTAGAAAGCTATATAAAGGTAAAGAATAGAAGAATCCTAAGAAAAAAGAACGTAAGAGCAAAACTATTCCGTTAGACAAAGGGGTTATGCTCTTATATATATATAGGATAAACCCCTATTATATATAGAAAGAAGTAAGAATATATATAATGTTGAAATCAAACCTATATCTTAAGGTATAGGTACTATAGCTTAAAAGCATATAGTAATATATAATATCTAAATATTCTATACCCTAGCGACTAATAGACGCACTAGAGTATAGAAGGAGTAAAGGGCTTATAAATGCCTTTATCCTCTTATAGAGAAAACGATTTTTAGCACGGTTTTAAATTTTATGCCCTTTTTTACTCCATTCTTTTAGCAAGTTCTAGTAAGGAAATAACAGGGAGTTACATAGAGAATCCCCCTTTAAAGGAAAGTATACTACTAGTAATAGCCGGAGCCTATATTTTCCAAATATAGCTATACTATATACTAGAGTACTTCTAGACGTAGCTAGAGTAATATAGGCCTTCCTAACGCCGCAGGGAGCTAATACCAGCACAAGGGCGCCTATAGAACTGTACTATAGTAGCTAGGACCTTATAAGCCTTTTAAGGCTATATAGAGGAATTAGGTAATTCCAGAGGGCTGTAAAGTAGCTGGTACTATCAACTGGTCTTATAAGCTAATCAGGCTAAGCCAGGGCTTCTATATAAATAGTATAGAGTATATATATAGGGGTACCGACATTACATATCCGAAAACGCGTTCTTGGTCAGGACCGCTCTAAATCGACTGTACTCTTTTGCAATCTACTTGTCCAATTAAGGACTTAACATACGCCAAATTTAGCTGCGGCATAGTCGCTCGTTCGACGGCACTATGGTCGGATTCTGACTGTACGATATGGTCGACTATGGCTAGAAATCTATAGCTGTAGCGGGGCGGGCGTACGGGCCCTATAGTTACGTGCTCTAGCCCTAACTGTACTAATAACCTGAACCCTACTAACCTAAACCCTGCCGCCTTTAGCCCCCTAAGGGCTATCAACAAAGCCCCTAAGCGCTTAGGCTATAGCTTCTCGACCTACCTTACCACTGCTACTACTGCTGCTGCTACTACTACTACTACCACTTCCGCTGCTAACCCTGCTACTACTATAACCGCTACTAGGTTAAGCGATATATCGTTCGATAGCCCTTTTAAAGGGCTTTCTAGTAGCTAACATGCTACTACCGCTACTTCTGCCCCTACCCTCTCTAAAAAAGGGAAAGAAAAAGAAAAGACCCTACTATCTGCAACCCTTGCCCTTACCTTCTCTGGTCTTATAGACCAGATAGTCAGTCTTTCAGTCAATAACCCGGCCTTGAAGGAAATCGTCGAATATACTGGGCTAGCTAGAAAGCTAGCCTTAACATAGATCTTGAAAGAGGAGGAGAAAAAAGCCCCGATATTTCCCTCGTTTGTTGCCCAGGCCCTAAGACAGAAGAAGCAACAACAACAGTAATAACAATAGTAACAACAATAGCAATAATAATAGTAGTAGCAGCAACAACCCCCTGCCGTCGAATTAAAGCCAACCCGCCGTACCTGGGCTGCTATAGCAGCGGCTAGGGTAAAGCCTACTAAGCTAGGCTTAGAAAAACAGGTCCTTATATAGCTAGGATCAGCCTCTTCCTCCCTTAGCTAAAAATCAGCCCTAGAAATCGTATAGGTAGTATAGAAGGCTATAGGGCACTCTATTAAGGGGGTAAGGACCCTACTAAGCGGTAACCTTATACTGGTTACTAAAGGAGAAAAAATCAAAAAAGCCTTGGAAGAAAACACAGCCTGGCTAGCCTCTTTATCACCAGAGGCCTCGATCTATACTACTACCTGGGCTATTACTATTAAAGGGCTTATAATAGCTAACCGGGTAACGAAAGCCAGCCTTTTAGCAGTAGTAAAAGAAGTATATCCTTCGGCCTTAAGGGCTAAGGTCTAGTACCCCCTCTAGATCAAAAGAACAAGAGTCTCAGCTCTTATTGCCTTCTCTAGCCAGTAAGAGGCCTACTAGGCCTGTTAAGACGGAATCTTCTAGGCCTATAGGGCCCTAAAAGCAGAGCCCTATATCGATAAGGCTAGGGCCTTATAGTACTTTAACTGCTGGCGATAGGGGTATAAAGCCAAATACTGCCACTCCCCTACCCTCTGCTACAACTACGGCTAAGAAAAGAAGAAGCATACCGAGGCGGCCTATACTAAGGCTTAGCACTGCCGGAACTGCCGTAGCAACCACTGCGCTAGGGCAGAAGAATGCCCTAAAAGAAAGAAGCATAAGGCTTAGGCAAAATCCAGCCTATAAAACAGGCCTATTAACTTCGACCTCCCCGGCCCTCTTAAGCCGGCAATATCAACAGAAGACCGGCTAGAAGGGGAAGAAAGCTATACAGTAGTAGCTGGAAAACACCGCTGTGGCTGCCCCCCTATAATAACCGCCACTACCGCTACCGCCACTACTGCTATAGCCTCCCTTTCCCAGCGAACTATAAGAGAGGCTTTTAGCAAAATCCCCGCCTCTACCTTTACTACTACTACTACTGATCTAGCAGCTACCGGTACTACAGCTACTAGTTCTATACCCTCCTCCCTAGAGCTAGCAAGGGGCTCTATAGAGGAAGAGGATACGGATATACTTTAGTCTCTGTTTCTGCCTTCTCTCCTTCCTTAGACTACTTCCCTCCTCTCTCTTTAAACTGTCTTTTCTTTCTTCCCTATAGCTAGTATCTTACTACTATACTAAGGTAAAGGGGAAGGCTATAGGCCTAGGCTTATAAGCTTTTAAGCTTTAAGCCTAGCCTTGCCTTACCCCTTTTTACTGACAAGTCCCCTTCCTTATTCCCCTACCCTAAGCCCTATATTAATTGAGATATAGGGCGTTCTTACGGGAGACAGGTAGGAGAATAGGCGTAATTTCCCTTAGTAGCCTCCTAGACAGCCTCCCCTTGTATTGTTTTTCTTTTAGTACTGCTCTTTTCCTCTTGCTAGGTTGCCTGCCTTGTTAAGCTCGTTAGAGGTTTTTCATCTGTTTTCCGGTTTTCCTCTAGCATAAGTATAAGCTAGCAGCCCCTTATAGCCCCTTAGAGGACTCTATAGGAGTAATAGATATCTATCTATATATATAGGGGTAAAGGGTAGCTTTGTAAAAAGCTCCCTTAGGTTAAGGGCCTAAAAGCCTAATAAAAGACTAAAAGCCACTAACTAGTGGGCTTTAGTAAGTCCGTCAGCCGGCATACACTTAGTATTAAGATATATAATAGTAACTATTTTAGCCTTAACCTGCTCTCTAACATACCGGAATTTCAGCAGGGTATGCTTAGTTCTAGCGTATAGCGCTGGGTCATTAGCCACCGTTATAGAGCCCTGATTATCTCCATAGAGAGTAATAAGGTAGTCTATAGGTCTATAAAGTTCAGAAAATAGCCCTATAATCCACTATACTTCGTATATAGCCTCTGTAAGTCCATTAGTTTCAGCTTCTAGGGTAGAGAGAGCAATAGTAATAGCTCTTTTCGTTTTCCAGCTAATAGGCCCACCAGCTGACTTATATAGATAGCTGTAGGTGGATTTACTAGTAGCCTTATCCCCTGCAAAATCAGAATCACTAAAGCCTATAGGGACTAGACTACTATTAATTATAGAAGTCCGGCTACTACCTTTACTATTTCTAGAATCTACTATAGTAGTAGAGGTAGTAGTTAGGGGCCTAGGCCCTTCCTTAGAGTAAAAGTCTCTACTAAGCTTAGTAGTTATATTACTACTATTACTAAGCTTAGGCCCTAGATCAGCTACTGTATTTCCGTTATAGCTAAAACAGATGCTATAGTCTTTAGTACTATTAAGATACTTAAAAAGATTTTTAGCAGCGTTTAAGTGTAATTTTATAGGTCTATTTAAAGACCTAGAGAGCCACTGTACAGTAAAGCTAATATCTACCCTAGTAAGGAGCATTATATACATAGCTGTTCCTACTAGGCTTTGATAGAGCTTAATTTCCATAGAATTACAGAGGTGGCTAGTAATATCTTCCTCTAGTTAAAGTTGACTTACTAGCCCCGGCTATAAGGGAATAGATATAGGCTTAGAATCGGCTAAGTTAAAGCGGCTAACCGCCTCTTCTATATACTATGACTGGTTAAGCTATAGGCGCCTATTAGGTCTATCCCTTATAATTTGCACGCCTAGGAAATAGGCGGTAGGCCCTAAGTCTTCTATAGCGTAGACCTTATTAAGCCGTTTCTTTAAATCAGTTATATAGCCTATATTAGGCCCTATAAATAGACAGTCATCTACATAGGTAACGATAAAGTGGCAGGTTTTAGCATTATAGAAGACCCCTAGATCTAAAATAAGAGGGAGATAGCCTAGGCTCTTAAGTAAGATTTTAAGCTTATCTTGCCACTCTCTAGGGCTTTGTTTCAGACCGTATAACGCTTTAGATAGTTTAATAATATTAGGAGTAGAAGGATTATAGCCGTATTTCAGTAAAAGCTTATAAATAGCCTTATTAGAACCCGCTAGGTCTGATAGTCCTTTAGGGATTTCCATATATATTTCTTCTCTAAGAGCGCTATTAAGAAATGCCCCTATAAAGTCAGCTTATTCTATTTCCCAGTCTAGAACAGCACCTATAGCTAGAAGTATACGCTAAGTAGGTGGTATACTAGTAGAGGCGTAGGTTACAGTATAATCTAGGCCTTCTACCTACATAAAGCCCCTAGCTACTAACCGAGATTTATACTTAATAGGCCTGTTTTTAGCGTCCTTTTTAACCTTAAGAACGTTTCGACAGGTAATAAGCTTACAGTTAGAAGGTAATAGACTCCTAGGTAGGAATTTAAAAACCCCTAGCTCTAATAACTAGATAAATTCCTTGATAATAGCCTCTAACCACTTACTATACTTATCTCTAGGTAGTTTTAAGACTTGCTTATAAGTAGTAGGCGTACTTTCCTTAGATATTACCCTTTTTCGAGCCTTATAGACAGAAGACAGTATATAGCTACTAGTCTTAGCTAAAAGCTTATAGTAATCAAGCTGCATTTTATCCCCCTCTGAAATAAGATCACTATTATCAAGAGGTTCGTTCGTTATAGGCTAATTAGACGCTATAACTTCTATAGGCTTAGGTGCAAAAATAGGCTCTATAGTTTAGGGAAACGCCTCTGGTAATTCAGGCTTTCTAATAGATATAGTAGGCCTAGTAGACTCTACTATAACCGGATTTATAGGCTTATCCGGTGAGGGTTCATCTAATTTACTATCGGAAGAAGATTCGTAGGATTCTAGCTTACTAGGTCCTATTTCTATACTAATAGGCTTTTCAGTATTAAGATTAGAAGGGTCTGGGCTGACAGCCCTCTCTAAATCTAGGTCTAGGTCTACTAATTCCCCCTCTAAAGCCGTATTATCAGTAGGCTAACTTAGTACTGTATTATCCTCTATAAATTTAACAGTAGAGGTTTTAAGTACTGCTCTCCTAAACGGTATATATACTAGGTAGGTCTTAGAACCTAATACCGCTAGTAATTTACACTCTTCCGTTCTAGAGGTAAATTTTAACGATTTAGACCGTTTTTCTAGAGGTATAATAGCCTCTCCTTTAGCGCCTATAGCCCTATAGCGCTCTAGGTCAGGTATATATGGTATACCAGGCTCTAGCTCGTCAAATAGCGCCTAGAAAGGAGTGGTTTCCTTATTAGTTATAGCTATACTAATAACTAATTCCACTACAGCCTCCAGTATAAAGCACTATAAATACTAGGGTAAAGCGCTACTAAGAATAGTACACCTTATACAGTCTAGTATAACTCTAACTAATCGTTCTACTAAGCCGTTCTGCTCGTAGATATAGAGGGCAGAAGTGCTAAATTTAATACCCCTTTTAGCTAACCAAGTAGTTAATAAATCAGTTATTTCAGTGCCTCCGTCAAAGTGGAATTTAGTAGGATATCTACCAAATCCATTCCTTAGGCCCCTAAAAAAGCCCTTAATAGCGTTAGCTCCTATAGGGCCTGATTTATTAGGTAGGTTAAAAACCCACCTATACCTACTTTTACGGTTAACTAGAAGTAAGACTATAGGGTTTCTATTATAAGGCCTAGGCCTAATTTTAACAGTATCGCCCTCTATTGAGTCGAAGACCCTAGGTGGGTCAGGTATTAAAGCCTTACTAACCCTTCTCACTGCTTTACCTCAATCATAGCTAGAGCAGTGAAAATCAGCTTCCTTTATTTTATCAAAATTAGGCAGCCCTTTAGTAATACTAGAGGTCTTCTTCAAAAGACATAGGCCTATATAGCCTAGCCTAACGTGCCACAATTTAGCTAAATTAAGTAGATTATAGTAATCTCGCTGACCTATATTAGGCTCCTTTAAAGTAGGGCTAGATATAGCCTTTTCTACTACTTTATTCCCCTCTATAACTGGCTCTCTTAGCACATAGGGCAGGTCTCTAGTACCAGTTAAGGGCTCAGGCTCCCTAGTCTCACGGGGACTTTGATAGGGGTCTAGGCAGTGGCTAAGGGCTCTATAGGCCTATAGGGCCTTTTCCCCTATAAAGAAGGTCCTATACCTTCTAAAGTAGTACCCTTAGCCGGAGAATTCCTTAGCTTATAGCGCTTATTAGGCTCTATAGCTTCGGATACTATAGCATCCTCTATAATAGGTCTATAGTCTTCCTTTCTAATAGAATAATAGGAATTTCCACTACTATCTTATTACACTACGGCTCTATACTTTTAGTAGTATAACTAGAAAGGCCCAAAGGAAAAGCAAAATTTGCATGTAATATAGGCTTAGAGCTGCCTTTAACGTTAAGAAAAAATCCTGATTTCTTAAAGTCTAGTACAGCTATATAGCGTCTATCACCCCTGTAAAGGGTTTCCTTTATAAGGCAACCTCCCAAATCATAGTGCCTAACCCTACTAACAATATTTATATCAATATTAGGTAGGTATAAGACGTTATCTAATACTAATTTAGTATAGTTAGGGGGGGCCTTTCTAGATAATACTTCTAGTGTAATAGAGCCTATACCAGCCGGGCTTACAGGGCCATTTCCAGTGTTAATAGGGCGTAACTGGCCTGTGTTAGGCGTAAAGGTAGTAAACCGCTCTTTACTATTACTAATATGGTCCGTAGATCCCGTATTATATAGCCAACTATTATAAAGAGCGGGGTCTCTAGGGCGTCTTCTAGGCTTATTATCTTTATATTTTGCCTTGTTATTAGAAGAGGTTTTTAGGCCTTTTCCTTTAAAGTCCTTACGCTTTTTATACCCTTTTAACGCTAATAGCTATGCTAATTGGGTATCAGAATCGCTAGAAGAACTAGAATTGGAACTAGAGTTGGATTCCTCTTCTTCTTCTTCTACAGCTAGGTTATAGGACCCTAGCATAAAGGAGGCTTGTTCAGCACTTTTAGCACTATAATTCTGCCCTTCAACATTATAACTAGCCTTCTTCTTACCCTTTTTCTTATTTTTACCCTTCTTACTAAGGTTAGAATTTGAATTAGGGGTTGAATTAGAGCTATTAGCTACATAAGCTGCTCTAAACGCCTCTATAGCCGGGTTCCTAGATTCTTCTAAAATATCAGCCATTAGATATTCTATATTAAGGCTAGAGGCTGTAAGGCCTAGCATTCTAGCCTGTCTTATAGAGCTCTTTTGGCGCGATACCCAGCTAGGAAACTTAGATTCTAGAGCCTTAAAATACTGATTTAGTATTAAAGAGGGATCTATATCTATTTTAGCTATAGTAAGCTTAGCAAGATAGCCGTTAAATTCAGCGTTAAAAGCTAATAAGCCTTTTTTATAGGTACTAAAGGTAAGGGCGTGGAATTTATTATAGACGTCCTCCTTTTTAGACTCTATAGACCAGCTATACTGCCTAACAAGCAGCTTAAAGGCCTTAGAAGGTATATAAATCCATAATATAGCAGCCCTAGGGCTACTAGATAAGCTATTACGTAGAAGCATTAAAAGAACAGCTTGATCAGAGTCGCTATAAGTATTAGATATATCAGGGTTTTCTAAAAAATTAGATATCCCTAACGCTCTTAGTACTATACTTAAAGCCTGAATCCACTGTTCAAAATTGCTTTCCCTGCTAAGCTTACTATTGTCCGGTATAGTATAGGCCTTTTTAGAAAGCTCCTTTACCATACTACTAGTAATAGTATCCTTAAAGCCTTCCTTAGACCCTATATCTATAGGGGGGTCTAAATTACTAGTAGCTGAATTAACAGCCGGCCCTAGATAGGGCTCTTTCCTAGGGGGATATAGAGGAGAATCCAAATCTATAGTACCGCTAAAAGGATCAAATCTAGGACTATAGCTAGTTTTTCCAGTAGTAGCAGCCGTAGCGTTACTACTATTAGTTAAAGAAGCTAAAGTAGAAGATATATTCTTTATAGCGCTAATGCTATCCTTGACAGAGGCTTTTAGGGTATTTAGACTTAAAAGTAGTGTTTTTATATGTTAAACGTACAAAATAAGCTATAGCGCTCTAACGGTTATAGCTTAGGCAAAACGGATTTCAGTTCTCGAACTACTAGATATATAGCTATATTCTGAGGGTGGACCCACTTTTGTAGATACCGCTGACTGAGCTATATACTCCACTATATAGCCTAGAAATAGCTTTAAAAGGCTTTTCCATTTTTAGATTTATGCCCTACTTTTGTGGAGACAGCCTCCTTAGGCTGTATAAGCGCTAGAAATAGCCTTAAAAGGCTCTTCTACTAGGTCACCTACCTACCCTGTACCTACCCTGCACCGCAGGAGCGAAAACAGAACTTACAGGAAAAGTTGTGCGGCTTACCCTGTAGCTTAGGTAGCCGTAAGTCGATTATTTAAAATCGCCAGCTTATTTGGTTTTTCGGGAAGTGGCTATGCACCTACTAAGGCGCTCCTGCCGTATGGAGGGCAGGAACGGTGCCGGAGGGTATATATAGGGAAGGAAATTGCGAAGCCTTACCTACTTGGACTAGAAATCAAATTATACGTTACCTACAACTATAAGCCTTATAGGCCTATAAGACCCACTGAAAGCCGTGATATATAAGCTTAAAGCCCCTATAATATAGCGCTATAGCCTATAACTATACCGTTATATAAGGACTTTTATAGAGGGAATATAGTAAAGGGCCCTACTTTACTATATTAGCACATACCTAGGAAGTGCTATTTAGGCTATATCAACGCTGTTGCTGCCCCTACGTACCCTATACGACTACTACTAGTAGGCTATAGTGGTTACAGATCCTTATATAGGATTACCCATTCCAACATTATATTACTAGATTGGCTAGCTATAACTCGCTTATAAGATTTTATATACTGTTTTAGGACTTCTATAACCTCGCTATAGTCTTCGCCATCTTACTTATCTTCTGATAGGGTTCGTATAGGTAGTGGAGGCCTAGAAGATTGCCCTGGATCAGCTGGGTTACTAGCCCTTTTAGGCGCTATACCCTTCCCTTTAGCTTGATCTGCCATTGTAAATAGGCTACTATTTACTTTATAGTGCTAGCTAAAGCACTTAATTAGCTTCCAGTTCACTAAAGCTAATTAGCTAGCTTACTAATTATAGTAGTGATTTTCTAGGCTAGTCTTAGCGCTTAGTAGGTTTATAGCGCTACCTACTTGCTACTTAGTAGGGCTTTCTAGTAGAAATTCTAAACTAGGCTCTAAGGACTAGAGACTTTGACGTAGGGACTTAACTACCGCCTATAGATATATCTATAGAAAGGGCTCTATAGTAGGGAAATATAGGTCTTTAGCGCTAGAAATTCTAAAACGCTAGCCTTTCTACTTCCAGCTATAAGTAGAAAGGTCTTTTAGTATAGGTCAGTATACTAGCCTAAGTGTATAAGAGCCCCAAATGCTCGTCAATACTATAGGACTTAGATTTCTTAGCGATTTCTCCTTCTAGATTTTCAGGCTTTTTAGTCCTTAAATAGCCTTCAATAAGATGTAATATATAGCTTTTTAGGGCTAATATAGTACTATATTTTCAGCTAGAAGAGGCTTAAATGGCCCTATATATATAGGCAGAGGTAGCGCTTTGAAATTAGACTCCAACGATAACTATCCTACAGGCTATCCGGGCTTATAACCTATTAGAATAGGTAATCCTATATAAGGATCTGTAACTACTATAGCCTACTAGTAGTAGTTGTATAGGGTACGTAGGGGCAGCAACAGCGTTGATATAGCCTAAATAGCACTTCCTAGGTATGTGCTAATATAGTAAAGTAGGGCCCTTTACTATATTCCCTCTATAAAAGTCCTTATATAACAGTATAGTTATGGGCTATAGCGCTATATTATAGGGGCTTAAAGCTTACATATCACGGCTTTCAGTGGGTCTTATAGGCCTATAAGGCTTATAGTTATAGGTAACGTAGTAACTTGATTTCTAGTCTAAGTAGGTAAGGCTTTGCAATTTCCTTCCCTATATATACCCTCTAGGACCGTTCCTGCCTTCCATATGGCAGGAGCGCCTTAGTAGGTGCATAGCCACTTTCCGAAAAACCAAATAAGCTGGCGATTTTAAATAATTGACTCATGGCTACCTAAGCTGCAGGGTAAGCCGTACGACTTTTCCTATAAGTTCTGTTTTCGCTCCTGCAGTGCAGGGTAGGTACAGGGTAGGTAGGTGACCTAGTAGAAGAGCCTTTTAAGGCTATTTCTAGCGCTTATACAGCCTAAGGAGGCTGTCTCTACAAAAGTAGGGCATAAATCTAAAAATAGAAAAGCCTTTTAAAGCTATTTCAAGGCTATCTAGTGGAATATATAGCTTAGTTAGCGGTATCCACAAAAGTGGGTCCACCCTCAGAATATAGCTATATATCTAGTAGTTCGAGAACTGAAATCCGTTTTGCCTAAGCTATAACCGTTAGAGCGCTATAGCTTATTTTGTACGTTTAACAAGTATAGATATAATTATATAGCCAGAAAAGTCCTCTAAGAATTCCTCTATATTCAGTAGGATAAAGGCGTCCTAAATAGTAACGGTATTATATTACTAAGCATTGTTGATTAGGTAGTACTTACTATTCTTCTTCCGAATAAGGAACTAGTTGTTTTAGTAGGCTTTATATATATCTTTTAGGATCTCTTTAGCCTTCTGCTTCTTTAGGATATCTATATACGCCGGAATTATCGCCTTACCTATAGGTATATGTTTAGCTTGCTAGGCGGAGTAAGGGATAGTTTTAATATACTAAGGCGGAATAATTAATAGATTAATATAGCTAAGGTCCTTGAATTCCTATATAAGGGCTTATTCCCTATTAAAGAGTATATAGGCGAACAAGTCGAATTCGTCCTTAGAGAGCTAGAGAGCTAGGTCTACGTTATCCCTTAAGCCCTTTAACCGATTAGGTATAAGTCGAGAACTATAAGGTAAATCTAAAAATCATAGAAAAACCTATCGATTGTACTTATACCTAGGAGTCGCCTTTTCTTTAGCCAGTAATAACTTAGCAGGCTTCTAGTCGACGATTCCTTCTAGTACCCACCTCTTAGATAGGACATTGTTGATAGGGTAAACCTTCTTTCCAATAGGCTTATATATAGTAAAAGATGAAAGAATAGAGGGTTTTTCAGACTAAATAGAGGAAGGAAATGGATTAGGAGCTGTCTCTAAAGGAAAGAAAGAATTAGAAGGAATTATTCTTATATAAGGAAAACTCTAAATACTAATAACCCGCTCTAAACCCCTTCTACCTAAATGCTAAACACTAGACTCCTACTTAAAGGAAGTATATAAAATATTAGTAATAGTTTTATTATTAAGCCGATCTCCTAGGACCTTATTATCGTCTTTTAAAGTAAGTACCTAGTTAGGGACTTTATTAGCCTTAATTACCTATCCCTATAAAGTAAATAGGCTATCCTAGCAACTAATAGACAGGGATTCGACAGCGTCCCCCCCCTATATAGAGGAATCCTATTTAACAGTATAAAGGGCTCTAGCGATATCCAAAGGGGCAAGGCGAGTAATAAATTCCTAGTCTTGGAAAGTTATCTATACTATATTAGGACTACTAAGACTATAAATCACCTTATAGTCCTTCTAGAAAGGTATCCCTAATAGGATATTATAAGCCTTGTTAGACTTGTTATTAGAAGAGATATAGTAGTAGACTAGGGCCTTATAACCTTAAACATAGAGAGGTACTAGGACCTCCCCTTAAAGAGATTACAAATTACCTTATAAACTATAGGACTATATCTCGGTTTTTGTAATTATAAGGTTAAGGTGGTTTATAACCTTAAGGGATATAAGGCTATACTCCGATCTACTGTCTAGAAGTGCGTATAGCTATGGGCTATTATTGTAAAGGGCTATTAGAAAAATCCAGGGTAAAGAATAGAACTTAGTTACTCTCTAAACAAAAGAAGCTCTGTTAGTCTATGTTATTAGATTGCTATTAACAATATTACTAGAAACCGCATTTTTTGCTATAACAATAGAGTCGATACTTAAGGTACTAAAGTCTTATAGTAACCTGATTGTATAATAGCTATCCCTTATATCTAGGAACTAGGCTATCTAAGACTCCCCTATAGGCTTAACTAGAGAAATAATATTCGTCTTTACTATCTTCTATTACTTAGATAGGCGACCTTATAAACGTCTAAATAGAGCTAGGCCAGCCTAACCTAATACTAGAGCTAAAGTAGAAGCAGAGAGAGTATTATCTAAGCTAGAGCTATCTAGTATAGCTATTTCCTTAATAATACTAATACCTTTAGAGACCTACTTATATATAATCTTAGAAAGTAGGCTCTAGCCTTCTATTAGGTCAAGGGCCTTCTTATTCGAAAGACTATTTTTTCTATTAAGCATTTTCTAAAGTATTCCTTGGCAAATGTCAGTAGCTTTAATTTGATAAGAAGGTTCTTCTCTTGCTTATATAGATAGGCCGTTAGTAGTAGGGGTCTTTATCTGATTAGACAGAGGAGTATAGAAGGGACCTGCCCTTAGTAGCTTATTATTATCGCTTTCTAGTTATAGCTACTTCCGACTTTAAAAAGCTGTACTTAAAGCTTTAGCTATAGCTAGCTACGTTGCCTTGTTACTAAATATATTGTTTGTTTTTACAATTATATTCTATAGTATAAGTAAAATATCGATAGTACTATTACTATAAAGACTGCTGTAAAGCTTAGAGCCTGTCTAAGTAGAGAGTAAATCCTGTAAGAAGCGAGCTACGTTCTCTGGGGCTTTAAAAAGAAAACGTCCGGCTCCTAGCGCTAAACTATATTAGATAGATTCTATTACGCTATCTGATCCCCGTAGGGGATATCTAGGTGGGCTAAACTAGTGCTATAGGAAAACCGTATAACGGGTGAAAAACCTATAACCGTACATAGGGAAAAAAGGGGGTGTGATAGAGGGTAGGCTAATCTTTACCAGAGTAGATACCGCCCTCTTAGGAGTATAAAAACATACTGCCTAAAGGGGTATAGGCTAGACCGCTCCTAGCCTCTGAGCAACCGAGTATTCTAGCAGTCTAGTAGTGATATGGCGAACTAGGGGGCGTATAGTGCTGCCGCCCCCTTTTTCGAGTCTATAGAGGAAGCTATGTATATCCCCTCTTTCCCTTTCTTTAAAGGGGGCTGAAGGGTAGGCCGGGCAACTGTTGAATATATGTCGGATATCCTCTATAGCTAGGTAGTAGCGGCAGAGGGGGTTATTAACCCTAGGCACCTTATAGGTAAATAGGAATCCCCTTAGGCCTATCTTCCCTGTATAGGCCTGTATTAGTAGCGAGCTTTCGGCCTTAGAGAGGTTATAGTGGCGTCTTCGGAAGGCCTCTTTAAAGGCTTTAGCTAGGTTTTCCTTTTAAAAGGTAGCCTTGGCTGATTTCTCTAAGAGGCTCTCCGTATAGGGGTCATAGCTAGAGGCCCTAGCCTCCTATAAATAGCGATCCTTCTAGGCGGTATAAAGGGGTTCCTTGTTAATAGCCTTTCTTAGTTGTTAGTAGTACTACTGGGCTGTTACTTCCCTTTTCCTTTCTTGCTTTGTACGCCTACCTAGGGGGAGGCTGGTCCTAGGGGTCCTACTTCCAAGGGCAAGGCATAGGGTTTCCTTCTACTTAGCTACCTCTTCCCCTATAGCCCTGTTTATTCTAGCCTAGCTAGAGTAGGAGAGGGCGTTAAGGTAGAGGTCAAGGGGAGGGACGTTGGCCTTATAGTAGAGGCTTCGGATCGGTATTCTCTTATAGGCCCCTATAACTCTCCTTAGGGCCTCGTTTTCAGCTGCTAGTAGGCCTCTAGTTATACCCCGTAGCTTATTCGATATTATAGGTATAGGGGTATGCCAGGCCAAGGCTGCATAGGCTAGGACCGGCCTTATTACTACTATATATAGGAGCCTAGCCTTTTCGATTCCAGGTCCCTAGGTCTTTCCAGCTAGCCTAGTAATAGCAAGGGACTGTGTTTTTAGCTTCTGCCGTAGGGTGTTGGCGTAGGCCTTCTAGGTAAGCTTAGGGTCTAGCTAAACCCCTAGAAAACGGGCCTCTATAGCTGGTTATAGGGGGGAGTCCTCTATTAGTCCTAGGTTAATAGGGTTAGTCCAGGGCCTTCTTCTAGGGGGGAAGTGTATAAGCTTGCTCTTTGCTGCTAAGAAGGTAACCCTAGCGGTTGTTGCCCAGTCTAGACACTCTCTCCAGGCTTCCTTTAGCTGTCTAACTATTATTATAGCTTCTCTACCAAAGGCTAGTAGATTGGTATCGTCTACGTAGTCTATAGTAGAGATAGTAGGGTATTTTCTTTCTAGTCTTTCGTATAAGGGACATAGGTATAGGACTAAGAGGATTGGTGAAAATAGTGAGCCTTGGGGTACTCCTGTTAGTACCGGGATTTGCCGGCTCTTTTAGCCGTCGAATAAGAGGCTGGTAGTCCTAGAGGAGAGGAATTCCTTTAGCTAGGATAGTAGCTAGATAGGTAGCCCTAACCGGTCTAGTATAGCTAGGAGTCTGTTATAAGGGATACTGTCGAAATACCCCAATAGGTCCAGCTATAGGAGAGAGGCCCTAGCTTTATATTTTTATGCCTCCTAGACCTAAGCTATAAGGAGGTATATAGCCAATTCGGTGGACTTATGGCGGTAGTAGCCCTATTACGTCGCTGGAATTAGCTTAAAAGCTTCGGCCATATCCCTTATCTTAGTCCCTATAACTTTTTCTAGGACCTTACTAATGTAGTTAAGCAGGGCTATAGGTTGGTAGCCTCTAGGGGTATTATAGGTATCCAGCTGTTTTCCTAGTTTAGGAAGGACAATAGTAACTCCTTCCTTATATTCCTATAGATAGAAGCCATAGAGGAAGGATTTTAAGGCTAGTATAGCAAGGGCCTTGTATAAGGGGTTACTATAGGCCTTTAGAAAGCCTATAGGGAGTCTGTTAGGTCCTAGTACTTTCTAGGGTTTTATTGTTTTAATAGCCTCTTTTATATCGTCCAGCCTAACCGTCCAGCTAACTAGTAGCCTAGGGCCTATTAGGGGTTCCTCCAGGCTATCCTCTTAGGGAGAGAGGGGGAAAAAGCATGCTAAAAGGGCCTCTACCTTCTCCTAGAAGGTACTGGCTTGTCTAAGGGTTAGTAGCTTAGGAGGGGGTAGGGCAGTAGTACTTTGTAGCCTAGCCTATCTTTCTAGTTGCTAGAGCTTCTCTAGCTTATCTCTAGCCTCTTGTAGAAGAGCCCTCTAGGTCTTCCTCTTACTTTCTTTTATAGCCTTTATTTGCTCTTTCTAGGCTGACTTATAGGCGGTAAGGAGGGCCTGGTTACTAGGAGAGCGTTAGAGCTATCTTTCTGCTCTTTTTCTCTCTTAGACTACCTGGTAGACTTTATTGTTCTACTAGGGGGTATTCTTCCTTCTAGTAGTTACTAGGGCTTCTTTAGGGGTTATAGCCCTAGCAATACACTAGAGTTCCTCTAATAGTTACCTATAGGCCTCCTAGAGCTCAGCTAGGTTAGAGAGGTATAAAAGATATCTATAGCCCCCTATATAGTATATTAGAGAGCTAGCCTCTCTTACTACCTCCTTTTTATCCATCTTCTTCCACTAGAATCAGGGGGGCAGCGGTAGGGCTTCTATGTTTTCTAGGTCGATATCCAGTACCTAGGGGTAGTAGTCTAAGCATAAGCGTATATCTAAGCTAGTATAGAAGCAGGTAAGGCTGCTACTAAGCCAGAAGTGATTGATAGTTAAGGCCCTGCCTACTTAGCTCCCCTATAGCGCCCTAGTTATAACGCCGTAGGGGGTATAGAGGGTAAGTCCCTACTTTACTATTAATAGCAGTAGGTCTTCTAACCTAGGGCTATAGCAGTTATGTTAGTCCTATAAGGGGTGATGAAGGTTAAAGTCCCCGGCTAGAAGGTAAAGGCCTAGGTAGGCAGTAATCTTCCCCCTTATTTCCTCTATAAGGGAGGTTAGGCCAGTCTGGGGTTAGGGGTCGTTATATAGGGACCAGACTATAAAAGGGCCGTTCTTAGTCTATATAGTAGCCCTAGCCCAGTCTAAGCCAGAGCTATAAGTCCATGTTACTAGCAGGAGTGATTTATGGATATAAAGTAAGGCCCGTCCGTTAGGGGTAAAAACCAGGTAGTAGGGGGCCGATCTAGGGCAGTAGGTAGAGTGCTGTACCTGCCTGTTAATCCAGGGCTCTTATATAGCAAGTATTTCTTCTTTTACTATAGAAAGTAGTACTTCCTATACTTCCTTCGAGCCCTATACATTCTAGAGGCATATCTTTATATCTCTATCTCCTCTAGCTATATAGTAGGCGGTAGTTATTATATAGTAGTAGCGTTAGCTAGTCCAGTATCTAGGTCCGGTCTAGGTCCAGCATCTAAGGGTCTAGGGGCTCCTATAGGCTCTGGGGTTTTAGTAGGTCCTATAGCCTCTCTAGGGCTTATAGCCGGCGTAGAGGAAGGGGGGGTTTAGCCGCTTAAGTAGCTAAAGTAGGCGGTAATCGTGCTCTAGTTAGGGGTTAACCCTCTTAAGCCTATTGGTCAGCCCCTCTGTCTCTTCCCTAAGACTATAGTATAGCCTTCCTCTCCCTCCTTTTATAATAAGGCCTGCTAGGAGGGGTATTGTTACTGTTATTACTGTTACTACTATTGCTATTACTGTTAGTACTACTAGTATAGGGGCGGTTAGTCGACGTTAAAGGCTTTAGGCCTAGAACGTAGGTATCCCTTAGCCTATGCCCATGCCTCTTTTAGGCAGGGGCAGGCTTCTAAGCGGGCGTAGTAAGCTTAGCGGCAGTTATAGCAGCAGGGTACCCTAGAGCAGGTAGGGGCTTCTGGCGTGGTATGGCTATTAGTGCTACAGTTATAGCAGATCTCCTCCTTACTCTGGCATACCTTGGCCCTATAGCCCTATTTCTAGTACCTTAGGCATTAGATAGGCTTAGCTTTATCAATTTAGGGCTCTGCTTCTAGGGCTTGGCAGCTCTAGAAGACCCCCTCCTTACAGGCCTTCTAGGCTGCCTCTAAGGAGGTAAAGGCTATTAGTACCTTAACCCTAGTCCTTTCTAGCCCTTAGGGGTACTAGACTTTTGCCCTAACCGCTATAGGGTACTGCTTTTTAGCCTTTTCTAGTAGGCCTTCCTCTATAACCCGGTTATAGACTATAAGGCCTTTAACCGCTACCGCCTAGGTTGTGGTATATAGGGAGGCCTTCTCTCTAAAGGCCCTTGTAATCCAGGTAGTATTGTTCTCCAGGCTCTTCTTTATCTCTACGTTCTCTATAACTAGTAGAAGGTTACTGCTAGGGAGCGTCCGAACCCCCTAAACAGCTAGGCCAGAGGCCTGTTAGATAGCCTATACTACCTCTAGGGCAGATTTAGCTAATACCTATTATTAGGCTAAGCCTAGTCGGATAAGCACCTAGCGTTCTAGGCTAGGCCTAGTTGCCTTGCTAGCTATTAGCTTGCTAGCTATATTAGCCTAGGTAGGGGCTATAGGCTAGGAGTGGCTAGGCTGTTGCTGTTGTTGCTGCTGTTGTTGCTAGTAGTAGCTAGGCTGCTAAGGGTATTGCTAGTACTATAGTTTAAGCGTTCCTAGGGCAGTAGGGCGGTTTTAGGGTGCTAGAGCTATTGCTATAGCTAGGGCTGCTTTAGGAGGGTCCTAGAGCAGGGCTGTAAGGGCAATTTGCCTGGCTTTAGTAGTCGCTTCTACTATATTATAGAAGTTAGTACTGTCCTTAGCTAGGCTGATTATCCGGTCTAGGAGGCTAAAGAGCGTTAGGGCAAGCTTAAGGGGGCTAAGGGCAGCCTAGGCGGTTTTCTTGGTTACTAGGGTGATATGGTCGGTCTTAGCAGTACTGTTGTTGTTTTCTTCTTTCCCTGTATTTTTCTCCGATTTTTTCCCTAGTTTTTTCGAGGTTTTCTAGCTAGAGGGGGTCAAGGCTAGGGCGTGCCGGCTGCCGTTTAGGCCCCTAAGGAAAGGGGCAAAGACGTTGGTTAAGAAGGGGGTACTAATCGTAGGGGCGTTAATAGTAAAGGGGGCGCTAGAGCTAGGTGCTATAGGTGCTATAGTTATAACGCCTATAGCGGTCTCTTTAGCAGTAGTAGAGGTGGTAGTTTAGCAGTCTTCCATCTCTATATCGTTATTCAGGTGGTCTATGCTTAGAGGTTAGTCTATACTTAGGGGCTAGCTCAGGGGGTTATTATTATTGTTATTGGCCGTAGGTAGGGCAGGGTTGCCAGGGCGTAGAGCCGCGTTAATAGCCCGTACATAAGGAAATTACAGTTGTAAAAGGGCAGCTAGGCTTGCTATTTTCTGCATTTTCGCATGCCTAGGGCTGTCGTACAACCGACAGCGCTGCAGCGAAAATTAGCGGGCGTTGTGTCCTTGATCGGACGGTTCGAATGGATGTGGTTGCACGCGATTTGGTGTGGTTTTGACCAAAAACCCGTTTTCGTATGTTTGATGTCGGTTGCTAAACTATATTAAGAAAATCCAAAACCTAACTAGGGACCTCTATTATACAAGCTTTAGAGTTAGCTTCCTTATTATTAATCTTCCCTTTAAATAGACCTTAAAGACTTAGATCTAGATCTAAGACCTTTATAGGGTCGACTACCTATAATAGGAAAGATGTAATACTAGGTACTATAGGTAGTAAGTAATAGACTCCGGTTTGTACTATTAGGGCTGTAAATATATTCTCCCCTTATATAAAAGAGCTATAAGTAGGAGAGGATAAAGAAGATATAATAGGCCTAATACTATAAGAAGTAACATTAAGAAGCTAGCTCTTCCTCCCTTCTTCTATTAGAAGAAAACGCATCTCGACTTGCTCTTCCTCTAGCTAGGTATAAGTATAGCTCGGTATAGAGAGAGAGTCAAAAAAGGGTTTAAAAGCCTTATTATACTTAGTCTTGTAATTACGCTTCTATTAGAGATAAGTAGGGCGGAACTTAGTATTATATCCCTTATAAAGCGCTTAAACAAGGTAGAAAAGGGCGCCTTCCTTATAGGCCTTTATTACTAGGACTAGGTTAATCCGGTATAGGTTATAAGGTAGGTCTTCTTTATAGATTTTCTAACTAAGGTAAGCGTTTGCCCTAAACATATACCTAAGCCCAAGTTCGTTGTCAGCCTCTATTAGATTATATAAGCTAATATAGTACTATTAACCATACTAGTAGCAATAGATCCCTTTAAGAGCTTTATACCTTGAATCGGTATTAGAGCGAAAAGGCCTGCTAGTATAACTATTAACTTTACCTAGCTCTATATTCTAAAGCAAAGTATACGCTATAAGTAGAGGAAGATTAACTTATTTATCTAGATAGGGGTAGTTGTATTAGGGTTTATAATACCCTTTCTGTTTAGCTACGTCTTGTTCTTCTCTTAGGTATACTATCTAATTAACGTTAGTTGTAAAGCTTGGTAAGTCGTTTAGCTTATCTTTTAGGCGTATAACCGATTTTACCATAGGGTCCATCTTATTTAGCGAGATTCTAAGTAAGGCTATTTAATTATATAGGTCTTAAACAGCTCTTTTAGTTACCTTATCGCCTTGCTTCTATAAAAGGTTAGTAGTATAAAGCTTTATTACTATCTTCTAGGTATTAGTAAGTTGATTAAACTATATTTCTATAACTTTTAGCGGCTTTAGGATGATCTTAACCGGTTTCCAGCTAGTACTCCCTTAATTAGAGAATAAGACCTGGTTCTTACTTATTTAAGCGGACTTAGTCGACTTAGGCAAGAAGTTTTAAAAAGAGATAGAAAAAGGCTTTTTAACTTTAGCTAAAAGGAGATTAGTCTTTCTACTATTATTATTACTCTTGTCTAAACAGACATCTTAGCTTAGTAGTTCGATCTAAGTTAGTGCTTCTTAATAGATAAATCCTTTAAATAAAACTACTAATACTAGGGTTTAGAAGTCGTTCTAGGTAGCTTTATATAAGTCCTATATAGGCATAGCGCCTCTAAGGCAGTATCCTTGAACAAGTAAGTATTCTTAATCCTTAGGTAACTTTTCCTAAAAGTATGAAAGGGTATCTTTCTAAATAGGGGCTAACTTAGCAGCTAGTATCTGGGTAATTATAGCGTTAAGTTCTTCTATAGCCTATTTAATCTATATAGCTAAGACGTTCGAGATAGTATACTTATAGAAGCAGTTAAGCTACTTAATAGGGTCCTCTAACGCCTTAGGGTTAAAAGCCTTCTAATACTTAAGCATTATCTTATAGAGTTCTTGCTATATTATTACTCCTTTATCCTTAATTATAGAGATAACCTTATCATGTTAGTTAGAATCGTACTACCTCTTCTACTAGGTAAACTTCTTGATATTAGTTACTATACTATAGTCCTTACAAGCATCGTTAAAAGCTTATAAGTAATCTATAATATTAGCGCTATAGAATTGTCTACTAAGCCCTTTAGACTAAATGGATAGGAAGCTAATACTCTATATAGGATTTAACCAATAAAGAGCATCGGTTAATATTCTAACTATAGTACCTAACTAGTTCTAGTTACTAGTATCTATTTCTAATATACTGCTAGAAAGTAGTAATAGGAAAGATTCCACTTAAGGAGGAACTAGGGGAGAAAGGTTATAAAAGGAAAAAAGGGGTCTAGCTTCTTAAAGCTGGTTTCCAGTAGAGTCTTTCGTCTAATTAGATAGATTCTATTACGCTATCTGATCCCCGTAGGGGATATCTAGGTGGGCTAAACTAGTGCTATAGGAAAACCGTATAACGGGTGAAAAACCTATAACCGTACATAGGAAAAAAGGGGGTATGATAGGGGGTAGGCTAATCTTTACCAGAGTAGATACCGCCCCCTTAGGAGTATAAAAACATACTGCCTAAAGGGGTATAGGCTAGACCGCTCCTAGCCTCTGAGAAACTGAGTATTCTAGTAGTCTAGTAGCGATATGGCGAACTAGGGGGCGTACAGCGCCGCTGCCCCCTTTTTCAAGTCTGTAGAGAAAGCTATATATATCCCCTCTTTCCCTTTCTTTAAAGGGGGCTAAAGGGTAGGCCAGGCAACCGTTGAATATATGTCGGACGTCCTTTATAGCTAGGTAGCAGCGGCAGAGGGGGTTATTAACCCCAGGCACCTTATAGGTAAATAGGAATCCCCTTAGGCCTATCTTCCCTATATAGGCCTGTATTAGTAGCAAGCTTTTGGCCTTAGAGAGGTTATAGTAGCATCTTTGGAAGGCCTCCTTAAAGGCCTTAGCTAGGTTTTCCTCTTAAAAGGTAGCCTTAGCTGATTTCTCTAAGAGGCTCTCTATATAGGGGTTATAGCTAGAGGCCCTAGCCTCCTATAAATAGCGATCCTTCTAGGCGGTATAAAGGGGTTCCTCGTTAATAGCCTTCCTTAGTTATTAGTAGTACTACTAGGCTGTTACTTCCCTTTTCCTTTCTTGCTTTGTATATCTACCTAGGGGGAGGCTAGTTCTAGGGGTCCTACTTCCAAGGGTAAGGCATAGGGCTTCCTTCTACTTAGCTACCTCTTCCCCTATAGCCCTGTTTATTCTAGCCTAGCTAGAGAAGGAGAGGGCGTTAAGGTAGAGGTTAAGGGGGGGGACATTAGCCTTATAGTAGAGGTTTCGGATTAGTATTCTCTTATAGGCCCCTATAACTCTCCTTAGGGCCTTGTTTTCGGCTGCTAGTAGGCCTCTAGTTATACCCCGTGGCTTATTCAGTGTTATAGATATAGGGGTATGCTAGGCTAAGGCTACGTAGGCTAGGACCGGCCTTATTACTGTTATATATAGGAGCCTAGTCTTTTCGATTCCAGGTCCCTAGGTCTTTCTAGCTAGCCTAGTAATAGCAAGAGACTGTGTTTTTAGCTTCTGCTATAGGGTGTTAGTATAGGCCTTCTAGGTAAGCTTAGGGTCTAGCTAAACCTCTAGAAAACGGGCCTTTATAGCTGGTTATAGGGGGGAGTCCTCTATTAGTCCTAGGTTAATAGGGTTAGTCTAGGGCCTTCTTCTAGGGGGGAAGTGTATAAGCTCGCTCTTTGCTACTAAGAAGGTAACCCCGGCGGTTGTTACCTAGTCTAGGCACTCTCTCTAGGCTTCCTCTAGCTGTCTAACCGTTATTGTAGCTTCTCTACTAAAGGCTAGTAGATTGGTATTATCTATATAACCTATAGTAGAGATAGTAGGGTATTTTCTCTCTAGTCTTTCGTATAGGGGGTATAGGTATAGGACTAAGAGGATTAGTAAAAGTAGTAAGCCTTAGGGTACTCCTATTAGTACTGGGATTTGCCGGCTCTTTTAGCTGTTAAATAAGAGGCTAGTAGTCCTAGAGGAGAGGAATTCCTTTAGCCAGGATAGTAGCCAGATAGGTAGCCCTAACTAGTCTAGTATAGCTAGGAGTCTGTTATAAGGGATACTATCAAAATACCCTGATAGGTCTAGCTGTAGGAGGGAGGCCCTGGCTTTATATTTCTATACCTCCTAGACCTAAGCTATAAGGAGGTATATAGCCAATTCGGTAGACTTATAGCGGCAGTAGCCCTATTATGTTGCTAGAATTAGCTTAAAAGCTTCGGCCATGTCCCTTATCTTAGTCTCTATAACTTTTTTTAGGACCTTACTGATGCAGTTAAACAGGGCTATAGGTTGGTAGCCTCTAGGGGTGTTATAGGTATCTAGCTGTTTTCCTAACTTAGGAAGGACAATAGTAACTACTTCCTTATATTCCTATAAATAGAAGCTATAGAGGAAGGATTTTAAGGCTAGTATAGCAAGGGCCTTGTATAAGGGGTTACTACAGGCCTTTAAAAAGCCTATAGGAAGTCCGTTAGGTCCTAGTACTTTCTAGGGTTTTATTGTTTTAATAGCCTCTTTTATATTGTCTGGCTTAACTGTCTAGCTAACTAGTAGCCTAGGGCCTATTAGGGGTTCCTCTAGGCTGTCCTTCTAGGGCAAGAGGGGGAAAAAGTATGCTGAAAGGGCCTCTACCTTTTCCTAGAAAGTACTAGCTTAT
The DNA here is from genome assembly GCA_029339225.1 of Phyllachora maydis. Classification (NCBI taxonomy): domain Eukaryota; kingdom Fungi; phylum Ascomycota; class Sordariomycetes; order Phyllachorales; family Phyllachoraceae; genus Phyllachora; species Phyllachora maydis. Next base: position 6,112,992 of record JAQQPM010000002.1, read on the forward strand.
CTAAGGGTTAGCAGCTTAGAAGGGGGTAGGGCGGTAGTACTTTATAGCCTAGCCTATTTTTCTAGTTGCTAGAGCTTCTCTAGCTTGTCTTTAGCCTCTTATAAAAGAGCCCTCTAGGTCTTCCTTTTGCTTTCTTTTATAGCCTTTGTTTGCTCTTTCTAGGCTGACTTATAGGCGGTAAGGAGGGCCTAGTTACTAGAGGAGTATTAGAGCTATCTTTCTGCTCTTTTTCTCTCCTAGACTGCCTAGTAGACTTTATTGTTCTATTAGGGGGTATTCCTTTTTCTAGTAGTTACTGGGGCTTCTTTAGGGGTTATAGCCCTAATAATACGCTAGAGTTCCTTTAATAGTCGCCTATAGGCCTCCTAGAGCTTAGCTGGGTTAGAGAGGCGTAATAGATATCTATAGCCCTCTATATCGTATATTAGAGAGCTAGCCTCTCTTACTACCTCCTTCTTATCTATCTTCTTCTACTAGAATTAGAGGGGTAGCGGTAGGGCTTCTATGTTTTCTAGGTTGATATCTAGTACCTAGGGGTAGTAGTCTAAGTATAAGTGTATATCCGAGCTAGTATAGGAGCAGGTAAGGCTGCTACTAAGCTAGAAGTGGTTGATAGTTAAGGCCCTACCTACTTAGCTCCCTTATAGTACCCTAGTTATAGTGCTATAGGGGGTGCGGAGGGTAAGTCCCTGCTCTGCTGTTAATAGCAGTAGGTCTTTTAACCTAGGGCTATAGCAGTTATATTAGTTCTATAGGGGGTAATAAAGGTTAAAGTCCCTAGCTAGAAGGTAAAGGCCTAGGTAGGCGTTAATCTTCCCCTTTATTTCCTTTATAAGGAGGGTTAGGCCAGTCTGGGGTTAGGGGTTATTATATAGGGACTAGACTGTAAAAGGGCTGTTCTTAGTCTATATAGTAGCCCTAGCCTAGTCTAAGCTAGAACTATAAGTCTATGTTACTAGTAGGAGTAATTTGTAGATATAAAGTAAGGCCTATCTGTTAGGGGTAAAAACTAGGTAGTAGGAGGCTGATCTAGGGTAGTAGGTAGAGTGCTATACCTGCCTATTAATCTAGGGCTCTTATATAGCAAGTATTTCTTCTTTTACTATAGAAAGTAGTACTTTCTATACTTCCTTTAAGCCCTGTATATTCTAGAGGCGTACCTTTATATCTCTATCTCCTCTAGCTATATAGTAGGCGGTAGTTGGTATATAGTAGTAGTGTTAGCTAGTCTAGTATCTAGGTCTGGTCTAGGTCTAGTATCTAGGGGTCTAGGGGCTCCTATAGGCTCTAGGGTTCTAGTAGGTCCTATAGCCCCTTTAGGGCTTATAGCTGGCGTAGAGGAAGAGGGGGTTTAGCCGCTTAGGTAGCTAAAGCAGGCAGTAATTATACTCTAGTTAGGGGTTAACCCTCTTAAGCCTATTAGTCAGCCCCTCTGTCTCTTCTCTAAGACTATAGTATAGCCTTCTTCTCCCTCCTCTTATAATAAGGCCTGCTAGGGGGGGTGTTATTGCTGTTGTTACTGTTACTACTATTACTATTACTATTAGTACTACTGGTATAGGGGTGGTTGGTCGATGTTAAAGGCCTTAGACCTAGAATATAGATATCCCTTAGCCTATGCCTATACCTCTTTTAGGTAGGGGCAGGCTTCTAAGCAGGTATGGTAAGCTTAGTAGCAGTTATAGTAGTAGGGTGCCCTAGAGTAGATAGGGGCTTCTGGCGTAGTATGGCTGTTAGCGCTATAGTTATAGTAGATCTTCTTCTTACTCTGGTATACCTTAGCCCTATAGCCCTATTTCCAGTACTTTAGGTATTAGATAGGCTTAGCTTTATCGATCTAGGGCTCTGCTTTTAGGGCTTGGTAGCTTTAGAAGACCCCCTCCTTATAGGCCTTCTAGGCTACCTTTAAAAAGGTAAAGGCTATTAGTACCTTAACCCTAGTCCTTTCTAGCCCTTAGGGGTACTAGACTTTTGCCCTAACTGCTATAGGGTACTGCTTTTTAGCCTCTTCTAGTAGGCCTTTCTCTATAACCTGGTTATAGACTATAAGGCCTTTAACTGCTACTACCTAGGTTATAGTATATAGAGAGGCCTTCTTTCTAAAGGCCCTTATAATCTAGGTAGTATTATTCTTTAGGCTCTTCTTTATCTCTACGTTCTCTATAACTAATAGGAGGTTACTACTAAGGAGCGTCCAAACCTCTTAAATAGCTAGGCTAGAGGCCTATTAGATAGCCTATACTACCTTTAGGGCAGATTTAGCTAGTACCTGTTATTAGGCTAAGCCTAATTAGATAAGTACCTAGCATTCTAGGCTAGGCCTAGTTACCTTACTAGCTATTAGCTTACTAGCTATATTAGCCTAGATAGGGGCTATAGGCTAGGAGTGGCTAGGCTATTACTGTTATTACTACTGTTATTGCTAGTAGTAGCTAGGCTACTAAGGGTATTGCTAGTACTATAGTTTAGATGTTCCTAGGGTAGTAGGGCAGTTTTAGGGTACTAGAGCTATTGCTATAGCTAGAGCTTCTTTAGGAGGGTCTTGGAGTAGGGCTATAAGGGCAATTTACCTAGCTTTAGTAGTCACTTCTACTATATTATAGAAGTTAATACTGTTCTTAACTAGGCTAATTATCTAGTTTAGAAGGCTAGAGAGCGTTAGAGCAAGCTAAGGGGGGCTAAAGGCAGCCTAAGCGGTTTTCTTAGTTACTAGGGTAATATAGTTAGCCTTAGTAGTACTATTATTGTTTTCTTCTTTCTCTATATTTTTCTCTGATTTTTTCCCTAGTTTTTTTAAGGTTTTCTAGCTAAAGGGGGTTAGAGCTAGGGCATACTAGCTGCCGTTTAGGCCCCTAAGGAAAAGGGTAAAGATATTGGTTAAGAGAGGGGTACTAATTATAGGGGCATTGATAGTAAGGGGGGTGCTAGAGCTAGGTACTATAGGTACTATAGTTATAGCACCTATAGCAGTCTCTTTAGTAGTAGTAAAAGTAGTAGTTTAGCAGTTTTCTATCTTTATATTATTGTTTAGATAGTCTGTACTTTAGGGTTAGTCTATACTTAAGGGCTAGCTTAGAGGGTTGTTATTATTATCGTTAGCTATAGGTAGGGTAGGGTTACTAGGGTATAGAGCTATATTAGTAGCCTATATATAAGGAAATTACAGTTATAAAAGGGCAGCTAGGCTTGCCATTTTCTGCATTTTCGCACGCCTAGGGCTATTGCGTAACCGACAGCGCTATAGCGAAAATTAGCAGGCGTTGTATCCTCGATCGGACGGTTTAAATGGATGTGGTTGTACGCGATTTGGTATGGTTTTGACCAAAAACCCGTTTTCGTATGTTTGATGTCGGTTTTCCGAGAAATCTCTATCGTCTAATTAGACAAGTCTTATAATCCTGCTACTAAAGGAGTAGAGTTGCCTATAAGTCTGCAAAGTCGATAGATTTCTCTCCTTAAAAGAATATACTCTAGGAAATCCTATTAGATAAGGCTTTTACTAATAAATAACTAAGTAGAGGGTTAATATATAATTATACCAAGTAGTAAAATATCGATACTTGGTCTAGCTAAATATACTATAGACTTAAAGTCTCTAAAAGAAGTTAGGAAAGTACTAAGGAGTACGTTAATAGGTAATAGATATAAAGTATAGTTGTCGTTCTCCTAATCAGACAAGCCTTAGTTTTATTAATATAAGGAGCTACTAGTAGCTTCTATTAATTCATTAATAGACTTTATCTAAAGGGGGAATTTAGAAGGGATTAGATTATAAGATAGAGGAGAGATATAGGGTAAAAGAGGAAAAATATAGTCCGCTACTATAGCATAATTATAGCAATATTATACCTACCCTACCTTTATAAAACATTACTTATACCTAGTTCCTACCTAGTATAAACTCCTTCTTCCTCTATTGTAAAATCAAATATATCTAACTCTTTAAAAAGCTTATGTCAAACAGATCTATAGCTTAGTCTATCTCCTTACTATAGACTTAATCAGTTAAGCCCTATACTATATACTTCTATTATATAGGAAGCAAGCGATACTCGTTTTGCCAGTTTAAATATATACTACTAAGATACCTTAGATATACTTAGTTATATTCCTCCTCTATCTAGAGGATAAAGGAGGTAGTCCTAAAAATATAACTAAAGGCCTAATACTAGAGCTATCTTAACTTAACTTTCCTCTTACCCTTACCCCTTATTATATACCCTAGGCATAGTAATCTTACAAATTGTCGTTGCTATATAGGGGTGCTACTTCTAGATAGATACTAAGACGATACCTTTATCCAGATTAAGACTAACTAGCTAATACTAGCTAGTCGACCTAAGAAGCTAAAACGAAAAGGACTCTGCAATATCTATAACCGTAGTATATATAGAGGTAGCAAAGCAACACTAGATAGTAAGCTAAGCCCAATCGTTCGTTAACACAGCCTAACCTAAGATAACTCCTCATATTTCAACTAAGGGTTTGTAATGCTAAAACAAGTCAGGACAGCTAGCCACTTATCTAGATAGAGGAGGAAATCAAGGATAAGGCTATATTCCTAAGTATTGGAATGGGTAATCCTATATAAGGATCTATAACCACTATAGCCTACTAGTAGTAGTCGTATAGGGTACGTAGGGGCAGCAACAGCGTTGATATGGCCTAAATAGCACTTCCTAGGTATGTGCTAATATAGTAAAGTAGGGCCCTTTACTGTATTCCCTCTATAAAAGTCCTTATATAACGGTATAGTTATAGGCTATAGCGCTATATTATAGGGGCTTTAAGCTTATATATTACGGCTTTCAGTGGGTCTTATAGGCCTATAAGGCTTATAGTTGTAGGTAACGTAGTAACTTGATTTCTAGTCCAAGTAGGTAAGGCTTCGCAATTTCCTTCCCTATATATACCCTCCGGGACCGTTCCTGCCTTCTATACGGTAGGAGCGCTTTAGTAGGTGCATGGCGCCTTCCCGAAAAACCAAATAAGCTGGCGATTTTAAAAAATCGACTTACGGCTACCTAAGCTGCAGGGTAAGCCGCACGACTTTTCCTGTAAGTTCTGTTTTCGCTCCTGCGGTGCAGGGTAGGTACAGGGTAGGTAGGTGACCTAGTAGAAGAGCCTTTTAAGGCTATTTCTAGCGCTTATACAGCCTAAGGAGGCTGTCTCTACAAAAGTAGGGCATAAATCTAAAAATAGAAAAGCCTTTTAAAGCTATTTCTAGGCTATATAGTGGAATATATAGCTTAGTCAGCGGTATCCACAAAAGTGGGTCCACCCTTAGAATATAGCTATATATCTAGTAGTTCGAGAACTGAAATCCGTTTTGCCTAAGCTATAACCGTTAGAGCGCTATAGCTTATTTTGTACGTTTAACACCCCCTCTATTCTTCTGTTCCTTTATAAGCCTTAGAAAGCTATATATAGGTAAAGAATAGAAGAATCCTAAGAAAAAAAAAGAACGTAAGAGCAAAACTATTCCGTTAGACAAAGGGGTTATGCCCTTATATATATATAGGATAAACCCCTATTATATATAGAAAGAAGTAAGAATATATATGATGTTGAAATCAAACCTATAACCTATTTAAAGGTATAGGTACTATAGCTTTAAAGCGTATAGTAATATATAATATCTAAATATTCTATACCCTAGCGACTGATAGACGCACTAGAGTATAGAAGGAGTAAAGGGCTTATAAACGCCTTTATCCTCTTATAGAGAAAACGATTTTTAGCACGGTTTTAAATTTTATGCCCTTTTTTACTCCGTTGTTTCAAGATATAGTAAGGAAATAACAGGTTACATAGAGAATCCCCCTCTAAAGGAAAGTATACTACTAGTAATAGCCAGAGCCTATATTTCCCAAATATAGCTATACTATATACTAGAGTACTTCTAGACGTAGCTAGAGTAATATAGGCCTCCCTAACGCCGCAGGGAGCTAATGCCAGCATAAGGGCGCCTATAGAACTGTACTACAGTGGCTAGGACCTTATAAGCCTTTTAAGGCTATATAGAGGAATTAGGTGATTCCAGAGGGCTGTAAAGTAGCCGGTACTATTGACTGGTCTTATAAGCTAATCAGGCTAAGCCAGGCCTTCTATATATATAGTATAGAATATATATATAGGGGTAGAGGGTAGCTTAGTAAAAAGCTCCCTTAGGTTATAGGCCTAAGAGCCTGATAAAAAACTGAAAGCCACTAACTAGTAGGGCTTTAGTAAGTCCGTCAGCCGGCATACACTTAGTATTAAGATATATAATAGTGACTATTTTAGCCTTAACCTGCTCTCTAACGTACCGGAATTTCAGCAGGGTATGCTTAGTTCTAGCGTGTAGCGCTGGGTCATTAGCCACCGTTATAGAGCCCTGATTATCTCCACAGAGAGTAATAGGGTAGTCTATAGGTCTGTGAAGTTCAGAAAATAGCCCTATAATCCACTGTACTTCGCGTATAGCCTCTGTAAGTCCATTAGTTTCAGCTTCTAGGGTAGAGAGAGCAATAGTAGTAGCTCTTTTCGTTTTCCAGCTAATAGGCCTACCGGCTAACTTATATAGATAGCCGTAGGTGGATTTACTAGTAGCCTTATCCCCTATAAAATCAGAATCACTAAAGCCTATAGGGACTAGATTACTATTAATTATAGAAGTCCGGCTACTACCTTTACTATTTCTAGAATCTACTATAGTAGTAGAGGTAGTAGTTAGAGGCCTAGGCCCTTCCTTAGAGTGAAAGTCTCTACTAAGCTTAGTAGTTGTATTACTACTATTACTAAGCTTGGGCCCTAGATCAGCTACTGTATTTCCGTTATAGCTAAAACAGATGCTATAGTCTTTAGTACTATTAAGATACTTGAAAAGATTTTTAGCAGCGTTCAAGTGTAATTTTGTAGGTCTATTTAAAGACCTAGAGAGCCACTGTACGGTAAAGCTAATATCTACCCTAGTAAGGAGCATTATATACATAGCTGTTCCTACTAGGCTTTGATAGAGCTTAATTTCCGTAGAATTACAGAGGTGGCTAGTAATATCTTCCTCTAGTTAAAGTTAACTTACTAGCCCCGGCTATAAGGGAATAGATATAGGCTTAGAATCGGCTAAGTTAAAGCGGCTAACCGCCTCTTCTAAATACTGTGACTGGTTAAGCCACAGGCGCCTATTAGGTCTATTCCTTATAATTTGCACGCCTAGGAAATAGGCGGCAGGCCCTAAGTCTTCTATAGCGTAGACCTTATTAAGCCGTTTCTTTAAATCAGTTATATAGCCTATATTAGGCCCTATAAATAGACAGTCATCTATATAGGTAACGATAAAGTGGCAGGTTTTAGCATTATAGAAGACCCTTGGATCTGAAATAAGAGGGAGATAGCCTAGGCTCTTAAGTAAGATTTCAAGCTTATCTTGCCACTCTCTAGGGCTTTGTTTTAGACTGTATAACGCTTTAGATAGTTTAATAATATTAGGAGTAGAAGGATTATAGCCGTATTTCAGTAAAAGCTTATAAATAGCCTTATTAGAAGCCGCTAGGTCTAATAGTCCTTCAGGGATTTCCATATATATTTCTTCTCTAAGAGCGCTATTAAGAAATGCCCCTATAAAGTCAGCTTGTTCTATTTCCCAGTCTAGAACAGCACCTATAGCTAGAAGTATACGCCAAGTAGGTGGTATACTAGTAGAGGCGTAGGTTACAGTATAATCTAGGCCTTCTACCTACATAAAGCCCCTAGCTACTAACCGAGATTTATACTTAATAGGCCTGTTTTTAGCGTCCTTTTTAACCTTAAGAACGTTTCGACAGGTAATAAGCTTATAGTTAGAAGGTAATAGACTCCTAGGTAGGAATTTAAAAGCCCCTAGCTCTAATAACTGGATAAATTCCTTAGTAATAGCCTCTAACCACTTACTACGCTCATCTTTAGGTAGTTTTAAGACTTGCTTATAAGTAGTAGGCATACTATCCTTAGATATTACCCTTTTTCGAGCCTTATAGACAAAAGACAGTATATAGCTACTAGTCTTAGCTAAAAGCTTATAATAATCAAGCTGCATTTTATCCCCCTCTGAAATAAGATCACTATTATCAAAAGGTTCGTTTGTTATAGGCTGATTAGGCGCTATAACTTCTATAGGCTTAGGTGTAAAAATAGGCTCTATAGTTTAGGGAAACGCCTCTGGTAATTCAGGCTTTCTAATAGATATAGTAGGCCTAGTAGACTCTACTATAACCGGATTTATAGGCTTATCCGGTGAGGGTTCATCTAATTCACTATCGGAAGAAGATTCGTAGGGTTCTAGCTTACTAGGTCCTATTTCTATACTAATAGGCTTTTTAGTATTAAGATTAGAAGGGTCTGGGCTGACAGCCCCCTCTAAATCTAAGTCTAGGTCTACTAATTCCCCCTCTAAAGCCGTATTATCAGTAGGCTAACTTAGTACTGTATTATCCTCTATAAACTTAATAGTAGAGGTTTTAAGTACTGCTCTTCTAGACAGTATATATACTAGGTAGGTCTTAGAACCTAATACCGCTAGTAATTTACACTCTTCCGTTCTAGAGGTACATTTTAACGATTTAGACCGTTTTTCTAGAGGTATAATCGCCTCTCCTCTAGCGCCTATAGCCCTATAGCGCTCTAGGTTAGGTATATATGGAATACCAGGCTCTAGCTCGTCAAATAGCGCCTGGAAAGGAGTGGTTTCCTTATTAGTTATAGCTATACTATTAACTAATTCCACTATAGCCTCTAGTATAAAGCACTATAAATACTAGGGTAAAGCGCTACTAAGAATAGTACACCTTATATAGTCTAGTATAACTCTAACTGATCGTTCTACTAAGCCGTTCTGCTCGTGGATATAGGGGGTAGAAGTGCTAAATTTAATACCCCTTTTAGCTAACTAAGTAGTTAATAAATCAGTTATTTCAGTGCCTCCGTCAAAGTAGAATTTAGTAGGATATCTACCAAATCTATTCCTTAGGCCCCTAAAAAAGCCCTTAATAGCGTTAGCTACTATAGGGCCTGATTTATTAGGTAGGTTGAAAACCCACCTATACCTACTTTTACGGTCAACTAGAAGTAAGACTATAGGGTTTCTATTATAAGGCCTAGGCCTAATTTTAACAGTATCCCCCTCTATTAAGTCTAAGACCCTAGGTAGGTTAGGTATTAGAGCCTTACTAACCCTTCTCACTGCTTTACCTCGATCATAGCTAGAGCAGTGAAAATCAGCTTCCTTTATTTTATCAAAATTAGGCAGCCCTTTAGTAATACTAGAGGTCTTTTTCAAAAGACGTAGGCCTATATGGCCTAGCCTAACGTGCCACAATTTAGCTAAATAAAGTAGATTATAGTAATCTCGCTGACCTATATTAGGCTCCTTTAAAGTAGGGCTAGATATAGCCTTTTCTACTTTATTCCCCTCTATAACTGGCTCTCTTAGCACACGGGGCAGGTCTCTAGTGCCAGTTAAGGGCTCAGGCTCCCTAGTCCTACGGGGACTTTAATAGGGGGCCTAGGCAGTGGCTAAGGGCTCTACAGGCCTATAGGGCCTTTTCCCCCTTAAAGAAGGTCCTATACCTTCTAAAGTAGTACCCTTAGCCGGAGAATTCCTTAGCTTATAGCGCTTATTAGGCTCTATAGCTTCGGATACTATAGCATCCTCTATAATAGGTCTATAGTCTTCCTTTCTAATAGAATTAGAAGGAATTTCCACTACTATCTTATTACGCTGCGGCTCTATACTTTTAGTAGTATAACTAGAAAGGCCTAAAGGAAAAGCAAAATTTGTATATAATATAGGCTTAGAGCTGCCTTTAACGTTAAGAAAAAATCCTGATTTCTCAAAGTCTAGTACAGCTATACAGCGTCTATCACCCCTGTAAAGGGTTTCCTTTATAAGGCAACCTCCCGAATTATAGTGCCTAACCCCGCTAACAATATTTATATCAATATTAGGTAGGTATAAAACGTTATCTAATACTAATTTAGTATAGGTAGGGGGGGCCTTTCTAGATAGTACTTCTAGTGTAATAGAGCCTATACTAGCCGGGCTTACAGGGCTATTTCCAGTGTTAATAGGGCATAACTGGCCTGTGTTAGGCGTAAAGGTAGTAAACCGCTCTTTACTATTACTGATATGGTCCGTAGATCCTGTATCGTATAGCTAACTATTATAAAGAGCGGGGTCTCTAGGGCGTCTTCTAGGCTTATTATCTTTATATTTTGCCTTGTTATTAGAAGAGGTTTTTAGGCCTTTTCCTTTAAAGTCCTTACGCTTCTTATACCCTTTTAACGCTAATAGCTGTGCTAATTGGGTATTATAATTGCTAGAAGAACTAGAATTGGAACTAGAGTCGGATTCCTCTTCTTCTTCTATAGCTAGGTTATAGGACCCTAGTATAAAGGAGGTCTGTTCGGCACTTTTAGCACTATAATTCTGCCCTTTAACATTATAACTAGCCTTCTTCTTACCCTTTTTCTTATTTTTACCCTTCTTACTAGGGTTAGAATTTGAATTAGGGGTTGAATTAGAGCTATTAGCTACGTGAGCTGCTCTATACGCCTCTATAGCTGGGTTCCTAGATTCTTCTAAAATATTAGCCATTAGATATTCTATATTAAGGCTAGAGGCTGTAAGGCCTAGCATTCTAGCCTGTCTTATAGAGCTCTTTTGGCGTGATACCCAGCTAGGAAACTTAGATTCTAGAGCCTTAAAATACTGATTTAGTATTAAAGAGGGATCTATATCTATTTTAGCCATAGTAAGCTTAGCAAGATAGCCGTTAAATTCAGCGTTAAAAGCTGATAAGCCTTTTTTATAGGTACTAAAGGTAAGGGCGTGGAATTCGTTATAGACGTCCTTCTTTTTAGACTCTATAGGTCGGCTATACTGCCTAATAAGCAGCTTAAAGGCCTTAGAAGGTATATAAATCTATGATATAGCAGCTCTAGGGCTACTAGATAAGCTATTACGTAGAAGCATTAAAAGAACAGCTTGATCAGAGTCGCTATAAGTGTTAGATATATCAGGGTTTTCTAAAAAATTAGATATCCCTAACGCTCTTAGCACTATACTTAAAGCCTGAATCCACTGTTCAAAATTGCTTTCCCCGCTAAGCTTACTATCGTCCGGTATAGTATAGGCCTTTTTAGAAAGCTCCTTTACTATACTACTAGTAATAGTATCCTTAAAGCCTTCCTTAGACCCTGTATCTATAGGGGGGTCTAAATTACTAGTAGCTGTATTATCTATAGCCGGCCCTAGATGGGGCTCTTTCCTAGGGGGACGTGGAGGAGAATCTAAATCCATAGTACTTCTAAAAGGATCAAATCTAGGACCATAGCTAGTTTTTCCAATAGTAGCAGCCGCAGCGTTACTACTATTAGTTAAAGAAGCTAAAGTAGAAGATATATTCTTTTTAGCGCTAACGCTATCCTTAACAGAGGCTTTTAGGATATTTAGACTTAAAAGTAGTGTTTTTATATTACTAAATTGGCTAGCTATAACTCGCTTATGAGATTTTATATGCTGTTTTAGGACTTCTATAACCTCGCTATAGTCTTCGCCATCTTCCTTATCTTCTAATAGGGTTCGTATAGGTAGTGGAGGCCTAGAAGATTGCCCTAGATCAGCTGGGTTACTAGCCCTTTTAGGCGCTATACCCTTCCCTTTAGCTTGATCCGCCATTGTAAATAGGCTACTATTTACTTTATAGTACTAGCTAAAGCACTTAATTAGCTTCTAGTTCACTAAAGCTAATTAGCTAGCTTACTAATTATAGTAGTGATTTTCTAGGCTAGTCTTAGCGCTTAGTAGGTTTATAGCGCTGCCTACTTGCTACTTAGTAGGGCTTTCTAGTAGAAATTCTAAACTAGGCTCTAAGATAGGGACTAGAGACTTCGACATAGGGACTTAACTACCGCCTATAGATATATCTATAGAAAGGGCTCTATAGTAGGGAAATATAGGTCTTTAGCGCTAGAAATTCTAAAACGCTAGCCTTTCTACTTCCAGCTATAAGTAGAAAGGTCTTTTAGTATAGGTGAGTATACTAGCCTAAGTGTATAAGAGCCCCAAATACTCGTTAATACTATAGGACTTAGATTTCTTAGCGATTTCTCCTTCTAGATTTTCAGGCTTTTTAGTCCTTAAATAGCCTTTAATAAGATGTAATATATAGCTTTTTAGGGCTAATATAGTACTATATTTTCAGCTATAAGAGGCTTAAATAGCCCTATATATATAGGCAGAGGTAGCGCTTTGAAATTGGACTCCAACAATAACTATCCTATAGGCTATCCAGGCTTATAACCTATTGGAATGGGTAATCCTATATAAGGATCTATAACCACTATAGCCTACTAGTAGTAGTCGTATAGGGTACGTAGGGGCAGCAACAGCGTTGATATGGCCTAAATAGCACTTCCTAGGTATGTGCTAATATAGCAAAGTAGGGCCCTTTACTGTATTCCCTCTATAAAAGTCCTTATATAACGGTATAGTTATAGGCTATAGCGCTATATTATAGGGGCTTTAAGCTTATATATCACGGCTTTTAGTAGGTCTTATAGGCCTATAAGGCTTATAGGTATAGGTAACGTAGTAACTTGATTTCTAGTCTAAGTAGGTAAAGCTTTGCAATTTCCTTCCCTATATATACCCTCCAGGACCGTTCCTGCCTTCTATACAGCAGGAGCGCCCTAGTAGGTGCATGGCGCCTTCCCGAAAAACCAAATAAGCTGGCGATTTTAAAAAATCGACTCACGGCCATCTAAGCTGCAGGGTAAGCCGTACGACTTTTCCTATAAGTTCTGTTTTCGCTCCTGCAGTGCAGGGTAGGTACAGGGTAGGTAGGTAACCTAGTAGAAAAGCCTTTTAAGGCTATTTCTAGCGCTTATACAGCCTAAGGAGGCTGTCTCCACAAAAGTAGGGCATAAATCTAAAAATAGAAAAGCCTTTTAAAGCTATTTCTAGGCTATATAGTGGAATATATAGCTTAGTCAGCAGTATCCACAAAAGTGGGTCCACCCTCAGAATATAGCTCTATATCTGGTAGTTCGAGAACTGAAATCCGTTTTGCCTAAGCTATAACCGTTAGAGCGCTATAGCTTATTTTGTACGTTTAACACTAAGTTATAAGCAAGGTCTATATATCTAGCCCTAATATCGAAATCTTCTTCGGATATAGGAAATCTCTTTACTAAGCTCTGATCTTTATATAGTTGCTAATACTAGAAATGTCGAACAAAGGGGAAAGAAACTAAAGATAAGAGTTATATAAGTCGTATCTAAAGGAGACTCTTATAGCTAATATACCTAATAGAATAAGAGAGGGGGGTTTAAGTACTTCCCTACCCCTTTTATTCGATATAAGGTATTTCTACTAGAATACTTCGACAACCGAGTTTCCAGGATAGCTAAGATTATGCTTATCTTAAGCTTAACTGATATATCAGGTCTTAAATTGTTATATAACCTACAACTAATATAACTATTATACTAAGTAAGATTATCATTGTCTAATTAGAGGTTAAAGGCCTAGAAATACCTATCTAAGTCGTTAGAGCAGAAAAGTCGAAATGGTTGTTCTATTAATACTATACTATAGAGTCGTCTAGCCGATAATCTATAGGTCGTCCTTATCGATAGCAAGACAACCTTAATATAAGTAAGGCCTACTTATAAGTATCAGAGCCCTTACTTAGTTCATTCCCGGCTAAGCCCCTATATAAAACAGAGCAGCAGACCTATAAGAAAGTAGGAGCAGCTATCTAAAGGTAATAAGCAGCTGTATATCAAACAGCTATCTAGACAAAAGAATAAGAGGTATATATATAACAAGGCTATAGTCTCCCTAATCAGAGGAGACTAAGGTAGACAGGTACAATAGAACTAAGTAAATAGGCCAAAGTAGCCTAGAGGTAAAAAGTAGATGGAATATCTAAATAGGTAAAATATAACTATATAACTGTAATAATTAGGTGATAATTGATTCTTCTTTCTAAATGTAGGAAGGAAAGCTAGCTTCTTATACTATTGTCCTCCTTATACTGCTAATTCGCAATCTTGTTATTAGCCTAGAATAAGATAAGGGGCGGAAAAGAAAGACCAGCCTTGTCCACCTACTCTACTATATAATAGAAGAGAAAGTGGACACGGGTCTCCTCTAAACAGAGGGAGAAGAAGGAGAAAAACAAGCGGCGGCTAGTCGTGCACTAGCTACGCCGATCCACTATCAGAACCCCTACTACCTCTTGTCTAACTATTAGGACATGTAGCTATAAGAGTCCCTTTAAATATAACTTATATAACTCTTATCTTTATCTATTTTCCATTATTTAACCATTAAATTCAGCGTTAAAAAGCAGTAAGCCTTTTTTATATAAAGAAAGGAGCCTAAAAAACGATCCTTTTTGAACTCTATATCGGCTATACTGCCTAACAAGCAGCTACTAGGGCTTAGAAGGTATATAAATCTACGATATAGCAGCCCTAGGGCTACTAGATAATCTATTATATAGAAGCATTAAAAGAACAGCTTGATTAGAATAGCTATAAGTGTTAGATATATCAGGGTTTTCTAAAAATTAGATATCCCTAACGCTCTTAGTACTATACTTAAAGCCTGAATCCACTATTCAAAATTGCTTTCCCCGCTAAGGTTACTATCATCCAGTATAGTATAGGCCTTTTTTAGAAAGCTCCTTTACTATACTACTAGTAATAGTATCCTTAAAGCCTTCCTTAGACCCTATATCTATAGGGGGTCTAAATTACTAGTAGCTGAATTGACAGCCGGCCCTAGATAGGGCGCTCTCCTAGGGGGACGTGGAGGAGAATCTAAATCCATAGTACCGCTAAAAGGGGATCAAATCTAGGACTATAGCTAGTCTTTCCAGTAGCAGCAGCATTGCTACTATTAGTTAGAGAAGCTAAAGTAGAAGATATATTCTTTATAGCACTAACGCTATCCTCGATAGAGGCTTTTAGGGTGTTTAGACTTAAAACTAGCTGCTTTTATATCACTAGATTAACGGGCTATAACTCGCTTATAAGATTTTATATATACTGGTCTTCAGAACTTCTATAACCTCGCTATAGTCTTCGCTATCTTCCTCTTATCTTCTAATAGGGTTTAGAATAGGTGGTAGAGGCCTAGAAGATTGCCCTGGATCAGCTAGGTTACTAGCCCTTTTAGGGGTCTATAATATAGTAAAGTAGGGCCCTTTACTATATTCCCTCTATAAAACCGTCCTTATATAACGCTATAGTTATAGGCTATAGCGCTATAATATAGGGGCTTGAGGCTTTTATATATCACGGCTTTCAGTGGGTCTTATAGGCCTATGAGGCTTATAGTTGTAGGTAACGTAGTAACTTGGATTTCCAGTCCAAGTAGGTAAGGCTTCGCAATTTCCTTTCCTACGTATACCCTCTAGGACTGTTCCTGCCTTCTACACGGCAGGAGCGCCTTAGTAGGTGCATAGCGCCTTCCCGAAAAACCAAATAAGCTGGCGATTTTAAATAATCGACTTACGGCTACTGTTGGACAACGTGGCGCTCGTGTCGCCTGGTAGAACCTCGGTATCCCTGACAGGAGCAGGGCACAGGGTTGCTTGTCAACTCGGGAGCAGGGTATAGGGAGGACCTGGTCAATTAAGGTAGATATAGCTACGATTCCCTGTACTAAGCATTCTTGATTAAGCCTACTTTAGGGCCTATAAACGTTATAGGGGGGACAGAGAAAAAATCTTCTGCCCCAGGCGGCTAGAGCGCAGGTCAAGAGAGAATATAGATCAGTATATAGAATCAATTAATCAGAGCCTATAGATTCCAACAATTAACAGTTAGAAGTCGTTAGCCTAGCGTAGACAAGCCCACGTATTAGTATATATATTATTATTACGATATCTAAGAACGTACCTTAGTAGCTGTATTGGAATGGGTAATCCTATATAAGGATCTATAACCACTATAGCCTACTAGTAGTAGTCGTATAGGGTACGTAGGGGCAGCAACACGTTGAGATGGCCTAAATAGCACTTCCTAGGTATGTGCTAATATAGTAAAGTAGGCCCTTTACTGTATTCCCATAATAAAAGTCCTTATATAACGGTATAGTTATAGGCTATAGCGCTATATTATAGGGGCTTTAAGCTTATATATCACGGTTTTTCAGTGGGTCTTATAGGCCTATAAGGCTTATAGTTGTAGGTAACGTAGTAACTTGATTTCTAGTCTAAGTAGGTAAGGCTTCGCAATTTCCTTCCCTACGTATACCCTCCGGGACCGTTTCTGCCTTCTACACAGCAGGAGCGCCTTAGTAGGTGCATAGCGCCTTCCCGAAAACCAAATAAGCTGGCGATTTTAAATAATCGACTTACGGCCACCTAAGCTGCAGGGTAAGCCGCACGACTTCTCCTATAAGTTCTGTTTTCGCTCCTACGGTGCAGGGTAGGTACAGGGTAGGTAGGTGACCTAGTAGAAGAGCCTTTTAAGGCTATTTCTAGCGCTTATACAGCCTAAGGAGGCTGTCTCCACAAAAGTAGGGCATAAATCTAAAAATAGAAAAGCCTTTTAAAGCTATTTCTAGGCTATATAGTGGAATATATAGCTGAGTCAGCGGTATCCACAAAAGTGGGTCTACCTCAGAATATAGCTATATATCTAGTAGTTCGAGAACTGAAATCCGTTTTGCCTAAGCTATAACCGTTAGAGGGCGCTATAGCTTATTTTGTACGTTTAACACCCCCTCTATTCTTCTATTCCTTTATAAGACTTAGAAAGCTATATATAGGTAAAGAATAGAAGAATCCTAAGAAATAAGAACGCAAGAGCAAAACTATTCCATTAGACAAAGGGGTTAGGCCCTTATATATATATAGGATAAACCCCTATTATATATAGAAAGAAGTAAGAATATATATAATGTTGAAATCAAACCTATAACCTGTTTAAAGGTATAGGTACTATAGCTTTTAAGCGTATAGTAATATATAATTTCTAAATATTCTATACCCTAGCGACTAATAGACGCACTAGAGTATAGAAGGAGCAAAGGGCTTATAAACGCCTTTATCCTCTTATAGAGAAAACGATTTTTAGCACGGTTTTAAATTTTATGCCCTTTTTTACTCTATTCTTTCAGCAAGTTCTAGTAAGGAAATAACAGGTAGTTACATAGAGAATCCCCCTCTAAAGGAAAGTATACTACTAGTAATAGCCGGAGCCTATATTTTCCAAATATAGCTATACTATATACTAGAGTACTTCTAGACGTAGCTAGAGTAATATAGGCCTTCCTAACGCCGCAGGGAGCTGATGCCAGCACAAGGGCGCCTATAGAACTGTACTACAGTAGCTAGGACCTTATAAGCCTTTCAAGGCTATATAGAGAAATTAGGTGATTCCAGAGGGCTATAAAGTAGCCGGTACTATTGACTGGTCTTATTAGCTAATCAGGCTAAGCCAGGCCTTCTATATATATAGTATAGAGTATATATATAGGGGTGAAGGGTAGCTTAGTAAAAAGCTCCCTTAGGTTGAAGGCCTAAAAGCCTAATAAAAGACTGAAAGCCACTAACTAGTAGGGCTTTAGTAAGTCCGTCAGCCGGCATACACTTAGTATTAAGATATATAATAGTAACTATTTTAGCCTTAACCTGCTCTCTAACGTACCGGAATTTCAGCAGGGTATGCTTAGTTCTAGCGTATAGCGCTGGGTTATTAGCTACCGTTATAGAGCCCTAATTATCTCTATAGAGAGTAATAGGGTAGTCTATAGGTCTGTGAAGTTTAGAAAATAGCCCTATAATCCACTGTACTTCGCGTATAGCCTCTGTAAAACCATCAGTTTCAGCTTCCAGGGTAGAGAGAGCAATAGTAGTAGCTCTTTTCGTTTTCCAGCTAATAGGCCTACCGGCCAACTTATATAGATAGCCGTAGGTGGATTTACTAGTAGCCTTATCCCCTGTAAAATCAGAATCACTAAAGCCTATAGGGACTAGACTACTATTAATTATAGAAGTCCGGCTACTACCTTTACTATTTCTAGAATCTACTATAGTAGTAGAGGTAGTAGTTAGGGGCCTAGGCCCTTCCTTAGAGTGAAAGTCTCTACTAAGCTTAGTAGTTGTATTACTACTATTACTAAGCTTAGGCTCTAGATTAGCTACTGTATTTCCGTTATAGCTAAAACAGATGCTATAGTCTTTAGTACTATTAAGATACTTAAAAAGATTTTTAGCAGCGTTTAAGTGTGATTTTGTAGGTCTATTTAAAGACCTAGAGAGCTACTGAACGGTAAAGCTAATATCTACCCTAGTAAGGAGTATTATATATATAGCTGTTCCTACTAGGCTTTGATAGAGCTTAATTTCCGTAGAATTACAGAGGTGGCTAGTAATATCTTCCTCTAGTTGAAGTTGACTTACTAGCCCCGGCTATAAGGGAATAGATATAGGCTTAGAATCGGCTAAGTTAAAGCGGCTAACCGCCTCTTCTATATACTATGACTGATTAAGCTATAGGCGCCTATTAGGTCTATCCCTTATAATTTGCACGCCTAGGAAATAGGCGGCAGGCCCTAAGTCTTCTATAGCGTAGACCTTATTAAGCCGTTTCTTTAAATCAGTTATATAGCCTATATTAGGCCCTATAAATAGACAGTTATCTATATAGGTAACGATAAAGTGGCAGGTTTTAGTATTATAGAAGACCCCTGGATCTAAAATAAGAGGGAGATAGCCTAGGCTCTTAAGTAAGATTTTAAGCTTATCTTGCCACTCTCTAGGGCTTTGTTTCAGACCATATAACGCTTTAGATAGTTTAATAATATTAGAAGTAGAAGGATTATAGCCTTATTTTAGTAAAAGCTTATAAATAGCCTTATTAAAAGCCGCTAGGTCTAATAGTCCTTTAGGGATTTCTATATATATTTCTTCTCTAAGAGCGCTATTAAGAAATGCCCCTATAAAGTCAGCTTATTCTATTTCCTAGTCTAGAACAGCACCTATAGCTAGAAGTATATGCCAAGTAGGTGGTATACTAGTAGAGGCGTAGGTTACAGTATAATCTAGGCCTTCTACCTATATAAAGCCCCTAGCTACTAACCGAGATTTATACTTAATAGGCCTGTTTTTAGCGTCCTTTTTAACCTTAAGAACGTTTCGATAGGTAATAAGCTTACGGTTAGAAGGTAATAGACTTCTAGGTAGGAATTTAAAAACCCCTAGCTCTAATAACTGGATAAATTCCTTGGTAATAGCCTCTAACCACTTACTACGCTCATCTCTAGGTAGTTTTAAGACTTGCTTATAAGTAGTAGGCGTACTATCCTTAGATATTACCCTTTTTCGAGCCTTATAGACAAAAGACAGTATATAGCTACTAGTCTTAGCTAAAAGCTTATAGTAATCGAGCTGCATTTTATCCCCCTCTAAAATAAGATCACTATTATTAAGAGGTTCGTTTGTTATAGGCTGATTAGGCGCTATAACTTCTATAGGCTTAGGTGCAAAAATAGGCTCTATAGTTTAGGGAAACGCCTCTGGTAATTTAGGCTTTCTAATAGATATAGTAGGCCTAGTAGACTCTACTATAACCGGATTTATAGGCTTATCCGGTAAGGGTTTATCTAATTCACTATCGGAAGAAGATTCATAGGGTTCTAGCTTACTAGGTCCTATTTCTATACTAATAGGCTTTTCAGTATTAAGATTAGAAGGGTCCGGGCTGACAGCCCCCTCTAAATCTAAGTCTAGGTCTACTAATTCCCCCTCTAAAGCCGTATTATCAGTAGGCTGACTTAGTACTGTATTATCCTCTATAAACTTAACAGTAGAGGTTTTAAGTACTGCTCTTCTAGACGGTATATATACTAGGTAGGTCTTAGAACCTAGTACCGCTAGTAATTTACACTCTTCCGTTCTAGAGGTAAATTTTAACGATTTAGACCGTTTTTCTAGAGGTATAATAGCCTCTCCTCTAGCGCCTATAGCCCTATAGCGCTCTAGGTTAGGTATATATGGAATACCAGGCTCTAGCTCGTTAAATAGCGCCTGGAAAGGAGTGGTTTCCTTATTAGTTATAGCTATACTATTAACTAATTCCACTACAGCCTCTAGTATAAAGCACTATAAATACTGGGGTAAAGCGCTACTAAGAATAGTACACCTTATACAGTCTAGTATAACTCTAACTGATCGTTCTACTAAGCCGTTCTGCTCGTAGATATAGGGGGCAGAAGTGCTAAATTTAATACCCCTTTTAGCTAACCAAGTAGTTAATAAATCAGTTATTTCAGTGCCTCTGTCAAAGTGGAATTTAGTAGGATATCTACCAAATCCATTCCTTAGGCCCCTAAAAAAGCCCTTAATAGCGTTAGCTACTATAGGGCCTGATTTATTAGGTAGGTTAAAAACCCACCTATACCTACTTTTACGGTCAACTCGAAGTAAGACTATAGGGTTTCTATTATAAGGCCTAGGCCTAATTTCAACAGTATCCCCCTCTATTGAGTCTAAGACCCTAGGTAGGTCAGGTATTAGAGCCTTACTAACCCTTCTCACTGCTTTACCTCGATCATAGCTAGAGCAGTGAAAATCAGCTTCCTTTATTTTATCAAAATTAGGCAGCCCTTTAGTAATACTAGAGGTCTTTTTCAAAAGACGCAGGCCTATATGGCCTAGCCTAACGTGCTATAATTTAGCTAAATTAAGTAGATTATAGTAATCTCGCTGACCTATATTAGGCTCCTTTAAAGTAGGGCTAGATATAGCCTTTTCTACTTTATTCCCCTCTATAACTGGCTCTCTTAGCACACAGGGCAGGTCTCTAGTGCCAGTTAAGGGCTTAGGCTCCCTAGTCCCACGGGGACTTTGATAGGGGGCCTAGGCAGTGGCTAAGGGCTCTATAGGCCTACGGGGCCTTTTCCCCCTTAAAGAAGGTCCTACACCTTCTAAAGTAGTACCCTTAGCCGGAGAATTCCTTAGCTTCTAGCGCTCATTAGGCTCTATAGCTTCAGATACTATAGCATCCTCTATAATAGGTCTATAGTCTTCCTTTGTAATAGAATTAGAAGGAATTTCCACTACTATCTTATTACGCTGCGGCTCTATACTTTTAGTAGTATTATAACTAGTAAGGCCTAAAGGAAAAGCAAAATTTGCATGTAATATAGGCTTAGAGCTGCCTTTAACGTCAAGAAAGAATCCTGATTTTTTAAAGTCTAGTATAGCTATACAGCGTCTATCACCCCTGTAAAGGGTTTCCTTTATAAGGCAACCTCCTGAATTATAGTGCCTAACCCTGCTAATAATATTTATATCAACATTAGGTAGGTATAAAACGTTATCTAATACTAATTTAGTATAGGTAGGGGGGCCTTTCTAGATAATACTTCTAGTGTAATAGAGCCTATACCAGCCTGGCTTATAGGGCCATTTCCAGTGTTAATAGGGCGTAACTGGCCTGTGTTAGGCGTAAAGGTAGTAAACCGCTCTTTACTATTACTAATATGGTCCGTAGATCCCGTATCGTATAGCCAACTATTATAAAGAGCGGGGTCTCTAGGGCGTCTTCTAGGCTAATTATCTTTATATTTTGCCTTATTATTAGAAGAGGTTTTTAGGCCTTTTCCTTTAAAGTCCTTACGCTTCTTATACCCTTTTAACGCTAATAGCTGTGCTAATTGGGTATTAGAATCGCTAGAAGAACTAGAATTGGAACTAGAGTCGGATTCCTCTTCTTCTTCTATAGCTAGGTTATAGGACCCTAGCATAAAGGAGGCTTGTTTAGCACTTTTAGCACTATAATTCTGCCCTTTAATATTATAACTAGCCTTCTTCTTACCCTTTTTCTTATTTTTACCCTTCTTACTAGGGTTAGAATTTGAATTAGGGGTTGAATTAGAGCTATTAGCTACGTGAGCTGCTCTATACGCCTCTATAGCCGGGTTCCTAGATCCTTCTAAAATATCAGCCATTAGATATTCTATATTAAGGCTAGCGGCTGTAAGGCCTAGCATTCTAGCCTGTCTTATAGAGCTCTTTTGGCGTGATACCTAGCTAGGAAACTTAGATTCTAGAGCCTTAAAATACTAATTTTGTCGATTGCTAGTGGGCTATCGTAGCTAGTATGGGTTAGTCACGGTAAGGGAATGGCTAGATGTGGGGCATAACCCCTATGCTAGCGCTAGGCATAACCCTAGTTAGGATACAGGGCTATAACGCCCTGTATCTAGGAGAGCGAGAAAGAGAGGGAGAGAGGGTCTTAACATATTATCAATCAACACTATAGGAATTGTACTTGTTATTTTGCTCTTTCTCTATCTTGCTGTTCTTGTTCCTTACTATCTACTAGAAGCCTTTTACTATAGTAAGAGCGAATCGATACTAATTAGTTTCTATTATTTTAACAGATAGTAGGAGCAGAGCAGCTAGATTAACGACTATGCTAGAAGTATACCTGCAAAAAGGAAGAGCTAGGCTAGCTATAACAAGAGACAGATCTCTTTATTAAGTATATCTAACCTGTAAACGTGCTCTAAAACGAGGAGATAAAATACAGATGTGCTTTTGAAAAACGACTTTACTTGTCCGACATTTTTTCGCGGATATAACAAACGATAATTCGATATTACAACTATAGCTTAAAACCTAAAGATAGAGCGTAATATGCGATTTGAAATAGCCGATACTATAATATAGATATACATGCTGATAGCTAAAGACAAGATGCTTGATAAGCTGCCCTAGTAGCTACTGCCTAGTAAAGCCTACCTACTAGACGTAGCAACCTTCTTTAAAACCCTAGACTATATTAAACCAGGCTATAAAGACAAGAGGATTATCAATACCTATATATTAATAGAAGTAGTAGAATACTAGAGGTTGAAAATAGAGGGAGAAAGGCTGTAAATAAGGGTAATTAATAGCTTTAACGGGTAGACTAACAGGGATTTTCAGAAGGCTTCTATAATTATTAAAACAGAGTTAGCAGAACTGCTTAGAGCTAGCAGTTTTACTATAAGCCTGATAAGAAGCTACTAAGACGCTAAACTAGCTAGGTTTACTAACAATAAGAGCCTTATTAGTAAACCTACCTATTAGCCAGTCCTATTAGCCGCCTCCTTACCTCTCTAGCTAGCAATAGTACCTCTACTATTATAAGTTTTCTCGCCTACCCTAAGCAAAGGTATGCCTCTACCGCTATTAGTACTAGGCTTCCCTTTACCACCTAAACTGCTAAATTCAGGGCCTAAGCTAGGGAGCTTAGTATAAGGACTAGGAGGAAATAGAGGATATAGGAGAGGACCTAAGTATAGAAACGGAACTAGGCCTAAATATAGAAACGGATTTAACCTAGGGTAACTAAGGTTTATTCTAGGACTACTAGGCTTTAACCTATAACCTTAGCAATACTACCCCTATTAATAATACCAACCGTAGTAGTACTACTAGTAGTACTACCCTTAGTAGTAGCAATAAAGAAGGCATAACCAGCCTTCTGTTCTATCTAACCTACTAGAGGTTACTAGAGTCGAAATAAGGAGTCCGGAATACCTAGAAATTCCCCTAAGGCTAACCTAGAGGGATAACAACCCCTATATTAATCGAAAGCTATATATAGACTTTGGAAAAGTATAGAATAGCAGTAACTACTATAATAGGGCAGAAACGGAGATACTAGACGATAAAGTTAAGATTTTCCTTTATTAGTATATGATATTTCAGATCGACTATGCTGCTTTATACCTGGTTTTTCCCTATATCCTCTCTAGTAAGGCTAGAGACTACTAGGTTAACCACTTTAACCGCCTTCTTTCTTTCTACTTAGTTTATGCTAAACTAAGTAAGCATTTCGAGATAGACGCTAAAAAGTAAAACCTAGTAACAATATAGAGCTCTATTACTTTTAGAAGCGTATAATAAGAAAACCCTAGAAAAAGCAATAAAGAAGTCCTCTAGCTACTACTTAATAAGCTGCTAGTAATTCAGCAGGCTTTAGGGCCTATTTACCGTAGTAAGGAAATCCTTACTTCGAATATAATAAGGATATGCTATAGAGTGCCCGAACTAAAGTTAGCTTTATATAAGCCGATTAAAGGATTTAAGGAGCTAGTAGCTATGTTATAGGGCATGCTAGAAGTAGAGGAAATAGAAAGCTAGTAGTATCTAATAGACTAGCGGTATTTCTCTAAGAAGTTATAGCTAAGGTCTACCCCTAGAAGGTCTTAACGCTACTGGATTTGTAAGAAGGATAGGTGCCACTCTACTAAGTACTTAGAAGAGGAGCAGAAGAAGAATCGACTTAACTAGCTAAAAAGCTAGCAAATCGACCTTAATAAGGGGAAGAAGAGATATTAGTCGTTTCTAGTTAATTACAAGGGCTCTAAGTCTAAGGGGAGTATAGCAGAGGACGATTTTAACGACTATAGCCTAGAGGATTATACTATAGAAGACTCTGCTAGAAACGATATAGTAGTAGCTTTCTTTGCTAACAAGGCTTTCCTATATAGATTATACAGGGAAGAACCCTGCTATAGTAGAGAACTTAAAGATATACTATACACTGCGCTCTCTTCTATGCAATTTATGCTCGATAAGTATTCCGAAATAGTATTCCAGGGTATTATGCCGGATATAGGTACTGCTAATTTTTCGACTGCTGGTATATATTAAGTACTAGCTCTATAACGCTAAGTACCTAGTATCTATATCGATAGAGCAAGGGCTAGAGAGGCTAGTATTACCTTTAGCCTAGGCAAAGTAAAGGAATCTATCGGTACGGTTATAGTAGATACCGCTGCTAGGAAGGCAACTTTCTACATTCTAGATACGCCTACCCCTTTTCTTCTTTACCTTTAAGATATAAATCAGCTTAGGGTATATCTAGACAATATAATAGATACTGTAGTTAAGGGTAAGTAGCAGATCCCGATTATCCGAAGATAGGGCTACCTATAGATCCTAGTACTTAACGGCGTAGTACGCGCCGTGTTTATATAGGACAAAGCGTAACTGCGCTTAACGGAACTTATAGAATCCCAGCTATAGCAAATTCATCGACGTTATAGCCACCTCTTAGTAGAAAAGCTATATAAGCTCCTTAGCTGCGCTGACTATTAAGTAGAATATAGCGCGTTAGAGCTTATTAACAAGTTCTACTACTTCTACTAGGTTAAGGGGCTAGTACCTAGGCGTTTTAAATTCACGCTTAGGGATAATATCCACTTTAACTACAAGGTAGTAGTGGATATCCTGGATCTTAATAGCTGGAAAGTCCTTTATATAGTCGATATGGCTACCTCCTTTTAAGCAGCCTATTTTCTAAAGGATATAACGGTAAAAAGAGACTTAGGAATAGCTAAAGGAGTGCTAAATAGACATGTATCTTAGGCTACTGGATATCCTTTGTTATAACCAGGGGACTAATTTCGTAGCTAAGGAATTCCAGGCAGAGGCGAAATTAGCTAGTATTATAGTAGTAGACGTCCTAGTCAAGGCTTATAACTTAGTAGGGAAGGTAGAGCACTACTACGCCCTACTACGCCAGGCATACAAGATTATATAGGAAGAGGCTGGTACTACTATGTTGAAAACGGCTAGCTTATAAGCTATAGTCTCTGCTATTAATAATATAGCAGGGTCTAGCGGTTTGATCTCTACTCTACTAGTCTTTAGTACTTTTCCCTAGCTAACTGGAAATTCGCTACTAAGCCTAGATCAAGTTATAAGGGCAGAAGCCATTGAAAAAGCAATAGTTAAGCTTAAGAGGTAGCAAGGTAAGCGGGCTATTAGGGAGGCTCTTAGCCGCTGAAACAGCCCTAATACTAAGGCAGTACTACCTAGTATGCTAGGTATCGGCTAGGAAGTCTTAGTCTACTGTGAAAATAACAGGTAGACCGGGCTATATAAGGTATTAGTAGTGTTAGAGACTTCTATAACTATAGATATAGTTAACAGTACTATAGACTTTAGGAGTATAGTTGTAAAACCATACTGCTAGGAGCTATAAAGGGGGCTATAGGGGGAGCTATAGGAGGAGGGGACGCCAAAGACCTAGATGACCTAGATATAGCGGAAAAGTTCGTCTACCCTAACCCTATACTACTAAAGAGGTAGGGCTAGCCTAGGAGAGAAAGAGGGGCCTAGGTTTTACTGGAGATTATAGACCTATAACCCAATATACTGCCTAGATACGGCGCAACTCGTACTACAAAACCTTAGGATAAGGCGCGGCCTATGCTAACGAACGACATGCTACGACTTAGACGGGTAACCTGTAATTCTAGTATGCTAGATAAGCCACAACTCGTACCGCGTTTTACTATTTTAGACTATAGCTGCGCCCTTATATTAGGTAGAGACCTTGTAAGTTAAGTCTCTATAGGACTCTTCCTTTCTAAGAAGGAGAGGAAGGACTATACCCTAGCTCTAGAATTACAGTACTAAGGCAAGATTACCACGCTGGGTAAGCCGTTTAAGGCCTTAGATAAGGCTAAGATCGATACCCTCTTTAAAAACGGCGTTATTAAGGTGATCTAAGAGCTAAAGGACCTTTATAGTATTAAGGTATTTAAGTTAAGGATAGTTTAGAAGGTAAAGGATAAGACTTCTAGCCTATATAAAAAATTAAGGCTAGTAGCCTAGAGGTATAGTAATCTAGGAAAGAATAGTCTTCTTACCTAGTTACTAACTATCTAATAGTATACCTAGTAGATTTTACTTACCCTTTACCCTTCTCTTCTTTACGATTTTAGGCTATACCTATAGTTATAAGATATTATATAGGCATATATATAGTCTAAGATAGCCCTAAACCGCAAAATCCTCCTTTGTCTGCCTAAAGAGCTTTAGGGTAAATATCCTACTAGCGCTATTTTACAGGTAAACCGCCCACTATATAGTATAGTAGAGGCAGGGCTTTACTAGTTTACTACCTATATACAGTAGTATATAAATTACCTTAGTCTTTAGTCTTCTTCTTTTAATCCTTACCTTCTAATTTCTACTACTATACTAGGAAAGGGATTTAGGCTTATTGGCTTGCAAACCGACAATACCCTTATTATTAGGGATAATTCCTTTTCCTAGTTAGAAGAGAAAGAGCTGGAAAAAGCTGGCCTTAAGTCAAAGCTGGCTACTAAGGTAGTAGAAAGGCTAAAGGTGGATTTTAATAGCTGCTGGCTTTACCTCTCTAACAGTAACCTTTTAATACGGCAAAAAGGGCAGGGTAAACGCCTATCCCTTATTGATATAAAAGGGGCAACGCCTGCTTAGCAATACGTTAAGCAACGTGCTTAGGGGGCTTATTTAGCCTCTATCTACTAGCTAGAGGCGGCTTTCGACTTAGCTATAGCTGCCTAAGCCTAGTAGCCCTAGCTAGAGGACTATAAGCACCTTAACGCCTAGATCTAGTAGTAGATAGATAATGTGGAAAAAGGCCTGGTTTATTACCCTTTAGATCTTGCTATAGCTAAGCTTTTTATCTTCGTTGATAGGTCCTTTACTAATAACGTAGACCTGACTTCTTAGATTGGCTATATTATACTACTAGCTAACGAAGATGATATACTAGGAGAGGCTGCTTTTCGAATTTATAGAAATATAGTCTACTAGTCCTTAACAAAGTGTAAGAGGGTAATAAGAAGCGTACTAGCTAGCAAGATCTATAGGATAGTAGCTAGCTTTAATATCGGTTTTATAGTCTAGCAGACTATTTCCATGATTTTTACCCGCCTTAGCCTAGGTGCTAACCTTCTAATTATTCTTTATATAGACTCTTTTAGTCTATATAAGTGCCTTATTAAGCTTAGCAGTACTATCGAAAAGCGCCTTATAATGATATTATAGCTTTATAGTAGAGCTATAAGAATAGGGAGATTTAGAAGGTTAGGTAGATTAATAGGGAGGATAACCTAGCAGACGCTATAACAAAAAGACTGCCTAATAGGGCACTTATAGCGTTAGTTGACAATAACGCAGCTAAGATATATATAGAGGGCTAGGTAATACGGCGATAATTGCCATATAGTAGCTACGGTGCACCTAATAAAAAGAAAGATAGCAAGGGCAGGATATACTATATACTAATACGCTATAGAAAAGGAGGATAAGGCATAGACGTGCTATAAAGCTTAAGGATAAGACGCAATAAGTATAGTAGGACTATAAGATAAAGTACAATATACTTTTATATTTTTTATATTTTTACATTTTCCTCCTCCTCCTCCCTCTATACTGCTAATAATAAAAGTGCTTTAGCTATATGGCTAACGCTTATATATAGGCCTTTTATAAGGCCTCCTTCCCTATCCCGGCTAAGTCCGCCTCCTTCTTACTACTGCTAGGTAGTATAAGGATATAGCAGACAGCGGACCGCTACTCCTGCTAGTCCCTATGCTACCGCTTCTTAGTAGCCTTTAACAAGTTAGTATATTACTAAGAAGATAGAAGGGGAGGACTTATAGTAGAGGTAGGCTTAGAAGCTATAAGGACTTTAAGATAGTGCGCTATAATAGGGCATGCTAACGCAGAGCTATATAGGTAAATTAGAGCGCAACTGCGGTTTTATTTACAAAGGATAAAGCGCTTATAGCAGCTTATAACTACTACTAGCTAAGTAGGACTAATAACAGCTGCTAATAACCCTAACATAATCCTAGTAATACTAGTCCTAACGCTATACATTATTAGGACCCTAGCCTTTACTAGCTGTTACTACCTAGATATAGTAGACGTATATATCGGCGTAAGGCATAGCTAGGGGGGCTACAGGGGTAGGACACAATACACTATTGCTTATATAGCAGTATATCTAGAAATTACAAAAATATTAGCTATATCCTAAAGTACAGCTGTACTTTAAAACCTACCTTTGTAGTGCGAAGTGCCCTTACCTACTTACATGCGCCGCTACCCTTGCTTTCCTTAGCGCTACTATTGCTAGTGCCGCTATTATACTAGAGCTATTGCTACTGCTCCCCTCCTCCTCCTCCTATATCGGCAGGGGGCATATACGCCCTATTATAGGTATTATTTTCCTTTATCAGCTATAGGGCTGGAATTAGTAGTATATCTGCCGGCGTTACTACTAGTAGTACGCTTAGAGCGCTATAGGCCCTTCTTAGCCATCTTACTAGCCTAGGTATTAGCTATAGCCTCCCTACGCTTTTTATAGCGCTTAGTAGCCGCTGCCCTACCTACTATAGCGCTAAGCCTTAGCCAATTTACGCCGCCTCGCCGGAGTAAGCAATTACAGCGTGCTTAGCGTGGATCTTGGCGAGCTGAGCCGGCGTAGCAGGCGTAGCGGGCCTTTTCCCTAGGCAGGGGTAGATACATTACGTATGCCTATACTGCACTAGGATATTAACAAACAAGACACGCAACTATACTAATAACATAGAGGATAACGGAATAATATAACGGATAACAATAGAAGCACTTACCTAGGACGGTATATACCAAGTTGTCTAAATAGGGGTTAAAGTTTCCTTTATTAGCTATAAGTAGGTTAGTAAAAACGAATTATAGTAGTAGCAGTAGTAGGGCAAGGAGAAAGTGCATATATATTTTTTCTTTAACAAGACCTAAAGAAGAAGGACTACATTAGAGTATAGGCTAGCCTACTAGTCTATTTATTCTACAGTAGGTAGTCTAGGAATATATACCAATAAGAAGACAATACCAGTAGAAAAGGGCGTTATTAATTGGTTAAGGGCTATATAGGTTATAGCTATAGAAGAAGAGGGAGAAGGGGATAGAAGGTAGTTATATAATAAGATTAGTATAGCAACAGGCAACGCAGATATATTACTAAGGATAAAGCGCAATACGCACTCTATATAGTACTTGCAGGATATAATACGATTTATCCTTGAGAGGTATAAGGCACGTTTAGGAATTATATAGGATACAATATACACCTTATCTTAAGTAGATAAAGCACATTAAGTAGCAGACTAGCAGGTAAAGGGTGTTCTATAAGGACGGACCCATAACTAAAAAGAAAAAGAGCTAGTATCGGTTACTAGTAGGCTATCATAGCTAATATAGTTTAGTCACAGTAAAGGACTAACTAGATATAGGGTATAACCCCTATACTAGCACTAGGTGCAACCGCCTAGTTAGGATATAGGGCTATAACGCCCTATATCTAGGAAAGTAGGAGAGAGAGCAAGAGAGGCTCTCTCTCAAACACATCAATCATTCTACTAGGAATCGTACTTATTATTCCCTCTTTCTCTATCTTGCTGTTCTTGTTCCTTACTATCTACCCCGGAAGCCTTTCACTGCAGAGAAGAGCGTATCGACAAAGACTAAGAAAGAGCAAATAACAAGTACGATTCCTACTATAATGATTAATATATTGTAAAAGCTTTTTCACTCTCTTTCTCCCCTCCGACAGACAGGGCATTATAGCCTATTCCACTATGGTTCTCCCAGGGTTGTGCCTAGCGCTAGTATAGGGGTTATGCCCCAGATCTAGTCAATTAGCACAGCTATTAGCGTTAAAAGGGTATAAGAAGCGTAAGGACTTTAAAGGGAAAGGCCTAAAAACCTCTTCTAATAAGGCAAAATATAAAGATAATAAGCCTAGAAGACGCCCTAGAGACCCTGCTCTTTATAATAGTTAGCTATACAATACGGGATCTATAGACTATATTAGTAATAGTAAAGAGCGGTTTACTACCTTTACGCCTAACACAGGCCAGTTACGCCCTATTAACACTGGAAATAGCCCTATAAGCCCGGCTAGTATAGGCTCTATTATACTAGAAGTATTATCTAGAAAGGCCCCCCCTACCTATACTAAATTAGTATTAGATAACGTTTTATACCTACCTAATATTAATAAAAATATTATTAGTAGGGTTAGGCACTATAATTCGGGAGGTTGCCTTATAAAGGAAACCCTTTATAGGGGTAATAGACGCTATATAGCTGTACTAGACTTTAAGAAATCAGGATTTTTTCTTAACGTTAAAGGCAGCTCTAAGCCTATATTACATGCAAATTTTGCTTTTCCTTTAGGCCTTTCCAGTTATACTACTAAAGGTATCGAGCCGCAGCGTAATAAGATAGTAGTGGAAATTCCTTTTAATTCTATTAGAAAGGAAGACTATAGACCTATTATAGAGGATGCTATAGTATCCGAAGCTATAGAGCCTAATAAGCGCTATAAGCTAAGGAATTCTCCGGCTAAGGGTACTACTTTAGAAGGTGTAGGACCTTCTTTAAGGGGGAAAAGGCCCTATAGGCCTGTAGAGCCTTTAGCTACTGCCTAGGCCCCCTATCAAAGTCCCCGTGAGACTAGGGAGCCTAAGCCCTTAACTGGTACTGGAGACCTGCCCCGTGTGCTAAGAGAGCTAGTTATAGAGGGGAATGAAGTAGAAAAGGCTATATCTAGTCCTACTTTAAAGGAGCCTAATATAGGTCAGCGAGATTACTATAATCTACTTAATTTAGCTAAATTGTGGCATGTAAGGCTAGGCCATATAGGCCTACGTCTTTTAAAAAAGACCTCTAGTATTACTCAAGGGCTGCCTAATTTTGATAAAATAAAGGAAGCTGATTTTCACTGCTCTAGCTATAATCGAGGTAAAGCAGTAAGAAGGGTTAGTAAGGCTTTAATACCTAACCCACCTAGGGTCTTAGACTCAATAGAGGGGGATACTGTTAAAATTAGGCCTAGGCCTTATAATAGAAACCCTATAGTCTTACTTCTAGTTGACTGTAAAAGTAGGTATAGGTGGGTTTTTAACCTACCTAATAAATCAGGCCCTATAGTAGCTAACGCTATTAAGGGCTTTTTTAGGGGCCTAAGGAATGGATTTGGTAGATATCCTACTAAATTCCACTTTGACAGAGGCACTGAAATAACTGATTTATTAACTACTTGGTTAGCTAAAAGGGGTATTAAATTTAGTACTTCTGCCCCCTATATCTACGAGCAGAACGGCTTAGTAGAACGATCAGTTAGAGTTATACTAGACTGTGTAAGGTGTACTATTCTTAGTAGCGCTTTACCCTAGTATTTATAGTGCTTTATACTAGAGGCTGTAGTGGAATTAGTTAATAGTATAGCTATAACTAATAAGGAAACCACTCCTTTCCAGGCGCTATTTAACAAGCTAGAGCCTGGTATTCTACATGTATCTAACCTAGAGCGCTATAGGGCTATAGGCGCTAGAGGAGAGGCTATTATACCTCTAGAAAAACGGTCTAAATCGTTAAAATTTACCTCTAGAACGGAAGAGTGTAAATTACTAGCGGTATTAGGTTCTAAGACCTACCTAGTATATATACCGTCTAAAAGAGCAGTACTTAAAACCTCTACTGTTAAGTTTATAGAGGATAATACAGTACTAAGTCAGCCTACTGATAATACGGCTTTAGAGGGGGAATTAGTAGACCTAGACCTAGATTTAGAGGGGGCTGTCAGCCTAGACCCTTCTAATCTTAATACTGAAAAGCCTATTAGTATAGAAATAGGACTTAGTAAGCTAGAACCCTATGAATCTTCTTCTGATAGTGAATTAGATAAACCCTTATCGGATAAGCCTATAAATCCGGTTATAGTAGAGTCTATTAGGCCTACTATATCTATTAGAAAGCCTGAATTACCAGAGGCGTTTCCCCAAACTATAGAGCCTATTCTTGCACCTAAGCCTATAGAAGTTATAGCGCCTAATCAGCCTATAACGAATGAACCTCTTGATAATAGTGATCTTATTTCAGAGGGGGATAAAATGCAGCTTGATTACTAT
Source organism: Phyllachora maydis (assembly GCA_029339225.1). Lineage (NCBI taxonomy): Eukaryota > Fungi > Ascomycota > Sordariomycetes > Phyllachorales > Phyllachoraceae > Phyllachora > Phyllachora maydis. The sequence continues at coordinate 6,145,772 of JAQQPM010000002.1, forward strand.
AAGCTTTTAGCTAAGACTAGTAGCTATATACTGTCTTTTATCTATAAGGCTCGAAAAAGGGTAATATCTAAGGATAGTACGCCTACTACTTATAAGTAAGTCTCAAAACTACCTAGAGATGAGCGTAGTAAGTGGTTAGAGGCTATTACCAAGGAATTTATCTAGTTATTAGAGCTAGGGGTTTTTAAATTCCTACCTAGGAGTCTATTACCTTCTAACCGTAAGCTTATTACCTGTTGAAACGTTCTTAAGGTTAAAAAGGACGCTAAAAACAGGCCTATTAAGTATAAATCTTGGTTAGTAGCTAGGGGCTTTATACAGGTAGAAGGCCTAGATTACACTGTAACCTACGCCTCTACTAGTATACCACCTACTTAGCGTATACTTCTAGCTATAGGTGCTGTTCTAGACTGGGAAATAGAACAAGCTGACTTTATAGGGGCATTTCTTAATAGCGCTTTTAGAGAAGAAATATATATGGAAATCCCTGAAGGACTATTAGACCTAGCGGCTTCTAATAAGGCTATTTATAAGCTTTTACTGAAATACAGCTATAATCCTTCTACTCCTAATATTATTAAACTATCTAAAGCGTTATATAGTCTGAAACAAAGCCCTAGAGAGTGGCAAGATAAGCTTAAAATCTTACTTAAGAGCCTAGGCTATCTCCCTCTTATTTCAGATCCAGAGGTCTTCTATAATGCTAAAACCTGCCACTTTATCGTTACCTATATAGATGACTGTCTATTTATAGGGCCTAATATAGGCTATATAACTGATTTAAAGAAACGGCTTAATAAGGTCTACGCTATAGAAGACTTAGAGCCTGCCGCCTATTTCCTAGGCATGCAAATTATAAGGGATGGACCTAATAGGCGCCTATGGCTTAACCAGTCATAGTATATAGAAGAGGCGGTTAGCCGCTTTAACTTAGCCGATTCTAAGCCTATATCTATTCCCTTATAGCCGGGGCTAGTAAGTCAACTTCAACTAGAGGAAGATATTACTAGCCACCTCTATAATTCTATGGAAATTAAGCTCTATCAAAGCCTAGTAGGAACAGCTATGTATATAATGCTCCTTACTAGGGTAGATATTAGCTTTACCGTACAGTGGCTCTCTAGGTCTTTAAATAGACCTACAAAATCACACTTAAACGCTGCTAAAAATCTTTTTAAGTATCTTAATAGTACTAAAGACTATAGCATCTGTTTTAGCTATAATGGAAATACAGTAGCTGATCTAGGGCCTAAGCTTAGTAATAGTAGTAATATAACTACTAAGCTTAGTAGAGACTTTCACTCTAAGGAAGGGCCTAGGCCCCTAACTACTACCTCTACTACTATAGTAGATTCTAGAAATAGTAAAGGTAGTAGCCGGACTTCTATAATTAATAGTAGTCTAGTCCCTATAGGCTTTAGTGATTCTGATTTTGCAGGGGATAAGGCTACTAGTAAATCCACCTACGGCTATCTATATAAGTTAGCCGGTAGGCCTATTAGCTGGAAAACGAAAAGAGCTACTACTATTGCTCTCTCTACCCTGGAAGCTGAAACTAATGGACTTACAGAGGCTATACGCGAAGTACAGTGGATTATAGGGCTATTTTCTGAACTTCACAGACCTATAGACTACCCTATTACTCTCTATGGAGATAATCAGGGCTCTATAACAGTGGCTAATGACCCAGCGCTACACGCTAGAACTAAGCATACCCTGCTGAAATTCCGGTACGTTAGAGAGCAGGTTAAGGCTAAAATAGTCACTATTATATATCTTAATACTAAGTGTAAGCCGGCTGACAGACTTACTAAAGCCCTACCAGTTAGTGGCTTTCAGTCTTTTATTAGGCTCTTAGGCCTACAACCTAAGGGAGCTTTTTACTAAGCTACCCTCTACCCCTATATATATATTCTATACTATATATATAGAAGGCCTGGCTTAGCCTGATTAGCTTATAAGACCAGTCAATAGTACTGGCTACTTTACAGCCCTCTGGAATCACCTAATTCCTCTATATAGCCTTAAAAGGCTTATAAGGTCCTAGCCACTGTAGTATAGTTCTATAGGCGCCCTTGTGCTGGCATCAGCTCCCTGCGGCGTTAGGAAGGCCTATATTACTCTAGCTACGTCTAGAAGTACTCTAGTATATAGTATAGCTATATTTGGGAAATATAGGCTCCGGCTATTACTAGTAGTATACTTTCCTTTAGAGGGGAATTCTCTATGTAACCTGTTATTTCCTTACTATAACTTAAAACAACGGAGTAAAAAAGGGCATAAAATTTAAAACCGTGCTAAAAATCGTTTTCTCTATAAGAGGATAAAGGCGTTTATAAGCCCTTTACTCCTTGTATACTCTAGTGCGTCTATCAGTCGCTAGGGTATGGAATATTTAGATATTATATATTACTATACGCTTTAAAGCTATAGTACCTATACCTTTAAATAGGTTATAGGTTTGATTTCAACATCATATATATTCTTACTTCTTTCTATATATAATAGGGGTTTATCCTATATATATATAAGGGCATAACCCCTTTGTCTAACGGAATAGTTTTGCTCTTACATTCTTATTTCTTAGGATTCTTCCATTCTTTACCTATATATAGCTTTCTAAGGCTTATAAAGGAACAGAAGAATAGAGGGGGTGTTAAACGTACAAAATAAGCTATAGCGCTCTAACGGTTATAGCTTAGGCAAAACGGATTTCAGTTCTCGAACTACCAGATATATAGCTATATTCTGAGGGTGGACTCACTTTTGTGGATACTGCTGACTAAGCTATATATTCCACTATATAGCCTAGAAATAGCTTTAAAAGGCTTTTCTATTTTTAGATTTATGCCCCACTTTTGTGGAGATAGCCTTCTTAGGCTGTATAAGCGCTAGAAATAGCCTTAAAAGGCTCTTCTACTAGGTCACCTACCTACCCTGTACCTACCCTGCACCGCAGGAGCGAAAACAGAACTTACAGGAAAAGTCGTGCGGCTTACCCTGCAGCTTAGGTGGCCGTAAGTCGATTTTTTAAAATCGCCAGCTTATTTGGTTTTTCGGGAAGGCGCCATGCACCTACTAAGGCGCTCCTGCCGTGTGGAAGGCAGGAACGGTCCCGGAGGGTATATATAGGGAAGGAAATTGCGAAGCCTTACCTACTAGACTAGAAATCAAATTATACGTTACCNATTAAGGCTAGAGGCTATAAGGCCTAGCATTCTAGCCTGTCTTATAGAGCTCTTTTAGCGTGATGTACCCAGCTAGGAAACTTAGATTCTAGAGCCTTAAAATACTGATTTAGTATTAAAGAGGGATCTATATCTATTTTAGCCATAGTAAGCTTAGCAAGATAGCCGTTAAATTCAGCGTTAAAAGCTGATAAGCCTTTTCTATAGGTACTAAAGGGAAGGGCATGGAATTCCGTTATAGACGTCCTCCTTTTTAGACTCTATAGGTCGGCTATACTGCCAAACAAGCAGCTTAAAGGCCTTAGAAGGTATATGAATCTACGATATAGCAGCCCTAGGGCTACTAGATAAGCTATTACATAGAAGCATTAAAAGAACAGCTTGATCAGAGTCGCTATAAGTGTTAGATATAATAGGGGTTTCTAATAAGATATTCTATATTAAGGCTAGAGGCTATAAGGCCTAGCATTCTAGCCTGTCTTATAGAGCTCTTTTAGCGTGATACCCAGCTAGGAAACTTAGATTCTAGAGCCTTAAAATACTGATTTAGTATTAAAGAGGGATCTATATCTATTTTAGCCATAGTAAGCTTAGCAAGATAGCCGTTAAATTCAGCGTTAAAAGCTGATAAGCCTTTTCTATAGGTACTAAAGGGAAGGGCATGGAATTCGTTATAGACGTCCTCCTTTTTAGACTCTATAGGTCGGCTATACTGCCAAACAAGCAGCTTAAAGGCCTTAGAAGGTATATGAATCTACGATATAGCAGCCCTAGGGCTACTAGATAAGCTATTACATAGAAGCATTAAAAGAACAGCTTGATCAGAGTCGCTATAAGTGTTAGATATATTAGGGGTTTCTGAAAAATTAGATATCCCTAACGCTCTTAGCACTATACTTAGAGCCTGAATCTACTGTTTAAAATTGCTTTCCCTGCTAAGCTTACTATCGTCCGGTATAGTATAGGCCTTTTTAGAAAGCTCCTTTACTATACTACTAGTAATAGTATCCTAAAAGCCTCCCTTAGACCCTGTATCTATAGGGGGGTCTAAATTACTAGTAGCTGAATTAACAGCCGGCCCTAGATAGGGCTCTTTCCTAGGGGGACGTAGAGGAGAATCTAAATCTATAGTACCGCTAAAAGGATTAAATCTAAGACTATAGCTGGTCTTTCCAGTAGCAGCAGCATTGCTACTATTAGTTAGAGAAGCTAAAGTAGAAGATATGTTCTTTATAGCGCTAACGCTATCCTCGACAGAGGCTTTTAGGGTATTTAGACTTAAAAGTAGTGTTTTTATATCACTAGATTAGCTAGCTATAACTCGCTTATAAGATTTTATATGCTGTTTTAGGACTTCTATAACCTTGCTATAGTCTTCGCCATCTTCCTTATCTTCTGATAGGGTTCGTATAGATGGTAGAGGCCTAGAAGATTGCCCTAGATCAGCTGGGTTACTAGCCCTTTTAGGCGCTATACCCTTCCCTTTAGCTTGATCCGCCATTGTAAATAGGCTACTATTTACTTTATAGTACTAGCTAAAGCACTTAATTAGCTTCCAGTTTACTAAAGCTAATTAGCTAGCTTACTAATTATAGTAGTGATTTTCTAGGCTAGTCTTAGCGCTTAGTAGATTTATAGCGCTGCCTACTTGCTACTTAGTAGGGCTTTCTAGTAGATATTCTAAACTAGGCTCTAAGATAGGGACTAGAGACTTCGACGTAGGGACTTAACTACCGCCTATAGATATATCTATAGAAAGAGAGGTAGCGCTTTGAAATTAGACTCTAACGATAACTATCCCACAGGCTATCCAGGCTTATAACCTATTAGAATGGGTAATCCTATATAAGGATCTATAACCACTATAGCCTACTAGTAGCAGTCGTATAGGGTACATAGGGGCAGCAACAGCGTTGATATAGCCTAAATAGCACTTCCTAGGTATGTGCTAATATAGTAAAGTAGGGCCCTTTACTTTATTCCCTCTATAAAAGTCCTTATATAACGGTATAGTTATAGGCTATAGCGCTATATTATAGGGGCTTTAAGCTTATATATCACGGCTTTTAGTAGGTCTTATAGGCCTATAAGGCTTATAGTTGTAGGTAACGTAGTAACTTGATTTCTAGTCTAAGTAGGTAAGGCTTTGCAATTTCCTTTCCTATATATACCCTCTGGGACCGTTCCTGCCTTCCATACGGCAGGAGCCCCTTAGTAGGTGCATAGCGCCTTCCCGAAAAACCAAATAAGCTGGCGATTTTAAATAATCGACTTACGGCTACCTAAGCTGCAGGGTAAGCCGCACGACTTTTCCTATAAGTTCTGTTTTCGCTCCTGCGGTGCAGGGTAGGTACAGGGTAGGTAGGTGACCTAGTAGAAGAGCCTTTTAAGGCTATTTCTAGCGCTTATACAGCCTAAGGAGGCTATCTCCACAAAAGTGGGGCATAAATCTAAAAATAGAAAAGCCTTTTAAAGCTATTTCTAGGCTATATAGTGGAATATATAGCTTAGTCAGCAGTATCCACAAAAGTGGGTCCACCCTCAGAATATAGCTATATATCTAGTAGTTCGAGAACTGAAATCCGTTTTGCCTAAGCTATAACCGTTAGAGCGCTATAGCTTATTTTGTACGTTTACCAAAACGCTTTTTAGCGGTAACCTCCTTCTAGTTATAGAGAATATAGAGATAAAGAAGAGCCTGGAGAATAATACTGCCAAGATTATAAGGGCCTTTAGCAAGAAGGCCTCCCTATATACTACAACCTAGGCAGTAGCGGTTAAGGGCCTTATAGTCTATAACTAGGTTATAGAGGAAGGCCTACTAGAAGAAGCTAAGAAGTAACACCCTATAGCGGTTAGGGTAAAGGTCTAGTACCCTTAAGGGCTAGAACAGACTAGGGTTAAGGTACTAATAGCCTTTACCTCTCTAAAGGCAGCCTAGAAAGCCTATAAGGAGGGGGTCTTCTAGAGCTGCCAAGCCCTAAAAGTAGAGCTCTAGATCGACAAAGCTAAGCCTATCTAATACCTATAGTACTAGAAATAGGGCTATAGGGCTAAGGTATGCTGGAGTAAAGAAGAGATCTGCTATAACTATAGCGCTAATAGCTAGACTACGCTAGAAGCCCCTACCTACTCTAGGGTACCCTGCTGCTGTAACTGCTACTAAGCTTACTACGCCTGCTTAGAGGCCTGCCCTTACCTAAAAGAGGTATAGGTATAGGCTAAGGGATATCTACGTTCTAGGCCTAGGGCCTTTAACGTTAACTAACCGCCCCTATACTAGTACTAATAGTAATAGTAGTAATAGTAATAATAGCAGTAATACCCCCCTTAGCAGGCCTTATTATAAGAGGAGGGGGAGGAAGGCTATACTATAGTCTTAGGAAAGAGATTAAGGGGCCGGCTAATAATATTAAAAGGGTTAACCCCTAACTAGAGTATAATTACTGCCTACTTTAGCTATCTAAGCAGCCAAACCCCCTCTTCCTCTACGCCGGCTATAAGCCCTAAAGGGGCTACTAGACCTACTAGAACCCTAGAGCCTATAGGAGCCCCTAAACCCCTAGATACTAGACCTGGACTAGACCTAGATACTAGACTAGCTAGTGCTACTACTATATAACAACCACTATCTACTATATAGCTAGAGGAGATGGAGATATAAAGGTACGTCTCTGGAATGTATAGGGCTTGAAGAAGGTATAGGAAGTACTACTTTCTATAGTAAAAGAAGAAATACTTGCTATATAAGAGCCCTAGATTAATAGGCAGGTATAGCACTCTATCTACTGCCCTAGATCAGCCCCCTACTACCTTATTTTCACCCTTAACGGACGAGCCTTACTTTATATCTATAAATCACTCCTGCTAGTAATATAGACTTACAGCTCTAGCTTAGACTAGGCTAGGGCTACTATATAGACTAAGAACAGCCCCTTTGTAGTCTAGTCCCTATATAACGACCTTTAACCCCAGACTGGCTTAACCCCCTTTATAGAAGAAATAAGGGGGAAGATCAATACCTACCTAGGCCTTTACCTCCTAGCTAGAGACTTTAACCTTTACTACCCCTTATAGGACTAATATAACTACTTTAGCGCTAGGTTAGAAGACCTACTACTATTAATAGCAGAGTAGGGGCTTACCCTTCATACCCCCTATAGCGCTATAACTAGGGCGCTATAAGGGAGCCAAGTAGGCAGGGCCTCTACTATTAACCACTTCTAGCTTAGTAGTAGCCTTACCTGCTCTTATACTAGTTTAGATATATACTTATACTTAGACTACTACTCCTAGGTACTAGATATCGAGCTAGAAACTATAGAAACCCTACTGCCGCCCCCCTAATTCTAATAAAAGAAGATAGATAAAGAGAGGGTAGTAAGAGAGGCCAGCTCCCTAATATATAATATAGGGGGCTATAGATATCTATTATACCTTTCTAACCTAGCTAAGCTCTAGAAGGCCTATAGGTAACTATTAGAGGAACTCTAGCATATTACTAGGGCTATAACCCCTAAAGGAGCCCTAGTAACTACTAGAAGGAAGAGTGCCCCCTAGTAGAACAACGAAATCTACTAGGTAGTCTAGGAGAGAAAAAGGGCAGAAAGATAGCTTTAACGCTCCCCTAATAACCAGGCCCTTCTTACCACTTATAAGTCAGCCTAAAAAGAGTAAATAAAGGTTATAAAAGAGAGTAAGAGGAAGACCTAAAGGGCCTTTCTATAAGAGGCTAGAGAAAAGCCAGAGAAGCTCTAGCAACTAGAAAGATAGGCTAGGCTATAAAGCACTACTGCCCTACCCCCTTCTAAGCTATTAACCCTTAGATAAGCTAGTACCTTCTAGAAGAAGGTAGAGGCCCTTTTAGCACGCTTCTTCCCCCCCTCCCCCTAAGAAGATAGCCCGGAGGAACCCCTAATAAGCCCTAGGCTACTAGTTAGCTAGACGGTTAGGCTAGATAATATAAAAGAGGCTATTAAAATAACAAAACCCTAGAAAGTACTAGGACCTAACGAACTCCCTATAGGCTTTCTAAAGGCCTATAGAGACCCCTTATATAAGGCCTTTGCTATACTAGCCTTGAAATCCTTCCTCTATAGCTTCTATCTATAGGAATATAAGGAAGTAGTTACTATTATCCTCCCTAAATCAGAAAAACAGCTAGATACCTATAATACCCCTAGAGGCTACTGCCCTATAGCCCTACTTAACTGTATTAGTAAGGTCCTAGAGAAAGTTATAGGGACTAAGATAAGGGATATAGCCAAGGCTTTTAAGCTAATTCCAGCAATGCAATAGGGCTACTACTGCTATAAGTCCACCGAATCAGCTATATACCTTCTTATAGCTTAGGTCTAGAAGGTATAGAATTATAAAGCCGGGGCCTCCCTCCTATAGCTAGACCTATTAGGGTATTTCGACAGTATCCCTTATAACAGACTCCTAGCTATACTGGACCAGCTAGGGCTACCTACCTAGCTACTATCCTAGCTAAAGGAATTCCTCTCCTCTAGGACTATTAGCCTCTTATTTAACGGCTAAAAAAGCTAGTAAATCCCAGTACTAACAGGAGTACCCTAAGGCTTACTACTTTTACCAATCCTCTCGGTCCTATACCTCTGCCCCCTATATGAAAGACTAGAGAGAAAATACCCTACTATCTCTACTATAGGCTATATAGATAATACTAACCTACTAGCCTTTGGCAGGAAAGCTATAACAACGGTTAGGCAGCTAGAAGAAGCCTAGAGAAAGTACCTAGACTAGGTAACAACCGCTGGAGTTACCTTCTTAATAGTAGAGAGTAAGCTTATATACTTCCCCCCTAGAAGGAGGCCCTAGACTAACCCTATTAACCTAGGACTAATAGGGGACTCCCCCCCCCTATAACTAGCTATAGAGGTCTGTTTTCTAGAGGTTTAGCTAGACTCTAAGCTTATCTGGAAGGTTTATGCTAGCACCCTACGGCAGAAGTTAAAAACGCAGTCCCTTGCTATTACTAGGCTAGCTGGAAAGACCTAGGGACCTAGAATCGAAAAGACTAGGCTCCTATATATAGCAGTAATAAGGCCGGTCCTAGCCTATATAGCCTTGGCCTGGCATACCCCTACACCTGTAATACTAAATAGGCTATAAGGTATAACTAGAGGCCTACTAGCAGCTAAAAACAAGGCCCTAAGGAGAGTTATAGGGGCCTATAAAAGGATACTGGTCTAAAGCCTCTACTATAAGGCTAACATCCCCCCCCTTAACCTCTACCTTAACGCCCTCTCCTTCTCTAGCTAGGCTAGAATAAATAGGGCTATAGGGAAAGAGGTGGCTAAGCAGAAGGAAGCCCTACGCCTGACCTTTAGAAATAGGACCCTTAGGACCAGCCTCCCCCTAGAAGGGCGTATAAAACAAGAAAGAAAAAGGGAAGTAACAGCCTAGTAGTACTACCAACAACTAAGGAAGGCTATTAACAAGGAACCCCTCTATACCGCCTAGAAGGATCGCTATCTATAGGAGGTTACGGCCTCTAGTTATAACCCCTATATAGAGAGCCTTTTAGAGAAATCAGCCAAAGCTACCTTTTAAGAGGAAAACCTAGCTAAGGCTTTTAAGAAGGCCTTCTAAAGACGCTACTATAACCTCTTTAAGGCTAAAAGCTTGCTGCTAATACAGGCCTATATAGGGAAGATAGGCCTAAGAGGATTCCTATATACCTATAAGGTGCCTAGGGTTAATAACCCCCTCTGCTGCTACTACCTAGCTATAAAGGACATCCGACATATATTCGACGGTTGCCCGGCCTACCCCTTAGCCTCCTTTAAGGAGAGGGAAAGAGGGGATATATACAGCTTTCTCTATAGACTTGAAAAAGGGGGTAGCAGCGCTATACGCCCCCTAGTTCGCTATATTGCTACTAGACTGTAAGAATACTCTGTTGCTTAGAGGCTAGGAGCGGTCTAGCCTATACCCCTTTAGGCAGTATGTTTTCACACTCCTAAAAGGGCGGTATCTACTCTGGTGAAGATTGGCCTACCCCCTATCATACCCCCCTTTTTTCCTATATACGGTTATAGGTTTTTCACCCGTTGTACGGTTTTCCTATAGCACTAGTTCAGCCTACCTAGATATCCCCTACGGGGATTAGATAGCGTAATAGAATCTATCTAATTTAAACAAGGTACTAAAGATATTATAAAGGATTTTAAGCTTTTTTTCAACTTCCTTATATTAGCTATTATAGCTAGTAAGAATGTCTTCTTTTAAGCTAGCTAACTATTCTTTTATTTACTAGTCTATTTCCTCTTGAAGGGAGACTAGCTATTTATATATATACTATACTAATCCCTTAATAGTCTTACAACTACTATTCTCTCCTATACTATATAGTATCTTCTAGGATAGAGAAGCTATATTAAAAGCTATAATCTTTAGAGTTAAGCTTTTAAGTTTAATAGGGTAAACCTTATTAATGAATAAGGTAATATATTAATATAGTTAGATAGGTCCTTATAGAGCGTATATATAATATATTTTACTAGCTAGAAGTAAAGAAGTAGTCTTAGCAAAAATACGTATTTTTATAGCTTCTAGCTATTATAATACTAAGGTATCGGATTACTTAATCTAGGGCTAGTAAGTAATTCGTAATTCTAGGCTAGTAATTGGTTATATTGCTTATAACCTACGAAATGTTCAGCTACGCCAAAATACCATGGGTAGGGCATTCGTGTAGCCACGTTGCGTGTGCCGTAGCACTCCTATGGAATCCACACTATAACTACGCCCGACGTATATACTAGAGTTCTACCAAAGCGACATAGGCAGCACGTGGTCCAACAACAGGGACCCTAGATTGCTCCACCGGAGATGAGGGGATTCCCCCTTATTAACAATTACACGTTGTTCCACAGAATCAATTATTTTCCCCAGGAACGAGCAGGCCATACGAGAGCACATAGCCTCCCTATGCCCTGCGCCTGTCGTGGATACCGGAGTTTGACCGAGGCGACCCATACACCACGTCGTCCAATAAAATCAGCGAATTTAACACTTAGACAGCTATTTCAGCCGGTGCGCGGGCGCTTACGTGGCCTTCTGACGAAGGGCCAGCTTTCGAGGCTCATTTCACGGAACCACGCCCTAGGCCCCACCCGCACCCGAAACTCCTACACCCTCTATTTAACTAGGCAACAGCGAAACCGAATAGGAAGACGGAGGACAGAATCCGGGTACGCACCATACAATTCTGCCTCGCGCTCGGCCGGCCTCCGCCGTTCAACAACTTTTGGCCATCCACACTCTGCACGCCTAGACCATGGGCTCCTCGGCCACGTAGTGCAGGTAGGCGCCCAGCAGCTTGATGCCCTCGATGTAGTTCCGGCGGTCCAGCTTCTCGTTGATCGAGTGGGCTCCGTCGGTCGAGCTGCCCATGGGCAGCAGCAGTACGTTCTTGCCCGTGGCTTGCTCAAAGGTGAGCGTCACAGGGATGGAGCCGCCCTCTCGCGTGAAGTCGGGTGCGACACCCCACACGCGCTCCGTCGCCTTAGCCGCGGCCGAGAAGTTCCAATGCTTCGGGCTCGCCAACCACCATTTGCCCGTATGCTGCGCGTACACCTTAAGCGTGTTCTTGCTGCGGAGCCGGGCGAACTGGTCCTGCACGCACTTGTACACCAGCGCGTTGGTCTTGTCCACCTCCATGTATGGCACAGTGCGGATCGAAAACTTGCCAACCACCTTGGCCGGGATGACCGTCTTGGCGCCGGGCGCCGAGAAGGCGCCCTCGACGCCGTGTATCGACAGCGACGGATATCGCCACCGCGCCATTAGCGTGCGCTTCTTGTCGTTGAAGATGGTTGTCTTGCTGCCCAGGCTCTGCTGCAGCGTCTCGACGGTGAACGAGATAGCGTCGTACAAGCCCTCCTCGTCGGCCGTGACCGGCGCCACCTGCTCATTAATGCCTGGGATCAGGATGTTGCCGTTGGTATCCACCAAGGTTGCCAGCACGCGTACGAGGTCTGCCATGGGCTCTTGTGCCGTGCCGCCAAATACACCACTGTGCAGGTCGACGCCTGGCCCCGAGATCTCGACGCTGTAGTAGTTGCACCCGCGGAGTCCGTAAGTCAGACACGGCTTCTCGGTGCCGAGCCAGTAGTTATCCGAGATGCAGACGGCGTCGGCATCGGCAAAATAGTTCTTTGCCTCGGCCTCGATCAGCTCGTCCAGCCCCTCAGAGCCGTACTCCTCCATGCCCTCGAAGCACATGAGCAAGTTGACGGGGAAGGCGATGGCGGCCTTTTGGTGGGCCTCTATGGCGTTGAGCCAGCCCAGCACGGGGCCCTTGTCGTCGGTCGAGCCGCGGCCGAACATGCGGCCGTCGTCGGCGAGCGTCAGCTTGAATGGGTCGGTGGCCCAGCCGTCGGACTTGTCGGCGGGCTGGACGTCGTAATGGCCGTAGACGAGGATGGTGCGCTTACTGGGGTCGCGGCCGTAGCGCGCCAGCACGACGGGCGGCAGGTCGAGCTCCTCGTGGCCGGGTTGCTTGCCCAGCTCGCGCAGCTCGACGTGGTCGGCGCCCAATTTATTCAGCTCGCCGGCGAGGAAGTGGCCCATGCGGACGACGTCGGGGCGGCGGGCGGGCTCGGCCGAGACGGAGGGGATGGCGACGGCCTGGCGGAGGCGATCGATGAAGTGGTCCGCCATGCTGTCGACCTGTTTGAAGTAGCCATCGAGTTGCGGAGCCATGGTGCGGGCTTGGTGACGGCGAAGGGCTGTGGGCGGACGAGCCTTGGTGAAGAAAGATACAAATTGCTTACAATAAATGGCCTTGCGAAAATGATGCGCCGGCCATGGGCGGGGCATGATAGATTAATGAATGCAGCTCCTCTGGACCTGCACCCTGTTGGACGACGTGGCGCCTGTGTCGCTTCGGTAGAACTCCGGTATCCCTGACGGGCGTAGGGCATAGGGAAGCCCTGTTGTTGGATGCCGCCGGCCTAAGTGCTTGATTCTGTCCTGATCTAGTCTGTGATCGCCGCTCCCTCGCTAACCTACGACCTAGGGCTTCCTGCCCGCCCTGTTCCTCTTTGCCCCCTGCTGTGCTTATAGGCCTGGAAATAAGGCTAAATCTATTAGATAGTGGGAAACATAGCTATATCTACCTTTATTAATAGGGCGTCCCTATTACCTATGCCCTATATAGATACTAGAGTTCTACTAAAGCGATATAGATACTATATCGTCTAATATACCCCTAGGTCTAGGTTTGTAATAGGAACCCTAGGCCTTACTATAAGGCTAGTCCTTATTTAGATAATGTAATTATTTATAACGTATGCTTATAGTAGAAGTATTCTCAGGCTTAGTAGGATTATAGCTAGGCTATTAAAAGTAGTATATAGCTCCTTTAATAGTAGATACTAGCTTAAACCCTAAGTTTCTATTCCCTAGTTATAAGGTACTTACTAGGTGAGTTATAGTTATATATACTTAATTAAGGGTATTAGAATGGGCAATCCTATATAAGGATCTATAACTACTATAGCCTACTAGTAGTAGTCGTATAGGGTACGTAGGGGCAGCAACAGCGTTAATATGGCCTAAATAGCACTGCCTAGGTATGTGCTAATATAGTAAAGTAGGTGTTAGTAGGTGTCTAGAGATCGTAATGACCTAAAACAATAAGAGCAAAGCGAGCAGCAAGGAAATACTGGTTTAAGTTCTAGTTCTAGATTGTTATATCTCCCTCTATCTAGGGAGTAGTTACATACCTCTTAAATACCTATATTAAGCGGAACGCTCGTGAGCAACCATTATATAGTACGTAGGTACGCTACTTATAGCTGTTATATAAGTGGCCTAGTATACGCCCTATTCCCTAGAGTAAGGTGCTTATATACTATACGGTTATAGGGATTAGTATCTAATCCCTCTTACTACAATTAATACTGGCAACTCTTCTTTTATAACTGCGCTAGCGCTTTATCAACCGAAATAGGAAATCCCAGATCACTTCGCTCCCCTTATTGCTAGAATAGGAAATACTAATTACTTAACTTCTCCTTTACTAATTAGAATGTTAGATTCTAGTTATTAATCCCAAGTATAGAAGGCGCAACTTGAGCGCCTTCTAGATACGCCCTTAAACAGTATAATAGTAAGTACGTTATACCGGCAACTATTGTTATTAAAGCTTGCAATGCTAAATAGGAATTACAATGGGAAAAATTAGAGCTCTAGGCTAGCTAACTATAAACTCCAAGCGCTCTTACCCTAAACCTATAAATATGCAGGTTCTTCTACTATATACTACCTTTTCTCTTCCTCCCTACGATCTATACTAGCAGTAGTAGTAGCAATAACAATAGCAATAGTAGCAGCAGTATTAGTAGTACTAGCAGTAATAAGTAAGTTGCTTATTATTATACACTAATAATTAATCATGCTAATCTTATTATTTATAGTATTGGATTTTAATAATAAGTAGAGTAGGTACTCCTATAGGAGCATAGGTAGTGATATCCGTATATACGCTAAAGATAAGGGCGGTAATACCCTTAATATACTTATAACTAACGCTTCTAACAAGTATCTTATCTAGAAGGGTAATAATAATATGTTCCTAGATACGTCTAAGCGTACTATCGTCGATAATAGCAACTAGAAGAGTATAGCAGGTAGTAAGAATAGTAATAACAATAGTAACGACAATCCTAACACTATAGACGCAGCTATGCTCGTTATAAAGCCTAAGTCTATAGGTAGCCGCACTAACACCAACTCCGCGCCCCTTGATTTTAAGGGGCTGATCATACGTATGTGTATCCTGCTTAAGCAGGCCGCTATACATCAGTATAAAAAGGAGGCGGAGGAGGCGGCAGCATATAAGGCAGAGGTTGCTATATATAAAGCGCATGTTACTATACCTGCCAAGTATTCTCTACCTACGTTACTAGCTACAAAGAAGGCGGCGGTAGTAGCTATATACATACGGCGTACAGTGGTGCGCGCTGCTACGCATATGCCCGCACTGCCAGTAGTAATACTAGCGGCAGTAACAGCAAGTTGATCATGTAGTAAAAGCTTAGACAAATCTATTATCTGCTCTAGCTACTATATATATAGTATATCGGATTGTACTAAGCCTTATAAGAGGTTGTTACATACTTATATATATAAACTAGAGGATAAGTATCTTGTTTTTATTATCCTTATTATTAATATTACTGTTAAACGTATAAAATAAGCTATAGCGCTCTAACGGTTATAGCTTAGGCAAAACGGATTTCAGTTCTCGAACTACTAAATATATAGCTATATTCTAAGGGTGGATTGACTTTTGTGGATACCGCTGACTAAGCTATATATACCACTATATAGCCTAGAAATAGCTTTAAAAGGCTTTTCTTCTTTTAGATTTATGCCCCACTTTTGTGGAGACAGCCTCCTTGGGCTATATACACGCTAGAAATAGCCTTAAAAGGCTCTTCTACTAGGTCACCTACCTACCCTTTACCTACCCTGTACCGCAGGAGCGAAAATAGAACTTATAGGAAAAGTCGTATGGCTTACCCTGTAGCTTAGGTAGCCGTAAGTCAATTATTTAAAATCGCTAGCTTATTTGGTTTTATAGGAAGGCGCTATGCACCTACTAAGGCACTCCTGCTATATAGAAGGCAGGAACGGTCCTAGAGGGCATATATGGGAAAGGAAATTGCAAAGCCTTACCTACTAGACTAGAAATCAAATCACTACGTTACCTATAACTATAAGCCTTATAGGCCTATAAGACCTACTAAAAGCTATAATGTATAAGCTTAAAGCCCCTATAATATAGCGCTATATCCTATGACTATACTGTTATATAAGGACTTTTATAGAGGGAATATAGTAAAGGGCCCTACTTTACTATATTAGCATATACCTAGGAAGTGCTATTTAGGCTATATTAACGCTGTTGCTGCCCCTACGTACCCTATACAACTACTACTATTGGAATGGGTAATCCTATATAAGGATCTATAACCACTATAGCCTACTAGTAGTAGTCGTATAGGGTACGTAGGGGCAGCAACAGCGTTGATATAGCCTAAATAGCACTTCCTAGGTATATGCTAATATAGTAAAGTAGGGCCCTTTACTGTATTCCCTCTATAAAAGTCCTTATATAACGGTATAGTTATAGGCTATAGCGCTATATTATAGGGGCTTTAAGCTTATATATCACGGCTTTCAGTAGGTCTTATAGGCCTATAAGGCTTATAGTTATAGGTAACGTATAATTTGATTTCTAGTCTAGTAGGTAAGGCTTCGCAATTTCCTTCCCTACATATACCCTCCAGGACCGTTCCTGCCTTCCACACGGCAGGAGCGCCTTAGTAGGTGCATAGCGCCTTCCCGAAAAACCAAATAAGCTGGCGATTTTAAATAATCGACTCACGGCCACCTAAGCTGCAGGGTAAGCCGCACGACTTTTCCTATAAGTTCTGTTTTCGCTCCTACAGTGCAGGGTAGGTACAGGGTAGGTACAGGGTAGGTAGGTGACCTAGTAGAAGAGCCTTTTAAGGCTATTTCTAGCGCTTATACAGCCTAAGGAGGCTGTCTCCACAAAAGTGGGGCATAAATCTAAAAATAGAAAAGCCTTTTAAAGCTATTTCTAGGCTATATAGTGGAATATATAGCTTAGTCAGCAGTATCCACAAAAGTGGGTCCACCCCCAGAATATAGCTATATATCTAGTAGTTCGAGAACTGAAATCCGTTTTGCCTAAGCTATAACCGTTAGAGCGCTATAGCTTATTTTGTACGTTTAACACCCCCTCTATTCTTCTATTCCTTTATAAGCCTTAGAAAGCTATATTGGATCGGCGTAGCTAGTGCACGACTAGCCGCCGCTTGTTTTTCTTCTTCTTCTCCCTCTGTTCAGAGGAGACCCGTGTCTACTTTCTCTTCTGTTATACAGTAGAGTAGGTGGACTATCTTATTTTAGACTAACAATAAGATTGCGAATTGGCAGTATAAGGAGGATAATAGTATAAGAAGCTAGCTTTCCTTCCTATATTTAGAGAGAGGAAGGAACAATTGATCCTAATTATTACAGTCATACAGTTACATTTTACCTATTTAGATATTCCATCTACCTTTTAGCTTCTAGGCTACTTTAGCCTATTTACTTGGTTCTATTATACCTATCTACCTTAGTCTCCTCTAATCAGGAAGACTATAGCCTTATTATATATATACCTCTTATCCTCTTGTTTAAATAGCTGTTTGATATACAGCTGCCTACTACCTTTAGATAGCTACTTCTACTTTCTTATAGGTCTACTACTCTATTTTATATAGGGGCTTAGCTGGGAATGAACTAAGTAAGGGCTTTAATACTTATAAGCAGGCCTTACTTATATTAGGGTTATCTTACTATCGATAAGGATAACCTATAGACTGTCGGCTAGACAACTCTATAGTATAGTATTAATAGGACAACTATTTCGAATTTTCTACTCTAACGACTTAGACTAGTATTTCTAGGCCTCTAACCTCTAATTAGACAACAACAATCTTACTTAGTATAACAGTTATGTTAGTCGTAGGTTATATAACAATTCGAGACCCGATATATTAGTTAAGCTTAAGATAAGTATAATCTTAGCTATTTTAGAAACTTAGTTGTCTAAGTATTCTAATAGATATACCTTATATTAAACAAAAGGGGGTAGGGAAGTACTTAAACCCCCCCTCTCTTATTCTATTAGGTATATCAGCTATAAGAGACTCCTTTAGATACGACTTATACGACTCTTATCTTTAGTTCCTTTCCCTTATTCGACATTTCTAGCATTAGTAACTATATAAGGATTAGAGCTTAGTAAAGAGATTTCCTATATCTAAGGAAGATTTCGATATTAGGACTAGATATATAGACCTTACTTATAACTTAGGAATATAGCCTTATCCTTAATTTCCTCCTCTATCTAAATAAATAGCTAACTATCCTAACTTGTTTTAGCATTACAAACCCTTAGTTAAAACAAAAGGAGTTATCTTGGATTAGGCTATATTAACAAACGATTAGGCTTAGCTTACTATCTAGTATTACTTCGCCACCTCTATATATACTAGGGTTATAGATATTACAGAGTCCTTTTCGTTCTAGCTTCTTAGGTTAACTAGCTAGTATTAGCTAGTTAGTCTTAATCTAGACAAAGGCATTGTCTTAGTACCTACCTAGAAGTAGCACCCTTATATAGCAACGACAATTCGTAAGATTACTATACCTAGGGTATATGTGACGGAACATAGTGACGGTTATGGAGTGACCTATCTGGGACTGGGGCTCTCTATGCTTAGACATCCTAACAAGCTGCTTGTTAGGCTTAGAGACGCCTATATAAGGAGTAGTAGGTCCTATAGTAAGAAGAAGAGGAATAGGCACATTTACTTCTTTATATCTATCACCTGCTCTTTATATAACAGTTATAAGCCTAGTACTAGTATTATTAACTTGACTTACTATGTATAATACGTATTAAGCCCTCCTATTATTATTACTACTCTATTATCCTCCCTTTAACTCTCTGCTTAAGATATTAATAACCTTAAATTCAGTATATTTAACGTCTGTTATCCTAAAAGGCCTATTAATATAGACAGCCTAGCGTCTTGACGCATAGATACTAGCTTTAGCCCTTGGAATTTAGAAAGATATTAATCCAGACTTAACATCTACTCTAGCAAACATAGAAATTCTCAACCTAGGATAGGAAGAATAGGCTTATTAAGCTAATTCTAAGTAGGTAGCCTAGTACAATAAGGCTATTACATATTATTAAGAGAAAATTCAACTTCTTAGTATATCGACTTAGGATATAGCCTTAGTACCTCCCCTATCAGTTCGGCTAACCCTTATTACCCTATATAACTTAGAAGAAGCATATAGGACTTACCTTTTAATATAACAGTCTAAAAGGGCTACTACTAAGCTAAAAAAGGCAAATTACCTAAAGTTTCTAAACTAGATTCTTTAGTCTATAGATCATAACGTTAGAAAGACAGCTATTCGGTTATATTAGTTATTAAAGCAGAGATAAGGGTTAGAATAGCACTAGAATCTTTAGCCTCTTATATAAGCTCTAAAGAAAGATAATACTCTATCAGACTTAATAGAGAAAGTCTAGATTGAATCTTAGTATAAGGTAGTACTTAGATAGGCTAAGAATGGCCAAACTAGGCTAATCCGCTAGCATAAGGACTAGTAGAAATTTTACTAGGTTATACTAATTAAGAGGATTCTGGCTATTATAGGCGTTACTACCGTTAGAAGAGTTCTTTAAGCCCTAGTAGTAAGGCTAACTCTATAATAGGCTAATAGTTAGCTCTAATAGATCGTTCTAGCTAAAGTAACTAGCTAAGTAAGTCTACTTATACTAGAGATTATTAACAGGACCCTTCTCGGCCTTATAACGGAATCTTAGTAGTAATAAGCCTATAGAAATCCGGCTAGAGTATACTCTACTTTTACTTAACTTTCTAATAATAAAAACCCGCCGCCTACTCTATACTCTAATTAAGAAAGAGGCTAAGGATAGCCTTAAGGACAGCTTGCCTAGGGTAGCTAGGATAGAAATCATTAAGGATCCTGAAATAAGAGCTACTAATACCCTTATCTACCTCTTCCTTATACCTACCTCTAGAAACCTAAAGATTATAGAAGAGTTAAGCTATTATATATAGGATCTATAAGATAAAGAATTACTTTATCTATAGAAGAGTAATAATCTATTTAAAATCTTATCTATTAGGATCTCTAATAGGCTAACCTCTATATAACCCTAGAATCAAAAGGATAGTCAAAGGGTAAGGGGCTAGATATAAAAAAGCTATAGGTTCTAAAGTCCTTTAGTACTTAAGAATAGGATTGTTAGCTGGATAAAGTTTTTAGGAGTTCTTAGTTATTACCTTAGCTTGAAAATCAGAGTTAGAATTTTTCCAATATACCTCTTTTCAACCCTACCCTATTTACCGCTACCTTAGGTATAGTCTATAGGGTATTTAGTACTTAGAACCCTACTTATTATCCTCTTTTAGATAGTACCCTCCTGGACAACTATATAGTAGTTTATATAGTTAACTATAAAGATCTACTTAACTATAGGACATTCAAGCTGTCTACCCCTAACGCTGTTATAGGGGTAGGCTTAATAACGTTGCCTATTTCTAAGACAGGACGCTAGACTCTAAGAAAGATTTTTCAGGATAATAAGGGTAATAAGACAATAGACTTGATTCTTCAAAACGTAGCTATTATAGAGGGATTTTATGCTAATATTATGTTAGCTATGCTTCTACGCTAAAAGGGAATCTAGCTATTAGAGGCTAACAATACCCTAAGAGTTAGAGATATAGTAAGCTTAGTTGTTCTTATAACGCTATAGGAAAAGTTCAACTTAACGGTACTCGAATATAAGCTGCTTACCTCCTATATAATCTTAAAACCCCTTCTAATAAGTAATAATAGTATTATAATAATAACAGCTCGGAAATAAGTAAAACAGAGAGGATAGAAAAGGATATATAAGCTGTATAGGGCTTATATAGATCCTAAAGAACTGTGGTACTTAAGGATAGGACACCTAGGTCCTAAGGCGCTGCAATTATTAGTAAACTATACTCGGGGTATAAATTTGTTACGGCCTAACAACGGCAATCTAACCGGGATACTACGGCTTAAGTGCTTAGTATATGTCCAATTATACGTAATAAAAGTGGTATCTAGAAGGGAGTTAAGCGGAAAATCTGCTAGACTGTTTTATAGGATTTCCTAGGATCTTTTCGAATTCTCCTAGGGATATATAAGCTATAATAAGATTCTCTTTATAGTAGATAAGTTCAGTAGAAAGGTATAGGCCTTCTAAATAAGAGGTAAAGGATAAGAAAACCTTCTTTAGGTCTTTAAAAGGTTCGACGCCTAGACTAGGCGATAGTATAGGTTATCCGTTTATTTCTTCTGCTATAACGGTAAGACATTAGTTATATCTTTTTAAGGAAAAACCAAGTATAAGAAATAGGCGGATTATAAAGGAATTAGCTTGGAAATCCTGCTGTTATATATCTATAGCCCGATAGGACTTATCAAAAGAAATAGGAAGACCATTGTTAATAAGTTAATAGTAATATAGTTAGGGGTATATCTTTCTAAGGATCTATAGCCTAAGACTATAGAGGCTGTAGTATATCTTTACAACTTGTCTTCTAGGCTTAGGGATAATCCGAGATCCCTAAACGAGAAGCTTCTATTATGGTTTTAGAACTATTTTCGCTTTTATAACCCGGCTGTTATCTGTAAAGCTACGATTGATCTAAGGCCTTAGCTTAGTAGCCTTTATATATACAGATACGCCGGTTATCCCCTTAAGAAGGATAGAGAGAAGGATATACTTCAGAGACTTTATAAGATTCGACTTTAAGCTTATATTAGCTATCTCGTAGGTTATATCGCCACTACGTTATATAGGATATAGGTCCTAGAGCTTAATAGGGTAATTACTACCTAGAATGTTCAGTTTAATAAGATAGTTTTCTATATAGAAAGGGAGGTAGAATCTAAGGCTTAGGCTATCCCTATCTTAAGAGAACTAGCAGACTGGCTAGACAAGCCGATAGAGGAATATAAGTTTGATATTATCCTTAAGATAATATAGAATCTAGATCTTACAGGTCCTATTAGGCTAATAGCTACTAAAGAGAATAAGGAAAAGCTCTTAGCTATAGAACTAGAAGAGCGTTAGTTAGATGCTATTACTAGCTAGGACAAGGTATATACTAATATTACAACCTGACTATTTACCTTAGAGCAAATACCTAAGTCTAGAATACCGAATCTAGATTATACTAGGATCGATAGCTACAGTAATAGAGCAGACTCTCCCTAGAGTATAACTAGAGGAGGAATATAGTCTAAGGGCAAGGTGCATTACTATAGACCGTTAGAAAGATTTAAAGCTAGGGCAGGTATTATAACCTACTAGTATACTAACAATAAGATAACGGATAGACCGTTAGTTGGAGAACCGGACTTTAAAGCCGGGATCTTAGGGGTATATACTGGTAATATATAAGTGCTAGGCGACCTAGCCCCTTAAAGACAAGGTCGGCCCTATAGTAGTAGGAATTAGGTATTTATAGTAGAGCTAGGCCGATATAACCTTCGTTAGTATAATGCTGTACTTAAGAACATCTTTAGTATTCTTAATATAGAGAGAACAGCGGCATTATCGCCACTACTCGTTTTTATAGCCAACTACTTTCCTAATTAGCTAGTAGCTAGCTATAGAAGGGAGTTTAAAATAGTGTATACTATAGTAGCAGGTACTATTCGACATTAGAAACGCCTAATAAAGCGAAAAGAGAAGTAAGAGTTGTAGAAAAAGGACTCGCCAAAGGGCCCTTAGGATAAGAAAGAGTTTATCCTAGGGAAATAGCATAAATTAGAAATGCCGTTAGAGCCTAGGACTTAAAGTAAAGCTATAAAGTCGCCTTTTAAGAAGATATAGAAGTCGGTAGCTTAGACTGAGATTAATTAGCTGCAAAAGCTGCAGACCTATAAGAAAATTCCGAAGGATTAGTATAGGATATAGCCTCTCCTGCTTAAATAGGTACTAAAGTATAAGCTTAATCTAGACAGGATAGTTGTTAGGTTAAAGGCAAGGATTTGCATCTAAAAAGATCTTTAATATCTAGAGTTAGTCGAGTTAACTTATATAGCAATATTAGCTGCTAAGTCCCTTAAATTAAGCATAGCCCTAGCAGTATGTTTTAATCTAGAGATCGACTTATAGGACGTTATAAACGCCTTTTACAATGTACTTTAGGAGTCGTTTAGCCAGGGCCTAGTAATCTATAATCTTTTAGAAAGGTTTAAGGAGCTGGGACTTCTTACTTAGGTCGATAGGGCTCTATATAGGCTTTAAGACTCTCCTCTCCTCTAGTATCTCGAATTCTTAGGCTTTCTTAAAAATCTTAGACTTTAGAAGTCCAAGGAGGAGCTATATCTATTTTATAATACAGATAGATATATCCTCTTAATATTCTATATAGATAACGTAATACTTCTCTATTATCGTTAGTATTAGGACTATACTATAGACCTAAAGGCGAAACTACTGGGCAAATATAAAGTAAAAATTCAGCCGAAGGCGGAATGGTTTCTTAGTATTCGGATTATAAGGGACAGAGTTAACCGCATAATCATGCTGGTTTACAATATATATATTAAGAAGGTAGCTAAGAAGTATAGGCTGCATGGATCCGCTGTTATCCCCCCTATACCACTCCTAACAGTCAGACTTAGCAAGAATAAGGGCTAGGCTATTAAGAAGGAGGTAAAGCTTATGTAAGAACTGGTAGGGACGATACTATATACGGCAATTATAGTCTGTTTAGATATAGCCTTTGCTACATCTTATCTTTCCTACTTCTTAATAAACCTATTAGCCCGATATATTAAGGCTGCTAGGCAGACGATTCGTTATCTATATTATATAAGGTTTCTCGGGATTATATATAGTAGCTACTCTAGTTAGGCCTATATATTTTATATCGCTAGTGATGCCTCCTTTATAGACGACTTAGACTTACAACGATCGTCTTAAGGTTATACAATTATAATATTCGGGGGACTTGTCTAGTAGAATACGTCTTATTAAGCTATAATTACTATATCGATAATAGAAGCAGAGCTTTATAGTCTCTCCCTAGCTATAAAGGAGGCTATAAAGATAAAAAGATTCCTTAAGGACCTAACAGTTAAACTGTCAGTTCTATAGCGGATTTTCTGCAATAATACTTAGACTATTAGGCTAGTAGTTAATAAAGAGGAGCGCATAGCAATAGCGCTCTATTATATTAATATTTAGAATATATAGCTTAAATAAGAGCATGGTAAGGGCAGCTTTATAGTATCCTATATTAAGACAGCTAATATACTAGCTAATAGCCTGACAAAGAATTTGTCAAGGGCAAAGTTCAAGCACTTCTAGGCTATACTAAATCTAAGGGATATATTACGGATTATAGCCGATAATTAAAGAGGGGGGAATTTAATTACTAGCAGACAACTATCTAGTCCACTATAAAACTTATAAAAGAAGCCTACTATAGGGCACTATAGCGCTTAATAGCCTTCTCTAACGTACTAATAGCCTGATCAATCTTAGCTAGTACCTACGATATAGCTAATACGTCTATACAATTCTTATTAAGATAACGTAGTATCGACTATAGAAGAGCCCTAATATATCTACTAATTCCTTATCTAAGGTACTAAGTAAACTTAGCGCTGCTTATACTTAGGAATACTACCTATATAAAAGGATTATTAGCTAGAGACTTGATCGACTAATAGAGAGGCGAAAATACATATCCTAGTCCGATAGACAGGGATAAGAATAAGTATAGGGGCAGAGATAATTCGTAAGACGCTTTTCGCTTATAAGGTAGATCTTTAAATTTCAGCTCTTTATAGAACGCCTAGGGCAGATGCAAAAGAGTAGGCAGAGCAGGCAATATAGGTATTAGCCTACGTAGTAACAATCCGGATAATAGGTCGAGGATAGTATATAACATTTTCGAAATAGCAATAGCCTTACCCGCTATTACCTTCTAGATATAACTATTAATCTAAGTATTGAATTTTAAAACGGATAGATATACTCTGCCAGCCTCTATATTTTTCTTTTTCAAGTCCTAAAGGACCTAGGCAGTCTTCTTAGCCTTAACTAACCTATAATATATATAGTTAGCTTTATAGCAAAATTGTTAGGCCTAGACAGACTTATATAGGACAATAGTAGTAAGATACAGTCTATATTAGAAGATAGTAGTAATAGTAGCCGCTAATATCGTTATACTAAGAAAAGCATTCTCCTATAGTATATCCTTTTAGCAGTAACTGGATATAGGGCTTATAAGATAATAGACAAAGAGGGCCTAGAAGGCTGGATTTTTCGGATTAAGGTGTCTTTGCTTAACCGGAAGTCTAGCCTATAATCTTCTTAGGGCAGCCTAGTATCTTAGAAGCAGGAGTTTCTAGTATAGGCGCTAGGATAGGGCTTAATAGTACGTTGTTACTAACTCTCTTAATATCTAAGGATATAATATAGCTGCTAGTATTATTAGTAAGCCGATAATAGCTAGAATAGAGCTAAGTAAAGTTTAAGGTTAGATCCTAAAGCTGTTTTTATAGGAACACCTGTAATCTTAGCTTTAAGGGAATACTATTATCTAGCTATAGGACACTATAGCTAGTAATAGTAATAATCAGAAAGACTTACCACTCCTTACTCGGGTATAGTAATAGGAAAAAGAGAGCTAGGCAAGAATAGGGGCAGGCTTATAAGAAAACTTTACCTTAAAAAGGTAGTTATAAGAAAGAGAAAAGGAATAGGGCTAGAAGGAATTCTCTATGCTTTTCTTATACCTAAAAAGAGTAGGCCTATAGTAAGCTCTAGAGAAAAAAGGAAAAAGTAGGTTAACCTCGCCGTCGCTATAGTAACTTATAGCAATAAGGTTAACAATCAAGCACGCTTACCTTCTTTTAAAAAAAAAGGCTGCCTATATAGCTAGTAAAAGGGCAGTAGGTAAGGCTACTTAAGATAAAAACTAGTCTTATAACTTATAAATAGGAAAGAGAAGGTAGTAATAGCAAGTAGACTGGTAAGAGTATTATTAACCTAGCGAAGTTTTTACTAGCAAGGTATTTACTAGGTACCTATACTAGGCTTAAGCATATCGCTGTCTCGATATACTTAAGGGGGTATAGAAGTTATAGTTACTATAATCCTATGTTCTATAGGTCAGACTTCCTATAGGATGGCGAATCTAAGGGGGTATATAACGGAATATAGTAACGGTTATAGAGTGACCTATCTAGGACTAGGGCTCTCTATGCTTAGACATCCTAACAAGCTGCTTGTCAGGCTTAGAGACGCCTATATAAGGAGTGGCAGGTCCTGTAGTGAGAAGAAGAGGAACAGGCACATTCACTTCTTCACATCCATCACCTGCTCTTTACGTAACAGTATATAACAAAGGGTAGAGGTAATAGGAAAGTTAAGTTAGAATAGCTCTAGTACTAGGCCTTTAATTGTATTTTCAGGACTACCTCCTTTATCCTCTAGATAGGGGAGGAACGTAACTAAGTATATCTAAGGTATCTTAGTAGTATATATTTAAACTAGCAAAACAAGTATCGCTTGCTTTCTATATAGTAGGAGTATATAGTATAGGGCTCGACTAATTAAGTTTATAGTAAAGAGATAGACTAAGCTATAGATCTATTTAATATAAGCTTTTTAAAGAGTTAGATATATTTAATTTTATAATAGAGGAAAAAGAAGTTTATACTAGGTAGGAACTAGGTATAAGTAATGTTTTATAAAGGTAGGGTAGATATAATATTGCTATAATTATACTATAGTAGCGGACTATATCCTTCCTTTCTTGCCCTATATCTCTTCTCTATCTTATAATCCAATCCCTTTTAAATTCCCCCCTAGATAAAGTCCATCGATAAATTAATAGAAGCTACTAGTAGCTCCTTATATTAATAAAACCAAGGCTTGTCTAATTAGAAGAACAATAACTATACTTTATATCTATTATCTATTGACATACTCCTTAGTACTTTCCCGACTTCTCCTAGAGACTTTAAGTCTATAGTATATTTAGCTAGACTAAGTATTAACATTTTACTACCTAGTATAATTATATATTAACCTTCTACTTAGTTATTTATTAGTAAAAGCCTTATCTAATAGGATTTCCTAGAGTATATCCTTTTAAAGAGAGAAATCCGTCGACTTTATAGACTTATAGGTAACTCTACTCCTTTAATAGCAGGATTATAAGACTTATCTAATTAGATAATAGACTCTACTAGAAACTAGCTTTAAGAAGCTAGACCCTCTTTTTCCTTTTATAACCTCTCTTCCCTGGTTCCTCCTTAAGCAGAATCTTTCCTACTACTACTCTCTAGCAGTATATCGGAAATAGAAACTAGTAACTAGAACCAGTTAGGTACTATAGTTAGAATATTGACTAACGCTCTTTATCGGTTAAATCCTATATGGAATATCAGCTTCCTATCTATTCAATCTAAAGGGCTTAGTAGATAATTCTATAGTACTAATATTATAGATTACTTACAAGCTTTCGACAATGCTTATAAGGACTATAGTATAGTAACTAATATTAAGAAGTTTACCTAGTAGAAAAGGTAGTATAATTCTAACTAACATTGTAAAGTTACCTCTATAATTAAGGATAAAGGAGTAACAATATAGTAAGAACTCTATAGGATAATGCTTAAGTATTAGAAGGCTTTCGACCCTAAGGTGTTAGAGGATCCTATTAAGCAGCTTAACCACTTCTATAAGTATACTATCTTGAATATCTTAGCTATATAGATTAAACAGGCTATAAAAGAACTTTATACTATAATTACCTGGATACTAGCTGCTAAATTAGCACCTATTTGGAAAGATGCCCCTTAATGCTTTTAGGAAAAATTGCCTAAGGATTACTAATACTTGCTTGTTTAAGGACACTGCCTGAGAGGCGCTATGCCTATATAGGACTTATATAAAGCTACCTAGGACGACTTCTAATCCCTAGTATTAGCGGTTTTATTTAAAGGATTTATCTACTAAGAAGTACTTATTTAGATCGAACTACTAAGCTAAGATGTCTGTTTAAATAAGAGTAATAATAATAGTAGGGAGACTAATCTCCTTTTAGCTAAAGTCAAAAAGCCTTTTTCTTCTATCTCTTCTTGAAACTTCTTACCTAAGTCGACTAAGTCCGCTTAAGTAAGTAAGAACTAGGTCTTATTCTCTAATTAAAGGAGTACTAGCTAGGAATCGGTTAAGATCATCCTAAAGCCGCTAACGGTTAAGGAAATATAGTTTAATTAACTTACTAATACCTAGAAGATAATAATAAAGCTTTATACTACTAACCTTTTATAGAAGTAAGGTAATAAGGTAACTAAAAGGGCTGTTTAAGACCTATATAATCAGATAGCCTTACTTAGAATCTCGCTAAACGAGATAGACCCTATAGTAAAATCGGTTATACGCTTAAGAGATAAGCTAAACAACTTACCGAGCTTTATAACCAACGTTAATCAGATAGTATACCTAAGAGAGGAATAAGACATAGCTAAACGGAAAAGGTATTATAAACCCTAATACTACTACCCTTATCTAGATAAACAAGTCGATCTTCCTTTACTTATAGTATATACTTTGCTTGAGAATATAAAGCTGGGTAAAGTCAATAGTTACACTAGTAGGCCTTTTCGCTCTAACACTGATCAAAGGTATAAGGCTCTTAAAGAGATCCATTGCTACTAGTATAGTCAATAGCACTATATTAGCTTATATAATCTGATAAAGGCTAATAACAAACTTAGGCTTAGGTATATATTTAGGGCAAACGCTTACCTTAGTTAGAAAATCCATAGAGAAGACCTACCTTATAACCTATACTAGATCAACCTAGTCCTGGTAATAAAGGCCTACAAGGAAGGCGCCCTTTTCTACCTTATTTAAGCGCTTTACAAGGTATATAATACTAAGTTCCGCCCTACTTATCTACAATAGAAGCGTAATTATAAGACTAAGTATAATAAGGCTTTCGAACCCTTTTTCGACTCTCTCTCTATGCCGAGCTATACTTATGCCTAGCTAGAGGAAGAGCAAGTCGAGATACGTTTTCTTCTAACAGAAGAAGGGAGGAAAAGCCGGCTTCTTGATATTACTTCTTACAGTATTAGGCCTATTACGTCTCCTTTATCCTCTTCTACTTATAGCTCTTCTATATAAGGGGAGAACATATTTATAGCTCTAATAGTATAAACCGGAGTCTATTACTTACTACTACCAGCACCTAGTATTATATCTTTTCTATTATAGGTAGTTGACCCTATAGAGGTCTCTAATCTAGATCTAAGTCTTTAAGGTCTATTTAGAGGGGAGGTTAATAATAAAGAAGCTAAATCTATAGCTTGTACGATAGAGGTCCCTAGTTAGGTTTCGGATTTTCTTAATATAGTATAGCGCTAGGAGCCAGACGTTTTCTTTTTAAAGCCCCTAAAGGACGTAGCTTACTTCTTATAAGATTTACTCTCTACTTAGATAGGCTCCAAGCTTTACAGCAGTCTTTATAGTAATAATACTGTCGATATTTTACTAATACTATAAAATATAATTGCGAAAGCGAACGACGTGTTTAGTAACGAGGTAACGTAGCTAGCTATAGCCAAAGCTTTAAATACGGCTTTTTAAAGTCGGAAGCAGCTATAACTAGAAAGCAACAACGATGAGCCACTAAGGGCAGGTCCCTTCTATACTCCTCTGTCTAATTAGGTAGAGACTCCTACAACTAGTAGCCTATCTATATAAGTAAGAGAAGAACCTTCTTATAAGATTAAAGCTACTGATATTTGCCGAGGAATGCTCTAGAAAATGCTCGACAGAAAATATAGTCTTTTAAATAAGAAGGCCCTTAACCTAATAGGAGGCTAGAGCCTACTTTCTAAGATTATACGT
This sequence comes from Phyllachora maydis, assembly GCA_029339225.1. NCBI lineage: Eukaryota > Fungi > Ascomycota > Sordariomycetes > Phyllachorales > Phyllachoraceae > Phyllachora > Phyllachora maydis. Next base: position 6,175,553 of record JAQQPM010000002.1, read on the forward strand.
AAGTAGGTCTCTAAAGGTATTAGGATTATTAAGGAAACAGCTATACTAGATAGCTCTAGCTTAGATAATACTCTCTCTACTTCTGCTTTAGCTCTAGTGTTAGGTTAGGTAGGCCTAGCTCTATTTAGGCGTCTATAAGGTTGCCTATCTAAGCAATAGGAGATAGTAAAGACAAATGTCGTTTCTCTAGTCAAGCCTATAAGGGAGTCTTAGATAGCCTAGTTCCTAGATATAGGGGATGGCTATTGTATAATCAGGTTACTATAAGACTTTAGTACCCTAAATATCGACTCTATTGTTATAGCGAAAAATACAGTTTCTAGTAAGATTGTTAATAGCAATCTAATAATATAGACCAATAGAGCTTCTCTTATTTAAGGAGTAACTAAGTTCTATTCTTTACCCTAGATTTTTCTAACAGCCCTTTACAACGGTGGCCTACAGCTATACGTACTTCTAGACAGCAGATCGGAGTATAGCCTTATCTCCCTTAAGGTTATAAACCACCTTAACCTTATAATTATAAAAACTAAGATACAGTCCTATAGTTTATAGGGCGATTTATAATCTCTCTAAGGGGAGGTCCTAGTACCTCTCTATATCTAAGGTTATAGGGCCCTAGTCTACTGCTACGTCTCTTCTAACAATAGGTCTAACAAGGCTTATAATATCCTATAAGGGATGCCTTTCTAAAAGGACTATAAGGTAATTTATAGTCTTGGCGGTCCTAATATAGTATAGATAACTTTCTAGAACTAGGAATTTATTACTCGCCTTGCCCCTTTAGATATCGCCAGAGCCCTTTATACTGTTAAATAGGATTCCTCTATATAGAGGGGGGATGCTGTCGAATCCCCGTCTACTAGTTACTAGGATAGCCTATTCACTTTATAAGGATAGGTAAATAAGGCTGATAAAGTCCCTAACTAGGTACTTACTTTAGAAGATAATAATAAGGTCCTAGGAGATCGGCTTAACGATAAAACTATTGCTAATATTTTATATACTTCCTTTAAACAGGAGTCTAGCGTTGAGCGTTTAGATAGAAGGGGTTTAGAGCGGGTTATTAGTGTTTAGAGTTTTCCTTATATTAGAATAGTTCTTTCTAATTCTTTCTTTCCTTTAGGGATAGCTCTTAGTCTATCTCCTTTCTCTATTTAGTCTAGAAATCCCTCTGTCCTTTAATCTTTTACTATATATAAGCCTGCTAGAAAGAAGGTTTACCCTATTAACAATATCTTATCTAATAGGTTAGTACTAGAAGGAATCGTCGACTAGAAGCCTGCTAAGTTGTTGCTAGCTAAAGAAAAGGCAACTCCTAGGTATAAGTACAATTAATAGGTTTTTCTATGATTTTCGGATTTACCTTGCGGTTCTTAACTTATACCTAATCGGTTAAAGGGCTTAAAGGACAATATAAACCTAGCTCTCTAGCTCTCTAAGGATAAATTCGACTTGTTCGCCTATATACTCTTTAATAGAGAACAAGCCCTTATATAGGAATTCAAGGACCTTAGTTGTATCGATCTATCGATTGTTCCGCCTTAGTATATTAAGACTATCCCTTATTCCGCCTAGCAAGCTAAATATATACCTATAGGTAAGGCGATAATTCCGGCATATATGGATATCCTAAAGAAGCAAAAGGCCAAGAGGATCCTAGAAGACGCCTATAGAGCCTACTAAAACAACTAGTTCCTTATTTAGAAGAAGAATAGTAAGTACTGCCTAATTAACAATACTTAGCGATATAATACCATTACTATTCAGAACGCCTTTATTCTACCGAATATAGAGGAATTCTTAGAGGACTTTTCTAGCTATATAATTATATCTATACTTAATCTGTTTTCCAGTTATAACAACATTATACTAGATAAGAAGAGTCAGGATCTTACAACGTTTGCCAGTCTAATCGGTCTACTACGCCTAACTATACTTCTTTAAGGCAGTATAAATTCAGTTGCCCAGTTTATACGTATAATATATAGGATCTTCTACGACTTAATACCCTAGATTTACCAAGCTTTCCTAGATAATATTAGTATAAAAGGACTAAAGACTCGATATAATAATGCCCTAATTATACCTAGAATTCGACAATTTATAGTAGAACAGGTCTAGAACTATAACTAAGTCTTACTTAATGCTTAGCTAGCAAGAGCCTATATCGCTATAGTTAAGTCCTAGTTCTTAGTCTTAGAGGCTATCGTTATAGGCTATAAGTATACGCTAGATAGCTGCTTGCCTAACAACGCTAAGATCCAAAAGATTTATAAATAGTTAACCCTAAAGTCTCTTTCTAAAGTCCGCTCTTTTCTTAGTATCGCTGGTTTCTACTGTATTTAGGTCCCCTATTTTAGCCATATTACCTACCTACTCTTTAATCTAGCAAAGAAGAATGCAACATAGGTATAAACGTCAAATTACTAGTATACCTTTACTTATCTTAGTTTCCTTATTACCTCTATGCCCTATCTTGTACTACTTACCTATAGGAACAACTACTATAGCAAAATCTACCTTATAGTTAATGCCTCTCTAGACAGATAGAGAGTAGTCCTAGAATAAAAGGGCCTAGACGGTAAATAGTACCCTTATCGATTTAAGTCTAGTATCTAGTCTCTAGCTAAGTAGCGCTATAATACAACTAAGCGCAAGCTCTAGGGTCTTCTTTACAGTTTAAAGCAGTTTCGACAGTACCTTTATAGTATAAGGTTTATAATTAAGACAGATACTTAGGTCTTAGTCTATCAGATAAACGGCTTAGCTAGTAATATACCTGGCACCCTTATAATACGCTAGATAGCCTAGATTCAACTTTTCGATTTTAAGATTCGGTATATTCTAGGATCGAAAAACACTGCTATAGATACCCTTAGCAGGCGACCCTCAACTTAAGCTAATATTAAAGAGAAGGCCTATAAGGAAGATATAAACGACTTTATTAATGCTTGGATTTTCACCTTAACTCTTAAAAAGGATATACTTAAGGGTAATTAGCCTAAAGAGTACTAGAAGTATACTGTCTATCTAATTATACTTTAAATGCCAGATTACCTAGTTCGCCATAGCAATAGGGTTAACTTTAAGCATTAAGCCCTTAAGTTTTTAGTCTGTAATAGGATGCTGTTTTTACACCCTACTTATAAGCGTAATTGCCCCTACCTTATAATCATAGATAGTAAGAAATAACGGCATATCTAGTTTGTGACGGAACATGGTGACGGTCATGGAGTAACCCATCTAGGACTGGGGCTCTCTATACTTAGACATCCTAACAAGCTGCTTGTTAGGCTTAGAGGCGCCTATATAAGGAGTGGCAGGTCCTGTAGTAAGAAGAAGAACAGGTATATTTACTTCTTTATATCCATCACCTGCTCTTTACGTAACAGTTATAAGCCCGGTACTAGTATTATTAACTTAACCAACTATATATAATACGTATTAAGCCCTCCTATTATTATTACTACTCTATTATCCTCCTCTTAACTCCCTACTTAAGATATCAATAACCCTAAATTTAGTATATTCGATATCTGTTATCCTAAAAGGCCTATTAACATAGATAGCCTAGCGTCTTAACGTATAGATACTAGCTTTAGCCTTTGGAATTTAGAAAGATATTAATCCAGACTTGACATCTACTCTAGCAGACGTAGAAATTCTTGACCTAGGATAGGAAGAATAGGCTTATTAAGCTAATTCTAAGTAGGCGGCCTAGTACAACAAGACTATCGCATATTATTAAGAGAAAATTCAACTTCTTAGTACTTCGACTTAGGATATAGCCTTAGCACCTCCCCTACTAGTTCGGCCGACCCTTATCACCCTATACAACTTAGAAGAAGCATATAGGACTTACCTCCTGATATAATAGTCTAAAAGGGCTACTACCAAGCTAAAGGAGGCAAATTACCTAAAGTTTCTAAACTAGATTCTTTAGTCTATAGATTATAACATTAGGGAGATAGCTATTCGGTTATATCAGTTATTAAAGTAGGGATAAGGGTCAGAATAGTACTGGAATCTTCGGCCTCTTATATAAGCTCTAAAGAAAGATAACACTCTATTAGACTTAGCTAAGAAAGTCTAGATTAAATCTTAGTATAAGGCGGTACTTAGATAGGCTAAGAATAGCCAAACTAGGCTAATCTACTAGCATAAGGACTAGTAGAAATTTTACTAGGTTGCGCTAATTAAGAGGATTCTAGCTATTATAGGCGTTACCGCTATTAGAAGAGTTCTTTAAGCCCTAGTAGCAAGGCTAACTCTATAATAGGCTAATAGTTAGCTCTAACAGATTATTCTAGTCAAAGCAACTAGCTAAGCAAGTCCACTTATACTAGAGATTATTAACAGGACCCTTCTTAGCCTTATAACGGAATCTCAGTAGTAACAAGCCTATAAAAATCCAGCTAGAGTATACTCTACCTTTACTTAACTTTCTAACGATAAGAACCCGCCGCCTACTCTACACTTTAATTAAAAAAGAGGCTAAAGATAGCCTTAAGGATAGTATACCTAGGATAGTCAGGGTGGAAATCGTTAAGGATCCTGAAATAGGGGCTACTAATGCCCTTATCTACCTCTTCCTTACACCTACCTCTAGAAACCTAAAGATTATAGAAGAGTTAAGCTATTATATATAAGATCTATAAGATAAAGAATTACTTTATCTATAAAGGAGTAACAATTTATTTGAAATCTCGTCTATTAGGATCCCTAGTAGGCTGACCTCTGTATAACCCTAGAATCAAAAGGATAGTTAAAGGGTAAGGGGCCGGATATAAAGAAGCTGCAGGTTCTAAAGTCCTTTAGTACTTAAGGATAGGATCGTTAGCTAGATAAAGTTTTTAGGAGTTCTTAGTTATTACCTTAACTTAAAAATCAAAGTTAGAATTTTTTTAATATACCTCTCTTCAACCCTACCCTATTTACCGCTACCCTAGGTATAGTCTATAGGGTATTTAGCACTTAGAACCCTACTTATTATCCTCTCTTAGACAGTACCCTCCTAGATAACTATATAGCAGTTTATATAGTCAACTGTAAAGATCTACTTAACTATAGGACATTTAAGCCGTCTACCCCTAACACTATTATAGGGGTAGGCTCGACAATATTACCCATTTCTAGAACAGGACGCCGGACTCTAAGAAAGATTTTTCAGGATAACAAGGGCAATAAAACAGTAGACTTAATTCTTTAAAACGTAGCTATTATAGAGGGATTTCATACTAATATTATATCAGCCACGCTTCTACGCCGAAAGGGAATCTGGCTATCAGGGGCTAATAATACCCTAAGAGTTAGAGATATAGCAAGCTCGGTTATTCTTATAACGCTATAGGAAAAGTTCAACTTAATAGTACTTGAATATAAGCCGCTTACCTCCTATATAGTCTTAAAACCCCTCCTAACAAGTAACAACAGCATTATAATAATAACAGCTTAGAAACAAGTAAAACAGAGAGGATAGAAAAGGACGTATAAGCTATATAGGGCTTATACAGATCCTAAAGAACTATAGCACTTAAGGACAGGACACCTAGGTCCTAAGGCACTATAATTGTTAGTAAACTACACTTAGGGTATGAATTTATTACAGCCTAATAACGGCAATCTAACTAGGATACTACGGCTTAAGTGCTTAGTATATGCCCAGTTATACGTAATAAAAGTGGTATCTAGGAGAAAGTTAAGTAGAAAATCTACTAGACTGTTTTATAGGATCGCCTAGGATCTTTTCGAATTCTCCTAGGGATATATAGGCTATAATAGGATTCTCTTTATAGTAGATAAGTTTAGTAGAAAGGTATAGGCCTTCTAGATAAGAGGTAAAGGACAAAAAAACCTTCTTTAGGTCTTTAAGAGGTTCGACGCCTAGACTAGGCAATAGTATAGGTTATCCGTTTGTTTCTTCTACTATAACGGTAAGACATTAGTTATATCTTCTTAAGGAAAAACCAAGTATAAGAAATAGGCAGATTATAAAGGAATTAGCTTGGAAATCCTGCTATTATATATATATAGCCTAATAGGACTTGTCGAAAGAAATAGAAAGACTATCGTTAACAAGTTAATAGCAATACAGTTAGGGGTATATCTTTCTAAGGATCTATAGCCTAAGACTGTAGAGGCTGCGGTATATCTTTATAACTTGTCTCCTAGGCTTAGAGATCATCCGAGATCCCTAAACGAGAAGCTTCTGTTATGGTTTTAGAACTATTTTCGCTTTTACAACCTGGCTATCATCTGCAAAGCTACGATTGATCTAAGGCCTTAGCTTAGTAGCCTTTATATATATAGATACGCCGGTTATCCCCTTAAGAAGGACAGAAAGAAGGACATACTTTAGAGACTTTATAAGATTCGACCTTAAGCTTATATTAGCTATCTTATAGGTTATATCGCCACTATATTATATAGGATATAGGTCCTAGAGCTTAATAGGGTAATTACTACCTAGAATGTTCAGTTTGATAAGACAGTTTTCTATATAGGAAGGAAGGTAGAATCTAAGGCTTAGGCTATCCCTGTTTTAAGAGAACTAGTAGACTAGCTAGACAAGCCGGCAGAAGAATATAAGTTTAATACTATCCTTAAAACAATATAGAATCTAGATCTTATAGGTCCTATTAGGCTAACAGCTACTAGAGAGAATAAGGAAAAGCTCTTAACTATAGAGCTAGAAGAGCGTTAGTTAAATGCCATTACTAGCTAGGACAAGGTATATACTAATATCACAATCAGACTATTTACCCTAGAGTAAATACCTAAGCCTGGAATGCCGAATCTAGATTATACTAGGATCGACGGCCATAGTAATAGAGCAGACTCTCCCTAGAGCATAACTAGAGGAGGAACATAGTCTAAGGGTAAGGTATATCGCTATAGACCATTAGAAGGATTTAAAGCTAGGGCAGGTATTATAACCTACTAGCATACCGACAATAAGACGATAGACAGACTATTAGTCAGAGAACCGGACTCTAAAGCCAGGATCTTAGGGGTATATACTAGTAATATGTAAGTACTAGGCGACCTAGCCCCTTAAAGACAAGGTCAGCCCTATAGCAGTAGGAATTAGGTATTTACAGTAGAGCCAGGCCGATATAACCTTCGTCATTATAATGCTATACTCGAGAATATCTTTAGTATTCTTAACATAGAGAGAACGACGGCATTATCGCTACTACTCGTTTTCATGGCTAACTACTTTCCTAATTAGCTAGCAGCTAGCTATAGAAGGGAGTTTAAAATAGTATATGCTATAGTAGTAGGCGCTATTCGATATTAGAAATGCCTAATAAAGCGAAAAGAGAAGCGAGAGTCGTAGAAAAAGGACTTGCCAAAGGGCCCTTAGGATAAGAAAGAGTTTGTCCTAGAGAAATAGCACAAATTAGAAATACCGCCAGAGCCTAGAACTTAGAGTAAAGCTATAAAGTCGCCTTTTAAGAAGATATAGAAGTCTATAGCTTAGGCTAAGATTAATCAGCTATAAAAGCTATAGACCTATAAGAAAATTCCGAAGGATTAGTATAGGATATAGCCTCTCCCGCTCAAATAAGTACTAAAATATAAGCTTAATCTAGATAGGATGGTTATCAGGCTAAAGGCAAGGATTTATATCCAAGGAGATCTTTAATATCTAGAGTTAGTCAAGTTAACTTATATAGTAATATTAGCTGTCAAGTCCCTTAGAGTAAGTATAGCCCTAGCAGCGTATTTTGATCTAGAGATCGACTTATAAGACATTATAAACGCCTTCTATAATATACTCCAGGAGTCGTTTAGCCAGGGCCTAGTAATCTACAATCTTCTAAAAGGGTTTAAGGAGCTAGGACTTCTTACTTAGGTTAATAGGGCTCTATACGGGCTTTAAGACTCTCCTCTCCTTTAATATCTTGAATTCTTAGGCTTTCTTAAAAATCTTAGACTTTAGAAGTCTAAGAAGAAGCTATATCTATTTTACAATACAGATAGACGTATCCTCTTGATATTCTATATAGATAACGTAATGCTTCTCTATCATCATTAGCATTAGGACTATACTATAGACCTAAAGGCAAAACTACTAGGCAAATATAAAGCAAAAATTCAGCCTAAGGCGGAATGGTTTCTCGGTATTTGGATTATAAGGGATAGAGTCAACCGTACGATTATGCTGGTTCACGATACATATATTAAGAAGGCGGCTAAGAAGTATAGGCTAGATAGATCCGCTATTATTCCCCTTATACCACTCCTAACAGTCGGACTTAGCAAGAATAAGGGCCAGGCTACTAAGAAGAAGGTAAAGCTTATATAAGAACTAGTAGGGACGATACTATATACGGCAATTATAGTCCGTCTAGATATAGCCTTTACTGCATTATATCTTTCCCGCTTCTTAACAAACCTGTTAGCCCGATATATCAAGGCTGCTAGACAGACAATCCGGTATCTATATCACACAAGGTTTCTCAGGATTATATATAGTAGCTACTCTAGTCAGGCCTATATACTTTATATCGCTAGTAACGCCTCCTTTACAGATAACTTAGACTTACAACGATCGTCTTAAGGTTATACAATTATAATATTCAGGGGACTTATCCAGTAGAATATGTCTCGTTAAGCTATAGTTACTATATTAACGATAGAAGTAGAGCTTTATAGTCTCTCCCTGGCTACAAAGGAGGCTATAAGGATGAAAAGATTCCTTAAGGACCTAACAGTTAAACTGTCAGTTCTATAGCGGATTTTCTGCAATAATACTCAGACTATTAGGCTAGTAGTTAATAAAAGGGAGCATATAGCAATAGCGCTCTATCATATTGATATTTAGAATATATAGCTTAAACAAGAGCATAGTAAGGGCAGCTTTATAGTATCCTATATTAAGATAGCTAATATACTAGCCAACAGCCTAACAAAGAATTTGTTAAAGGTAAAGTTCAAGCACTTCCAGGCTATGCTGAATCTAAGAGACGTATTATAGATTATAGCTAATAATTAAAGAGAGGGAAATTCAATTACTAGTAGATAACTATCTAGTCCGCCGTAAAACTTATAAAAGAAGCCTACTATAGGGCGCTATAGCGCTCGATAGCCTTCTCTAACGCGCTGATAGCCCGATCAATCTTAGCCAGCACCTGTAATATAGCCGATATATCTATATAATTCTTATTAAAATAACATAGCATTAACCGTAGAAGAGCCCTAATATATCTACCAATTCCTTATCTAAGGTACTAAGTAAACTTAGCGCTACTTATACTAAGGAACGCTACCTATATAAAAGGATTGTCAGCTAGAGACTCGATCGACTAATAAAGAGGCAAAAACACATATCCTAGTCTAACAGACAGGGATAGAGACAGGTATAGGGGCAGAGACAATTCGCAAGACGCTTTTCGCTTATAAGCCGGATCTTTAAATTTCAGCTCCTTGCGGAACGCCTAGGGCGGATATAAAGGAGTAGGTAGAGCGGGTAATATAGGTATTAGCCTATATAGTAACAATCCGAACAATAGGTTAAGGATAGCGTATAACATTTTCAAAATAGTAGCGGCCTTGCCTACCATTACCTCCTAGATATAACTATTAGTCTAAGTATTGAATTTTAAAATAGATAGACGTACTCTACCAGCCTCTATATTTTTCTTTTTCAAGTCCTAAAGGACCTAGGCAGTCTTCTTAGCCTTGACCAACCTATAATATATATAGTTAGCTTTATAGTAAAATTGTTAGGCCTAGATAGACTTACATAGGACAATAGTAGTAAGACACAGTCTATATTAAAAGATAGTAGTAATAGCAGCTACTAGTATCGTTATACTAAGAAAAGCATTCTCCTATAGTATATCCCTTTAGCAGCGACCGGACATAGGGCTTATAAGATAGTAGATAAAAAGGGCCTAGAAGGCTGGATTTTTCAGATTAAGGCCTCTTTGCTTAACTAGGAGTCTGGCCTATAATCTTCTTAGAGCAGCCTAGTATCTTAGGAGCAGGAGTTTCCGACATAGGCGCTAGGACAGGGCTTAATAGTATACCGTTACTAACTCTCTTAACATCTAAGGATATAACATAGCTACTAGCATTATTAGCAAGCCAATAACAGCTAGAACAGAGCTAAGTAAAGTTTAAGGTTAGATCCTAGAGCTATTTTTATAAGGACGCCTATAATCTTAGCTTTAAAAGAACACTATTATCTAGCTATAAGATGCTACAGCTAGTAATAGTAATAATCAGGAAGACTTACTACTCCTTGCTCAGGTATAATAATAGGAAAAAGAGAGCTAGGCGAGAATAGGGGCAGGCTTATAAGAAAACTTTACCTTAAAAAGGTAGTTATAAGGAAGAGAAAACAGGGCTAGAAGGAATTCTCTACACTCTTCTTATACCTAAAAAGAGTAGGCCTACAGTAAGCTCTAGAAAAAAGAGGAAAAAGCAGGTTAACCTTGCTATCGCTATAGTAACTTATAGCAGTAAGGTTGACAATCAAGTACACTTACCTTCTTTTGGAAAAAAGGCTACCTATATAGCCAGTAAGAGGGCAGTAGGTAAGGCTACTTAGGACAAAAACTAGTCCTATAACTTACAAATAGGAAAGAGAAGGTAGTAACAGCAAGTAGACTAGCAAGAGTATTATTAACCTAGCGAAGTTTTCGCAGACAAGGTGTTTACTAGGTACCTATACTAGGCTTAAGCATATCGCTATCTCGATATACTTAAGGGGGTATAGGAGTTATAGTCACTATAATCCTACGTTCTATAGGTCAGACTCCCTATAGGATGGCGAATCTAAGGGGGTATATAACGGAACATAGTGACGGTTATAGAGTAACCTATCTAGGACTAGGGCTCTCTATGCTTAGACATCCTAACAAGCTGCTTGTCAGGCTCAGAGGCGCCTATATAAGTAGTGGCAGGTCCCGTAGTAAGAAGAAGAACAGGCACATTCACTTCTTCACATCCATCACCTGCTCTTTACGTGACATAGTTAACTTGCTACGACAAAATAGGATACTATAGAAAGGACACTTCTTACTATTAGATTACCTAACTATATTAGTAGCTAATAATCTATTCAGATCTTATTAACTAGTACTATTACTATAAGGTTTGTTAGAAGATTTGCCTATCCTGGTACAAGGAAGAAGCCTAGTTTACTACGCCTTCTTTAACCCTATTTCTTAAGGTCTACTTTAATATCCAGTTTTTTAAGGGCAAGTATAATGCTATAATCGAGGTAAGAGATAACCTTACTGGCTATATAGAGGCTGCTATCCTTAGTAGAGTTAATTCGGCTTTAGTTTAGACTTTTATACTTTAGCATATGTTTTTAAAATACGGTTTTCCCCTGATTATAGTTATTAATAGCAGTTCTGAGTTTAAAGGTATGGTTAAAGCATCCCTAAAAACTATTAGAGTTAAGCGAATTACCAGCTTATCCTACAACTTAAAAGCTAATAGTATTAATAAGGTAGGTTACCTACTAATTGCAACTATGCTTGCTATAATTATAGAGATAATAAGGACGGATTAGAAAAAGTCCCTATACTTTGTTCTTTAGGTTAACTATACCTTAATTCGTTCCTCTTTTAGTGTCTTGCCTTATTTCACGCTTTTTAATTAAGACCTAGTTACTAAGATTAAGCTTAATATCCCTTCCTAACGTTTAATCAGATAGAAGCAAGTCTAGGCTAGGGTTTATTAACCTAGAAAGCTAGCCGATATAAAGGCTACTTTAGATCTGTTTATAAAGTAAGTTGAATCTATTATAGATATAGAGCTTACCTGGATAGAGCTGTAGGATAAGGTATCTAAGGCCTATAAAAGCGCTGCTAAAGCGAGAAATTACACGTTATTTAGGAAGTTACGCCTAGATTAGTTGGAAATCCACCCTAGTAATTTGGTCCTTATTTATAATAAGGTTAGGCAGATCGATATAAGTTGCTAGCGCAAGCTATCCTTCTAGTAGAAAGGCCTTTTTCAAGTCTTATAGAAGAGTTCTAAGAAGGCTTACCAGCTAGAAACCTTAGATAGGATCAAGCTTAAGTAGACTTTTCCACTAACCATAGTAAAGAAGTTCTTCTAATTAGACAGTATATTTATTTATAATCTAAATAGACCGTAACTAGGGGACAATTCCTAGCTAGAACGGTTTAGTAAGGATAACATTATAAGGCTAGGTATTAAGGATCCTAATAGGCTTAGTAATCTAGTTAGAGGAGGAGGACCGTTAATATAGGGAAGAAAAGCAGGTCTTAAAGGTACTTCCTAGGCAACTTAATTTGTACTAAGTTTTCGGACTATTTAACTTAGGCTGGGTTTTCGTTAAAGGAGAGGTAGTATAAGTTCTTTTATATACTTACCTTTTTCTTACGCCTTTTTCCCCTGTTTATAGGAATGGTTTGTTCTTTTCTTTTTTTTCCCTGGCTCTTTGCTATACAAGTATGTATATGCCGGCGAAGGGGGGGTATATGCTATACCATATAGTGTTCCCTCGATTTAAGTGTTTAAGTCGTCTATTTTGCCTGGTTATAGGTCGAAGATTTTATTTTATATTGTTTCGTTTCGTTTTATTTCAGCTCTTTTCTTCTTACGAAATAAAAGCTCTATTTATAGCTTATATATCTGGTTAAAAGGAGGAGCATATTTAGCGTTAACAGATCCTATTACTTGGCTAACCGACTACCCTAATAACCCTCGACACCTACGCTAACCTATTTTCTAGACTACTACCTAGCTTACCCTTCTAATTACTTAGTATAGTATATATTAACTACTAGATTAACCAACTTCCGCTTAACCTGTAATTGCTATACCTTATAAACGGTTTTCTTATCCTATTAGTTGACAATTATATCCTTAGCGCGAAAGTTGCTCGGATTGAACTAGCGTAGAGCTATTACCTTTTCGGCCTATTCAGACGCCTAAAGTGGCTATTTATCGTAGGAAGAGTCGATATATACCTTTAAGTATTTCTTATCCTAGAAAATGCAGTTCCTATAAACATTATAGTCGACTTCTAGAACCGAGATATAGCAGATAAATAGCTAAGCTACGTTTAGATAAGGACTATTAGTATTATGCTAGTTAGGCAAACTTAATCGAAATTGGGTTTCGTTATATTCCTTATAGTTTACTATATTACTACCTACTATATTAGCTCTAATCAGACGTCTAGATATAAGCTTGAATATACTAATAGCTAAACTCTTAGATAAAGAGACCTTAGACCTGGTATAGTCGGTTACTATAAATTTCTTAGATATACTTACCTAGAAAGTCTAATCTAAAATGCTTAATAGTAATAGGGGATTAACGTCTAACTATAGAGAAAGAGTAGTTAAAATGGATAATAGTAGGATCCTAACTACTTTCTACTAGCTAAGTAGAAGATAGACAGTTAAGTAGACTAGGTTCTAGACCTAGAGATATATACCGTTAATAAGTATTAGCCAGTTCCTCTTTAAAAACCTAGATCTGAAATATACTATGTCTAATTATAGCTAGGTTTGACAGTAGGTGCTATATATGATTAACAAAGTTATAGAACTTTGTATTATCGACTACCTTCTAGATTACCTACTTTAGGAAGATATAGAATCTTCTAGGATTAGTAGGGAAAGTAGTTACCTAAGTTTCAGGCACCTAGAATGCCTTAAGACGAATCGGACATACTATCTAGCTTATAGGAGCTTTCTTAATAAGAGTATTAGAAGATATCCCTATATAGATAAGATTAAGTTAGAAGGTTAAGTCCTAAAAGAGAATAAAGTCGGTTTATTAAGGTTAGAAAAGTTTTTATAGGAGAAAGAGAGGAAGAAAGGTAGGTCTTTATACCTAAAGAAGCTACCTACGCTAGTCCTAATTCTAATTAGAAGAGGTTAATAAAACCTAAGTAAACCTAATTATACTATACCGACTTTTAGGGGCTGTTTACTAATAAAAAGAATTGGATAGAAGCCCTAAGTGCCGATAAAGGAGTAAATAGCTTGCTTAATAGTAGGAAAGAATTTTCACGTACCTTCCTCCCCCAAAAGGACTTACCCTATATTAGGACCTACCCCCCCCTACTCTTTAGATTTTTCTCTCTCTAACTTCTCTAGTATAACCTTCTTAGACCTTTACCTTTTCTAAGATCTTTTTCTTAGTACTCTTAGTAGAAAAATTCTAGCCCTAACCCTAACTTCCTTTAAGCGATTTTACTTATTATTTCTACCTTCCCTCTAAAATTATATAAGATTAAGATACCTCTAAAGAAGGGATCTAGTAAGCAGGCTCTGCCCTAGATAAACTTAGATTTAAAAGAGGTTCTCTAAAAAGAGCAGTATCACCGTATAGTTAGTAGGCCGGCATATAGTAAGGATAAGGACAAGCTTACACTAGTAAACGCCCTAACAATTCTCCTATTAACTCTACAAAGACTATGGTCGTTGCCTTATAAGCTTTACTCTTTACTATATAAGGTACAGTTCTCTCTGTATAAGCTACGATTAACTCTGTATAAACCCTAGTCTTCCTTATAAAAGTTATAGGGCACCCTAAGCAAATTTAAGTACTTGTCTGTAAAAGGCAAAGATAACGTAATTTCGATTTTCTTAAGTAATGTCCCTTAAATCAAGCCGCCTATATCTGATCTAGTTAAGTCCTTAATAAAGCGCTTTAACAGGCCTAGCTATATATACTCCTATTTAACTTTTAAAGATTTCGAAGTACTTAGAAAGGAGACTAATAAGTATAGTATTACTAAAGATATTAATAACGTTACTAACCGCCGTACTCTACTTAGTAGTAACTACTTTAAGCTAATAGGCAAGATTGCTTTTTACCTAAAGTAGTATATTATAAGGGATAGCCGGCCGGACTTCTTTAATAAGATAACTGTTAATAAGGAGGATTTTAACCGTTGCTTCTCTAGGATAGCTAGTTAAGTTGCTATAATTATAAGAGAGAAGGTCCTAGGTTAAGATCTCTAATTAGTTTTAGCTATCCTATATAATATATATAGGATATAGCTAGAACAAGCCTGGATAACCGATAACTATATTAACGGTATGCTTAGATAGACCCTATATACGTTTAAAAGATACGTTTTTATTACGCTATACTTAACAGCTTCGACTCTTAATAAGAAGGGCAACTACCTAACAAGCCCGGTCCTCTACCTTACTAAGGGGAACGTCCGCTATACGGCCTTGAGGAAGCGCTTCTAGCTTATAGTTATATATATCCGTAGGAACTATTAGGTTCTTACTATCTATAATCAGCTTAAGCAGATCTATAAGGTTTGGGATTTAGGCTTTCCTGATAAAGCTAACGATATAGACGACGAAATAATAATAATACAGGTAAATATAATTATCCCCTACCTGCTTATATCTAGAGCTAGCGTCTTTAACCTAATGTATATTTGCTAGTTGAAATTCTGCTTTAATATTAAGGACGATTTTTCTTATAGGTACGCTATTACTAAGGTAGCCTAATCCTTCTTCTACAACTAGGTTATTAAGGATAAGAACGATTTAACGCCTATTCTATAGTAGAAGATAGAGCCCTAGTTTAGCCAAGATACAATACAGAAGTAGGGATCGATTTCGGCTTACTTACAGTATGCTTAGATGTTAGGGATCGCTAAAGTATTTGGAGTAAGGCTAGGATCTAGGGCGCTAAATCTATACCCTATTAGCAGTCAGGTCTCTATCAACAAGCTTCTACCTATAAGCACATTATAGATTATCCAGACTTAGAGTTTCGCTACCCTAGTATTCAGTACCCTAGCTCTAGTAGATACAATAATAGATAATAATATCCCTATGTATATTTAGGGAATAAGGAGTACTTCCTTAGGTTTATTTAAGTCGATTTCTAGAAATTTAGTAGTATAAATAGCCGAACTATCTATCTAACAATCTTATTAAAGCCTTTCTTTACCAAAGGTACTAGCACTATAGCAAACTACTCCTACGCTATAGTAGTAGACACCTATATACTAAGCTATCCCTAAGCAGATAGTATCTATTTAAAAGACTGTTCCCTATCCCTCTACTCCTAGCAAGCAAAGGTCTATTAAAAAGGATCTTCTCTACCCTATTATACCAGAGAAGCTAAAGTCCATTAAAAAGACTGCTGTATAGCCTACTACGCCTAAGCAGCCTAAGTTAACCAAGAAGAGCGTTGCTACGCCGCAATTATAGCGTACTAGGCGGAATGTCACTTCTTAGCCTACTATACTTTCGCTTACTAGGAGGGTTACTCGATCAACGCTTATAAGGGATCTTAAGCTAGATAATATACCTACTCTGTAGTATAAGGAGGACGATAAGACAGATAAGGCTAGTAGAGAGCTTTATATAGGAATAAATGTTACTATACTGGAATTATTACTGCTATACCCCTAAGGCTATAGAGGTTAGGCTAAGACGGACTAATTAGCTATAATTAGGTAACAGTAGATAGGTTAGTTAAGTAGATTTGTGGTTTAGTACCTTCTTTTTCTTGCTTTTCTTACTTAGAGTATTAATAGCCATAGTTGGCTCCCTTAACCTTAATCCTATATAAACCTAGTACGATCTTAGTATACCTTGTTATGTATATATAATCTATATTTACTGATTATCCTTACTCTGGATAGAGGTATCCTATATTATCAATGTTGTCTAGTATTTGTTTTAGGGATTTATATCTCCTACTATCTTCTACCTTTTATAGGAGCTATAGGGAGGTATAGATCGGCATAGCTAGTGTATAACTAGCTGCTGCTTATTTTTCTTCTTCTTCTCCTTCTGTTTAGAGGAGACCTATATCCACTTTCTCTTCTATTATGCAGTAGAGGGGGTAGACAAGGCTGGTCTTTCTTTTCCGCCCTTTATCTTATTCCAGGCTAATAACAAGATTGCAAATTAGCAGTATAAGAAGGACAATAGTATAAGAAGCTAGCTTTCCTTCCTATATTTAGAGAAAGGAAGGAACAATTAATCCTAATTATTACAGTTATACAGTTATATTTTACCTATTTAGATATTCTATCTACCTTTTAGCCTTTAGGCTACTTTAGCCTATTTACTTAGTTACATTATACCTGTCTACCTTAGTCTCCCCTAATTAGGGAGACTATAGCCTTGTTATACATATACCTCTTATCCTCTTGTTTAGACAGCTGTTCGATATACAGCTGCCTACCACCTTCAGACAGCTGCTCCTACTTTCTCGTAGGTCTGCTGCTCTGTTTCAATATATAGGTAAAGAATAGAAGAATCCTAAGAAATAAGAACGTAAGAGCAAAACTATTCCGTTAGATAAAGGGGTTACGCCCTTATATATATATAGGATAAACCCCTATTATATAGAAAGAAGTAAGAATATATATGATGTTGAAATCAAACCTATAACCTATTTAAAGGTATAGGTACTATAGCTTTAAAGCTTATAGTAATATATAATATCTAAATATTCTATACCCTAGCGACTGATAGACGTACTAGAGTATAGAAGGAGTAAAAGGGCTTATAAACGCCTTTATCCTCTTATAGAGAAAACAATTTTTAGTACGGTTTTAAATTTTATGCCCTTTTTTACTCCGTTCTTTCAGCCAGTTCTAGTAAGGAAATAACAGGTAGTCACATAGAGAATCCCCCTCTAAAGGAAAGTATACTACTAGTAATAGCCGGAGCCTATATTTTCCAAATATAGCTATACTATATACTAGAGTACTTCTAGACGTAGCTAGAGTAATATAGGCCTCCCTAACGCCGCAGGGAGCTGATGCCAGCACAAGGGCGCCTATAGAACTGTACTATAGTAGCTAGGACCTTATAAGCCTTTTAAGGCTATATAGAGGAATTAGGTGATTCCAGAGGGCTGTAAAGTAGCCGGTACTATTGACTGGTCTTATAAGCTAATCAGGCTAAGCCAGGCCTTCTATATATATAGTATAGAATATATATATAGGGGTAGAGGGTAGCTTAGTAAAAAGCTCCCTTAGGTTGTAGGCCTGAAAGCCTAATAAAGGACTGAAAGCTACTAACTGGTAGGGCTTGAGTAAGTCCGTCAGCCGGCATATACTTAGTATTAAGATATATAATAGTAACTATTTTAGCCTTAACCTGCTCTCTAACGTACCGGAATTTCAGCAGGGTATGCTTAGTTCTAGTATGTAGCGCTGGGTCATTAGCCACTGTTATAGAGCCCTGATTATCTCCATAGAGAGTAATAGGGTAGTCTATAGGTCTGTGAAGTTCAGAAAATAGCCCTATAATCCACTATACTTCGCGTATAGCCTCTGTAAGTCCATCAGTTTCAGCTTCTAGGGTAGAAAGAGCAATAGTAGTAGCTCTTTTCGTTTTCCAGCTAATAGGCCTACCGGCTAACTTATATAGATAGCCGTAGGTGGATTTACTAGTAGCCTTATCCTCTGCAAAATCAGAATCACTAAAGCCTATAGGGACTAGACTACTATTAATTATAGAAGTCCGGCTACTACCTTTACTATTTCTAGAATCTACTATAGTAGTAGAGGTAGTAGTTAGGGGCCTAGGCCCTTCCTTAGAGTGAAAGTCTCTACTAAGCGTGGTAGTTGTATTACTACTATTACTAAGCTTAGGCCCTAGATCAGCTACTATATTTCCGTTATAGCTAAAACAGATGCTATAGTCTTTAGTACTATTAAGATACTTAAAAAGATTTTTAGCAGCGTTTAAGTGTGATTTTGTAGGTCTATTTAAAGACCTAGAGAGCCACTGTACGGTAAAGCTAATATCTACCCTAGTAAGGAGCATTATATATATAGCTGTTCCTACTAGGCTTTGATAGAGCTTAATTTCCGTAGAATTACAGAGGTGGCTAGTAATATCTTCCTCTAGTTGAAGTTGACTTACTAGCCCCGGCTGTAAGGGAATAGATGTAGGCTTAGAATCGGCTAAGTTCAAGCGGCTAACCGCCTCTTCTATATACTGTGACTGGTTAAGCTATAGGCGCCTATTAGGTCTATCCCTTATAATTTGCATGCCTAGGAAATAGGCGGCAGGCCTCAAGTCTTCTATAGCGTAGACCTTATTAAGCCGTTTCTTTAAATCAGTTATATAGCCTATATTAGGCCCTAAAAATAGACAGTCATCTATATAGGTAACGATAAAGTGGCAGGTTTTAGCATTATAGAAGACCCCTGGATGTGAAATAAGAGGGAGATAGCCTAGGCTCTTAAGTAAGATTTTAAGCTTATCTTGCCACTCTCTAGGGCTTTGTTTTAGACTGTATAACGCTTTAGATAGTTTAATAATATTAGGAGTAGAGGGATTATAGCCGTTCTTCAGTAAAAGCTTATAAATAGCCTTATTAGAAGCTGCTAGGTCTAATAGTCCTTTAGGGATTTCCATATATATTTCTTCTCTAAGAGCGCTATTAAGAAATGCCCCTATAAAGTCAGCTTATTCTATTTCCCAGTCTAGAATAGTACCTATAGCTAGAAGTTCATACTAAGTAGGTGGTATACTAGTAGAGGCGTAGGTTATAGTGTAATCTAGGCCTTCTACCTGTATAAAGCCCCTAGCTACTAACCGAGATTTATACTTAATAGGCCTGTTTTTAGCGTCCTTTTTAACCTTAAGAACGTTTCGACAGGTAATAAGCTTACGGTTAGAAGGTAATAGACTCCTAGGTAGGAATTTAAAAACCCCTAGCTCTAATAACTGGATAAATTCCTTGGTAATAGCCTCTAACCACTTACTATGCTCATCTCTAGGTAGTTTTAAGACTTGCTTATAAGTAGTAGGCGTACTATCCTTAGATATTACCCTTTTTCGAGCCTTATAGACAAAAGACAGTATATAGCTACTAGTCTTAGCTAAAAGCTTATAGTAATCGAGCTGCATTTTATCCCCCTCTGAAATAAGATTACTATTATTAAGAGGTTTGTTCGTTATAGGCTGATTAGGCGCTATAACTTCTATAGGCTTAGGTGCAAAAATAGGCTCTATAGTTTGGGGAAACGCCTCTGGTAATTTAGGCTTTCTAATAGATATAGTAGGCCTAGTAGACTCTACTATAACCGGATTTATAGGCTTATCCGGTAAGGGTTCATCTAATTTACTATCGGAAGAAGATTCGTAGGAATCTAGCTTACTAGGTCCTATTTCTATACTAATAGGCTTTTCAGTATTAAGATTAGAAGGGTCCGGGCTAACAGCCCCCTCTAAATTTAGGTCTAGGTCTACTAATTCCCCCTCTAAAGCCGTATTATTAGTAGGCTGACTTAGTACTGCATTATCCTCTATAAATTTAATAGTAGAGGTTTTAAGTACTGCTCTTCTAGACGGTATATATACTAGGTAGGTCTTAGAACCTAATACCGCTAGTAATTTACACTCTTCCGTTCT
Source organism: Phyllachora maydis (assembly GCA_029339225.1). Lineage (NCBI taxonomy): Eukaryota > Fungi > Ascomycota > Sordariomycetes > Phyllachorales > Phyllachoraceae > Phyllachora > Phyllachora maydis. The sequence continues at coordinate 6,195,922 of JAQQPM010000002.1, forward strand.
AGAGGTAAATTTTAACGATTTAGACCGTTTTTCTAGAGGTATAATAGCCTCTCCTTTAGCGCCTATAGCCCTATAGCGCTCTAGGTTAGGTATATATAGAATGCTAGGCCCTAGCTCGTCAAATAGCGCCTGGAAAGGAGTGGTTTCCTTATTAGTTATAGCTGTACTATTAACTAATTCCACTATAGCCTCCAGTATAAAGCACCATAAATACTAGGGTAAAGCGCTACTAAGAATAGTACACCTTATACAGTCTAGTATAACTCTAACTGATCGTTCTACTAAGCCGTTCTGCTCGTGGATATAGGGGGCAGAAGTGCTAAATTTAATACCTCTTTTAGCTAACCAAGTAGTTAATAAATCAGTTATTTCAGTGCCTCCGTTAAAGTGGAATTTAGTAGGATATCTACCAAATCCATTCCTTGGGCCCCTAAAAAAGCCCTTAATAGCGTTAGCTACTATAGGGCCTGATTTATTAGGTAGGTTAAAAACCTACCTATACCTACTTTTACGGTTAACTAGAAGTAAGACTATAGGGTTTCTATTATAAGGCCTAGGCCTAATTTTAACAGTATCCCCCTCTATTGAGTCTAAGACCCTAGGTGGGTTAGGTATTAAAGCCTTACTAACCCTTCTCACTGCTTTACCTCGATTATAGCTAGAGCAGTGAAAATCAGCTTCCTTTATTTTATCAAAATTAGGCAGCCCTTTAGTAATACTAGAGGTCTTTTTCAAAAGACGCAGGCCTATATGGCCTAGCCTAACGTGCCATAATTTAGCTAAATTAAGTAGATTATAGTGATCTTGCTGACCTATATTAGGATCCTTTAAAGTAGGGCTAGATATAGCCTTTTGTACTACTTTATTCCCCTTTATAACTGGCTCTCTTAGCATACGGGGCAGGTCTCTAGTGCCAGTTAAGGGCTTAGGCTCCCTAGTCTTATAGGGACTTTGATAGGGGGCCTGGGCAGTGGCTAAGGGCTCTACAGGCCTATAGGGCCTTTTCCCCCTTAAAGAAGGTCCTACACCTTCTAAAGTAGTACCCTTAGCCAGAGAATTCCTTAGCTTATAGCGCTTATTAGGCTCTATAGCTTCGGATACTATAGCATCCTCTATAATAGGTCTATAGTCTTCCTTTCTAATAGAATTACAAGGAATTTCCACTACTATCTTATTACGCTGCGGCTCTATACTTTTAGTAGTATTATAACTAGTAAGGCCTAAAGGAAAAGCAAAATTTGCATGTAATATAGGCTTAGAGCTGCCTTTAACGTTAAGAAAAAATCCTGATTTTTTAAAGTCTAGTACAGCTATACAGCGTCTATCATCCCCGTAAAGGGTTTCCTTTATAAGGTAACCTCCTGAATCATAGTGCCTAACCCCGCTAATAATATTTATATCAATATTAGGTAGGTATAAAACGTTATCTAATACTAATTTAGTATAGGTAGGGAGGGCCTTTCTAGATAATACTTCTAGTGTAATAGAGCCTATACCAGCCGGGCTTACAGGGCTATTTCCAGTGTTAATAGGCGTAACTGGCCTATGTTAGGCGTAAAGGTAGTAAACCGCTCTTTACTATTACTAATATGGTCCGTAGATCCCGTATTGTATAGCCAACTATTATAAAGAGCGGGGTCTCTAGGGCGTCTTCTAGGCTGATTATCTTTATATAATTCTGCCCTTCAATATTATAACTAGCCTTCTTCTTACCCTTTTTCTTATTTTTACCCTTCTTACTAGGGTTAGAATTTGAATTAGGGGTTGAATTAGAGCTATTAGCTATATAAGCTGCTCTATACGCCTCTGTAGCTGGGTTCCTAGATTCTTCTAAAATATCAGCCATTAGATATTCTATATTAAGGCTAGAGGCTGTAAGGCCTAGCATTCTAGCCTGTCTTATAGAGCTCTTTTGGCGTGATACCCAGCTAGGAAACTTAGATTCTAGAGCCTTAAAATACTGGTTTAGCATTAAAGAGGGATCTATATCTATTTTAGCCATGGTAAGCTTAGCAAGATAGCCGTTAAATTCAGCGTTAAAAGCTAATAAGCCTTTTTTATAGGTACTAAAGGTAAGGGCGTGGAATTCGTTATAGACGTCCTCCTTTTTAGACTCTATAGGTTGGCTATACTGCCCAACAAGCAGCTTAAAGGCCTTAGAAGGTATATAAATCTACGATATAGCAGCCCTAGGGCTACTAGATAAGCTATTACGTAGAAGCATTAAAAGAATAGCTTGATCAGAGTTGCTATAAGTGTTAGATATATCAGGGTTTTCTAAAAAATTAGATATCCCTAACGCTCTTAGCACTATACTTAAAGCCTGAATCTACTATTGAAAATTGCTTTCCCCGCTAAGCTTACTATCGTCCGGTATAGTATAGGCCTTTTTAGAAAGCTCCTTTACTATACTACTAGTAATAGTATCCTTAAAGCCTTCCTTAAACCCTATATCTATAGGGGGGTCTAAATTACTAGTAGCTGTATTATCTATAGCCGGCCCTAGATGGAGCTCTTTCCTAGGGGGACGTAAAGGAGAATCTAAATCCATAGTACCGCTAAAAGGATCAAATCTAGGACTATAGCTAGTCTTTCCAGTAGTAGCAGCATTGCTACTATTAGTTAGAGAAGCTAAAGTAGAAGATGTATTCTTTATAGCGCTAACGCTATCCTCGACAGAGGCTTTTAGGGTATTTAGACTTAAAAGTAGTGTTTTTATATTACTAGATTAGCTAGCTATAACTCGCTTATAAGATTTTATATACTGTTTTAGGACTTCTATAACCTCGCTATAGTCTTCGCTATCTTCCTCATCTTCTAATAGGGTTCGTATAGGTGGTAGAGGCCTAGAAGATTGCCCTAGATCAGCTGGGCTACTAGCCCTTTTAGGTGCTATACCCTTCCCTTTAGCTTGATCCGCCATTGTAAATAGGCTACTATTTACTTATAGTACTAGTAAAAGCACTTAATTAGCTTCCAGTTTACTAAAGCTAATTAGCTAGCTTACTAATTATAGTAGTGATTTTCTAGGCTAGTCTTAGCGCTTAGTAGGTTTATAGCGCTGCCTACTTGCTACTAAGTAGGGCTTTCTAGTAGAAGAAATTCTAAACTAGGCTCTAAGGGCTAGAGACTTCGACGTAGGGACTTAACTACCGCCTATAGATATATCTATAGAAAGGGCTCTATAGTAGGGAAATATAGGTCTTTAGCGCTAGAAATTCTAAAACGCTAGCCTTTCTACTTCTAGCTATAAGTAGAAAGGTCTTTTAGTATAGGTAAGTATACTAGCCTAAGTGTATAAGAGCCCCAAATGCTCGTCAATACTATAGGACTTAGATTTCTTAGCGATTTCTCCTTCTAGATTTTCAGGCTTTTTAGTCCTTAAATAGCCTTCAATAAGATGTAATATATAGCTTTTTAGGGCTAATATAGTACTATATTTTCAGCTATAAGAGGCTTAAATAGCCCTATATATATAGGCAGAGGTAGCGCTTTGAAATTGGACTCCAACGATAACTATCCCATAGGCTATCCAGGCTCATAACCTATTGGAATGGGTAATCCTATATAAGGATCTATAACTACTATAGCCTACTAGTAGTAGTCGTATAGGGTACGTAGGGGCAGCAACAGCGTTAATATGGCCTAAATAGCACTTCCTAGGTATGTGCTAATATAGTAAAGTAGGGCCCTTTACTGTATTCCCTCTATAAAAGTCCTTATATAACGGTATAGTTATAGGCTATAGCGCTATATTATAGGGGCTTTAAGCTTATATATCACGGCTTTCAGTGGGTCTTATAGGCCTATAAGGCTTATAGTTATAGGTAACGTATAATTTGATTTCTAGTCCAGTAGGTAAGGCTTTGCAATTTCCTTCCCTACATATACCCTCCGGGACCGTTCCTGCCTTCCACACAGCAGGAGCGCCTTAGTAGGTACATAGCGCCTTCCCGAAAAACCAAATAAGCTGGCGATTTCAAATAATTCACTCACGGCCACCTAAGCTACAGGGTAAGCCGCACGACTTTTCCTATAAGTTCTGTTTTCGCTCCTGCGGTGCAGGGTAGGTACAGGGTAGGTACAGGGTAGTTAGGTGACCTAGTAGAAGAGCCTTTTAAGGCTATTTCTAGCGCTTATACAGCCTAAGGAGGCTGTCTCTATAAAAGTGGGGCATAAATCTAAAAATAGAAAAGCCTTTTAAAGCTATTTCTAGGGTATATAGTGGAATATATAGCTTAGTCAGCAGTTTCCACAAAAGTGGGTCCACCCTCAGAATATAGCTATATATCTAGTAGTTCGAGAACTGAAATCCGTTTTGCCTAAGCTATAACCGTTAGAGCGCTATAGCTTATTTTGTACGTTTAACAACTACTAGTAGGCTATAGTAGTTATGGTTCCTTATATAGGATTACCCCCAGACCGACATCAAACATACGAAAACGAGTTTTTGGTCAATACCACACCAAATCGCGTGCAACCACATCCATTCGAACCGTCCGATCGAGGACACAACGCCCGCCAATTTTCGCAGCAGCGCTGTCGGTTGTACGACGGCAGCAGGCGTGCGAAAACCGCGAAAATAGCAAGCCTGGCCTCCCTTGCGGGGCTGCGTTTTTCATACGTATAGGCTAACAATAAGGCTCTATACCCCGGCAACCCCGCCCCTATAACTAACAATAACAATAATAGCCCCCTCCTAAGCACGGACTACTAACCCCTAAGTACAGACTAACAGCCCCTAAACAACATAGAGATAAACGACTGCTAGATCACAGTAGCCACTACCGCTATAAAGACCGCTATAAAGACTGCCATAGGCGCTATAGCTATAGCACCTACAGCACCTAGCTCTAGCACCCTCCCTACTATCAACGCCCTAGCCTCTAGCGCCCCCCCCTCTACAAATATCTTTACCCCCTTTCTAAGGGGACTAAACAACAGCTAGTACACCCCCCTTAGCTAGAAAAATACGAAAAACACAGAGAAAAAATCGGAGAAAAATACAGGAGGAAAGGGGAACGTCAATAATACCCTAAAGACTAGCCAGGCTACCCTAGCAACCGAAAAGACCGCTAAAACCGCTAAAACCGCCTCTAGTCCCCCGAAACTCGCCCTTACACTTTCCAGTCTCCTAGACTAGGTTATAGGCCTAGCAAAGGACAGCACTAACTTCCGCAAGATAGTAGAAGTAACTACTAAGGCTAGACAGCTAGCCCTTATAGCTCTGCTCTAGGACCTGCCTAAGAAAGCCCTACCTAAGGAAGCCCTGCCTAAGCAGCAACAATAATAACAACAATAACAATAATAGCAGCAACCCAGCTACCCTTAGCACTAGTAACAGCCATAGTAACAGCCTAGCCACTTGCAGCCTACTGTCCCTACCTAGGCTAATATAGCCCGTAAACTAACTACTAGTAAGGTAATTAGGCTAGGCCTAGAACGCTAGGTACTTATCCGCCTAGGCTTAGTATAACAAGAGGTACTCTCTAAGACCGCCCTAGAGGTAGTACAGGCTATTAAATAGGCGTCTAGCCTAGCAGTTTAGGGGGTTAGGACCCTCCCTAGCAGCAACCTCCTCCTTGTTATAGAAAGTATAGAGATAAAGAAAAGCCTAGAGAACAATACTATCTGGATTACAAGAGCCTTTAGAGAGAAGGCCTCCCTATATACTATAACCTAGGTAGTAGCAGTTAAGGGCCTTACTATTTATAACCAAGTTATAGAGGAGGGCCTACTAGAAGAGGCTAAAAAGCAGTACCCTATAACAACTAGGGCAAAGGTCTAGCACCCTTAAGGGCCTAGAAAGACTAGGATTAAGGCACTACTAGCCTTCTCCTTCTTTAATTCAGCCTAAAAGGCCTGTAAAAAGGGGATTTTCTAGAACTACCAGGCCCTAGAAGCAGAGCCCTAGATCGACAAGGCTAAGCCTATTTAGTACCTACGGTACTAGAAATAGGGCTATAGGGCTAAGGTATGCCGGAGCAAAGAAGAGATCTGCTATAACTGCAGCGCTAATAGCCATACTATACTGGAAGCCCCTACCTGCTCTAGGGCACCCTGCTATAGAAACTGCTATAAAGCCTACCACACCTGCTTAGAGGACTGCCCCCGCCTAAAAGAAGCCTAGGCATAAGCTAGAGGATACCTATAGTCTAGACCTAAGTCCTTTAACAGCAACTAACCGCCCCTATAACAACAACAGTAATAATAACAACAGTAATAGCAGTAGTAGCACTACCCTCCCCTATAGGAAAAGGAGGAAGAAGGCTATAATATAGTCTTAGGGAAGAGACAGAGAGGCCGGCCAACAAAAGGGCTAACCCCTAACTAAAGTACAATTATAGCCTGCTTTAGCTAAATAGAGGCTAGAGGACCTACTAGACTAGAGACTGCAGGAGCCCCTAGAAGCCTAGAGACTAGAGCCCCTAGAACCCCTAGGACCCTAGAAACTAGACCTAGAACCCTAGAGACCGGACCTAGACTAGACCTAGGAATTAGATTAGTCACTACCCTAACTACATACCTACTACCTATAACTATATAACCACCACCCTCTATATAACTAGAGGATATAGAGATATAAGAGTATGCCTCTAGAACGTACAAGGCTCTAAAGAGGTATAAGAAATACTACTCTCTATAGTAACAGAGGAAATACTCGCTATATAAGAGCCCTAGATAAATAGACAAGCCTAACACTCTACCTACTACCCTAGATTAGCCCCCTTTTACCTTATATTTACCCTAAACAGGAGGGCAGCCCTCTATATCTATAAGTTACTCCCCCTATTAGCTTAGGCCTATAGCTCTAGCCTAGACTAGGCTAGGGCTACTATACAAACGAAGAACGGCCCTTTCACAGTCTAGTCTTTATATAACAACCTCCAGTCTCAAGCAAGCTTGCCCCTCCTTCTAGAAGAAATAAAGGGGAAGATTAATACCTACCTAGGCCTCTACCTTCTAGCTAAAGACCTCAACCTTTACCACCCTCTATAGGACCAGTATAACCGCTTTAGTCCTAAATCAGAGGACCTGCTACTACTAGCAGCAGAACAGGGACTTACCCTCTATATACCCTACGGCGCTATAACTAGGGTACTATAGGGAGATCAAATAGGCTAGACCTCTACTATTAACCACTTCTAGCTTAGTAGTAGCCTTACCTGCTCCTATACTAGCTTAGGGATACACTTATGCTTAGACTACTACCCTTAGACCCTAGATATCAACCTAGAGGCTATAAAGGCCCCGCTACTGCCCTCTAGGTTCTAGTAGAAGAAGATAAATAAAGAGGAGGTAGTAAGGAAGGCCAGCTCCCTTATATATAATATAAAGGGCTACAGATACCTTATACACCTCGCTAACCCAGCTAGGCTCTAGGAGGCTTATAAGTAGCTCTTAGAGGAACTCTAGCATATTACTAGGGCTATAACCCCTAGAAGAGCCCTAACAACCACCGGGAAAAGGAGAGCCCTCTAGTAGAACAACGAAGTCTACCAAGCAGTCTAGGAAAGAAAGAGGGCAGAAAGGCAACTACAGCGCTCCCCTACTAGCTAGGCCTACTCCAACACCTACAGAGCAGCCCTAAGGAAACAAACAAAGACTATAAAGGATAGTAAGAGAAAAAACTAAAGGGCCTTTCTATAGGAAGCTAGAGAGAAGCCTAAAAAACTATAGTAGCTAGAAAGATAGGCTAGGCTATAGAGCACCGCCGTACCGCCCCCCCCAAAGCTACTAACCCTTAGACAAGCTAGTACCTTCTAGGAGAAGGTTAAGGCCCTTTTAGCACGCTTCTTCCCCCCCTCCCCCTAAGAAGACAACCTAGGGGAACCCCTTATAGGCCCTAGGCTACCGGTTAGCTAGATGGTTAAGCCAGACGATATAAAGGAGGCTGTTAAAACAACAAAGCCCTAGAAAGTACTAGAACTAGACAAACTCCCTACAGGCTTTCTAAAGGCCTATAGCAACCCCCTATACCAGGTACTTACTATATTAGCATCAAAGTCCTTCCTCTACAGCTTTTACCTATAGGAATACAAGGAGGCAATCACTATAGTCCTCCTAAAGCTAGGAAAACAGCTAGATGCCTATAACGCCCCTAGGGGCTACCGCCCTATAGCCCTACTTAACTATATTAGCAAGATACTAGAGAAGGTTATAGGGGCAAAAATAAGGGATATTGTAAAAGCCTTTAAGCTTATTCCAGCGACATAGCAGAGCTACTACCGCCATAAGTCCATAGAATCCGCCATACACCTCCTACTAGCCCAGGTCTAAGAAGCCTGGAAATATAAGGCTAGGGCCTCCCTACTACAGCTCGACCTATCAGGGTATTTCGATAGCATCCCCTATATAAGGCTCCTAGCTATCCTAGATCAACTAAGGCTACCTACCTAGCTGCTCTCCTAGCTAAAGGAGTTCCTCTCCTCTAGGACTACTAGCCTCTTATTTAACAGCCAAAGAAGCCAACAAATCCCAGTACCTACCAGGGTACCCTAAGGATCACTACTTTCACCTATTCTCTCAGTCCTATACCTCTACCTACTATACGAAAAGCTAGAAAGAAAACACCCTACTATCTTTACTATAGGATACACAGACAATACCAACCTACTAGCCTTTAGAAAAGATGCTATAACAATAACTAGGCAACTAGAAGAGGCCTAGAAAGAGTGCTTAGACTAGGCAACAACCGCTAGGGTTACCTTCTTAGCAGTAAAAAGCAAGCTTATACACTTCCCCCTAGAAAGAAGGCCCTAGAATACCCCTATTTGCCTAGGACCTATAGAGGACTCTCCCCCCCTATAACTAGTAACAGAGGCCCGTTTTCTAAAGGTATAGCTAGACCCTAAGCTTACCTGGAAGGCCTACGCTAACACCCTACGGCAGAAGCTGAAAACGCAGTCCCTAGCTATTACTAGGCTAGCAGGGAAGACCTGGGGACCTGGAATCAAAAAGACTAGGCTCCTTTATACAGCGGTTATAAGGCTAGTTCTAGCCTATACAGCCTTAGCCTAGCATACTCTAACACCTATAGTACTAAACAAGCTATAAGGTATAGCAAGAGGCCTACTTATAGCAGAGAACAAGGCCCTAAGAAGGGTCATAGGGGCCTATAAACGAACGCCAACCCAGAGTCTCTAGTATAAGGCTAACGTCCCCCCCCTTAACCTCTACCTTAACGCCCTCTCCTTTTCTAGCCAAGCTAGGATAAACAGAGCTATAGGGGAAGAAGTTACTAAGCAGAAAGAAGCCTTACACTACTTTCTAGACAATAGGACCCCTAAGACTAGCCTCCCCCTAGAAGGACGTACAAAACAAAAGAGGAAGAAAGAGGCAGTAGCATAGTAGCATTACCAGCAGCTATAGAAGGCCATTAACAAGGAGCCCCTATATACCACCTAGAAAGACTACTACCTCTAAGAAGCTATAGCCTCCGGCTATAACCCCTATATAGAGAGCCTCTTAGAGAAATCAGCCAAGGACGCCTTCCAGGGAGAGAATCTAACTAAGGGCTTTAAAAAGACCTTTAAGAGGCGCCATTATAACCTCTCTAAGGCTAAGAGCTTGCTACTAATATAGGCCTATATAGGGAAGATAGGCCTAAGGGGATTCCTATATACCTATAAGGTGTCTAGGGTTGACAGCCCCCTCTGCTGCTACCACCTAGCCATAGAGGACATCCAGCATATATTCGACGGTTGCCCGGCCTACCCCTCGACCTTCTTTAAGGAGAAAGAAAGAGGGGACATATATAGCTTCCTCTATAGGCTTAAAAAGGGAGGCGGCAACGCTATACGCCCCCTAATCCACCATATCGCTACTAGACTGCTAGAATACTCGGTTACTTAGAGGCTAGGAGCGGTCTAGCCTATACCCCTTTAGGAAGTGTGTTTTCATACTCCTAAGGAGGCGGTATCTATTATAGTAAAGAACGGCCCAACCCTACCCACACCCTCCCTCCTCTTCCACACACAGTTATAGGTTTTTCACCCGTTATACGGTTTTCCTATAGCACTAGACTAGCCCACCTAGATATCCCCTACAGGGATCAGATAGCGTAATAGAATCTATCTATCTATATAGGATTACCCATTCTAATAGGTTATAAGCCTAGATAGCCTATAGAATAGTTATCGTTAGAGTCTAATTTCAAAGCGCTACCTCTGCCTATATATAGGGCTATTAAAGCCTCTTATAGCTGAAAATATAGTACTATATTAGCCCTAAAAAGCTATATATTACATTTTATTAAAGGCTATTTCAGGACTAAAAAGCCTGAAAATTTAGAAGCAGAAATCGCTAAGAAATCTAAGTCCTATAGTATTAACAAGCATTTGGGGCTCTTATACGCTTAGGCTAGTATAATTACCTATACTAAAAGACCTTTCCACTTATAGCTGGAAGTAGAAAGGCTAGCGTTTTAGAATTTCTAGCACTAAAGACCTATATTTCCCTACTATAGAGCCCTTTCTATAGATATAACTATAGGTGGTAGTTAAGTCCCTACGTCGAAGTCTCTAGCCCTTAGACCCTAGTCTAGAATTTCTACTAGAAAGCCCTACTAAGTAGTAAGTAAGCAGCACTATAAACCTACTTAGCGCTAAGACTAGCCTAGAAAATTACTACTATAATTAGAAAGCTAGCTAATTAGCTTTAGTAAACTAGAAGCTAATTAAGTGCTTCAGCTAGCATTATAAAGTAAATAGTAGCCTATTTACAATAGCAGATCAAGCTGAAGGGAAAGGTATAGCCCCTTAAAGGGCTAGTAACCCAGCTGATTCAGGGCAATCTTCTAGGCCTCCACCACCTATATAAACCCTATTAGAAGATAAGGAAGATAGTAAAGACTATAGCGAGGTAATAGAAGTCCTAAAACAGTATATAAAATCTTATAAGGGAGTTATAGCTAGCTAATCTAGTGATATAAAAACACTACTTTTAAGTCTAAATACCCTAAAAGCCTCTGTCAAGGATAGCGTTAGCGCTATGAAGAATATAACTTCTACTTTAGCTGCTCTAACTAATAGTAGTAACGCTACGGCTGCTACTACTGGAAAGACTAGCTATAGTCCTAGATTTGATCCTTTTAGCGGTACTATAGATTTAGATTCTCCTCTACGTCCCCCTAGGAAAGAGCCCTATCTAGGGCCGCCTATAGATAATAGAGCTACTAGTAATTTAGACCCCCCTATAGACATAGGGTCCAAGGAAGGCTTTAAGGATATTATTACTAGTAGTATAGTAAAAGAGCTTTCTAAAAAGGCCTATACTATACCGGACGATAGTAAGCTTAGCGGGGAAAGCAATTTTAAACAGTAGATTCAGGCTTTAAGTATAGTACTAAGAGCGTTAGGGATATCTAAATTTTTAGAAAACCCTGATAAATCTAACACTCATAGCAACTCTGATTAAGCTTTTCTTTTAATGCTTCTACGTAATAGCTTATCTAGTAGCCCTAGGGCTGCTTTTTCGTGGATTTATATACCTTCTAAAGCCTTTAAGCTGCTTGTTAGACTGTATAGCCGACCTATAGAATCTAAAAAGGAGGATGTCTATAACGAATTCCACGCCCTTACCTTTAGTAGCTATAAAAAAGGCTTATCAGCTTTTAACGCTGAATTCAACGGCTATCTTGCTAAGCTTACTATAGCTAAAATAGATATAGATCCCTCTTTAATACTAAATCAGTATTTTAAGGCTCTAGAATCTAAGTTTTCTAGCTGGGTATTACGCTTAAAGAGCTCTATAAGATAGGCTAGAATGCTAGGCCTTATAGCGTCTAGCCTTAATATAGAATATCTAATGGCTGATATTCTAGAAAATCTAGGAACCTGGCTATAGAGGCGTATAGAGCAGCTTATATAGCTAATAGCTCTAATTCAACCTCTAATTCAAATTCTAACCCTAGTAAGAAGGGTAAAAAGAAGAAAAAGGGTAAGAAGAAGGCTAGTTATAAAATGAAAGGGCAGAGTTATAGTGCTAAAAGTGCTAAACAAGCCTCTTTTATAGTAGAGTCCTATAACCTCGCTATTAAAGAAGAAGGGGAATCCAACTCTAGTTCTAATTCTAGTTCTTCTAGCGATTCTAATACCCCATTAGCATAGCTATTAGCGTTGAAAGGGTATAAGAAGCGTAAGGATTTAAAGGAAAAGGCCTAAAAACCTCTTCTATTAACAAAGCAAAATATAAAGATAATCAGCCTAGAAGACACCCTAGAGACCCCGCCCTTTATAATAGTTAGCTATACGATCTAGGATCTACGGACCATATCAGTAACAATAAAGAGCGGTTTACTACCTTTACGCCTAACACAGGCTAGTTACGCCCTATTTACACTGGAAATGGCCCTATAAGCCCGGCTAATATAGGCTCTATTATACTAGAAGTATTATCTAGAAAGGCCCCCTCTACCTATACTAAATTAGTATTAGATAACGTTTTATACCTACCTAATATTAATATAAATATTATTAGCAGGGCTAGGTACTATAATTCAGAAGGTTGCCTTATAAAGAAAACTGTTAATTGCGGTAAGGGGGGTTAGGTGCTAATCCCCGTGACCGCGCAGCATATAAGCCTCTCGCTCTAGGAATGGGGCACGTGCTGCACTACTGAGCCTCCCGCTCTGGGGAATAGGGCGCGTACTGCGCCACTTGTACGATAGCCACAAGTGGCGCATCTGCGTACTATATAATGGTTACTAACAAGCACTCTACTTAAACATAGGTATTTAAGGGGTATATAACCACCCTTTAGATAGAGAGAGACAGACAATCCAGAACTAGAACTTAAACTAGTATTTCCTTACTACTTGCTTTACTCTTTATCGTTTTAGATTACTATAATCTCTAGAAACCTACTAACACTAATTAGTATTGTCTCTATATTATAATATAAGGGCAACGTAGAGCAGTAAGGTAGTTAGTCAAGTACTTAATAACCTTAACTAAGTAGATTATAGTTTGCTTATTAAGGGCTGTCGATCAGGCGACTAGATAACCACCCTATTAACTTAGCAATATCGCTTATAAGAAAACCGATACTATAAACCTATTCTTCTAGGCTAAGGAAGCTTGAACTAAGCTTCTAGACTAAGGAAACGTTGCTTAAGAGAATACTACTAAAACTATATTACTAATAAACTTTACTATAATTAATATACTATAGTGTCCTAAGATCCTTCTACTTATAGAACCTTAAAAAGGAAGGATACTAAGACAAACCCCTATTATATACCAAGTATTTCGTTAAGTATAGCCTAGGATCTTAAAGAGCATTTCGAATAAGAATTCCCTACTTAGCTACCTATTGTAAGTATTGACAAATTTAACGCTTAAACCTTCTATAGATTGCTAAAGCATATTAATCTAAAGTACAATAGCAATAAAGTACTTAACTTATATATGCTCTCCTACCTTAGTACTTATAAAGGGCAATAATTTAAAGATCTATACTATAAATTCTACTTAGATTTTAAGGACTAGACAGCTAACTACTTTAATAAGTTAAACAACAAACTACACTTATAACTATGCTAAACGCTTAACAACAGCTATATCCTTATAGACGGCTTAAAAGGATAGAAGCTCTTTAAGGGACTTATAACACTCGCTAACAACCTGTCTAATAATCTAGAGCCTAATATACTCCCTTAAATCTATAGACCGTCGATCTAGGCCAAGTATAGACAATAGATAACAACATCTCTTCCTGCTTAAATAGAAAAGGGGAAGGAGATCGTACTAATAACAATATAAGACTCCGGAATTAGTACCCGGCTATAGAAGGTACTACAGGGGGAGATACAAATCGGTAAGAAAGCGGATCGTATCGGTAATATAGCCGCAAACGCTACCTAGCAATATAGGCCTATAAGCAGCTCGATTATAAACGACGATCAACTCGTAAGTAGCCAAGACCTGTATATATGTTAGATAGCAGCCTAAAGCAGAACGCTCTACGCCGATAACTGCGGCCAGTTTAGAAATACCCTTTACCTACCAAATCCAGACCTACGGATAACACTTCCGATTTATAGACTTAGAAGTACAATAGGAGCAGGATTCCCGCCGGCTAACAAGGGCGCTAGCAAAGGCTACAGATTCCTACTAACCGCCTAAAGTGCCGGCTAAGGTCATACCTAAGGTTACAGCTAAGGTAACTACTAAGGCTATAACTAGAGAACTAATTAAGGGGGATAACAGGACTCTATATAACTGGCATAAACCTCTGGTATTAATACTAGATATAGGCCAGAATACGCTCAACCTTAAGTAGATAATACAGAGCGGCATGCCTAGCACAAGTATATTATATATAGAAGTATTAAGTATATAGCTATCCTACCGATCAAAACAGGCTAGATAAACGAGATAAGTATTAATCGAAAAACCCTAACTGATTTTATTAAGTCTTAGGACTTAAAGGACAGCTATTCCAGGTCTAACAACGATATCCTTAATAATAAAGTTCGTTTCTTCCTATACCGCTACTGGACTTTCTAGATCGATTATAGCCTACTAGGTACTGTTTTTCCAAACGTATCTTCAGGACGAACTAAGGAATATCACTTATACTATATCCCTCTTGGTATCTCCTTTATCCAACTATATAGTATCTTAAAGGGATACTTTAAGACAAGTATTAAGCAGAACAACTGCTTATATATCTAGAACACTATCACTTTCCAGTCTATACGCCTTAAGAGCGAAAATAGCAATAAGTCTATAAAGGAAATTCTCTAGATCTTGCTTAATAGACTCTAATAAAGCTAATATAGGCTTAGTCTGCTCTATAACTACAAGGAGTTCCTAGTTATAAACATAATCTAAGCCTACTAAGGAGTATCCAAGCTAAAGATTACCCTATATAAACTACTAACAAGCTTCAAAGAGCTAGCAGCTATACTCCGACAAATACTTAACGTTAAGGAAGCAGATTGTATATATCGCTAGTTCTTAATAGACCGCAGGTTTACTATAATAAAGGCCAGGCCTATAAAAAACTATCAGAGTAACCTAATTATAGATTCGATCTTCAAGAGAAACCAGGCAACGTATATACAATAACCCAAAGGTACTACTAGGTATGGAAAGCGAAATAAGCTCTAGCAAAAGGACTGTAATAAAAACCATACTAAAGTAGGTTATTAGATTTATAGTAAGCCAGATCACCGCTCCTTTATATATAGCTAAGAAGAACAAGTAATAGCTAAAAGCAAATAGCTTAAGTAAAGAGGCATTAACAAAGATCGCAGATAATATACGGCGTTCCTCCTTAATTATAAGAGTTTAGATAATAAGTATAAAGCAAGGGAAGAAGATACCGAGCTTAAAGCATAGGTAGATAACTATAAAACCAATTAAACTTAAGGTAGAAACAAAGTACTAGTAATTAGTTTCAAAGAAGAATAAACAGCAGTAACTTACTTTATAAACTAAGCTTTCCTCTATCTAATTACCAAAAGCAAACAACTATATAAAGATAGTAAAAAGGATACTAAGAAAACAAAAGCTATTTAGTTCGTACTTGATAGGTATACCAAGGATAAATTCTAAGGGATTATACCCGATACTAGGGCTACTAACGTTTCGATTACCAGACTCCGACAATTCCTTATACTAAAGAAGAGGATCAGATCGCTTAAGATCAACAAGTTATATATAGGAGAAGTAAACATACTTTTTAGGTCTAGGGATTTAAAACGATTACTCAGAATAGTTAAAGTAGAGCTTAATATTAGTTATATAACTTTCTATATATTAGAGACACTAACCCCTTTTCTTATATGTCTAAAGGATATAGACAAGCTTAGCGTCTACCTTAATAATATAATAAACAAGCTTATATCTAAGTTAGAAAAGCGCATATACGTTTAATAGAAATAGGGATATCTATAGATCTCTATAAAAGGGATTAAACTTCTAAGCATAGCATTTATAGTAGACAACGAGTATCCTATACCTCTATAACTTATAGAGGCAGAACTAAGACGTATTTATCAACGCTATAGATACCCTATAGTCAACAGATTGTATAAACTACTATAACAAGCAGACTACTAAGTAGAACATAGTACTATTAAAATGATCAACAAGTTCTGCCACTTCTGCTAGATCAAAGGCGCAGTACTATAACGATTAAGATTCGCATTATAAGACGATATTTACTTTAACTTCGAGATTATTATAGACGTCTTAGACATTAACAATTCTAAGGTACTATATATAGTTAACGCTACAACGTTATTCTAAGTAGTATACTTTCTGAATAATCTCTTAGCTAAAGAGATATAGGAGCAGCTAAAGGAATGTTAGATTGATATATACCTTAGACTACCTAACGTTTTACGCTATAATAAAGGTACTAATTTCAAAGCACGTAAGTTCTAGGCAGAGGCTAAGCTTATAAGCATAACCTGCTATTTAGTACTAGTTAAGGTACACTAGTTAGTCGGCAAGATTAAGCGGTATTATAGGCTACTAAGAAGGGCCTATAACATTATTAAGTTAAAGACCGCTAGATCTTACTTAAAAGAAGCATACCTATAAGCAGCACTAAGCGCAGTTAATAATACTACTAGCCTAGACAGGCTAGTACCAACGCTTTTAGTTTTCAGTGTATATCTGCGCCTTACTATAGACATACCGCCTTCTCTATCTTAACTATACCGAGTAGGCGCAATTCGGAAGGCTATAACATAACTGCAAATCCTAAATAATATAAGGACTGCGCAAGACGCTCTTACATAACGTAATAGACTAAGTATAGAAGATGTACTACTATTGGATCGGCGTAGCTAGTGCACGACTAGCCGCCGCTTGTTTTTCTTCTTCTTCTCCCTCTGTTCAGAGGAGACCTGTGTCTACTTTCTCTTCTATTATACAGTAGAGTAGGTGGACAAGGCTAGTCTTTCTTTTCTGCCCTTTATCTTATTCCAGGCTAACAACAAGATTGCGAATTGGCAGTATAAGAAGGACAATAGTATAAAAAGCTAGCTTTCCTTTCTATGTTTAGAGAGAGACAATCATTAATCTATCCTAATTATTACAGTTATACAGTTATATTTTACCTATTTAGATATTCTATCTACTTTTTGCCTCTAGGCTACTTTGGCCTATTTACTTAGTTCTATTGTACCTATTTACCTTAGTCTCCCCTGATTAGGGAGACTATAGCCTTGTTTTATATATACCTCTTATCCTCTTATCTAGACAGCTGTTCGATATATAGCTGGCTACTAACTTTAGACAGCTGCTCCTACTTTCTTATAGGTCTACTACTCTGTTTTATATAGGGGCTTAGCCAGGAATAAACTAAGTAAGGGCTCTGATACTTATAAGCAGGCCTTACTTATATTAGGGTTATCTTACTATCAATAAGGATAACCTATAGACTATCGGCTAGACAACTCTATAGTATAGTATTAATAGGACAACTATTTCGACTTTTCTGCTTTAATAACTTAGACCGGTGTTTCTAGGCCTCTAACCTCTAATCAGACAACGATAATCTTACTTAGTATAACAGTTATATTAGTCATAGGTTATATAACAATTCGAGACCTAATATATCGGTTAAGCTTAAGATAAGTATAATCTTAGCTATCCTAGAAACTCGGTTGTCTAAGCATTCTAGTAGATATACCTTATATCAAACGAAAGGGGGTAGGGAAGTACTTAAACCCTCCCTCTCTTGTTCTATTAGGTATATCAGCTATAGGAGTCTCCTTTAGATATAACTTATATAACTCTTATCTTTAGTTCCTTTCCCTTGTTCGACATTTCTAGTATTAGCAACTATATAAGGATTAGAGCTTAGTAAAGAGATTTCCTATATCTAAGGAAGATTTTGATACTAGGGCTAGATATATAGACCTTGCTTATAACTTAGGAACGTAGCCTTATCCTTGATTTCCTTCTCTATCTAGATAAGTAGCTAGCTATCCTAACTCGTTTTAGCATTGTAAACCCTTAGTTAAAATAAGAGGAGTTATCTTAGGTTAGGCTAGGTTAACAAACGATTAGGCTTAGCTTACTATCTAGTATTACTTTGCTACCTCTATATATATTAGGGTTATAGATATTACAAAGTCCTTTTCGTTCTAGCTTCTTAGGTCGACTAGCCGGTATTAGCTGGTTAGTCTTAATCTGGACAAAGGCGTTATCTTAGTACCTACCTAGAAGTAGCACCTCTATATAGCAACGACGATTTACAAGATTACCATACCTAGGGTATATAACAAGGGGTAGGGGCAATAGGAAAGTTAAGTTAGGATAGCTCTAGTACTAGGCCTTTAGTTGTATTTTTAGAACTGCCTTCTTTGTCCTTTAGATAGGGGAGGAACGTGACTAAGTATGTCTAAGGTATCTTAGTAGTATATATTCAAACTAGCGAAACAAGTATTACTTGCTTTCTATATAATAGGAGTATATAGTATAGGGCTTGACTAATCAAGTCTATAGTAAGAAGATAGACTAAGCTATAGATCTATTTAATATAAGCTTTTTAAAGAGTTAGATATGTTTGATTTTGCAATAGAGGAAGAAGGAGTTTATACTAGATAGGAACTAGGTATAAGCGATGTTTTATAAAGGTAGGGTAGGTATAATATTGCTGTAATTATACTATAGTAGTAGACCATATCCTTCCTCTTTTACCCTATATCTCTCCTCTATCCTATAATCTAATTACTTCCAAATTCCCCTTTAGATAAAGTCTATCGATAAATTAATAGAAGCTACTAGTAGCTCCTATATTAATAAAACTAAGGCTTATCTAATTAGGAGAATAATAACTGTACTTTGTATCTATTACCTATTAACGTACTTCTTAGTACTTTCCCAACTTCTCCTAGAGACTTTAAGTCTATAGTACATTTGGCTAGACTAAGTGTCGACATTTTACTACCTAGTGTGATTATACGTTAACCCTCTACTTAGTCATTTATTAGTAAAAGCCTTATCTAATAGGATTTCCTAGAGTATATCCTTTTAAAAAGAGAAATCTATTAACTTTACAGACTTATAGGCAACTTTACTCCTTTAGTAGTAGGATTATAAGCCTTGTCTAATTAGACGATAGACTTTACTAGAAACTAGCTTTAAGAAGCTAGACCCCTTTTTTCCTTTTATAACCTCTCTCTCCTAGTTCCTCCTTAAGCAGAATCTTTCCTACTACTACTCTCTAGTAGTATATCGGAAATAGACGCTAGTAACTAGGACTAGTTAGGTACTATAGTCAGAATATTAACCGATACTCTTTATCGGTTAAATCCTATATAGAGTGTTAGCTTCCTAGCTGTTCAGTCTAAAGGGCTTAGTAGATAATTCTATAGTACTAATATTATAGATTACTTATAAGCTTTTAACAATGCTTATAAGGACTATAGTATAACGACTAATATCAAGAAGTTTACCTAGTAGAAAAGGTAGTACGATTCTAACCGACGTTGTAAGGTTACCTCTATAATTAAGGATAAGGGAGTAATAATATAGTAAGAACTCTATAGGATAATGCTTAAGCATTGGAAGGCTTTCGACCCTAAGGCGTTAGAGGACCCTATTAAGTAGCTTAACTGCTTCTATAAGCATACTATCTTGAACATCTTAGCTATATAGATTAAACAGGCTATAGAAGAACTCGACGCTATAATTACCTAGATACTAGCTGCTAAGTTAGCCCCTATTTGGAAAGATGCCCCTTAATACTTTTAGGAAAAGTTGCCTAAGGATTGCCAATACTTACTTGTTTAAAGACACTACCTTAGAAGTACTACGCCTATATAGGATTTATACGAAGCTACCTAGGACGACTTCTATCACGTAAAGAGCAGGTGATGGATATGAAGAAGTGAATGTGCCTGTTCTTCTTCTTCTTACTACGGGACCTGCTACTCCTTATATAGGCGTCTCTAAGCCTAATAAGCAGCTTGTTAGGATGTCTAAGCATAGAGAGCCCTAGTCCTAGATAGGTCACTCTATAACCGTTACTATGTTCCGTCATATACCCCCTTAGATTCGCCATCCTATGGGGAGTCTGACCTATAGAACGCAGGATTATAGTAACTATAACTCCTATACCCCCTTAAGTATATTAAGATTGTCGATTCGCTCTTACTGCAGTGAAAGGCTTCCGGTAGATAGTAAGGAACAAGAACAGTAAGACAGAGAAAGAGCAAAATAACAAGTACGATTCCTATGGTGATGATTGATGATGTATGTCCTCTCTCCCTCTTTTTCTCGCTCTCTTAGATATAGGGCGTTATAGCCCTATATCCTGACTAGGGTTGTGCCTAGCGCTAGTATAGGGGTTATGCCCTATATCTAGCCATTCCTTTACCATGACTAACCTATACTAGCTATGATAGCCCGTTAGTAATCGATACTGGCTCTCTTTTCTTTTTAGTTATAGTCTGTCCTTATAGGACATCCTTACCCGCAGTCTGCCACTTAACGCGCTTTGTCTGTATAAGACAAGGTATGTATTGTGTCCTATAATTAATTCTTAACTTGCCCTATTCCTATAAGACAAGTTGTACGTTATGTCTTATAAGCATTATATAAAGCGTACGTTGCACTTTGTCTATTACGATATATCCGCGTTGCCTGTTGCCGTACTAATCCTACTGTATAACTACCTTCCATCTCCTTCTCCCTTTTCTTCTTTAGCTATAGCCTGCCTATCCCTTAACCAATCAACAATGCCCTTTTCTGCCGGTATTGTCTTCTTATTATTATATACTCCTAGACCGCCCGCTGTAGAATAAATAGAATAATAGGCTAGCCTGTACTTCTAATATAGTCCTTCTCTTTCAAGTCTTGCTAATAAAAATGTATATATATATAGCCTACTTGCCCTACTGCTACTACTGCTATGATTCGTCGTTTACTAACCTGCTTATAGCTAATATAGACTCTTTTTCTAACTTGGATAACTTAGCGTATACTATCCTAGGTAAGTACTTCATTGTTATCCACTGTACTAGCTTTATTATCTGCTGTATATACATTGTATCCTATGTGTTATCGGTGTAAGTACGTCTTATTTATTAACATCCTAGCGCAATATAGGCATATCTACTATACCTCTAGCCCTAGTACCTACGCCGGCTAAGCCGGCTAAGATTACGCCGGCTGTATGTCGCGCGGCCGCTTGTAAGGCCAAGCAGCGTAAGTCGGCTAAGGCCCGCGCTATAGCAGGTAGGGCGGCGGCCGCTAAGTGCTGTAAGAAGTATAAGGAGGCTGCGGCTAATACCTAGGCTAGTAAGCTGGCTAAGAAAGAGGGCCTATAGCGCTCTAAGCGTACTGCCGGCGGCGATGCTAGTAGAAATACTACTGATTTCGGCCTTACGGCCAATAAGGACGATAATAACGCCTATAACAGGGCGTATATGCCCTCTACTAACATAGAGGAGGAGGAGGGCAGTAGTAGCAATAATAATAGCGTTAATAGAAGTACTAGCAATAGTGCTGATAAAGGCAAGGGTAGCAGTGCGTACAAGCGTAGTAAGGGCGCTTTACACTGTAAAGGTGGGTTTTAAAGTATAGCCGCGCTTTGGAATATAGCTAACATTTTTGTAATTTCTAGATATACTGCTGTATAAGCGATAGCGCGTTGCGTCCTACCCCTATAGCCCCCCTAGTACACCCTACGCTGATATATGCGTTTACTATATCTAGGTAGTAATAGCCGGTAAAGGCCGGGGTCCTAACAATATATAGCGTTAGGACTAGTATTACTAGGATTGTATTAGGGTTGTTGGCGGCTGTTATTAGTCTTACTTAGCTGGTGGTAGTTATAAGCTGCTATAAGCGCTTTGTCTTATGTAAATGAAACTGCAGTTGCGCTCTAATTTACCTATATAGCTCTATGTTAGTACGCCCTGTTGTAGCGTACTATCTTAAAGTCCTTACGGCTTTCGAGCCTACCTTTATTATAAGTCCTCCTCTCTATCTTCTTAGTAATATACTAACTTGTTAAAGGCTGCTAAGAAGCAGTAGTGTAGGGACTAGCAGGAGTAGCAGTCCGCTATCTACTACGTTCTTATACTGCTTAGTAGTAGTAAGGAGGAGGCGGACTTGGTAGGGATAGGGAAGGAGGCCTTGCAAAAGGCCTATATATAGGCGTCGGCCTATATAGCTAAAGCACTTTTATTGTTAGTAGTATAGGGGAAGGAGGAGGAGGAAAATATAAAAATATAAAAAATATGAAAGTATATTGCGCTTTGTCTCGCAGTCCTGCTATACTTATTGCGTTTTGTACTTCCGTTTTACAATGCGTCTGCGCCTTATCCTACCTCCTCTTCCGCGGTATATCAGCGTATAATATGTCCTGCCCTTATTGTCTTTCTTTTGTCGGTATACTATAGCTGCTATATAGCAATTATCGCCGTGTTACCTAACCCTCTATACGTATCTTAGCTGTATTATTGTTAACCAGCGTTGTAAGTGCCTGGTTAGGTAGTCTTTTCGTTATAGCGTCTGCTAGGTTATCCTCCCTATTAATCTACCTAACCTCCTAAATCTCCCTATTCTTATAGCTCTACTATAAAGCTATAATATCGATTATAAGACGCTTTTCAACAGTACTACTAAGCTTAACAAGGCACTTGTACAGACTAAAAGAGTTTATACAAAGAATAATTAGAAGGTTAGCCCCTAGGCCAAGGTAGGCAAAAATCGTGGAAATAGTCTGCTAGACTATAAAACCGATATTAAAGCTAGCTACTATTCTATAGATCTCGCTGGCCAGTACGCTTCTTATTACCCTTTTGTACTTCGTTAAGGACTAGTAGACTATATTTCTATAAATTCGAAAAGCAGCCTCTTCTAGTACGTCGTCTTCGTTAGCTAGTAGTATAACGTAGCCGATCTAAGAAGTCAGGTCTACGTTATTAGCAAAAGACCCGTTAACGAAGATAAAGAGCTTAGCTATAGTAAGATCTAAAGGGTAATAAACCAGGCCTTTTTCTACGTTATTTATCTGCTACTAGATCCAGGTATTAAGGTGCTTATAGTCCTCTAGCTAGGGCTACTAGGCTTAGGCAACTACAGCTAAGTTAAAAGCCGCCTCTAGCTGGCAGATAGAGGCCAAATAAGCCCTCTAAGTACATTGCTCAACGTATTGCTAAACAGGCATTACCCCCTTTATATCAACGAGGGATAGGCATTTACCCTACCCTTTTTGCCGTATCGAAAGGTTGCCGTTAGAGAGGTAAAGCCGGCAGCCGTTAAAATCCACCTCTAGCCCATCTACTACCTTAGTAGCCGGCTTTAACTTAAAGCTGGCTTTTTCCAGCTCTTCCTCTTCTAACTAGGAAAAGGAATTATCCCTAATAATAAGGGTATCGTCGGTTTATAAGCTAATAAGCCTAAATCCCTTTCCTAATACAGCAGTAGAAATCAGAAGATAAGGATTAAAAGAAGAAGACTAAAGACTAAGGCAATTCATATACTATTGCATATAGGTAGCAAACTAGTAAAGCCCTGCCTCTGCTATACTATATAGCGGGCGGTTTACCCGTAAAATAACGCTAGTAGGATATTTACCCTGAAGCTCTTTAGGCAGACAAAGGAGTATTTTTCGGTTTAGGGCTGTCTCGGACTACGTATATGCCTATATTATATCCTATAACTATAGGTATAGCCTAAAATCGTAAAGAAGAGAAGGGTAAAGGGCAAGTAAAATCCGCTAGGTATACTGTTAGATAGTCGGTAACTAGGTAAGAAGACTATTTTTTCCCGGATTACTATACCCCTGGGCTACTAGCCTTGATTTTTCATATAGGCTAGAAGTCCTGTCCTTTACCTCCCGAACTATCCTTAACTTAAATACCTTAACGCTATAGAGGTCCTTTGGTTCTTAGATCACCTTAATAACGCTGTTTTTAAGAAGGGCGTCGATCTTAGCCTTGTCCAAGGCCTTAAACGGCTTACCTAGCGTGGTAATCTTACCTTAGTATTATAATTCTAGGGCTAGGGCGTAGTCCTTCCTTTCCTTCTTAGAAAGGAAGAGTCCTATAGGGACTTAACTTACAAGGTCCCTACCTAATATAAGGGTATAGCTATAGTCTAAAATGGTAAAACGCAGTATAAGTTATAGCTTATCCGGCATACTGGAATTGCGGGTTATCTGTCTAAGTCATAGTATATCGTTTGTTAGTATTAGCTACGCCTTATTCTAGGGTTTCGTAGTACAAGTTGCGCTGTATCTAGGTAGTACGTCGGGTTATAGGTCTATAATCTCCGGTGAAACCCAGGCCCCTCTTTCTCTCCTAGGCCGGCCCTACCTCTTTAGTAGTATAGGGTTAGGATAGACGAACTTTTCCACTATATCCGGATCTTCCAGGTCTTCAGCGTCCCCTTCCTCCTATAGCCCCCTTTATAGCCCCCTTTATAGCTCCTAGCAGTACAGTTTTACAACTGTAATCCTAAAGTCCGTAGTGCTATTAACCATATCTATAGTTATAGAAGTCTCTCACACTACTAATACCTTATATGGCCCGGTCTACCTGTTATTTTCGCGGTAGACTAAGACTTTCTGGCTGATACCTAGCATACTAGGTAGTACTGCCTTGGTATTAGGGCTATTACAGCGGCTAAGAGCCTCCCTAATAGCCCGCTTGCCTTGCTACCTTTTAAGCTTAGCTATTGCTTTTTCAATAGATTCTACCCTTGTAACTTGATCTGGACTTAGTAGTAAATTTCCAATTAGCTAGGGAAAAGCACTAAAGACTAGTAGGGTAGGGATTAAACTGCTAGGCCCTACTATATTATTAACAGTAGAGACTACGGCTTATAAGCTAGCCGTTTTCGACATAGTAATACCGGCCTCTTCCTATATAATCTCGTATATCTGGCATAGTAGGGCGTAGTAGCGCTCTACCTTCCTTACTAAGTTATAAGCCTTAACTAGGACGTCTACTACTATAATACCGGCTAATTTCGCCTCTACCTAGAATTCCTTAGCTATAAAATTAGTCCCCTAGTTATAACGAAGGATATCCGGCGGCCTAAGATACATATCTATCTAGCACTCCTTTAACCGTTCCTAAGTCTCTTTTACCGTTATATCCTTTAGAAAACGGGCTGCTTAAAAGGAGATAGCCGTATCGACTATATAGAGGACTTTCTAGCTGTCGAGATCTAGGATATCTACTACTACCTTATAGTTAAAGTGGATATTGTCCTTAAGCGTGAATTTAGAACGCCTAGGTACCGGCCTTTTAACCTAGCAGAAGTAGCAGAACTTGTTAATAAGCTCTAATGCGCTATGTTCTACTTAATAGTCGGTATAGCTAAGGAGCTTATATAGCTTTTCTACTAATAGGTAGCTATAACGTTGATAAATTCTCCGTAGCTGGGATTCCGTAAGTTCCGTTAAGCGCAGTCGCGCTTTGTCCTATATAAATACAGCGTATACTATACCGTTAAGTACTAGGATCTATAGGTGGCCTTATCTTTGGATAATCGGGATCCGCTGCTTACCCTTAACTACAGTATCCGTCGTATTATCTAGGTATACCCTAAGCTAATCTATATCTTAAAGGTAAAGAAGAAAAGGGGTAGGTATGTCTAGAACGTAGAAAGTTGCCTTCCCGGTAGTAGTGTCTACTATAACCATACTAATAGATTCTTTTACTTTGCCTAGGCTAAAGGTAATACTAGCCTCTCTAGCCCTTGCCCTATCGATATAGATACTAGGCACTTAGCGTTATAGGGCTAGTACTTAACATATACCGGCAGTTGAAAAATTAGCGGCACCTATATCCGGCATAATACCTTAGAATACCGTTTTGGAATACTTATCGAGCATAAATTACGTAGAAGAGAGCGTAGTATATAGTATATCTTTAAGTTCTCTATTATAGCAGGGTTCTTCCCTATATAATCTATATAGGAAAGCCTTATTAGCAAAGAAAGCTACTGCTATATTGTTTCTAGCAGAGTCTTCTATAGTATAATCCTCTAGGCTATAGTTGTTAAAATCGTCCTCTGCTATACTCCTTTTAGACTTAGAGCCCTTATAGTTAACTAGAAACGACTGATATCTCTTCTTCCCTCTATTAGGGTCGATTTGCCGG
Organism: Phyllachora maydis; assembly: GCA_029339225.1. Lineage (NCBI taxonomy): Eukaryota > Fungi > Ascomycota > Sordariomycetes > Phyllachorales > Phyllachoraceae > Phyllachora > Phyllachora maydis. The sequence continues at coordinate 6,222,011 of JAQQPM010000002.1, forward strand.
CTTTTTAGCTAGTCAAGTCAATTCTTCTTCTGCTCCTCTTCTAAGTGCTTAGTAGAGTAGTACCTATCCTTCTTATAAATCTAGCAGTATTAAGACCTTCTAGGGGTAGACCTTAGCTATAACTTCTTAGAGAAATACCGCTAGTCTGTTAGATATTACTAGCTTTCTATTTCCTCTACTTCTAACGTGCCCTATAGTATAGCCGCTAGCTTCTTAAATCCTTTAATCGGCTTATACAAAGCTAACTTCAGTTCGGGTACTCTACAGCATGCCCTTACTATATTCGAAGTAAGGATTTCCTTACTATAGTAAATAGGCCTTAAAGCTCGCTAAATTACCAGTAGCTTATTAAGCAGTAGCTAGAGGACTTCTTTATTACTTTTTCTAGGGTTTTCTTGTTATACGCTTCTAAAAGTAATAGAGCTCTATATCGTTACTAGGTTCTGCTTTTTAGCATCTATCTTAAAATACTTACTTAGTTTAGTATAAACTAAGTAGAAAGGAAGAAGGTAGTTAAGGTGGTTAACCTAGTAGTCCCTAGCCCTACTAGAAAGGATAAAGGGAAAAACCAGGTACAAAGCAGTATAGTCGATCTAGAACATTATATACTAGTAAAGGAAAATCTTAACTTTATCGTCTAGTATCTCCGTTTCTGCCTTATTATAGCAGTTATTACTATTCTATACTTTTCCAAAGTCTATATATAGCTTTCGATCAATATAGGGGTTATTATCCCTCTAGGTTGGCCTTAGGGGAATTTCCAGGTATTCTAGACTCCCTATTTCAACTCTAGTAACCTCTAGTAGGTTAGATAGAATAGAAGGCTAGTTATACCTTCTTTATTGCTACTACTAAGGGTAGTACTGCTAGTAGTACTATTATAGTTAGTATTACTAATAGGGATAGTATTGCTAAGGTTATAGGTTAAAGCCTAGTAGTCCTAGAATAAACCCCGGTTACCCTAGGTTAAATCTATTTCTATATTTAGGCCTAGTTCCATTCCTATACTTAGGTTCTTCCCTATATCCTCTATTTCCTTCTAGTCCTTATACTAAGCTCTCTAGCTTAAGCCCTAAATTTAGCAGTTTAGGTAGTAAAGGGAAGCCTAGTACTGATAGTAGTAGAGGCATACCTTTACCTAAGGTAGGCGAGAAAACTTATAATAGTAGAGGTACTATTACTAGCTAAAGAGGTAAGGAGGCGGCTAACAGGACTAGCTAATAGGTAGGTTTACTAATAAGGCTCTTATTGTTAGTAAACCTAGCTAGTTTAGCATCTTAGTAGCTTCTTATCAGGCTTATAGTAAAACCGCTAGCTCTAAGCAGTTCTACTAACTCCGTTTTAATAATTATAGAAGCCTTCTAAAAGTCTCTATTAGTCTACCTATTAAAGCTATTAATTACCCTTATTTATAGCCTTTCTCTCTCTATTTTCAACCTCTAGTATTCTACCACTTCTATAAATATATAGGTATTGATAATCCTCTTATCTTTATAGCCTAGTTTAATATAGTCTAGGGTTTTAAAGAAGGTTACTGCATCTAGTAGGTAGGCTTTACTAGGTAGTAGCTACTAGGATAGCTTATCAAGCATCTTATCTTTAGCTATTAGTATATATGTCTATATTGTAGTATCGGCTATTTCGAATTGCGTATTACGTTCTATCTTTAGGTTTTAAGCTATAGTTGTAGTATCGAATTGTTGTTTATTATATCCGCCGAAAAATGTCGGACAAGTAAAGTCGTTTTTCAAAAGCGTATCTGCATTTTGTCTCCTCGTTTTAGGGCGTATTTGTAGGTAAGATATACTTAATAAAGAGATCTATCTCTTATTATAGCTAGTCTAGCTCTTCCTCTTTATAGGTATACTTCTAGTATAGTTGTTAATCTAGCTACTCTGCTCCTACTATCTGTTAAAACGATAGAAACTAATTAGTATCAATTCGCTCTTACTATAGTAAAAGGCTTCTAGTAGATAGTAAGGAACAAGAATAGTAAGATAGAGAAAGAGCAAAATAACAAGTACGATTCCTATAGTAATGATTAATAATGTATATCCTCTCTCCCTCTCTTTCTCGCTCTCCTAGATACAGGGCGTTATAGCCCTATATCCTAACTAGGGTTGTGCCTAGCGCTAGCATGGGGGTTATGCCCCACATCTAGCCATTCCCTTACCGTGACCAACCCATACCAGCTACAATAGCCCGCTAGCAATCGACAAGATAGTAATATACTTAAGCCTAGTATAGGTACCTAGCAAATACCTTACTAGCGAAAACTTCGCCAGATTGACAATACTCTTGCCAGCCTGCTTACTATTACTACCTTCTCTTTCCTATTTGTAAGTTATAGGACTAGTTTTTATCCTAAGTAGTCTTATCTACTGCCCTCTTACTAGCTATATAGGTAGCCTTCTTTCTAAAAGAAGGCAAGCATACTTGATTATTAACCTTACCGCTGTAAGTTACCATGGTAATAGCAAGGTTAACCTGCTCTTTCCTCTTTTCCCTAGAGCTTACTATAGGCCTACTCTTTTTAGGTATAAGAAGAGTATAGAGAATTCCTTCTAGCCCTATTCCTTTTCTCTTTCTTATAACTATCTTTTTAAGGTAAAGTTTTTTTATAAACCTGCCCCTATTCTTGCCTAGCTCTCTTTTTCCTATTACTATACCTGAGCAAGGAGTAGTAAGTCTTTCTAATTATTACTATTACTAGCTATAGCGTCCTATAGCTAAATAATAGTGTTCTTCTAAAGCTAAGATCACAGGTATCCCTATAAAAATAGCTCTAGGATCTGACCTTAAACTTTACTTAGCTCTGTTCTAGCTGTTATTAGCTTGCTGATAATGCTAGTAGCTATATTATATCCTTAGATATTAAGAGAGTTAGTAACGACGTACTATCAAGCCCTATCCTAGCAGCTATACTAGAAACTCCTGCTTCTAAGATACTAGGCTGCCCTAAGAAGATTATAGGCTAGACTCCTAATTAAGCAAAGACGCCTTAATCTAAAAAATCCGGCCTTCTAGGCCCTCTTTATCTGTTATCTTATAAGCCCTATATCTAGTTACTGCTAAAAGGATATACTATAGGAGAATGCTTTTCTTAGTATAATAATACTAGCAGCTGCTATTACTACTATCTTTTAACGTAGACCGCGTCTTACTACTATTATCCTATGTAAGTCCGTCTAGGTCTAACAATTTTGCCATAAAGCTAACTATATATATTATAGGTTAGTTAAGGCCGAGAAGACTGTCTAGGTCCTTTAGGACTTAAAAAAGAAAAATATAGAGGCTGGTAGAGTATGTTTATCCGTTTTAAAATTCAATACTTAGACTAATAGTTATATCTAGGAGGTAATAGCGGGTAAGGCTGCTGCTATTTCGAAAATGTTACGTACTATCCTTAACCTATTGTCCAGATTGTCGTTATATAGGCTAATACCTATATTACCTGCTTTATCTACTCCTTTATATCTGCCCTAGGCGTTCTATAAGGAGCTGAAATTTAAAGATCTACCTTATAAGCGAAAAGTATCTTACGAATTGTCTCTGCCCTTATACCTATTCCTATCTTTATCTATTAGACTAGGACATGTGTTTTTGCCTCTCTATTAGTCGATCGAGTCTCTAGCCGACAATCCTTTTATATAAGCAGTATTCCTGAGTATAAGCAGCGCTAAGTTTACTTAGCGCCTTAGATAAGGAATTGATAGATATATTAGGGCTTTTCTATAGTTAATGCTATGTTATCTGAATAAGAATCGTATAGATATATTAGCTATATCGCAAGTACTAGCTAAGATTAATCGGGCTATCGGCATATTAGAGAAGGCTATTAAGCACTATAGCGCCCTATAGTAGGCTTCTTTTATAAGTTTCACGGCGGACTAGATAGTTGTCCGCTAGTAATTGAATTCCCCTCTCTTTAATTATTGGCTATAATCTATAACATATCCTTTAGATTTAGCATAGCCTAGAAGTACTTGAACTTTACCCTTAACAAATTCTTTGTCAGGCTATTGGCTAGTATATCAGCTATCTTAATATAGGATACTATAAAGCTGCCCTTGCTATGCTCTTGTTTAAGCTATATATTCTGAATATCAACATAACAGAGCGCTATTGCTATACGCTCCCCTTTATTAACTACCAGCCTAATAGTCTGAGTATTATCGTAGAAAATCCGCCATAGAACTAACAGTTTAACTGTCAGGTCCTTAAGGAATCTTTTTATCCCTATAGCCTCCTTTATAGCTAGGAAGAGACTATAAAGCTCTACTTCTATCGTCGACGTAGTAACTATAGCTTAACAAGATGCATTCTATTAGACAAGTCCCCTAAATATCATGATTGTATAACCTTAAGATAATCGTTATAAGTCTAAGTTATCTGTAAAAAAGGCGTTACTAGCGATATAAAGTATATAGGCCTAACTAGAGTAGCTACTATATATAATCCCGAGAAACCTTATATAATATAGATACCGGATCGTCTGCCTAGTAGCCTCGATATATCAGGCTAATAGGTTTATTAAAAAGTAGGAAAGATAAGATACAGCAAAGGCTATATCTAGACGGACTATAATTGCTATATATAGTATCATCCCTACTAGTTCTTGCATAAGCTTTACCTTCTTCTTAGTAGCCTAGCCCTTATTCTTGCTAAGTCTAACTGTTAGGAGTAGTATAGGGGGGATAATAGCAGATCCATCTAGCCTATACTTCTTAGCCGCCTTCTTAATGTATATATTATAAACTAGTATAATTATACAGTTAACTCTGTCCCTTATAATCTAAATACTGAGAAACCATTCCGCCTTAGGCTAAATTTTTGCTTTATATTTGCCCAGCAGTTTTGCCTTTAGGTCTATAGTATAGTCTTAATACTTACAATAATAGAGAAGCATTATGTTATCTATATAGAATATCAAAATGATATATCTATCTATATTATAAAATAGATATAGCTCCTCCTTAGACTTCTAAAGTCCAAGATTTTTAAGAAAGCCTAAGAATTTAAGATACTAGAGGAGAGGAGAGTCTTAAAGCCTATAAAGAGCCCTATCGACCTAAGTAAGAAGTCCTAGCTCTTTAAACCCTTTTAGAAGATTATAGATTATTAGGCCCTAGCTAAACAACTCCCAGAGTACGTTGTAGAAGGCGTTTATAACGTCCTATAAGTCGATCTCTAGATTAAAACGCACTGCTAGGGCTATACTTACTCTAAGGGACTTAGTAGCCAATGTTACTATATAAGTTGACTTGACTGACTTTAGATATTAAAGATCTCCTTAGACGTAAATCCTTGCCTTTAGCCTAATAACTATCCTGTCTAGATCAAGCTTATACTTTAGTACCTATTTAAGCAGGAGAGGCTATATCCTATACTAATCCTTCGGAATTTTCTTATAGGTCTATAGCTTTTACAGCTGATTAATCTTAGTCTAAGCTATAGACTTCCATATCTTCTTAAAAGGCGACTTTATAGCTTTACTCTAAGTCCTAGGCTCTAGCGGCATTTCTAATTTGTACTATTTCCCTAGGACAAACTCTTTCTTATCCTAAGGGCCCTTTAGCAAGTCCTTTTTCTATGACTCTCGCTTCTCTTTTCGCTCTATTAGGTATTTCTAATGTTAAACAACACCTGCTACTATAGTATACACTGTTTTAAACTCCCTCCTATAGCTAGCTACTAGCTAATCAGGAAAGTAGTCGGCCATAAAAATAAGTAATAGCGATAATACTACCGTTCTCTCTATATCGAGAATACTAAAGATATTCTTAAGTACGGCATTATACTAACAAAGGTTATATCGGCCTAGCTCTACTATAAATACCCGATTCCTACTACTATAGGGCTGACCTTGTCTTTAAGGGGCTAGGTTGCCTAGCACTTACGTATTACCAGTATATACCCCTAAGATCCCGGCTTTAGAATCCGGTTCTCCAACTAACGGTCTATCTATTATCTTATTATTAGTATACTAGTAGGTTATAACACCTACCTTAGCTTTAAATCCTTTTAACAGTCTATAGTAATACGCCTTACCCTTAGACTATATTCCTCCTCTAGTTATACTCTAGAGAGAGTCTGCTCTATTACTACGGCTATCGATCCTAGTATAATCTGGATTCGGCATTCCAGGCTTAGGTGTTTGCTCTAGGGTAAATAGTCCGGTTGTAATATTAGTATATACCTTGTTCTAGCTAGTAATAATATCTAACTAACGCTCTTCTAGCTCTATAGCTAAGAGCTTTTCCTTATTCTCTCTAGTAGCTATTAGCCTAATAGGACCTATAAGATCTAGATTCTATATTGTTTTAAGGATGGTGTTAAACTTATATTCCTCTACTAGCTTGTCTAGCTAGTCTGCTAGTTCTTTTAAGACAGGGATAGCCTAAGCCTTAGATTCTACCTCCCTTCCTTTATAGAAAACTATCTTATTAAACTAAACATTCTAGGTAGTAATTACCCTATTAAGCTCTAGGACCTATATCCTATATAACATAGTAGCGATATAACCTATAAGATAGCTAATATAAGCTTAAGGTTGAATCTTATAAAGTCTCCGAAGTATATCCTTCTCTCTGTCTTTCTTAAGGGGATAACCGGTATATCTATATATATAAAGGCCACCAAGCTAAAGCCTTAGATCAATTATAGCTTTACGGATAATAGCCGGGTTATAAAAGCGAAAAAAGTTCCGAAACTATAATAGAAGCTTCTCGTTTAGAGTTCTCCAATTATCCCTAAACCTAAGAGACAAGTTATAAAGATATACCGCAGCCTCTATAGTCTTAGGCCATAGATCCTTAGGAAGACATACCCCTAACTACATTGCTATTGACTTATCAACAATAGTCTTCCCGTTTCTTTTAACAAGTTCTATCAGGCTATATATATATAACAGCAGGATTTCCAAGCTAATTCCTTTACAATCTACCTATTTCTTATACTTGGTTTTTCTTTAAGAAAATATAACTAATATCTTACTGTTATAGTAGAAGAAACAAACAGATAATCTATACTATTACCTAGTCTAGGCGTCGAACCTCTTAAGGACCTAAAAAAGGTTTTCTTATCTTTTACCTCTTATCTAGAAGGCCTATATCTTCCTACTAAACTTATCTACTATAAAGAGAATCCTATTATAGCCTATAAATCCCTAGGAGAATTCAAAAAGATCCTAGGCAATCCTATAAAATAGTCTAGCGGATTTTCCGCTTAACTCCCTCCTAGACACCACTTTTATTACGTATAACTAGGTATATGCTAAGTACTTAAGCTGTAGTATCCTAGTTAGATTGCCGTTATTAGGCTATAATAAATTCATACCCCAAGTATAGTTTACTAACAATTGTAGCGTTTTAGGACCTAGGTGTCCTATCCTTAAGTACTATAGTTCTTTAGGATCTATATAAGCCCTATATAGCTTATATATCCTTTTCTTTCCTCTCTGTTTCACTTATTTCCAAGCTATTATTATTATAATACTATTGTTACTTATTAAGAGGGGTTTCAAGACTATATAAGAGGCAAGTAGCTTATATTTAAGCACTATTAAGTTAAACTTTTCCTATAGCGTTATAAGAACAACTAAGCTTATTATATCTCTAACTCTTAGGGTATTATTAGCCCCTAATAGCCAGATTCCCTTTCGGCATAGAAGCATAGCCGACATAATATTAGTATAAAATCCCTTTATAATAACCATGTTTTAAAGAATTAAGTCTATTGTCTTATTACCCTTATTATCCTGAAAAATCTTTCTTAGAGTCCGGCATCCTATCTTAGAAATAGGTAATATCGTCGAGCCTACCCCTATAATAGCATTAGGGATAGATAGCTTAAATGTCCTATAGTTAAGTAGATCTTTACGGTTAATTATATAAACTGCTATATAGTTGTTTAGAAAGGTGCTATCTAAGAGAGAATAATAAGTAGGGTTCTAAGTACTAAATACCCTATAGACTATACCTAGGGTAGCAGTAAATAGGGTAGGGTTAAAGAGAGGTATATTGGAAAAATTCTAACTCTGATTTTTAAGCTAAGGTAATAACTAAGAACTTCTAAAAACTTTATCCGGCTAATAATCCTATCCTTAAGTACTAAAGGACTTTAGAACCTATAGCTTCTTTATATCTAGCCCCTTACCCTTTAACTATCCTTTTAATTCTAGGGTTATATAGAGGTCGGCCTATTAGAGATCCTAATAAATAAGATTTCAAATAGATTATTACTCCTTTATAGATAAAGTAATTCTTTATCTTATAGATCCTACATATAATAGCTCAACTTTCCTATAATCTTTAGGTTTCTAGAGGTAGGTATAAGGAAGAGGTAGATAAGGGTATTAGTAGCCTTTATTTTAGGATCTTTAACAATTTCCATCTTAACTACCCTAGGTGTACTGTCCTTAAGGCTATCCTTAGCCTCTTTCTTAATTAGAGCGTAAAGTAGGTAGTAGGTTCTTATTGTTAGAAAGTTAAGTAAAGGTAGAGTATACTCTAGCCGGATTTCTATAGGCTCGTTGCTACTAAGATTCTATTATAAGGCTAAAAAGGGTTCTATTAATAATCTCTAGTATAAATAGACTTACTTAGCTAGTTACTTCGGCTAGAACAATCTATTAGAGCTAACTATTAGCCTATTATAGAGTTAGCCTTGCTACTAGGGCTTAAAGAACTCTTCTAATAGCAGTAACACCTATAATAGCTAGAATCCTCTTAATTAGCACAACCTAGTAAAATTTCTACTAGTCCTTATACTAGTAGATTAGCCTAGTTCGGCTATTTTTAGCCTATCTAAGTACCGCCTTATACTAAGATTTAATCTAGACTTTCTCTACTAAGTCTAATAGAGCGTTGTCTTTTTTTAGAGCTTATATAAGAGGCCAAAGATTCCAGTACTATTCTAACCCTTATCCCTACTTTAATAACTAATATAACTAAATAGCTATCTCTCTAACGTTATAATCTATAGACTAAAGAATCCAGTTTAGAAACTTTAGGTAATTTACCTTCTTTAGCTTAGCAGTAGCCCTCTTAGACTGTTATATTAGGAGGTAAGTCCTATATACTTCTTCTAAGTTATATAGAGTAATAAGGGTTAGCCGAACTAGTAGGGGAGGTACTAAGGCTATATTATAAGTCGATGTACTAAGAAGTTGAATTTTCTCTTAATAATATATAATAGCCTTGTTGTACTAGGCTGCCTGCTTAGAATTAGCTTAATAAGCCTATTCTTCCTATCCTAGGTCGAGAATTTCCATATCTACTAAAGTAGATGTCAAGTCTAGATTAATATCTTCCTAAATTCTAAGGGCTAAAGCTAGCGTCTATATATCAAGACGCTAGGCTATCTATATTAACAGGCCTTTTAGGATGATAGACGTCGAATATACTGAATTTAGGGTTATTAACATCTTAAGCAGGGAGTTAAGAGGAGGATAATAGAGTAGTAATAATAATAGGAGGGCTTAATACGTATTATACGTAGTTAGTCAAGTTAATAATACTAGTACTGGGCTTATAACTGTTATATAAAGAGCAGGTGATAGATATAAAGAAGTAAATATACCTGTTCTTCTTCTTCTTACTATAGGACCTGCCACTCCTTATATAGGCGTCTCTAAGCCTAACAAGCAGCTTGTTAAGATGTCTAAGCATAGAGAGCCCCAGTCCTAGATAGGTCACTCCATGACCGTCACCATGTTCCGTCACAACTTCTAAACCCTAGTATTAGTGGTTTTATTTAAAGGATTTATCTATTAAGGAGCGCTAACTTGGATCAAACTATTAAGCTAAGACGTCTGTTTAGATAAGAGTATTAATAACAGTAGAGAGACTAATCTCCTTTCGGCTAAAGTCGAAAAGCCTTCTTCTTTTATCTTTTCTTGAAACTTCTTACCTAAGTCGACTAAGTCCGCTTAAGCAAGTAAGAACTAGGTCTTGTTCTTTAATTAAAGGAGTACTAGCTAGGAATCGGTTAAGATCATCCTAAAGCTGCTAATAGTTAAGGAAATATAGTTTGATCAACTTACCGATACCTAGAAGATAGTAACAAAGCTTTATACTACTGACCTTTTGTAGAAGCAAGGCGACAAGGTAACTAAAAGAGCTGTTTAAGACCTATATAATTAGATAGCCTCTCTTAGAATCTCGCTAAACAAGATAGACCCTATAGTAAAATCGGTTATATATCTAAGAGATAAGCTAAATAACTTACTAAGCTTTATAACTAACGTTAATTAGGTAATATACTTAAAAGAGGAACAAGACGTAGCTGAACGGAAAGGGTATTATAAACCCTAATACTACTACCCCTATCCAGATAAACAAGTCGATCTTCCTCTACTTACGGTATATACTTTAATTTAGAATATAGAGCCGGGTAAAGTCAATAGTTATACTAGTAGGCCTTTTCGCTCTAATACCGATCGAAGGTATAAGGCTCTTAAAGGGATCTATTACTACTAGTATGGTTAACAGCACTATATTAGCTTGTATAATCTGATAGAGGCTAACAATGAACTTAGGCTTGGGTATATATTTAGGGCAAACGCTTACCTTAGTTAGAAAATCCAAAGAGAAGACCTACCTTACGACCTATACCGGATCAACCTAGTCCTAGTAATAAAGGTCCATAAGGAAGGCGCCCTTTTCTACCTTATTCAAGCGCTTTACGAGATATATAATACTAAGTTCTGCCCTACTTATCTCCGATAGAAGCGTGATTATAAGACTAAGTATAATAAGGCTTTTAAACCCTTTTTTGACTTTCTCTCTATACCGAGCTACACTTATACCTAGCTAGAGGAAGAGCAAGTTAAGATACGTTTTCTTCTAATAGAAAAAGGGAGGAAAAGCCGGCTTCTTAATATTACCTCCTATAGTATTAGGCCTATTATATCCTCTTTATCCTCTCCTGCTTATAGCTCTTCTATATAAGGGGAGAACACATTTGCAGCCCTAATAGTACAAACCAGAGTCTATTACTTACTACCCCTAGCACCTAGTATTATGTCTTTCCTGTTATAGGTAGTTAACCCTATAGAAGTCTTAGATCTAAATTAGAGTCTTTAAGGTCTGTTTAGAAGGGAGGTTAATAACAAGGAAGCTAACTCTATAGCTTATACAATAGAGGTCCCTAGTTAGGTTTCGGATTTTCTTAATACGGTTAGGCGCTAGGAACCAGACGTTTTCTTTTTAAAGCCCCTAGAGGCTATAGCTTGCTTCTTATAGGATTTGCTCTCTGCTCGGACAGGCTCTAAGCTTTACAGCAGTCTTTATAGTAATAGTACTATTGAACAACAGCAACAACAACAGCAACAACAACAACAGCAATAGCAGTAGCAGCAACAACCCCCTACCGTCGAATTAGAGCTAACCCGCCGTACCTGGGCTGCTATAGCAGCGGCTAGGGTAAAGCCTACTAAGCTAGGCTTAGAAAAACAGGTCCTTATACGGCTAGGATCAGCCTCTTCCTCCCTTAGCTAAAAATCAGCCCCGGAAATCGCACAGGCAGTACAGAAGGCTATAGGGCACTCTATCAAGGGGGTAAGGACCTTATTAAGCGGTAACCTTATACTGGTTACTGAAGGAGAAAAAATCAAAAAAGCCTTGGAAGAAAATACAGCCTGGCTAGCCTCTTTATCACTAGAGGCCTTGATCTATACTACCACCTAGGCTGTTGCTGTTAAAGGGCTTACAATAGCTGACTGGGTAACGGAAGCTAGCCTTCTAGCAGCAGCAAAAGAAGCATATCTTTCGGCCTTAAGGGCTAAGGTCTAGTACCCCCTCTAGATCGAAAGAACAAGAGTCTTAGCTCTTATCGCCTTTTCTAGCTAGTAAGAGGCCTACCAGGCCTGTCAAGATGGAATCTTCTAGGCCTATAGGGCCCTAAAAGCAGAGCCTTATATCGATAAGGCTAGGGCCTTATAGTGCTTTAACTGCTGGCGATAGGGGTATAAAGCCAAATACTGCCACTCCCCTACCCTCTGCTACAACTGCGGCTAAGAAAAGAAGAAGCATACCAAGGCAGCCTATACTAGGGCTTAATACTGCCGGAACTGCTATAGCAACCACCATGCTAGGGCAGAAGAATGCCCTGAAAGAAAGAAGTATAAGGCTTAGGCAAAATCCAGCCTATAAAACAGGCCTATTAACTTCAACCTCCCTGGCCCTCTTAAGCCGGCAATATCAATAGAAGACTGGCTAGAAGGGGAAGAAGGCTATATAGTAGTAGCTGGAAAACGCCGCCGTGGCCGCCCCCCTATAATAACCGCCACTACCGCTACTGCTACTACCGCTATAGCCTCCCTTTCCTAGCGAACTATATAGGAGGCTTTTAGCAAAATCCCCGCCTCTACCTTTACTACTACTGATCTAGCAGCTACCAGTACTATAGCTACTAGTTCTATACCCTCCTCCCTAGAGCTAGTAAGGGGCTCTATAGAGGAAGAGGATACGGATATGCTCTAAGTCTTTTCTTTCCTTATATTTCCACTCCTTTTGTTTAAGACGGCCTCCCTCCTTTCCTTTAGACTACTTTCCTTCTACCCTTCCCTATAGCTAGTATCTTACTACTATACCCAAGGTAAAAGGGAAGGCTATAAGGCTAAGCTTATAAGCTTTTAAGCTTTAAGCCTAGACCTACCTTTACCTCTTTTGCTGATAAGACCCCTTCCTTATTCCCCTACCCTAAGCCCTATATTAATTAAGATATAGGGCGTTCTTACGGGAGACGGGTAAGGGAATAGGCGCAATTTCCCTTAGTAGCCTCCTAGATAGCCTCCCCTTACGTTATGTTTTTCTTTTAGTACTGCTCTTTTCCTCTTGCTAGGTTGCCCGCCTTGTTTGAGCTTGTTAGAGGTTTTTCATCCGTTTTCCGGTTTTCCTCTAGCATTAGTGTAAGCTAGCAGCTCCTGATAGTCCAATAAGGACTCTATAGGTGGAATACAATATATATATAATAGTACTATTGATATTTTGCTTATACTATAGAATACAATTGCGAAAGCGAACAATGTATTTGGTAACAAGGCAATACGGCTAGCTATAGCTAAAGCTTTAAGTACGGCTTTTCAAAGTCGAAAGTAGCCGTAACTGGAAAGCGACGATAATAAGCTACTAAGGGTAGGCCCCTCTAATACTCCTCTATCTAATTAGACAGAAACCCCTATCGCTAGCGGCCTATCTATATAGGCAAGAGAAGAGCCTTTTTATAAGATTAAAGCTACCGACATTCGCCGAGGAATACTCTAGAAAATGCTTAATAGAAAATATAGCCTTTTAAATAAAGAGGCCCTTAACCTAATAGAAGGCTAGAGCCTACTTTCTAAGATTATATATAAGTAGGTCTCTAAAGGTATTAGGATTGTTAAGGAAATAGCTATACTAGATAGCTCTAGCTTAGACGACACTCTCTCTACTTCTACTTTAGCTCTAGTGTTAGGTTAGGTAGGCCTAGCTCTGTTTAGACATCTATAAGGTTGTCTATCTAAGTAATAGAAGACGGTAAAGACGAATGTCGTTTCTCTAGTTAAGCCTATAGGGGAGTCTTAGATAGCCTAGTTCCTAGATATAAGGGATAGCTATTGTACAATTAGGTTGCTATAAGACTTTAGTACCTTAAGTATTAATTCTGTTGTTATAGCGAAAAATGCAGTTTCTAGTAAGATTGTTAATAGCAATCTAGTAACGCGAACTAACGGAGCTTCCCTTATTTAGAGAGTCACTAAGTTCTATTCTTTACCCTGGATTTTTCTAATAGCCCTTTACAACAGTAGCCTATAGCTGTATGCACTTCTGGATAGTAGATCAGAGTATAGCCTCGTCTCCCTTAAGGTTATAAACCACCTTAACCTTATAATTATAAAAACCGAGATATAGTCCTATAGTTTATAGGGTAATTCGCAATCTCTCTAAGAGGAGGTCCTAGTGCCTCTCTATATTTAAGGTTATAGGGCTCTAGTCTACTGCTATGTCTCTTCTAACAATAGGTCTAACAAGGCTTATAATATCCTATTAAGGATGCTTTTCTAGAAGGACTATAAGGTAATTTACAGTCTTAGCAGTCCTAATATAGTATAGATGTTGATTGCGGTAAGGGGAATCAGGTGCTGATCCCCGTAACCGCGCAGCGCATGCGCACTTCGCTCTGGGGAATTAGGCGTACCCTACGCCACTTGTGCGACAGCTATAAGTGGCGTACCTGCACACTATATGATGGTCGCTAACAAGCGCTCCGCTTAATATGTATATTTAAGGGGTACGCAACTACCTTCTAGATAGAGGGAGACATAATAATCTAGAACTAGAACTTAAACTAGTATTTCCTTGCTACTTGCTTTGCTCTTTATTGTTTTAGATTACTATAATCTCTAGAAACCTACTAATACTGATTAGTATTGTCTCTATATTGCGATATAGGGGTAATATAAAGCAGCAAGGTAGTTAGTTAAGTACTTAATAACCTTAACTAAGTAGATTACGGTTTACTTACTAAGGGCTGTCAATCAGGTAACTAGATAACTACCCTATTAACTTAGCAATATCGCTTATAAGAAAACCGATACTATAAACCTATCCTCTTAGGCTAAGGAAGCTTAACCTAAGCTTCTAGACTAAGAAAGCATTGCTTAAGAGAACACTACTAAAACTATATTACTAACTAACTTTACTATAATTAATATATTATAGTATCCTAAGATCCTTCTACTCTTAGAGCCTTAGGAAGGGAGGATACTAAGACAAACCTCTATTATATACTAAGTATTTCGTTAAGTATAGCCTAAGATCTTAAAGAGTATTTTAAATAAGAATTCCCTACTTAGCTACCTATTACAAGCATTGATAAATTTAATGCTTAAACCTTCTATAGATCGCTAGAGTATATCGATCTAGAGTATAATAGTAATAAAATGCTTAACTTATATACGCTCTCCTACCTTAGTACTTATAAGGGGCAATAATCTAAAGATCTATACTATAAATTCCGCTTGGATTTCGAAAGCTGGATAGCTAACCACTTTAATAAGTTGAACAACAAACTACGCTTATAACTACGCTAAATGCTTAATAATAGCTATATTCTAGTAGATAGCTCGAAAGGGTAGAAGCTCTTTAAGGGACTTATAGCGCTTACTAATAACCTGTCTAACAATCTAGGGCCTAATATACTCCTCTAAATTCGTAGGATATTAATCTAGGCTAAGTATAGACAGCTTAGAACGGCATCTCCTCCTGCTTAAACGGAAAAGGAGAAGGAGATTATACTAATAACAACCTAAGATTTCGCTATTAGTTCCTACTAGAAGGAGGTAATATAGGGGGATATGCAAGTCGGTAATACAACTGTAAATGCTACCTAGTAATTCGAACTAGCAAGCGGCTTAATTATAAATAACGATCAACCAGCAAGCGGCCTAGGCCTAAATATATGTTAAATAGCAGCCTAGAGCAGGACGCTTAACGCTAGTAATTGTAACAAGTTCAGAAATACCCTTTACCTGCTAAATCAGGAGCTATAGATAACATTTCCGATTTATAGACTTAAAAGCGTAATAGGAGTAGGATTCCCACTGGCTAACAAGGGTGCCGGTAAAGGCTACGGATTACCACTAACTACCTAAAGTGCCGGCCAAGGTTATAGCTAAGGTTATAGCTAAGGTAACTACTAAGGCTATAACTAGGGAACTAATTAAGGGGGACGACGAAACCCTACGCGATATATATAAACCTTTAGTATTAACCCTAACTATAGGCTAGGATATGCTTAACCTTAGGTAAGTAACAAAGAGCAATACGCTTAGTATAAGTATATTATGTACAGAAGTGCTGAATATATAGCTATTCTACCGATCGAAATAGGCTGGATAAATAAGACGACTATTGATTGGAAGACCCTTACTAATTTTATTAAGTCTTAGGACTCGAAGGATAGCTATTCCAGGTCCGACAATAATATCCTTAATAATAAAGTTCGTTTCTTCCTCTACTACTGCTAGACATTCTAGATCAATTATAGCTAGCTTAATACTGTTTTTCCGAACGCTCTTTTAGGATAAGCCAAAGAATATCACTTGTACTATATCCTACTTAGTATCTCTTTTATTAAACTATATAATATCTTGAAGAGATACTTCGAGATAAGTATTAAGTAAAATAACTATCTATATATTTAGAATACTGTTACTTTCCAGTCTATATACCTTAAAAGCAAGAATAGTAATAAGTTAATAAAGGAAATTCTCTAGATTTTGCTTGATAGACTCTAGTAAAGCCAATATAGGCTTAGTCTGCTCTATAACTATAAGGAATTCCTAGTTACTAATATAATCCGAGCTTACTAAGGAGTGTCTAAGCTGAAGATTGCCCTATATAAACTACTAATAAACTTCGAAGAGCTAGTAGCTATACTTCGTTAGATACTTAACGTTGAAGAGGCGGATTATATATATTGCTAATTCCTAATAGACTATAGGTTTATAACAATAAAAGCTAGGCTTATAAGAAACTATTAGGGTAACTCGATTATAGATTTGATCTTTAAAAGGAACTGGGCTATATATATATAGCAGCCCAGAGGCGCCATAGGGTACGGAAAGTGAAACGAGTTTTAGCAAGGAGACTATAATAAAACCTATACCAAGGTAGGCTGCTGGATTTGCAGTAAGCTAGATTACCGATCCTTTATATATAGCTAAGAAGAATAGGCAATAGCTAAGAGCGAATAGCTTAAATAGAAGGGTATTAACAAAGATTATAGACGATATATAGCGTTTCTCCTTAACTATAAGGGTTTAGATAATAAATATAATACAAGGGAAGAAGATACTAAGCTTAGAGTATAGGTAGATAACTATAAAACTAATTAAGCTTAAGGTAAAAACGAAGTACTAGTAATCAGTTTTAAAGAGGAATAAATAGCAGCGACTTACTTTATAAACTAAGCTTTCCTCTATCTAATTACTAGAAGCAACCAGCTATAGAAAGACAGTAAAAAGGATATAGAGAGAACGGAAGCCGTTTAATTCGTACTTAATAGGTATACTAAGGCTTAATTCTAAGGAATTATACCTGATACTAGGGCTACTAATGTTTCAACTGCTAGACTTCGACAATTCCTTACGCTAAAAAAGATAATCGGATCGCTTAAGATCGATAAGACGTACATAGGGGAAGCGAATATACTTTTCGGGTCTAGGGATTTAAAACGATTACTCGGTATAGTTAGAGTAGAGCTTAATATCGGTTATACGACTTTCTATATATTAGAGATACTAACCCCTTTTCTTATATATCTGAAAAATATAAACAAGCTTAGCATCTACCTTAATAACACGACAAATAAGCTTGTATCTAAGTTAGAGAAGCGTATATATATTTAGCGGAAATAGGGATACCTATAGATCCCTGTTAAAGGGATTAAACTGCTAAGCATAGCGTTTACTACGGACAATAAGCGTCCTACGCCTCTATAACTTACAGAGGCTGAGCTAAGGCGCATTTATCAACGCTATAGATACCCTATAGTCGATAGATTATACAAACTGCTATAACAAGCAGATTACTAAGTAGAGTATAGCGCTATCGAGATGATTAATAAGTTCTGTTATTTTTGTTAGATTAAAGGAGCAGTGCTATAACGATTTAGATTCGTATTATAAGATAACATTTGCTTTAACTTTAAGATTGTTATAGACGTCTTAGATATTGATAGTTCTAAGGTACTATATATAGTTAACACTGCGACTTTATTCTAGGTAGCCTGCTTTCTAAACAATCTTTTAGCTAAGGAGATATAGGAATAGCTAAAGGAATGTTAGATCGACATATACTTTAGACTATCTAACGTTTTACGCTACAACAAAGGCACTAATTTTAAAGCGTATAAGTTCTAGGCTAAGGCTAAGCTTATAGGTATAACTTGCTACTCTATGCTAGTTAAGGCATACTAATTAGTTGGCAAGATCGAGTAGTATTATAGACTACTAAGACAGGCATATCACATTATTAAATCCGAAACTGCTAGGACTTACTTAAAAGAAGTATACTTATAAGTAGTACTAAGCGCAGTTAATAATACTGCTAGCCTAGACAGGCTTATACCAACGCTCTTAGTTTTCAGCGTATATCTATACCTAACTATAGACGCGCTGCCTTCTCTATCTTAACTACGCTAAGCGGGTATAATTCGGAAGGCTATAGCGCAATTGTATATCCTTAATAATATAAGGACTGTATAAGACGCTCTTACGTAGTATAATAGACTAAGTATAGAAGATATGCTACTACGTTTACTTAAGGTAGGTACGGAAGTGCTGGTATTTCGAGAAACCGATTAATAGATAGGACCTTATAAGGTAATCTCGGCTATAGATATGGCGGTAATCGTCGATATGGTTAACGGACCTATAGAATTTCGGAATATAGTAGTTAAACTATACTACTAGGAGCTAGTATAAGACGAGTAAGCCGACTAAACTAGGGCTAAGCAGCTAGAGCTATTCTAATATCCCTAGCCTAAGCAACCTTACTAGTACGGACGACCCTAAAAGAACCTAGCACCTACTAACAACTTTATTTCGGAAAAAGAGAAGTACGACTACGATCTTACGCTTAAACTATAAGCTAAAGGCAAGATTACTATACCTAGTATACTATTCTAAGAATCTAATAAAGCAGAACTGAACTTCCTTCTAGCAGCTAGGGTGATCGAAGCGATCTAGATACTAGCAGATACTTTAGACTACTAGATCTTTAAGTTAAGGATTGTCTAAGAAGTAAAAGACAAGCTTACTTTACTATACGAGAAATTACGCTTTATAGCTTAGGGATTTAGTAATAAGGATAAGAAGTACCTACTTACTTAATCGCTAATAATCCAATGCTATATACAGCGACTTATGCTCTTACTACTCCTGATGCTGCGAATGCGCTTTGGTTTTAAGGTATAGGTATACGACGTTATCCAGGCTTATATATAAGCTAAGTTATAGCTAGCAAGGAAAGTGATTCTTCTATTACCTAAAGAGCTTAAGACGCTCTATCCCCCTTATACTATCTTACTTGTTAAAACCCTATTATATAGACTAGCTAAAGCCAGACTATACTAGTAGGTGATATATATGAACTAGCATACTAAATATCTCGATCTTAAGCTAAGCGCCTTCGACCTATACCTTATAATTAGCAAGATGCGAATTGGAAGCGGATTTGGAATTGTCGGCCTATAAACCGATAATACTCTTAATATCAGCGAGCAAGCCTTTATAGATAAGGAGAAGCTTAAGCTAGATAAGGCTAGCTTTAAGTATAAGCTACTAGTATTTTTAATAGACAAATCGATTATAGATTTTAACAGATATAGGTTTGAAATAAGTATAGATACTATCAAGATTTGGCAAAAGGGGTAAGCTATATAACTCGAACTTATAAGCTAAGACGCCAAAACAGCGAAACAAGTATACGTCGAACAACGTACATACGGTGCCTATATTACTACGATTTACCAGCTAAAGGCAACTTTCGACTTGTTAATAGTAGCATAGTCAACTAAGCCTAGTATAGCCGAGATTGCCAAGCTTAACGCTCGATTATAATAGCAGATCGAGAACTTAATATACAGACTATACTACCTATAACTCGAACTTAAGATAGCTAAGCTCTTTGTCTTTATAGACAGATCATTTGCTAATAATGCCGATATAACATTGTAGATTAGATTCGTTATTATATTCGGTAATAAGATAAGCGGTATAAACAAGTTTAACTTGCATAGCAATATTATATACTAGTCTTTAACTAAGTGCAAGTGGGTAACGCGGAGCGTTCTGACAAGCGAGATATATAGTATAGTAAGCAGGTTCGATCTTGGGTATATATTGCACTAGACGCTTGCTAAGGTCTACTTATGTCTGGACCTACCCTTGCTACTACTAATTATCGTATATACAGATTTGTTTAGCTTATACGAATGCCTGGTAAAGCTTGGTATAACGGTGGAGAAGCGTCTTATGATCGATATAATAGCGCTGCGCCAGAGCTATAAAAACTATAAAATTGCAGAAATCAGGTAGATTAGTAGTAATGATAACCTAGCCGACGCTATGACTAAACGTATGCTAAATAAGACGCTTGAAAAGCTCGTTACTATAAATATAGCTAAGATTAGAGTAGAAGGCTGGGTTTAATACCTAGCTGAATAATAGAAAGAGTCTATATAACTTAGGGCAAGATCGCTTATATAAAAGACAAAGATTACTAGGACGATTTATTTATATTTATAGTATAATAAGGAATATAAGGTAAAGCGCGAAACGATCTTAATTTATACTTTTATAGCTAGTATAATATATACGCTAGCGCCCTCTACCCTCTAATCACAACAACAAAACATTAATAGCCTTACTTATAGCGGCTATTGCTACAAGCTTTTTCTATATAGGCGTTATGCCTGCTATAGGCGCCCTACGCTTAATAAGAGCGCGCGCCTTATCTACTAGGACTAAGGCGCACTTAGCGCTATTACGCCATATCTTCCAATCCTATAACCAATAAGTATTCCGATTAAACAATAGATAATACTAAAGATCGTAACTTACTTTGGCCTTTATAGCCAGGTTAGAGCAGAGCTCTAAGAAGCAGTCCGAGAATAGGCGGACCGACTTAGGGCTACAACATACGTTAGGAATAATAAGATAATAGAAATAATATATAAATAGAACTTATATTAGTATATATAAGTGCCTGGATAAGTACCGCTAATACCGGAGGCTACGGCCTAATGCGCAGTTATAGTACGCTATATATAGCGCGAAATTGCTAGACTTGTTAAACGAGTCCTTAACGCCCGCTAAAAGCAAGTGTAGGCAGCTAAGGCAAAGAATGGCGTATATAGTACTATATAGGCTACGAACTTTATATATGTTAGTAATATTAATAATAAGGATAACAAGAGTAAGACACTTACCCTTTAATTTATATATATAAGCGTGTAACGACCTTTTACAAGGCTTTATATAGTCCGACATACAGTGCATATAGTAGCTAGAGCGGATAATAGAGCTGTCTAAGCTTTTACCAGACGATAAACTTGCCGTTACTACTACCAGTGTTACTACTAATAGTATAGGCATGCTTATAGCGGTAAGTAGCGCCTTATACCGCGTATATACAGCTGTTAACACTGCCTTCTTTATAGCTGGTAATATAGGTAGAGCATGCTTGGCGTGCTTAGAGAGACACGCCTTATGTATAGCGATCTCTGCCTTACACGCTGCCTCCTCCTCTGCCTCCTCCTTACGCTAGAGCGTGGTAGCCTGCTCGAGCAGGACATATATATGTATAATCAACCCTTTGGAATCGAGGAGCGCGGAGTCGGTATCGGTATAGCTGCCTATAGACTTAGACTATATAGTAAGCGTAGTTGCGTCTATAGTATTAGGATTATTACTGTTATTATTGTTATTATCGCTGTTGTCGCCGCCTACTACGCTTTCCTAGTCGCTATTGTTAGTAACAGCGTGCTTGGACGTGTCCTCCGACATATTATTATTGCCCTCCTAGGTAAGATGCTCGTTAGGAGCGTCAGTTATAAGCGTATTAAGGGCGTTGCTGCCCTTGTCCTTAGTATATGTACGGGCGTTGCCGCCTATACTCCTATAGAAGCACCTACTTTACTTATCGTTAAAATCTAATACTATAGACAACAAGATTAGCACGCTTAAGCATAAAGGCCAATACGCTTAAGCATTAGTACATAAAGGTAAGCAACTTACTTATTACTGCTAGTACTGCTAATGCTACTACTATTATTACTACTACTACTGCTACTATTGTTGCTGCTACTACTGCTGCTAATATAGATCGTAGGGAGGAAGAGAATAGGTAGTATATAGTAAGAGAACCTACCTATTTATAGGTTTAGGGCAAGAACGTTCGGAGTTTGCAATTAGCTAGCCTAGAGCTCTGATTTTCCTATTGTAATTCCTATTTAGGACTATAAGCTTTTGCAATAATAGTTGCTAGCGCAATGTACTTACCGTTACGCCGTTTAGAGGCGTATATAGAAGATGCTAAAGTTGCGCCTTCCGTATTAGGGATCAGCCAGTAGAATCTAACATTCTGATTGGTAAACGAGAAGTTAAGTAATTAGGATTTCCTATTCTAGCAACAAAGAGAGCGAAGTAATCTGGGATTTCCTATTCCGATTAACAAGGCACTAGCATAGTCATAAAAGAAGAGTTGCTAGTATTAATTACAGTAAGGGGAATTAGGTGCTGATCCCTATAACCGCGCAGCGTATATACACTTTGCTCTGGGGAATTAGGCGTACCCTACGCCACTTGTACGACAGCCATAAGTAGCGTACCCGCGTACTATATAATGGTCGCTAACAAGCGCTCCGCTTAACATATGTATTTAAGGGGTACGCAACCACCCTCTAGATAAAGGGAGATATAACAATCCAGAACTAGAACTTAAACCAGTATTTCCTTGCTGCTTGCTTTGCTCTTTATCGTTTTAGATCACTACGATCTCCGGAAACCTACCAACAATAGATGACTTTCTAAGACTAGGAATTTATTACTCGCCTTGCCCCTTTAGATGTCGCTAGAGCCCTTTATACTGTCGAATAAGATTCTTCTATATAGGGGGGGGACATTATCAAATCCCCGTCTGCTGGCTACTAGGATAGCCTGTTTACTTTATAGGGATAGGTGAATAAGGCTGATAAAGTTCCTGACTAGGCACTTACTTTAGAAGACAATAATAAGGTCCTAGGAGATCGGCTTAACGATAAAACTATTACTAATATTTTATATACTTCCTTTAAGTAGGAGTCTAGTATTTAGCGTTTAGGTAGAAGGGGTTTAGAGTAGGTTGTTAGTATTTAGAGTTTTCCTTATACGAAAATAGTTTCTTCTAATTCTTTCTTTCTTTTAGGGATAGCTTCTAGTTCATTTCCTTCCTCTATTTAGTCCGAGAGACCCTCTGTCCTTTAATCCTTTACTACATATAAGCCTGCTAGAAAGAAGGTTTACTCTATCGATAATATCCTATCTAATAGGTTAGTACTAGAAGGAATCGTCGACTAAAAGCCTACTAAGTTGTTGCTAGCTAAGGAAAAGGCAACTTCTAGGTATAAGTACAATCGATAGGTTTTTTTACAGTTTTCGGATTTACCTTATGGTTCTTAACTTACGCCTAATTAGTTAAAGGGCTTAAAGGATAATATAGACCTAGCTCTCTAGCTCTCTAAGGACGAATTCGACTTGTTCGCCTATATGCTCTTTAATAGGGAACAAGCCCTTATATAGGAATTTAAGGACCTTAGCTATATCAATCTGTTAATTGTTCCGCCTTAGTATATTAAGACTATCCCTTACTCTGCCTAGCAAGCTAAATATATGCCTATAGGGAAGGCAATAATTCCGGCGTATATAGACATTCTAAAGAAGCAGAAGGCTAAAGGGATCCTGAAAGACGCTTATAGAGCCTACTAAAACAACTAGTTCCTTATTCAGAAGAAGAATAGTAAGTACCGCCTAATCAACGATACTTAGCAATATAATACCATTACTATTTAGGATACCTTTATCCTACCGAATATAGAGGAATTCTCAGAGGACTTTTCTGGCTATATAATTATATCTATACTTGATCTGTTTTCCGGTTATAACAATATTATACTAGATAAGAAAAGTCGGGATCTTACGACGTTTGCCAGTCCGATCGGTCTACTACGCCTGACTATACTTCTATAAGGCAGTACAAATTCAGTTGCCTAGTTTATATATACGATATATAGGATCTTCTATAACTTAATACCCTAGATTTGCGAAGCTTTCCTGGATAATATTAGTATAAAAGGACTAAAAACTCGATATAATAATACCCTAATTATACCTGGAATTCGACGATTTATAGCAGAATAGGTCTAGAACTATAACTAAGTTTTACTTACTAGTAAGAGCCTGCATTACTATGGTTAAGTCCTAGTTCCTAGTCTTAGAGGCTATCATTATTAGCTATAAGTGTACGCTAGATAGCCGTTTGCCTAACAATGCTAAGATCTGGAAGATTCGTAAATGGTTAACCCTAAGGTCTCTTTCTAAAGTCCGCTTTTTTCTTAGTATTACTAGTTTCTACTGTATTTGGGTCCCCTATTTCGGCTATATTGCCCGCCTGCTTTTTAATCTAGCAAAGAAGAATGCGATATAGGTATAGACGCTAAATCACTAGCATACCTTTACTTATCTCGGTTTC
Organism: Phyllachora maydis; assembly: GCA_029339225.1. Taxonomy (NCBI): domain Eukaryota; kingdom Fungi; phylum Ascomycota; class Sordariomycetes; order Phyllachorales; family Phyllachoraceae; genus Phyllachora; species Phyllachora maydis. Next base: position 6,246,289 of record JAQQPM010000002.1, read on the forward strand.
CTTATTACCTCTATGCCCTGTCTTACACTACTTACCTATAGAGATAATCGTTATAGCAAAATCTACCTTATAGTCAACGCCTCTCTAGACAGATAAGAAGCAGTCTTAGAACAAAAGGGCCTAGATAGTAAACGGTACCCTTGTTGATTTAAGTCTAGTATCTAGTCTCTAGCTAAGTAGTACTATAATACGACTAAATGCAAACTCTAGGGTCTTCTTTATAGTTTAAAGCAGTTTTAGCAGTACCTTTATAGTATAAGGTTTGTAATTGAGATAGACGCTTAGGTCTTAGTCTACTAGATAAATAGCTCGGCTAGTAATGTACCTGGCGCCCTTATAATGCGCTAGATAGCCTGGATTTAACTTTTTAACTTTGAAATTCGGTATATTCCGGGATTGAAAAACACTGCTACGGATGCCTTGAGCAGGCGACCCTCGACTTAAGCTAATATTAAGGAGAAGGCCTATAAAAAAGACATAGATAACTTTATTAACGCTTGGATTTTCACCTTAACTCTTAAGAAGGATACGCTTAAGGGTAATTAGCCTAAAGAGTACTAGGAGTATACTACCTATCTAATTATACTTTAAATGCCGGATTACCTAGTTCGCTATAGCAATAGGGTCAACTTTAAGCGTCAAGCCCTTAAGTTTTTAGTCTGTAATAGGATGCTGTTTCTATGTCCTACTTGCAAGGGTAACTGCCTCTACCTTGTAATTATAGATAGTGAGAAATAACGGCGTATCTGGTTAACTTGCTACGATAAAATAGGATACTATAGAAGGGATACTTCTTACTACTAGATTGCCTGGCTATATTAGTGGCTGATAATCTACTTAGATCTTGTTAACTAGTACTGTTACTATAAGGTTTGTTAGAAGATTCGCCTGTCTTAGTATAAGGAAGAAGCCTAGTTTACTATACCTTCTTTAACCCTATTTCTTAAGGTCTACTTTAACGTCTAGTTTTTCAAGGGCAAGTATAATACTGTAATCGAGGTAAGAGATAACCTTACTAGCTATATAGAGGCTGCTATCCTTAGTAAAGTTAATTCGGCTTTAGTTTAGACTTTTATGCTTTAGTATATGTTTTTAAGATACGGTTTTCCCCTAATTGTAGTTGTTAATAGCGGTTCTGAGTTTAAGGGTATAGTTGAAGTATCTCTAAAAACCATTAGAATTAAGCGAATTACTAGCTTGTCCTACAACTTAAGAGCTTATAGTATTAACAAGGTAGGTTACCTACTAATTGCAACTATACTTACTATAATTATAGAGATAATAAGGATAGATTGGAAGAAGTCCCTATGCTTTATTCTCTAGGTTAACTATACCTTGATTTGTTCCTCTTTTAGTATCTTACTTTACTTTACGCTTTTTAGTTAAGACCTAGTTATAGAGATTAAGCTTGATATCCCTTCCTAGCATCTGATTAGATAGAAGCAAGTCTAGGCTAGGGTTTGTTAACCTAGAAAACTAGCTAATATAAAGGCTGCTTTAGATCTATTTACAAAACGAGTTAAGTCTATTATAGATATAGAGCTTGTCTAGATAGAGCTGTAGGATAAGGTATCTAAGGCCTATAAGAGCGCTACTAAGGTAAGAAATTACGCGTTATCTGGAAAGTTGCACCTAGATTAGTTGGAAATCTACCCTAGTAATTTGGTCCTTATTTACAATAAGGGTAGGCAGATCGATATAAGTTGCTAGCACAAGCTATCCTTCTGGTGGAAGGGCCCTTTTCGAGTCTTATAGAAGAGTTCTAAAAAGGCTTACTAGCTAGAAACCTTAGATAGGATCGAGCTTAAACGGACTTTCCTGTTAACTATAGTAAAGAAGTTCTTCTAATTAGACAGCGTGTTTGTTTGTAATCTAAATGGACTATAACTAGGGGACGATTCCTAGCTAGAACGGTTTAGTAAGGATAATATTATTAGGCTAGGTATTAAGGATCCTAATAGGCTTAGTAATCTGGTTAGAGGAGGAGGACCGTTGATATAGAGAAGGAAAGCGGCTCTTAAAGGTGCTTCTCAGGCAACTTAATTTGTACTAAGTTTTCGGCCTATTTAACTCGGGCTAGGTTTTTATTAAAGGGAAGGTAATATAAGTTCTTTTGTATACTTACCTTTTTCTTGCGCCTTTTCCCCTGTTTATAAAAGTAGTTTGTTCTTTTCTTTTTCCCTAGCTCTTTGCTATACGAGTATATACGTGCTGGCAAGGGGGGGGGTATATACTATGCTATATAGTGTTCTCTTGATTTAAGTGTTTATATTGTCTGCTTTGCCTAGTTATAGGTCTAAGATTTTGTTTTATACTGTTTCGTTTCGTTTTGTTTTAGCTTTTTTGTCACGTAAAGAGCAGGTGATGGATGTGAAGAAGTGAATGTGCCTGTTCTTCTTCTTACTACGGGACCTGCTACTCCTTATATAGGTGCCTCTGAGCCTAACAAGCAGCTTATTAGGATATCTAAGCATAGAGAGCCCTAGTCCTAGATAGGTTACTCCATAATTGTTACTATGTTCTGTCATATACCCCCTTAGATTTGCCATCCTATAGGGAGTCTGACCTATAGAACGTAGGATTATAGTAACTATAACTCCTATACCCCTTTAAGTATATTAAGATAGCGATATACTTAAGCCTAGTATAGGTACCTAGTAAACACCTTACCTACGAAAACTTCGCCAGGTTGACAACACTCTTGCCAGTCTACTTACTGTTACTACCTTCTTTTTCCTATTTATAAGTTATAGGACTAGTTTTTATCCTAAGTAGCCTTACCTACTGCCCTTTTACTAGCTATATAGGCAGCCTTCTTTCTAAAAGAAGGCAAGCGTACTTGATTATCAACCTTACCGCTATAAGTTACTATAGCAATAGTAAGGTTAACCTGCTCTTTCCTTCTTTCTCTAGAGCTTACTGTAGGCCTACTTTTTTTAGGTATAAGAAGAGTATAGAGAATTCCTCCTAGCCCTATTTCTTTTCTCTTCCTTATAACTACCTTTTTAAAGTAAAGTTTTCTTATAAACCTGCCCCTATTCTCGCCTAGCTCTCTTTTTCCTATTACTATACCTGAGTAAGGAGTAGTAAGTCTTTCTAATCATTACTATTACTAGCTATAGCGTCCTATAGCCAGATGACGGTGTTCCTCCGAAGCTGAGATTACAGGCGTTCCTATAAAAACAGCTCTAGGATCTAACCTTAAACCTTATTTAGCTTTGTTCTAGCTGTTATTAGCTTGCTAATAATACTAGTAGCTATATTATATCCTTAGATGTTAAAAGAGTTAGTAACAATGTACTGTTAAGCCCTATCCCAGTGCCTATGCCGGAAACTCCTGCTCCTAAGATACTAGGCCGCCCTAAGAAGATTATAGGCCAGACTCTTAGTTAAGCAAAGACGCCTTGATCTGAAAAATCCGGCCCTCTAGGCCCTCTTCGTCTGCCATCTTATAAGCCCTATATCCAGTCGCTGCTAAAGGGATATACTATAGGAGAATGCTTTTCTTAGTATAACGATACTAGCGGCTGCTATTACTACTGTCTTCTAACACAGACTACGTCTTACTACTATCGTTCTATATAAGTCCGTCTAGGCCTAACAATTTTGCTATAAAGCTGACTGTATATATTATAGGTCGGTTAAGGCTAAGAAGACTGCCTAGGTTCTTCAGGACTTAAAAAAGAAAAATACAAAGGCTAGTAGAGTATATCTATCCGTTTTAAAATTTAATATTTAGACTAACAGTTGTATCTAGGAGGTAATAGCAGGTAAGGCTACTGCTATTTCGAAAATATTACGCGCTATCCTCGACCTATTGTCCGGATTGTTGTTATATAGGCTAATACCTGTATTACCCGCTCTGCCTATTCCTTTACATCTGCCTTAGGCGTTCTGCAAGAAGCTGAAATTTAAAGATCTGCCTTATAAGTGAAAAGCATCTTGCGAATTATCTCTGCCCCTATACCTGTCCCTGTCTCTGTCCGCTAGACTAGAATATGTATTTTCGCCTCTCTATTAGTCGATTAAGTCTCTAGCTAACAATCCTTTTATATAGGTAGTGTTCCTAAGTATAAGTAGCACTGAGTTTACTTAGCGCCTTAGACAAGGAATTAGTAGATATATTAGGGCTCTTCTATGGTTAATGCTATGTTATCTTAATAAGAATCGTATAGATATATTAGCTATATTATAGGTACTAGCTAAGATTGATCGGGCTATCGGCGTATTAGAGAAGGCCGTCGAGCGCTATAGCGCCCTATAGTAGGCTTCTTTTATAAGTTTTGCGGCGGACTAGATAGTTGTCCGCTAGTAATTGAATTCCCCTCTCTTTAATTATTAGCTATAATCCGTAATACGTCCCTTAGATTCAGCATAGCCTGGAAGTACTCGAACTTTGCCCTTAATAAATTCTTTGTTAGGCTATCAGCTAGTATGTTAGCTGTCTTAATATAGGACACTGTAAAGCTGCCCTTACCATGCTCTTATTTAAGCTATATATTCTAAATATCAATGTAACAGAGCGCTATTACTATACGCTCCCCTTTATTAACTCCTAGCCTAATAGTCTAAGTATTATCGTAGAAAATCCGCTATAAAACTAACAGCTTAACTGTCAGGTCCTTGAGGAATCTTTTTATCCCTATAGCCTCCTTCGTAGCTAGGAAGAGACTATAAAGCTCCGCTTCTATCGTCGATATAGTAACTATAGCTTGACAAGACGCATTCTACTGGATAAGTCCCCTGAATATCATAATCGTATAACCTTAAGACGATTATTATAAGTCTAAGTCGTCTATAAAGAAGGCGTTACTAGTAATATAAAGTATATAGGCCTAACTAGAGTAGCTACCATATATAATCCTAAGAAACCTTATATAATATAGATACTAGATCGTCTACCTAACAGCCTTAATATATCGGGCTGACAGGTTTGTTAAGAAGCGGGAAAGATACAATACAGTAAAGGCCACATCTAGACAGACTATAATTACTGTATATAGTATCGTCTCTACTAGTTCTTATATAAGCTTCACCTCCTTCTTAGTAGCCTGGCCCTTATTCTTGCCAAGTCCGACTGTTAAGAGTGGTATAGGGGGGATAATAGCGGATCCATCTAGCCTATACTTCTTAGCCGCCTTCTTAATATATATATTATGAACTAGTATAATCGTATAGTTAACTCTGTCCCTTATAATCCGAATACTAAGAAACTATTCCGCCTTAGGCTGAATTTTTACTTTATATTTGCCTAGCAGTTTCGCCTTTAGGTCTATAGTATAGTCCTAATACTAACGATAATAGAGAAGTATTACGTTATCTATATAGAATATCAAGAGGATACGTCTATCTATATTATAAAATAGATATAGCTCCTCCTTAGACTTCTAAAGTCTAAGATTTTTAAGAAAGCCTAAGAATTTAAGATACTAGAGGAAAGGAGAGTCTTAAAGCCTATATAAAGCCCTATTAACCTAAGTAAGAAGTCCTAGCTCCTTAAACCCTTCTAGAAGATTGTAGATTACTAGGCCCTAGCTAAATAACTCCTGAAGTATATTATAGAAGGCGTTTATAACGTCCTATAAGTCGATCTCTAGATCAAAACGTACTGCTAGGGCTATACTTACTCTAAGGGACTTAGCAGCCAATGTTACTATATAAGTTAACTCGACTGACTTTAGATATTAAAGATCTTCTTAGATATAAATCCTTGCCTTTAGCCTAACAACTTTCCTGTCCGGATTAAGCTTATACTTTAGTACCTATTTAAGCAGAAGAGGCTATATCCTGTACTAATCCTTCGGAATTTTCTTATAAGTCTATAGCTTTTACAGCTAATTAATCTTAGCCTAAGCTACAGACTTCTATATCTTCTTAAAAGGCAACTTCATAGCTTTACTCTAAGTTCTAGGCTCTAGCAGCATTTCTGATTCGTGCTATTTCCCTAGGATAAACTCTTTCTTATCCTAAAGGCCCTTTAGCAAGTCCTTTTTCTACGACTTTTACTTCTGTTTTCGCTCTATTAGGCATTTCTAATGTCGAACAGCACCTACTACTATAGTATATACTGTTTTAAACTCTCTTCTATAGCTAGCTACTAGCTGATTAGGAAAGTAGTCGGCTATAAAAACAAGTAGTAGCGATAATACCGCTGTTCTCTCTATATCTAGAATACTAAAGATATTCTTAAGTGTAGTATTACACTAACGAAGGTTATATCGGCCTAGCTCTACTATAAATACCCGATTCCTACTACTATAAGGCCAACCTTGTCTTTAAGGGGCTAGGTCGCCTAGTACTTACGTATTACTAGTATATACCCCTAAGATCCCGGCTTTAGAGTCCAGTTCTCCGACTAACGGTCTGTCCGTCGTCTTATCATCGGCGTACTAGCAGGTTATAACATCTGCCCTAGCTTCAAATCCTTCTAACAGTCTATAGCAATATACCTTGCCCTTAAACTATATTCCTTCTCTAGTTATGCTCTAAGGAGAGTCTGCTCTGTTACTACGGCTATCGATCCTAGTATAATCTAGATTCGGCATTCTAGGCTTAGGTATTTGCTCTAGGGTAAATAGTCCAGTTATAATATTGGTATATGCCTTGTCCTAGCTAGTAATAGCATCTAACCAACGCTCTTCTAGCTCTATAGCTAAGAGCTTTTCCTTATTCTCTCTAATAGCTATTAACCTAATAGGACCTGCAAGATCTAGATTCTATATTATCTTAAAGATAGTGTCAAACTTATGTTCCTCCGCCAGCTTATCTAGCCAGTCTACTAGTTCTCTTAAGACAGGGATAGCCTAAGCCTTAGATTCTACCTCCCTTCCTATATAGAAAACTATCTTATTAAACTAAATATTCTAGGTAGTAATTACCCTGTTAAGCTCTAGGACCTATATCCTATATAACGTAGTAGCGATATAACCTACGAGATAGCTAATATAAGCTTAAGGCCGAATCTTATAAAGTCTTCGAAGTATATCCTTCTCTCTGTCCTTCTTAAGAGGATAACCGGCATATCTATATACGTAAAGGCTACTAAGCTAAGGCCTTAGATCAATCGTAGCTTTACGGATAACAGCTAGGTTGTAAAAGCGAAAATAGTTCCAAAACCATAATAGAAGCTTCTCGTTTAGAGATCTCGGATTATCCCTAAGCCTAGGAGACAAGTTATAAAGATATACTATAGCCTCTATAGTCTTAGGCTATAGATCCTTAGAAAGATATCCCCCTAACCGCATTACTATCAACTTGTTAATAATAGTCTTCCTGTTTCTTTTAACAAGTCCTGTCAGGCTATATATATATAACAGCGGGATTTCCAAGCTAATTCCTTTATAATCTGCCCATTTCTTATACTTGGTTTTTCCTTAAGAAGATATAACTAATATCTTACTATTATAGTAAAAGAAACAAACGGATAACCTATACTATCGCCTAGTCTAAGCATCGAACCTCTTAAGGACCTAAAGAAGGTTTTCTTGTCCTTTACCTCTTATTTAAAAGGCCTATACCTTCCTGCTAAACTTATCTACTATAAAGAGAATCCTATTATAGCTTATATATCTTTAGGAGAATTCGAAAAGATCCTAGGCAATCCTGTAAAACAGTCTAGCGGATTTTCCGCTTAACTCCCTCCTAAATACCACTTTTATTATATATAACTAAGCATATACTAAGTACTTAAGCCGTAGTATCCTAGTTAGATTGCCGTTATTAGGCCGTAACAAATTCATACCCTAAGTATAGTTTACTAACAATTATAGTGCCTTAGGACCTAGGTATCCTATCCTTAAGTACTATAGTTCTTTAGGATCTATATAAGCCCTATATAGCTTATATGTCCTTTTCTATCCTCTCCGTTTCACTCGTTTCTAAGCTATCATCATTACAATACTATCGTTACTTATTAGAAGGGGTTTCAAGACTATATAGGAGATAAGCGGCTTATATTCAAGTACCGTTAAGTTGAACTTTTCCTATAGCGTTATAAGAACAACCGAGCTTGCTATATCTCTAACTCTTAGGGTATTGTCAGCCCCTGACAGCCAGATTCCCTTTTAGCGTAGGAGCATAGCCGACATAATATTAGCATAAAATCCCTCTATAATAGCTATGTTTTAAAGAATTAAGTCTACTGTCTTATTGCCCTTATTATCCTAAAAAATCTTTCTTAAAGTCCGGCGTCCTATCTTAGAAATAGGCAACGTTGTTAAGCCTACCCCTATAACAGCGTTAGAGGTAGACGGCTTAAATATCCTATAGTTAAGTAGATCTTTACGGTTAACTATATAAACTACTGTATAGTTATCTAGAAGGGTACTATCTAAGAGAGGATAATAAGTAGGGTTCTAAGTGCTAAATACTCTATAGACTATACCTAGGGTAGTGGTAAATAGGGTAGGGTTAAAGAGAGGTATATTAGAAAAATTCTAACTCTGATTTTCAAGCTAAGGTAATAACTAAGAACTCCTAAAAACTTTATCCGGCTAACAATCCTGTCTTTAAGTACTAAAGGACTTTAGAACCTACAGCTTCTTTGTATCTAGCCCCTTGCCCTTTAACCATCCTTTTAATTCTAGAGTTATATAGAGGTCAGCCTATTAAGGATCCTAATAGATAAGATTTTAAATAGATTGTTGCTCCTCTATAGATAAAGTGATTCTTTATCTTATAGATCCTATATATAATAGCTTAACTTTCCTATAATCTTTAGGTTTCTAGTAGTAAGTATAAGGAAGAGGTAGATAAGGGTATTAGTAGCCCCTATTTCAGGATCCTTAACGATTTCTACCCTAACTACCCTAGGTATACCGTCTTTAAGGCTATTCTTAGCCTCTTTCTTAATTAGAGCGTAGAGCAGGCAGCGGGTTTTCGTCGTTAGAAAGTTAAGCAAAGGTAGAGTACACTCTAGCCGGATTTCTATAGGCTTATTACTACTAAGATTCCGTTATAAGGCTAAGAAGGGTCCTATTAATAATCTCTAGTATAAGTAGACTTACTTAGCCTATTACTTTAGCTAGAACGATCTATTAGAGCTAACTATTAGCCTATTATAGAGTTAGCCTTACTACTAGGGCTTAAAGAACTCTTCTAACAGCAGTAACGCCTATAATAGCTAGAATCCTCTTAATTAGCACAACCTAGTAAAATTTCTGCCAGTCTTTATACTAGTAGATCAGCCTAGTTCGGCTATTCTTAGCCTATCTAAGTACTACCTTATACTAAGATTCGATCTAGACTTTCTCTACTAAGTCTAACAGAGCATTGTCTTTCTTTAAAGCTTGTATAAGAGGCTAAAGATTCCAGTACTATTCTAACCTTTGTTCCTACTTTAATAACTAATATAACTAAATAGCTATCTCCCTAACGTTATAATCTATAGACTAAAGAATCCAGTTTAGAAACTTTAGGTAATTTGCCTTCTTTAGCTTAGTAGTAGCCCTTTTAGACTATTATATTAAAAGGTAAGTCCTATATGCTTCTTCTAAGTTGTATAGGGTAATAAGGGTCGGCCGAACTAGTAGGGGAGGTACTAAGGCTATGTCCTAAGTCGACGTACTAAGAAGTTAAATTTTCTTTTAATAATATACAATAGCCTTATTATACTAGGCTACCTACTTAGAATTAGCTTAATAAGCCTATTCTTCCTATCCTAGGTCAAGAATTTCCATATCTGCTAAAGTAGATATCAAGTCTAGATCAATATCTTCCTAAATTCCAAGGGCTAACGCTAGTATCTATACGTTAAGACGCCAGGCTATCTATATTAACAGGCCTTTCAGGATAACAGATGTTGAATATACTGAATTTAGGGTTATTAACATCTTAAGTAGGGAGTTAAGGAGAGGATAATAGAGTAGTAATAATAATAGAAGGGCTTAATACGTATTATACGTAGTTGGTCAAGTTAATAATACTAGCGCCAGGCTTATAACTGTCATATAAAGAGCAGGTAATAGATATAAAGAAGTAAATGTGCCTGTTCTTCTTCTTACTACGGGACCTGCCACTCCTTATATAGGTACCTCTAAGCCTGACAAGCAGCTTGTCAGGATGTCTAAGCATAGAGAGCCCCAGTCCCAGATAGGTCACTCTATAACTGTCACCATGTTCCGTCACATTTTTTCTTCTTAGGAAGTAGAAGCTCTATTTATAGCTTATATGTCTGGTTAAGGGGAGGAGCATGTTTGGCGTTGACGGATCCTATTACTTAGCTAACCGACTACCCTAACAACCCTTAACACCTACCCCGACCTATTTTCTAGACTGCTACCTAGCTTGCCCTTCTAATTACTTAGTATAGTATATATTAACTACTAGATTAACCGACTTCCGCTTAACCTATAATTGCTATACCTTATAAACGGTTTCCTTATCCTATTAGTTAATAATCATGTCCTTAGCGTGAAAGTTACCTAGATCAAACTAGTATAGAGCTATTGTCTTTTTAGCCTGCTTAGACGCCTAAAACGGCTATTTATTATAGGAAGAGTCGATACGTACTTATAAGCACTTCTTATCCTAGAAAACGCAGTTCTTATAAGTACTATAGTCGACTTCTAGAACCGAGATACAGTAGATAAATGGCTAACCTATATTTAGATAAGGACTACTAGTATTGCACTAGTTAGGCGAACTCGACTGAAATTAGGTTTCGTTATATTCCTTGTAGTTTACTATATTACTACCTACTATATTAGCTCTAATTAGACGTCTAGTTATAAGCTTAAATATACTAATATCCGAACTCTTAGATAAAAAGACCTTAGACCTAGTATAGTTAGTTACTATAAATTTCTCAGATATACTTGCCTAGGAAGTCTCATCTAAAATGCTTAATAGTAATAGAGGATCGACGTCCGACTATAGAGAAAGAGTAGTCGAAACTAATAATAGTAGGATCCTAACTACTTTCTACTAGCTAAGTTAGAGATAGACAGTTAAGTAGACTAGGTTCTAGACCTAGAGATGTATACCGTTAATAAGTATTAGCCAGTTCCTCTTTAAAAACCTAGATCCGAAATATACTATATCCAATTACAGCTAGGTTTAGAAGTAAGTACTATATATAATTGACAAAGTTATAGAACTTTGTATTATCGACTGTCTTCTAGATTACCTACTTTAGGAAGATGTAGAATCTTTTAGGATTAGTAGGGAAAGTAGTTACCTAAGTTTTAGGTATATAGAATGCCTTAAGACGAATCGGACGTACTATCTAGCTTATAGGAGCTTTCTTAATAAAAGTATTAGAAGATATCCCTATATAGATAAGATTAAGTTAGAAGGTCAAATCCTAAAAGAGAATAAAGTCGGTTTATTAAGGTTAGAAAAGTTTTTATAGGAGAAAGAGAGGAAGAAAGGCAGGTCTTTATACCTAAGGAAGCCACTTACGCTAGTCCTAATTCTAATTAGAAAAGGTTAATAAAAACTAAGTAAACCTAATTATACTATACTGACTTTTGGGGGCTATTTACTAATAAAAAGAATCGGATAGAAGCCCTAAGTGCTAATAAAGGAGCAAATAGCTTGCTTAATAGTAGGAAAGAATTTTTATACGCCTTCCTCCCCTGAAAGGACTTGCTCTATATTAGGACCTACCCCCTCTACCCTTTAGATTTTTCTCTCTCTAACTTCTCTAGTATAACCTTCTTAGACCTTTATCTCTTCTAAGATCTTTTTCTTAGTACTCTTAGTAGAAAATTTCCAGCCCTAACCCTGACTTTCTTTAAGTAATCTCGCTTATTATTTCTACCTTTTCTCTATAATTATACAAGATTAAGATACCTCTAAAGAAGGGATCTGGCAAGCAGGCTCTGCCCTAAATAAACTTAGATTTAAAAGAGGTTCTCTAAAAAGAGCAGCGTCGCTATATAGTTAGTAGGCCGGTATATAGTAAAGATAAGGATAAGCTTACGCTAGTAAGCGCCCTAACAATTCTCCTATCAACACTATAAAGACTATAGTCGTTACCTTATAAGCTTTGCTCTTTACTATATAAGATATAGTTCTCTCTATATAAGCCGCGATCAACTCTGTATAAACCCTAGTCTTCCTTATAAAAGTTATAGGGCACCCTAAGCAAATTTAAGTACTTATCTATAAAAGGTAGGGATAATATGATTTCGATTTCCTTAGGTAATATCCCTTAAACCAAGCTGCCTATATCTAATCTGGTTAAGTCCTTAATAAAGCGCTTTAACAGGTCTAGCCATATATACTTCTATTTAACTTTTAAAGATTTTAAAGCGCTTAGAAAGGAGACTAATAAGTACAGCACTACTAAGGATATTAATAACATTACTAACTGCCGTACTCTGCTTAGTAGTAACTACTTTAAGCTAGTAGGTAAGATTGCTTTTTACCTAGAGTAGTATATTATAAAGGATAGCTGGCTAGACTTCTTTAATAAGATAACTATTAATAAGGAGGATTTTAACTGTTGCTTTCCTAGGATAGCTGGTTAAGTTGCTATAATTACTAGAGAGAAGGTCCTAGGTCGAGATCTCCGATTAGTTTTAGCTATTCTATATAATATATATAGGATATAGCTAGAACAAGCCTAGATAACTGATAACTATATTAACAGTATACTTAGATAGACCTTATATATATTTAAGAGATACGTTTTTATTATACTATACTTAACAGCTCTGACTCTCAATAAAAAGGGCAACTACCTAACAAGCCTAGTCCTCTACCCTACTAAGGGTAACGTCCGTTATAAAGCCCTTAGGAAGCGCTTCTAGCTTATAGTTATATATATCCGTAGAAACTATTAGGTTCTTACTATCTATAATTAGCTTAAGTAGATCTATAAGGTTTAGGATTTAGGCCTTCCTAATAAAGCTAATAATATAGACAATGAAATAATAATGATATAGGTAGATATGATTATCCTCTACCTGCTTATATCTAGAACTAGCGTCTTTAACCCGATGTATATTCGCCGGTCGAAATTCTGCTTTAACATTAAGGACGACTTTTCCTATAGGTATACTATTACCAAGGCAGCCTGATCCTTCTTCTATAACTAAGTTATTAAGGATAAGAACGATTTAACGCCTATTCTATAGTAGAAGATAGAGCCCTAGTTCGGCTAAGACGTAATGTAGAAGTAGGGTTCGATTTCGGCTTACTTATAGTATACTTAGATGTTAGAGATTGCCAAAGTATTCGGAGTAAGGCTAGGATCTAGAGCGCTAAATCCATGCCCTATTGGCAGTTAGGTCGCTATTAATAAGCTTTTACTTATAAGTACATTATAGATTATCTGGACTTAGAGTTTTGCTACCCTAGTCTTTAGTACCCTAGCTCTAGCAGATATAATAATAGATAACGACACCCCTATCTATATTTAGAGAATAAGGAGTACTTCCTTAGGTTTACTTAAGTTGATTCCTGGAAATTTAGTAGTATAGACAGCCGAACTATCTGTCTAACAATCTTGTTAAAGCCCTTCTTTGCTAAAGGCACTAGTACTATAGTAAACTACTCCTATGCTATAATAGTAGACGCCTATATACTAAGCTATCTCTAAGTAGATAGTATCTATTTAGAAGACTGTTCTACGTTCCTCTGCTTCTATTAAGCAAAAGTCTATTAAAAAGGATCTTCCCTACTCTATTACACTAGAGAAGCTAAAGTCCGTTAAGAAGGCTGCCGTATAGCCTACTATACCTAAGTAGCCTAAGTTAACCAAGAAGAGCGTTGCTACGCTATAATTGCAGTATACTAGGTAGAATGTTACTCCTTAGCCTACTATACTTTCGCTTACTAGGAGGGTTACTTGATTAACACTTATAAGAGATCTTAAGCTAGATAATATACCTGCTCTATAGTATAGGGAGGATAATAAGATAGATAAGGCTAATAGAGAGCTTTATATAGGGATGAATATTACTATACTAGAATTGTTACCGCTATACCCCTAAGGCTATAAAGGTTAGGCTAAGATAGACTAATTAGCTATAATTAGGTAATAGTAGACAGGTTAGTTAAGTAGGTTTATAGTTTAGTACCTTCTTTTTCTTGCTTTTCTTACTTAGAGTATTAATAGCTATAGTTAGCTCCCTCGACCTTAATCCTATATAGACCTAGTATAATCTTAGTATACCTTGTTATATATATATAATCTATATTTACCGCTTATCCCTACTCTAGACAGAGGTGCCCTATATTATCAATGTTGTCTAGTATTTGTTTTAGGGGTTTATATCTCCTACTATCTTCCGGCTTTCGTAGGAGCTATAGGGAGGTATAGATCGGCATAGCTAGTGTATAACTAGCCGCTACTTGTTTTTCTTCTTCTTCTCCCTTTATTTAAAGGAGACCTATATCTACTTTCTCTTCTATTATACAGTAGAGTAGGTAGACAAGGCTAGTCTTTCTTTTCTGCCCCTTATCTTATTCTAGGCTAATAACAAGATTGCGAATTGGCAGTATAAGAAGGACAATAGTATAAGAAGCTGGCTTTCCTTTCTATATTCAGAGAAAGACAATTATTAATCTATCCCAATTATTACAGTTATACAGTTACATTTTACCTATTTAGATATTCCATCTACTTTTTGCCTCTAGGCTACTTTGGCCTATTTACTTAGTTCTATTGCACCTGTTTACCTTAGTCTCCCCTGATTAGGGAGACTATAGCCTTATTGTGCACATACCTCTTATCCTCTTGTCTAGACAGCTGTTCGATATACAGCTGGCTACCACCTTCAGACAGCTGCTCCTACTTTCTCGTGGGTCTGCTGCTCTGTTTCACTATACTTACTGGAAGTAGGTACTAAAGTACTTATATTCTAGAAAAGCGACCGATAGACAGGACCTTATAAGGTAATCTCGGCCATAGATATAACAGTAATTGTTAATATGGTTAAAAGACTTATAGAATTTCGGAATATAGTAGTTAAACTATATTACTAGGAGCTAGCGCAGGACAAGCAAGATAATCAGGCTAGCGTTAAGTAGCTAGAACTATTCTAATATCCCTAGCCCAAGTAGCCCTACTAGTGCAGACAACCCTAAAAGAACCTAGTACCTGCTAATAATTTTGTTTTAGAAAAAGAGAAGTATAACTACGATCTTATACTTAAACTATAAGCCGAAGGTAAGATTACTATACCCGGCATACTGTTCTAAGAATCTAATAAAACAGAACTGAACTTACTTTTAGCAGCTAGGGTAATCGAAGCGATTTAGATGTTAGTAGACATTTCGGACTATTAGATCTTTTAGTTAAGGATCATCTAGGAAGTAAAAGATAAGCTTACTCTACTATATAAGAAATCACGCTTTATAGCTTAGGGATTCGGTAATAAGGATAAGAAGTACCTACTTACCTAATTACCAACGATCTAATGCTATATATAGCGACTTATACTCTTACTACTACCGATACTACAAACGCGCTTTAGCTTTAAGGCATAGGTATATAACGTTATCTAGGCTTATATATAAGCTAAGTTATAGCTAGTAAAAAAAGTGATTCTTCTATTACCTAAAGAGCTTAAGATACTCTATCCCCCTTATACTATCTTACTTATTAAAACACTATTATATAGACTGGCTAAAGCTGGACTATACTGGTAGGTGATATATATAAACTGGTATACTAAATGTCTCGATCTTGAGCTAAGTACCTTCGATCTATACCTTATAATTAGCAAGATGCGAATTAGAAGTAGATTTGGAATTGTCGGCCTATAAACTAACAATACTCTTAATATTAGCAAGTAAGCCTTTGCAGATAAGGAGAAGCTTAAGCTAGATAAGGCTAGCTTTAAGTATAAGCTGCTAGTATTTTTAACGGATAAATCGATTATAGATTTTAATAGATATAGGCTTGAAACGAGTATAGATACTGTCGAGATTTAGCAAAAGAGGTAAGCTATACGACTCAAACTTATAAGCTAAGACGCCGAGATAGCGAAATAAGTATACGTCGAACAACGTATATACAGTGCCTATATTACTATAATTTACCAACTAGAGGCGACTTTCGACTTATTAGTAGTAGTATAGTTAACTAAGCCTGGTATAGCCGAGATTGCTAAGCTTAATGCTCGACTGCAATAGCAGATTAAGAACTTGATACGTAGGCTGTACTACCTATAACTTGAACTTAAGACAGCTAAGCTCTTTGTCTTTATAGATAGATCATTCGCTAACAATACTGATATAACATTATAGATTAGATTCGTTATAATATTTAGAAATAAGATAAGTAGTATAAACGAGTTTAACCTATATAGCAATATCGTATACTAGTCCTTAACCAAGTATAAACAGGTAATAAGAAGTGTTTTAGCAAGTGAAATATACGGAATAGTAAGTAGGTTCGATCTTAGGTATATACTATACTAGACGCTTACTAAGATCTACTTAGGCCTAGGTCTATAATTACTACTACTAATCGTCGTTTATACAGACTTGTTTAGTTTGTATAAGTGCCTGGTAAAGCTTAGGACAACGGTAGAAAAGCGCCTTATAATCGATATAATAGCTCTATAATAGAGCTATAAAAACCGTAAAATCGCAGAAATTAGGTAGATTAGTAGCGACGATAATCTAGCCAATACTATAACCAAGTATATGCCGAACAAGACGCTTAAAAAGCTTATTACTACAAATATAGCTAAGATCAGAGTGGAAGGCTAGGTTTAACGCCTGGCCGAGCAACAGGAAGAGTCTATACAACTTAGGGCAAGATCGTAAGTATAAAAGATAAAGACTGCTAGGACGATTTATTTACAGTATAATGAGGAATATAAGGCAAAGCGTAAAATGATCTTAATTTATACTTTTATAGCTAGTACAACATATACGCTAGCACCTCCTACCCCTTAATTACAACAATAAAACATCGATAGCCTTACCTATAGTAGCTATCGCTATAAGCTTTTTCTATATAGGTGTTATACCTGCTATAGGTACCCTACGCTTAACAAGAGCGTACGCCTTATCTACTAGGACTAAGGCGTACTTGGCGCTATTATGCTATATCTTTCAATTCTATAACCAATAAGTATTCCGATTAAACAATAGATAATACTAAAGATTGTAAGTTACTTTAGCCTTTATAGCTAGGTTGGAGCAGAGCTCTAAAAAGCAGTCTAAGAACGGACAGACTAACTTAGGGCTATAATATACATTAGGAATAATAAAACAATAGAAATAATACGTAAATAGAACTTATATTAGCATATATAAGTGCCCGGACAAGCACCGTTAGCACTAGAGGCTACGGCCTAACATATAGTCGTAGTACGCTATATATAGTACGAAATTGCCAGACTTATTAAACGAGTCCTTAATACCTGCTAAAAGTAAGTATAGGTAGCTAAGGCAAACAATAGCGTATATAGTACTATACGGGCTACGAACTTTATACATTTTAGTAATATTAATAATAAGGATAACGAGAGTAAGACGCTTATCCTCTGGTTTGCATATATAAACGTATAACGACCTCTTACAAGGCTTTATACAGTCCGATATATAGTATATATAGCAGCTAAAGCAGACGATAGAGTTGTCCAAGCTTTTGCTAGATAACAAACTTACTATTACCGCTGCTAGTATTACTACTAGCAGCATAGGCACGCTTATAACGGCGTATAATACCTTGCGCCATACGCGTACAGCCGCTAACGCTGCCTTCTTTATAGCCGGCAATATAGGTAGAGCATGCTTGGCAGGCTTAGAGATATACGCCTTATATACAGCAATCTCTACCTTATACGCCGCCTCCTCCTCTACCTCCTCCTTGTGCTAGAGTATAGCAGCCTACTTAAGCAGGACATATATACGCGCGATTAGCCCCTTAGAATTAAAGGGCATAGAGTTGGCGTTAGTACGGCTACCTATAGACTCGGACTGTACGGCGAGCATAGCCGCGTCCGCAGCGTTAGGATTATTACTATTGTTATTATCGTTATTACTGTTGTTGCTACCCGCTATACTTTCCTAGTCGCTATTATCGGTAATAGCGCGCTTAGACGTATCCTTAAACGCGTTATTATTGCCCTTCTAAACAAGATGCTTGTTAGAAGCGTTAGTTATAAGCATATTAAGGGCGTCGTTGCCCTTATCCTTAGTATATATATAGGTATTGCCGCCTATACTTCTATAGGAGTACCTACTCCACTTATTATCAAAATCCAATACTATAAACAACAAGATCAGTACGCTTAAGCATAAGACTAGTATATTTAAGCATTAGTGCATAATAGTAAGCAACTTACTTGTTACTGCTAGTACTACTAATGCTACTACTATTGTTGTTACTACTACTACTGCTATTATTGTTACTACTGCTACTACTGCTAGTGCAGATCGTAGGGAGAAAGAGAATAGGTAGTATATAGTAGGAGAACCTACCTATTTATAGGTTTAGGGTAAGAGCGTTCGGAGTTCGTAATTAGCCAGCCTAAAGCTCTGATTTTTTCCTATTATAATTCCTATTTAGGACTACAAGCTTTTATAATAATAGTTGCTAGCGCAATGCACTTACTATTGCGCTATTTAGAGGTATATCTAGAAGGTGCTAAAGTCACGCCTTCTATACTAGGGATTAGTAACTAGAATTCAACATTCTAATTAGCAAACAAGAAGTTAAGTAATTAGTATTTCCTATTCTAGTAATAAGAGGAGCAAAATGATCTAGAATTTCCTATTTCAGTTAATAAAGTGCTAGCGTAGTTATAAAAGAAGAGTTGCTAGTATTGATTATAGTAAGGGGGGTTAGGTACTAATCCCTATAACTATATAGTATATAAGCCTCTTGCTCTAGGAATAGGGCATATACTATACTACTAAGCCTCCTGCTCTAGGGAATAGGGCACGTACTACGCCACTTATACGATAGCTATAAGTGGCGTACCTATATACTACATAATAGTTACCAACGAGTGCTCCGCTTAAACATAGGTATTTAAGGGGTGCGTAACTACCCCCTAGATAGAGGGAGACAGACAATCCAGAACCAGAACTTGAACCAGTATTTCCTTGCTGCTCGCTTTGCTCTTTATCGTTTTAGATTACTACGATCTCTGGAAACCTACTAACAAAAACCCTTTATAGGGGTGATAGACGCTATATAGCTGTACTAGACTTTAAAAAATCAGGATTTTTTCTTGACGTTAAAGGTAGCTCTAGGCCTATATTACATGCATATTTTGCTTTTCTTTTAGGCCTTGCTAGTTATAATACTACTTAAAGTATAGAGCTGAAGCGTAATAAGATAGTAGTGGAAATTCGTCCTAATTCTATTAGAAAGGAAGACTATAGACCTATTATAGAGGATGCTATAGTATCCGGAGCTATAGAGCCTAAAAAGCGCTATAAGCTAAGGAATTCTCCGGCTAAGGGCACTACTTTAGAAGGTATAGGACCTTCTTTAAGGGGAAAAAGGCCCTATAGGCCTGTAGAGCCCTTAGCCACCGCCTAGGCCCCCTATTGAAGTCCTTATAAGACTAGGGAGCCTGAGCCCTTAATTAGCACTAGAGACCTACCCTATATGCTAAGAAAGCCAGTTATAGAGGGGAATAAAGTAGTAGAAAAGGCTATATCTAGCCCTACTTTAAAGGAGCCTTATATAGGTTAGCGAGATTACTATAATCTACTTAATTTAGCTGAATTGTGGCACGTTAGGCTAGGCTATATAGGCCTACGTCTTTTGAAAAAGACCTCTAGTATTACTAAAGGGCTGCCTAATTTTAATAAAATAAAGGAAGCTGATTTTCACTGCTCTAGCTATGATCGAGGTAAAGCAGTGAGAAGGGTTAGTAAGGCTTTAATACCTAACCTACCTAGGGTCTTAGACTCAATTAAGGGGGATGCTATGAAAATTAGGCCTAGGCCTTATAATAGAAACCCTATAGTCTTACTTCTAGTTAACTGTAAAAGTAGGTATAGGTGGGTTTTCAACCTACCTAATAAATCAGGCCTTATAGTAGCTAACGCTATTAAGTGCTTTTTTAGGGGCCTAAGGAATAGTTTTGGTAGATATCCTACTAAATTCCACTTTAACAGAGGCACTGAAATAACTGATTTATTAACTACTTAGTTAGCTGAAAGGGGTATTAAAATCAGCACTTCTGCCCCCTATATCCACAAGCAGAACGGCTTAGTAGAACGATTAGTTGGATTTATACTAGACCGTATAAGGTATACTATTCTTAGTAGCGCTTTACCCTAGTATTTGTAGTACTTTATACTAGAGGCTATAGTGGAATTAGTTAATAGTACAGCTATAACGAATAAGGAAACCACTCCTTTCTAGGCGCTATTTGACGAGCTAGAGCCTGGTATTTCATATATACCTAACCTAGAGCGCTATAGGGCTATAGGCGCTAGAGGAGAGGCTATTATACCTCTAGAAAAACGGTCTAAATCGTTAAAATCTACCTCTAGAACGGAAGAGTGTAAATGACTAGCGGTATTAGGTTCTAAGACCTACCTAGTATATATACTATCTAGAAGGGCAGTACTTAAAACCTCTACTATGAAGTTTAAAAAGGATAATATAGTACTAAGTTAGCCTGCTGATAATACGGCTTTAGAGGGGGAATTAGTAGACCTAGACCTAGATTTAGAGGGGGCTATTAGCCCCGACCCTTCTAATCTTAATACTGAAAAGCCTATTAGTATAGAAATAGGACCTAGTAAGCTAGAACCCTACGAATCCTCTTCCGATGGTAAATTAGATGAACCCTCACTGGATAAGCCTATAAATCCGGTTATAGTAGAGTCTACTAGGCCTACTATATCTATTAGAAAGCCTGAATTACTAGAGGCGTAATTTGTTTTCCAGCTAATAGGCCTACCGGCTAACTTATATATATTGGGATGGGTAATCCTATATAAGGATCCATAACCACTATAGCCTACTAGTAGTAGTCGTATAGGGTACGTAGGGGTAGCAACAGCGTTGATATGGCCTAAATAGCACTTCCTAGGTATGTGCTAATATAGTAAAGTAGGGCCCTTTACTATATTCCCTCTATAAAAGTCCTTATATAACGGTATAGTTATAGGCTATAGCGCTATATTATAGGGGCTTTAAGCTTATATATCACGGCTTTCAGTGGGTCTTATAGGCCTATAAGGCTTATAGTTGTAGGTAACGTAGTAACTTGATTTCTAGTCCAAGTAGGTAAGGCTTCGCAATTTCCTTTCCTATATATACCCTCTGGGACCGTTCCTGCCTTCTATACGGCAGGAGCGCCTTAGTAGGTGCATGGCACCTTCCCGAAAAACCAAATAAGCTAGCGATTTTAAATAATCGACTTACGGCTACCTAAGCTGCAGGGTAAGCCGTACGACTTTTCCTATAAGTTCTGTTTTCGCTTCTGCGGTGCAGGGTAGGTATAGGGTAGGTAGATAACCGAGTAGAAGAGCCTTTAAAGGCCATTTCTAGCGCTCATACAGCCTGAGGAGGCTGTCTCCACAAAAGTGGGACATCAATCTAAAAATAGAAAAGCCTTTTAAAGCTATTTCTAGGCTATATAGTGGAATAGATAGCTTAGTCAGCGGTATCCACAAAAGTGGGCCCACCCTCAGAATATAGCTATATATCTAGTAGTTCGAGAACTGAAATCCGTTTTGCCTAAGCTATAACCGTTAGAGCGCTATAGCTTATTTTATACGTTTAACACCCCCTCTATTCTTCTGTTCCTTTATAAGCCTTAGAAAGCTATATATAGGTAAAGAATAGAAGAATCCTAAGAAATAAGAACGTAAGAGCAAAACTATTCCGTTAGACAAAGGGGTTAGGCCCTTATATATATATAGGATAAACCCCTATTATATATAGAAAGAAGTAAGAATATATATGATGTTGAAATCAAACCTATAACCTATAAAGGTATAGGTACTATAGCTTTAAAGCTTATAGTAATATATAATATCTAAATATTCTATACCCTAGCGACTAATAGACGCACTAGAGTATAGAAGGAGTAAAGGGCTTATAAACGCCTTTATCCTCTTATAGAGAAAACAATTTTTAGCACGGTTTTAAATTTTATGCCCTTTTTTACTCCGTTCTTTCAGCTAGTTCTAGTGAGGAAATAACAGGTAGTCACATAGAGAATCCCCCTCCAAAGGAAAGTATACTACTAGTAATAGCCGGAGCCTATATTTTCCAAATGTAGCTATACTATATACTAGAGTACTTCTAGACGTAGCTAGAGTAATATAGGCCTCCCTAACGCCGCAGGGAGCTGATGCCAGCACAAGGGCGCCTATAGAACTGTACTACAGTGGCTAGGACCTTATAAGCCTTTTAAGGCTATATAGAGGAATTAGGTGATTCCAGAGGGCTGTAAAGTAGCCGGTACTATTGACTGGTCTTATAAGCTAATCAGGCTAAGCCAGGCCTTCTATATATATAGTATAGAATATATATATATAGGGGTAGAGGGTAGCTTAGTAAAAAGCTCCCTTAGGTTGTAGGCCTAAAAGCCTGATAAAAGACTGAAAGCCACTAACTGGTAGGGCTTTAGAAAGTCCGTTAGCCGGCATATACTTAGTATTAAGATATATAATAGTAACTATTTTAGCCTTAACCTGCTCTCTAACGTACCGGAATTTCAGTAGGGTATGCTTAGTTCTAGCGTATAGCGCTGGGTTATTAGCCACCGTTATAGAGCCCTGATTATCTCTATAGAGAGTAATTGGGTAGTCTATAGGTCTATGAAGTTCAGAAAATAGCCCTATAATCCATTGTACTTCGCGTATAGCCTCTGTAAGTCCATCAGTTTCAGCTTCTAGGGTAGAGAGAGTAATAATAGTAGCTCTTTTCGTTTTCCAGCTAATAGGCCTACCGGCTAACTTATATAGATAGCCGTAGGTGGATTTACTAGTAGCCTTATCCCCTGTAAAATCAGAATCACTAAAGCCTATAGGGACTAGACTACTATTAATTATAGAAGTCCGGCTACTACCTTTACTATTTCTAGAATCTACTATAGTAATAGAGGTAGTAGTTAGGGGCCTAGGCCCTTCCTTAGAGTAAAAGTCTCTACAAAGCTTAGTAGTTGTATTACTACTATTACTAAGCTTAGGCCCTAGATCAGCTACTGTATTTCCATTATAGCTAAAACAGATGCTATAGTCTTTAGTACTGTTAAGATACTTAAAAAGATTTTTAGCAGCGTTTAAGTGTGATTTTATAGGTCTATTTAAAGACCTAGAGAGCCACTATACGGTAAAGCTAATATCTACCTTAAAAAAACATCCGAAAACGCGTTCTTGGTCAGGAACGCTCCAAATCGACTGCACTCTTTTGCGATCAACTTGTCCAATTGAGGACACAATACACGCCAAATTTGGCCGTAGCGCTGTCCGCCGTTCGACGGCGCTGTAGTCGGATTCTGACCGTACAATGTGGTCGACCGTGGCGAGAAATCTGCAGTAGGGGCGTATAGGCCCTACAGTTATATGCCCCCCTGGCACCCCTAACCCTCTAGGCCCTTACTCTGCTTCCGCTATCCCTAGCCCCTTAATTAACGAGCCTACCCCTAAACCCGATTATACAAGCTATACGTTTGCGCCCTACCTCTCTAGCGCTATAGCCATAGCTATAGCTACTACTACCGCTACTGCTACCGCTACTACTACTACTTCCGCCACCGATTCTACCACCGCTATAATCGCTACTAGGCTAAGCGATATATCGTTTAATAGCCCTTTTATGGGGCTTTCTAGCAGTCAGCACGCTACTACTGCTAACGCTGCTACCGACCCCCTAAAAAAGGGGAAAGAAAAGGAGAAAGCTTTACCACTATCGACTCTTACCCTTACCTTCTCTAGCCTTATAGACTCGATAGTTGGCCTCTTAATTAATAACCTGGCTTTTAAGGAAATCGTCGAATATATAGGGCTAGCTAGAAAGCTAGCTCTAATGTAAATGCTAAAGGAGGAGGAGAAGAAGGCAGTAATTCCGATCTTTCCTTCTTTTACTAGCCAGGCCTAAAAGTAGAAGAAGTAGCAGTACTAACAACAATAACAATAACAACAATAATAACAATAATAGTAGTAACTAGCCCCTTAGCCTAAGACCCGCTGTACCTGGGCTACTATAGTAGCAGCTAGGGTAAAGCCGACTAAACTAGGCCTAGAAAAACAAGTCTTTATACACCTAGGATTAGCCTTTTCCCTCCTTAGTTAGAAATCAGCGCTAGAGATCGTATAGGCAGTTTAGAGGGTAATAGGGCATATTATTAAGGGGGTAAGGACCCTACTAAGCAGTAACCTTATACTGGTTATAGAGGAAGAGAAGGTAAAGAAGGCCTTAGAGGAAAATACAGCCTAGCTAGCCTCTTTATCACTAGAGGCCTCCCTCTATACCACTACCTGGGTAGTAGCTGTTAAGGGGCTTATAACAGCTGATTGGATAACGGAAGCTAGCCTCTTAGCAGCTGTAAAAGAAGTATATCCCTTAGCCCTCTGAGCTAAAGTCTGGCACCTACTCTAAATCGAAAGAACAAGAGTCTTAGCACTTATAGCCTTTTCTAGCTAACAAGAGGCTTATAAGGCCTGTTAAGACGGCATCTTCTAGGCTTATAGGGCCCTAAAAGCGGAGCTTTATATCGATAAGGCTAGGGCCCTTTAGTGCTTTAACTGCTAGCGTTAGGGGTATAAGGCTAAATACTGCCACTCTCCTGCCCTTTGCTATAACTGCGGCTAAGAAAAGAAGAAGCATACTAACAAAGTAGCTTATACTAGGGCCCAGAACTGCCGGAACTGCTAAGGAGACTACTATACTAGGGCAGAGGAATGCCCTAAAAGAAAGAAATATAGGGCATAAGCAAAGGCCTACCTTTAAAATAGGCCTATTAACTTCGACCTTCCAGGCCCTCTTAAGCTAGCAATATCGACGGAAGACCGGCTAGAAGGAGAAGAGGGCTATATAGTAGTAGCTGGAAAACGCCGCTATAGACGCCCTTCTATAATACCCGCTACTACCGCTACTATAGCCCCCCTTTCCTAAAGGACAATAAAGGAGGCTTTCAGTAAAATCCCTACCGCTACCTTTACCGCTACTACTAACCCTATAGCTGTAGCTATAGCTATAACTATACCCTTCTCCCTAGAGCCGGCAAGGGGCTCTATAGAGGAGGAGGATATAGAGATGCTCTAAGTCTTTTCTTTCCTTTTATTTCTACTCCTTTTGTTTAAGACGGCCTTCCTCCTTTCCTTTAGACTACTTTCCTTCTACCTTTCCCTATAGCTGGTATCTTACTACTATACCTAAGGTAAGAGGGAAGGCTATAAGGCTAAGCTTATAAGCTTTTAAGCTTTAAGCCTAGACCTACCTTTACCTCTTCCGCTAATAAGACCCCTTCCTTATTCTCCTACCCTAAGCCCTATATTAATCGAGATATAGGGCGTTCTTATGGGAGACGGGTAGGGGAATAGGCGCGATTTCCCTTAGTAGCCTTCTAGACAGCCTCCCCTTACGTTGTTTTTCTTTTAGTACTGCTCTTTTCCTCTTTCTAGGTTGCCCGCCTTATTGAGCTCGTTAGAGGTTTTTCATCCGTTTTCCGGTTTTCCTCTAGCATAAGTGTAAGCTAGCAGCCCCTTATAGCCCCTTAGGGGACTCTATAGGAGTAATAGATATCTATCTAATATCTACCTTAGTAAGGAGCATTATATACATAGCTGTTCCTACTAAGCTTTAATAGAGCTTAATTTCCGTAGAATTACAGAGGTGGCTAGCAATATCTTCCTCTAGTTGAAGTTGACTTACTAGCCCTGGCTATAAGGGAATAGATATAGGCTTAGAATCGGCTAAGTTAAAGCGGCTAACCGCCTCTTCTATATACTGTGACTGGTTAAGCTATAGGCGCCTATTAGGTCTATCCCTTATAATCTGCACGCCTAGGAAATAGGCGGCAGGCCCTAAGTCTTCTATAGCGTAGACCTTATTAAGCCGTTTCTTTAAATCAGTTATATAGCCTATATTAAGCCCTATAAACAGACAGTCATCTATATAGGTAACGATAAAGTGGCAGGTTTTAGCATTACAGAAGACCCCTGGATCTAAAATAAAAGAGACATAGCCTAGGCTCTTAAGTAAGATTTTAAGCTTATCTTGCCACTCTCTAGGGCTTTGTTTCAGACTGTATAACGCTTTAGATAGTTTAATAATATTAGGAGTAGAAGGATCATAGCCGTATTTCAGTAAAAGTTTATAAATAGCCTTATTAGAAGCTGCTAGGTCTAATAGTCCTTCAGGGATTTCCATATATATTTCTTCTCTAAAAGCGCTATTAAGAAATGCCCCTATAAAGTCAGCTTATTCTATTTCCCAGTCTAGAACAGCACCTATAGCTAGAAGTATATGCCAAGTAGGTGGTATACTAGTAGAGGCGTAGGTTATAGTATAATCTAGGCCTTTTACCTATATAAAGCCCCTAGCTACTAACCGAGATTTATACTTAATAGGCCTGTTTTTAGGATCCTTTGTAACCTTAAGAACGTTTCGACAGGTAATAAGCTTACAGTTAGAAGGTAATAGACTCCTAGGTAGGAATTTAAAAACCCCTAGCTCTAATAACTGGATAAATTCCTTAGTAATAGCCTCTAACCACTTACTACGCTTATCTCTAGGTAGTTTTAAGACTTGCTTATAAGTAGTAGGCGTGCTATCCTAAGATATTACCCTTTTTCAAGCCTTATAGACAAAAGACAGTATATAGCTACTAGTCTTAGCTAAAAGCTTATAGTAATCGAGCTGCATTTTATCCCCCTTTGAAATAAGATCACTATTATTAAGAGGTTTGTTCGTTATAGGCTGATTAGGCGCTATAACTTCTATAGGCTTAGGTGTAAAAATAGGCTCTATAGTTTAGGGAAACGCCTCTGGTAATTCAGGCTTTCTAATAGATATAGTAGGCCTAGTAGACTCTACTATAACCGGATTTATAGGCTTATCCGGTGAGGGTTTATCTAATTCACTATCGGAAGAAGATTTGTAGGGTTCTAGCTTACTAGGTCCTATTTCTATACTAATAGGCTTTTCAGTATTAAGATTAGAAGGGTCTGGGGTAACAGCCCCCTCTAAATCTAGGTCTAGGTCTACTAATTCCCTCTCTTAAGCCGTATTATTAGTAGGCTGACTTAGTACTGTATTATCCTCTATACATTTAATAGTAGAGGTTTTAAGTACTGCTCTTCTAGACGGTATATATACTAGGTAGGTCTTAGAACCTAATACCGCTAGTAATTTACACTCTTCCGTTCTAGAGGTAAATTTTAACGATTTAGACCGTTTTTCTAGAGGTATAATAGCCTCTCCTTTAGCGCCTATAGCCCTATAGCGCTCTAGGTTAGGTATATATGGAATACCAGGCTCTAGCTTGTCAAATAGCGCCTAGAAAGGAGTGGTTTCCTTATTAGTTATAGCAGTACTATTAACTAATTCCACTATAGCCTCTAGTATAAAGCACTATAAATACTAGGGTAAAGCGCTACTAAGAATAGTACACCTTACACGGTCTAGTATAACTCTAACTGATCGTTCTACTAAGCCGTTCTGCTCCTGGATATAGGGGGCAGAAGTGCTAAATTTAATCCCCCTTTTAGCTAACCAAGTAGTTAATAAATCAGTTATTTTAGTGCCTCTGTCAAAGTGGAATTTAGTAGGATATCTACCAAATCCATTCCTTAGGCCCCTAAAAAAGCCCTCAATAGCGTTAGCTACTATAGGGCCTGATTTATTAGGTAGGTTAAAAACCCACCTTTACCTACTTTTACGGTCAACTAGAAGTAAGACTATAGGGTTTCTATTATAAGGCCTAGGCCTAATTTTAACAGCATTGCCCTCTATTGAGTCTAAGACCCTAGGTGGATCAGGTATTAAAGCCTTTCTAACCCTTCTTACTGCTTTACCTCGATTATAGCTAGAGCAGTGAAAATCAGCTTCCTTTATTTTATCAAAATTAGGCAGCCCTTTAGTAATACCAGAGGTCTTTTTCAAAAGACGTAGGCCTATATGGCCTAGCCTAACGTGCTACAATTTAGCTGAATCAAGTAGATTATAGTAATCTCGCTAACCTATATTAGGCTCCTTTAAACCAGGGCTAGATATAGCCTTTTCTACTACTTTATTCCCCTCTACAACTGGCTCTCTTAGCATATAGGGCAGGTCTCTAGTGCTAGTTAAGGGCTCAGGCTCTCTAGTCTCACGGGGACTTTGATAGGGGGCCTGGGCAGTGGCTAAGGGCTCTATAGGCCTACAGGGCCTTTTCCCCCTTAAAGAAGGTCCTATACCTTCTAAAGTAGTACCTTTAGCCGGAGAATTTCTTAGCTTATAGCGCTTATTAGGCTCTATAGCTTCGGATACTATAGCATCCTCTATAATAGGTCTATAGTCTTCCTTTCTAATAGAATTAGAAGGAATTTCCACTACTATCTTATTACGCTGCGGCTCTATACTTTTAGTGGTATAACTAGAAAGGCCTAAAGGAAAAGCAAAATTTGCATGTAATATAGGCTTAGAGCTGCCTTTAACGTTAAGAAAAAATCCTGATTTCTTAAAGTCTAGTATAGCTATACAGCGTCTATCACCCTTGTAAAGGGTTTCCTTTATAAGGCAACCTCCCGAATTATAGTACCTAACCCTACTAATAATATTTATATCAATATTAGGTAGGTATAAAACGTTATCTAATACTAATTTAGTATAGGTAGGGGGGGCCTTTCTAGATAATACTTCTAGTGTAATAGGGCCTATACTAGCCGGGCTTATAGGGCTATTTCTAGTGTTAATAGGGCGTAACTGGCCTGTGTTAGGCGTAAAGGTAGTAAACCGCTCTTTACTATTGCTAATATAGTCTGTAGATCCCGTATTGTATAGCCAACTATTATAAAGAGCGGGGTCTCTAGGGCGTCTTCTAGGCTTATTATCTTTATATTTTGCCTTATTAGAAGAGGCTTTTAGGCCTTTTCCTTTAAAGTCCTTACGCTTCTTATACCCTTTTAACGCTAATAGCTGTACTAATTGGGTATTAGAATCGCTAGAAGAACTAGAATTGGAACTAGGGTCGGATTCCTCTTCTTCTTCTATAGCTAGGTTATAGGACCCTAGTATAAAGGAGGCTTGTTCAGCACTTTTAGCACTATAATTCTGCCCTTTAACATTATAACTAGCCTTCTTCTTACCCTTTTTCTTAATTTTACCCTTCTTACTAGGGTTAGAATTTGAATTAGGGGTTGAATTAGAGCTATTAGCTATATAAGCTGCTCTATACGCCTCTGTAGCCGGGTTCCTAGATTCTTCTAAAATATTAGCCATTAGATATTCTATATTAAGGCCAGAGGCTATTAGGCCTAGCATTCTAGCCTGTCTTATAGAGCTCTTTTAGCGTGATACCCAGCTAGGAAACTTAGATTCTAGAGCCTTAAAATACTGATTTAGTATTAAAGGGGGATCTATATCTATTTTAGCCATGGTAAGCTTAGCAAGATAGCTGTTAAATTCAGCGTTAAAAGCTAATAAGCCTTTTTTATAGGTACTAAAGGTAAGGGCGTGGAATTCGTTATAGACGTCCTCCTTTTTAGACTCTATAGGTCGGCTATACTGCCAAACAAGCAGCTTAAAGGCCTTAGAAGGTATATAAATCTACGATATAGCAGCCCTAGGGCTACTAGATAAGCTATTACGTAGAAGTATTAAAAGAACAGCTTGATCAGAGTCGCTATAAGTATTAGATATATCAGGGTTTTCTAAAAAATTAGATATCCCTAATACTCTTAGCACTATACTTAAAGCCTGAATCCACTGTTTAAAATTGCTTTCCCCGCTAAGCTTACTATCGTCCGGTATAGTATAGGCCTTTTTAGAAAGCTCCTTTACTATACTACTAGTAATAGTATCCTTAAAGCCTTCCTTAGACCCTGTATCTATAGGGGGGTCTAAATTACTAGTAGCTGTATTATCTACAGCCGGCCCTAGATAGGGCTCTTTCCTAGGGGGACATAGAGGAGAATCTAAATCCATAGTACCGCTAAAAGGATCAAATCTAGGACTATAGCTAGTCTTTCCAGTAGCAGCAGCATTACTACTATTACTTAGAGAAGCTAAAGTAGAAGATATATTCTTTATAGCGCTAACGCTATCCTCGACAGAGGCTTTCAGGGTATTTAGACTTAAAAGTAGTGTTTTTATATCACTAGATCAGCTAGCTATAACTCGCTTATAAGATTTATATACTGTTTTAGGACTTCTATAACCTCGCTATAGTCTTCGCCATCTTCCTCATCTTCTAATAGGATTCGTTTAGGTAGTAGAGGCCTAGAAGATTGCCCTAGATCAACTGGGTTACTAGCCCTTTTAGGCGCTATACCCTTCCCTTTAGCTTGATCCGCCATTGTAAATAGGCTACTATTTACTTATAGTACTAGTAAAAGCACTTAATTAGCTTCTAGTTCACTAAAGCTAATTAGCTAGCTCACTAATTATAATAGTGATTTTCCAGGCTAGTCTTAGCGCTTAGTAGGTTTATAGCGCTGCCTACTTGCTACTTAGTAGGGCTTTCTAGTAGAAATTCTAAACCAGGCTCTAAGGGCTAGAGACTTCGACGTAGGGACTTAACTACCGCCTACAGATATATCTATAGAAAGGGCTCTATAGTAGGGAAATATAGGTCTTTAGCGCTAGAAATTCTAAAACGCTAGCCTTTCTACTTCCAGCTATAAGTAGAAAGGTCTTTTAGTATAGGTAAAAATACTAGCCTAAGTGTATAAGAGCCCCAAATGCTCGTCAATACTATAGGACTTAGATTTCTTAGCGATTTCTCCTTCTAGATTTTCAGGCTTTTTAGTCCTTAGATAGCCTTCAATAAGATATAATATATAGCTTTTTAGGGCTAATATAGTACTATATTTTCAGCTATAAGAGACTTAAATAGCCCTATATATATAGGCAGAGGTAGCGCTTTAAAATTAGACTCCAACGATAACTATCCCACAGGCTATCTAGACTTATAACCTATTAGAATAGGTAATCCTATATAAGGATCTATAACCACTATAGCCTACTAGTAGTAGTCATATAGGGTACATAGGGGCAGCAACAGCGTTGATATAGCCTAAATAGCACTTCCTAGGTATGTGCTAATATAGTAAAGTAGGGCCCTTTACTGTATTCCCTCTATAAAAGTCCTTATATAACGGTATAGTTATAGGCTATAGCACTATATTATAAGGGCTTTAAGCTTATATATCACGGCTTTCAGTAGGTCTTATAGGCCTATAAGGCTTATAGTTGTAGGTAACGTATAATTTGATTTCTAGTCCAGTAGGTAAGGCTTCGCAATTTCCTTCCCTATATATACCCTCCAGGACCGTTCCTGCCTTTCACATAGCAGAAGCCCCTTAGTAGGTGCATGGCGCCTTCCCGAAAAACCAAATAAGCTGGCGATTTTAAATGATCGACTCACGGCCACCTAAGCTGCAGGGTAAGCCGCACGACTTTTCCTATAAGTTCTGTTTTCGCTCCTGCGGTGCAGGGTAGGTACAGGGTAGGTAGGTAACCTAGTAGAAGAGCCTTTTAAGGCTATTTCTAGCGCTTATACAGCCTAAGGAGGCTGTCTCTACAAAAGTAGGGCATAAATCTAAAAATAGAAAAGCCTTTTAAAGCTATTTCTAGGCTATATAGTGGAATATATAGCTTAGTTAGCGGTATCCACAAAAGTGGGTCCACCCTCAGAATATAGCTATATATCTAGTAGTTCGAGAACTGAAATCCGTTTTGCCTAAGCTATAACCGTTAGAGCGCTATAGCTTATTTTGTACGTTTAGCAATATTATATATTCCTATACGCTTTAAAGCTATATTACCTATACCTTTAAATAGGGTATATGTCGGAACTAAGGCATAGGTGACGTTCGGCATCGGGTGATCGCAGCGTTTAGAGCTTTAACGAGCTCTAATTAGCGATACGAATACGGGGTTTACGACAATGGCTTCCAGCGCTCTTTCCGAGCGCTGATAGCTCTATCCTAATAAGCGATCGCTCTACAATTATTATGTTTAATACAACGATCGTATCTGATCGTTGTATATAGTATTTATATTAGAGACTATCCTAACTAAGTAGTTAGAGCAGATAGAGTTCTATTTACTAATCGATTTACCATTTAGTTACCCCTTTATATATATATATATAGAGGCTACCAATACTGATTAGTATTGCTAGTAGGTAGTATAGAACAATGAAGTAGATTAGTAGATCTAGTAAAAGCTTATATTATAAAGGTAATAGTTAACCTAACTTCTCTAAAAACGTAGGGTACTAGAAAGGGAGAGCGATTAACCTTATACTGCTTCTACTAACGCTTAGTTTCATCAAAGGATCAACTAAGACGACAATCATTGCTACTTTATAAGTCAGCAATTTATAATAATAAAATAGCGCCTATACCTGGCCTTATAAAGCTTATACAAGCTTTAAAAGAGATTAAATTGGAAAGCTATATTTACTTTTTTAACCTATCTCTTTTCTCTTAATGCCCCCCGTTTATTAAGCCGAAAAGTATAGATATAATGCTCCTTAACTTATAGATTCTTGATTTCATTACTTAGATTAATAATAACTCAACTAGTTATAACCTTTACACAGCTTTTTATATAGATTTCTATAACTAGGATACAGAAGACTAGGCAAAAGGGCTTCTAAAGCTTAAAGCAGTACTACGAAAAGCCCTTATCAATAAGTCAGTACCCGTCAAAGGGGTATTCAGAGCCCCTTTTAACGCCAGGCTTATTATACTTACCTATATATCAAAGGAAGACTTTATACCCCTATGTACTAAATCCTATAAAGACAGCTTAAAGAAGCTTTTATCGTAATAACCGTCTTATTAACTAGAAATATAAGAAGAACGGTTAATAACAATAGAGACTATAGAGACCTATTTTAAACAACCTACTTTACAAACACTATACGCTAAGATAGTATATATAGGAAGAATCGATTATATACGCCTTCTACCTATTAAAGGCCAGGTTTAGAATATTAATAGCAAGTTAGTAAGTACCTTTATAAAGTTATAGGATAAGCAGGGCAACTATAGTAGTAAGGATACTAAAGTTCTAGATAATAAAGTTAAGTTCTTCCTATAGTAGTACTACTCTTTATAGATAAAGTATAGTTAGCTCTATTATATATTTCCTTTAATACTTTCTAGGTATGTAAGACATTAGTATATATAGTACGTATTAAACGGGATGTCTTTTACTATAATATATCATCGCCTCTAGGGTTACTTTATTAATAAGGTAATATGCTTAGAATGCTTTAGCAAATAGAGTATAATTACTTTCAATATAGTATCTAGTACTCCTAAAAACTCTAGAAAGTTAAAGATAGATATCCTTAAAGCGCTATTTAAGAAATTAGTATAGTTGAAAAAGAGCCTTAGTATAAAGTACAATAACAAAATACTAGTTCCTATACTAATTCGAGCAGTAACTGGCGTATCTAGGCTTAGTAGCATACTGTTAAAGCCAGAACTTAACTTTAACAAGCTCTGCTTTTAACTCCAAACAGCCCTTGCTATTTATATACAAAAAAAAGGCTTATTAACGTTTATAATAGACTGATAATATGATAACTAGAAGTATAGCCGAATATAAGATAGCCTAATAAGAAGGGCTTAGACGTAGAACATAAGCTATTAGAAGAGAGGTAAAAAGGTAAAGCAGACCTACTGTTAGATCTATAAAGGAGAAGGTTACTAATCTATAAATTACCTAAAGGCTACTTAAGATAAGCAGAAGAAATAGTAGTGGATTGGCGTAGCTAGTGCACGACTAGCCGCCGCTTGTTTTTCTTCTTCTTCTTCCTCTGTTCAGAGGAGACCCGTGCCCACTTTCTCTTCTATTATGCAGTAGAGTAGGTGGACAAGGCTGGTCTTTCTTTTCCGCCCCTTATCTTATTCCAGGCTGATAATAAGATTGCGAATTGGCAGTATAAGGAGGACAATAGTATAAGAAGCTAGCTTTCCTTCCTATATTCAGAGAGAGAAATCATTAATCATCCTAATTATTATAGTTATACAGTCACTTTTACCCATTTAGATATTCTATCTACTTCTTTGCCTCTAGGCTACTTTGGCCTATTTACTTAGTTCTATTATACCTATCTACCTTAGTCCCCCCTAATTAGGGAGACTATAGCCTTGTTATGCATATACCTCTTATCCTCTTATCTAGATAGCTGTTCGATATATAGCTGTCTACTACCTTTAGACAGCTACTCCTACTTTCTTATAGGTCTACTGCTCTATTTTATATAGGGGCTTAGCTAGGAATGAACTAAGTAAGGGCTTTAACACTTGTAAGTAGGCCTTACTTATATTAGGGTTATCTTACTATCGACAAGGACGACCTATAGACCGTTAGCTAGACAACTCTATAGTATAGTATTAACAGGACAACTATTTCGAATTTTTTACTCTAACGACTTAGACTGGTATTTCTAGGCCTCTAACCTCTAATTAGACAACGACAATTATACTTAGTATAATAGTTATATCAGTCGTAGGTTATATGACAATTCGAGACCCGACATATCGGTTAAGCTTAAGATAAGCATAATCTTAGCTATCCTGGAAACTCAGTTGTTTAAGCATTCTAGTAGATATACCTTATATCGAACAAAAAGGGGTAGGGAAGTACTTAAACCCCCCCTCTCTTATTCTATTAGGTATATCAGCTATAAGAGTCTCCTTTAGATACAACTTATATAACTCTTATCTTTAGTTCCTTTCCCTTGTTTGACATTTCCGGCATTAGCAACTATATAAGGATTAGAGCCTAGTAAAGAGATTTCCTATGTCTAAGGAAGATTTCGATACTAGGGCTAGATATACAGACCTTGCTTATAACTCGGGAACGTAGTCTTATCCTTGATTTCCTCCTTTGTCTAGACAAGTAGCTAGCTATCCTAACTTGTTTTAGCATTATAAACCCTTAGTTAAAATAAGAGGAGTTATCTTAGGTTAGGCTATATTAACAAACGATTAGGCTTGGCTTACTATCTAGTATTACTTCGCTACCTTTATACATATCAGGGTTATAGACATTACAGAGTCCTTTTCGTTCTAGCTTCTTAGGTCAACTAGCCGGTATTAGCTAGTTAGTCTTAATCTAGATAAAGGCGTTGTCTTAGTACCTACCTAGAAGTAGCATCCCTATATAGCAACAACGATTCGTAAGATTACTATACCTAGGGTATATAATAAGGGGCAGGGGCAATAGGAAAGTTAAGTTAGAATAGCTCTAATACTAGGCCTTTAGTTATATTTTTAGGACTACCTCCTTTGTCCTCTAGATAAAGGAGGAATATAACTAAGTATATCTAAGGTATCTTAGTAGTATATATTCAAACTAGCAAAATAAGTATCGCTTGCTTCCTATATAGTAGGAGTATATAGTATAGGGCTTAACTAATCAAGTCTATAGTAAGGAGATAGACTAAGCTATAGATCTATTCGATATAAGCTTTTTTTTAAAGAGTTAGATACGTTTGATTTTGCAATAGAGGGAGAAGGAGTTTATACTAGGTAGGAACCGGGTATAAGCGATGTTTTATAAAGGTAGGGTAGGTATAATATTGCTGTAATTATACTATAGTAGCGGACTATATCCTTCCTCTTTTACCTTATATCTCTCCTCTATCCTACGATCTAATCCCTTCTAAATTCCCCTTTAGACAAAGTCTATCGATAAATTGATAGAAGCTACTAGTAGCTCCTTATATTAACAAAACTAAGGCTTGTCTAATTAGGAGAATAACAACTGTACTTTGTATCTATTACCTATCGACGTACTCCTTAGTACTTTCCCGACTTCTTCTAGAGACTTTAAGTTAGTAATATATTCGGCTAGACTAAATGTTAATATTTTACTATCTAGTATAATTATACGTTAACCCTCCGCTTAGTTATTTATTAGTAAAAGCCTTATCCAATAGGATTTCCTAGAGTATATCCTTTTAAGGAGAGAAATCCGTCGACTTTATAGACTTATAGGCAACTCTACTCCTTTAATAGCAGGATTATAAGACTTGTCTAATTAAATAACAGACTCTACTAGAAACTAGCTTTAAGAAGCTAGACCCTCTTTTTCCTTTTATAACCTCTTTCCCCTAGTTCCTCCTTAAGTAGAATCTTTCCTACTACTACTCTCTAGCAGTATATTAGAAATAGACGCTAGTAACTAGGACTAGTTAGGTACTATAGTTAGAATGTTAACCGACGCTCTTTATTAGTTAAATCCTATATGGAATATCAGCTTCCTATCTGTTTAATCTAAAGGGCTTAGTAGACAATTCTATAGCACTAATATTATAGATTACTTATAAGCTTTCGACGACGCTTGTAAGGACTATAGTATAGTAACTGACATTAAGAAGTTTACTTAGTAAAAGAGGTAGTACGATTCTAACCAACGTTGTAAGATAGCCTCTATAATTAAGGATAAGGGAGTAACAATATAGTAAGAACTTTATAGGATAATGCTTAAATATTAAAAGGCTTTTAACCTTAAGGCGTTAGAGGACCCTGTTAAGTAGCTTAACCGCTTCTATAAGTATACTATCTCGAACATCTTAGCTATATAGATCAAACAGGCTATAGAAGAACTTAATGCTATAATTACCTAGATACTAGCTACTAAATTAGCCCCTATTTGGAAAGATGCCCCTTAATGCTTTTAGGAAAAGTTGCCTAAGGATTGCCAATACTTACTTGTTTAAAGATACTGCCTTAGAGGCGCTATATCTATATAGGACTTATACAAAGCTACCTAGGACAACTTCTAATCCCTAGTATCAGCGGTTTTATTTAAAGGATTTATCTACTAAAGAGCGCTAACTTAGATCGAACTACTAAGCTAAAACGTCTGTTTAGACAAAAGCAATAATAATAGTAGAAAGACCAATCTCCTTTTAGCTAAAATCGAAAAGCCTTCTTCTTCTATCTCTTCTTAAAACTTCTTACCTAAGTCGACTAAGTCCGCTTAAGTAACTAAGAACCAGGTCTCGTTCTCTAATTAAAAAAGTACTTACTAAGAATCAGTTAAGATCATCCTAAAGCTACTAATAGTTAAGGAAATATAGTTTAATCAACTTACTAATACCTAGAAGACAGTAATAAAACTTTATACTACTAACCTTTACAGAAGTAAGGCAATAAGGTAACTAAAAGAGCTATTTAAGACCTGTATAATTAGATAGCCTCTCTTAGAATCTCGCTAAACGAGATAGATCCTATAGTAAAATCGATTATATTGAAACAGAGCAGCAGACCTGCGAGAAAGTAGGAGCAGCTGTCTAAAGGTGGTAGACAGCTGCATATCAAACAGCTGTCTAGATAAGAGGATAAGAGGTATGTGTACAACAAGGCTATAGTCTCCCTAATCAGGGGAGACTAAGGTAGACAGGTACAATGGAACCAAGTAAATAGGCCAAAGTAGCCCGGAGGTAAGAAGTAGATAGAATATCTAAATAGGTAAAAGTAACTATATAACTGTAATAATTAGGATGGATAATCATTGTCCCTCTCTAAATATAGGAAGGAAAGCCAGCTTTTTATACTATTGTCCTTCTTATACTGCCAATTCGCAATCTTATTATCAGCCTGGAATAAGATAAGGGGCAGAAAAGAAAGACCAGCCTTGTCCACCTACTCTACTGTATAACAGAAGAGAAAGTAGATACGGGTCTCCTCTAAATAGAGGGAGAAGAAGAAGAAAAATAAGTAGCGGCTAGTTATGCACTAGCTACGCCGATCTATACCTCCCTATAGCTCCTATAAAAGGTAGAAGATAGCGGGAGACATAAACCCCCTAAAACAAACACCGGATAACATTGACAATGTAGGACACCTCTATCCAGAGCAAGGATAATCGGTAAACACAGATTATATATATATAACAAGGTATACTAAGATCGCACTAGGTTTATACAGGATTAAGGTCAAGGGAGCCAACTATAGCTATTAATACTCTAAGTAAGAAAAGCAAGAAAAAGAAGGTACTAAACCATAAACCTACTTAACCAATCTGTCTATTATTACCTGATTATAGCTGATTAGTCCGTCTTAGCCTAACCTCTATAGCCTTAGGGGTATAGCAGCAATAATTCTAGTATAGTAATATTCATCCCTGTATAAAGCTCTCTACTAGCCTTATCTGTCTTATTATTCTCCCTATACTGCGGAGCAGGCGTATTGTCTAGCTAAAGATCCCTTATAAGTATTGATCGAGTGACCTTCTTAGTAAGCAAAAGTACAGTAGGCTAAGGAGTGATATTTCGCCTAGTATACTGTAATTACGGCGTAGCAACGCTCTTCTTAGTTAACTTAGGCTACTTAGGTATAGTAGGCTATTTGGCAGCCTTCTTAACAGACTTCGGCTTCTCTAGTATAATAGGGCAGGGGAGATCCTTTTAAATAGACCTTCGCTTACTAGGAGCAGAGGAATGTAGAACAGTCTTCTAAACAAATACCGTCTGCTTAGGGATAGCTTGGTATATAGGCGTCTACTGCTATAGCGTAGAAGTAGTTTGCTATAGTGCTAGTACCTTTAGCAAAAAAGGGCTTTAACAAGATTATTAGATAGATAGTTCAGCTATTTATACTACTAAATTTCCAAGAATCGACTTAAGTAAACCTAAGGAAGTACTCCTTGTTCTCTAAATATATATAGGAGCATTATTATCCATTATTATATCTACTAGAACTAGGGTACTGAATATTAGAAAAGTAAAACTCTAAGTCCGGATAATCTATAATATACTTATAGGTAAAAGCTCGTTAATAGAGACCTAACTGCTAATAGGGCATAGATTTAGCGCCCTAGATCCTAGCCTTACTCTAAATACTTTAGCGATCCCTAACATCTAAGCATGCTATAAGCAAGCTGAAATCGATCCCTACTTATATATTACATCTTGGCCGAACTAGGGCTCTATCTTCTACTATAGAACAGGCGTTAAATCGTTCTTATCCTTAATAACCTAGTTATAAAAGAAGGATCAGGCTACCTTAGTAACGGCATACCTATAGGAAAAGTCATCCTTAATGTTAAAGTAGAATTTCGACTAGCGAATATACATTAGGTTAAAGATACTAGCTCTAGATATAAGTAGGTAGGGGATAATCATATCTACCTATATCATTATCATTTTATTATCTATATTGTTAGCTTTGTTAAGAAGGCCTAAATCCTAAACCTTATAGATCTGCTTAAGCTGATTATAGATAGTAAGAACCTAATAGTTCCCGCAGATATATATAACCATAAGCTAGAAGCGCTTCCTAAGGGCCTTACGGCAGACGTTACCCTTAGTAGGGTAGAGGACCGGGCTTATTAGGTAGTTGCCCTTCTTATTAAAAGTCAGAGCTGTTAAGTATAGTATAATAAAAACGTATCTCTTAAACGTATATAGAGTCTATCTAAGCATACTATTAATATAGTTATTAGTTATCTAGGCTCGTTCTAGCTATATCCTATATATATTATACAGGATAGCTAAAACTGATTAGAGATCTCAACCTAGGACCTTTTCTCCTATAATCATAGTAACTTAACCAGCCATTCTAGAGAAGCAATAGTCAAAATCCTCCTTATTAACAGTTATCTTATTAAAGAAGTCCGGCTAGCTATCCCTTATAACATACTACTCTAGGTAAAAAGCAATCTTACCTACTAGCTTAAAGTAGTTACTACTAAGTAGAGTACGGCGGTTAGTAACGTTATTAATATCTTTTACAGCGCTATACTTATCGGTCTTCTTTCTAAGTACTTTAAAATCTTTAAAAGTCAAACAGGAGTATATATAGCCAGGCCTATTAAAGCGCTTTATTAAGGACTTAACCAGATTAGATATAGGCAACTTAGTTTAAGGGATATTACCTAAGGAAATCGAAATTACATTATCCTTACCTTTTATAAACAAGTACTTAAATTTACTTAAAGTACCCTATAACTTTTATAGGGAAGACTAGGGTTTATATAAAGTTGATTGCGGCTTATATAGAGAGAACTACACCTTATATAGCAAAGAGCAAAGCTTATAAGGCAATAACTATAGTCTTTATAGCGTTAATAGGAGAATTATTAGAGCGCTTACTAGCGTAAGCTTGTCCTTATCCTTACTATATACCGGCCTACTAACTATACAGCGACGCTGCTCCTTTTAGAGAACTTCCTTTAAATCTAAGTTCGTCTAGGGCAGAGCCTGCTTACTAGATCCCTTCTTTAAAGGTATCTTAATCTTGTATAATTATAGAGAGAAGGTAGAAATAATAAGTAAGATCGCTTAGAGGAAGTCGGGGTTAGGGCTGGAATTTTTCTACTAAGAGTACTAAGAAAAAGATCTTAGAAGAGGTAAAGGTCTAAGAAGGTTATACTAAAGAAGTTAGAGAGAGAAAAATCTAAAGGGTAGAGGGGGGTAGGTCCTAATATAGGGCAAGTCCTTTTAGGGGAGGAAAGCATGTAAAAATTCTTTCCTACTGTTAAACAAGCTATTTACTCCTTTATTAGCGCTTAGGGCTTCTATCCGATTCTTTTTATTAGTAAATAACCCCTGAAAGTCGGCATAGTATAACTAGGTTTACTTAGTTTTTATTAACCTCTTCTAATTAGAATCGGGACTAGTATAGGTAGCTTCCTTAGGTATAAAGACCTGCCTTTCCTTCTCTCTCTTTCTCCTATAAAAACTTTTCTAACCTTAATAAACCAACTCTATTCTCTTTTAAGACTTGACCTTCTAACTTAATCTTATCTATATAGGGATATCTTTTAACGCTCTTATTAAGAAAGCTCCTATAAGCTAGGTAGTACGTCTGATTTGTCTTAAGGTATTTTAGGTACCTGAAACTTAGGTAATCACTTTCCCTACTAATCCTAGAAGATTCTATATCTTCCTAAAGCAGGTAATCCAAAAGGTAGTTAATAATACAAAGTTCTATAACTTTGTTAATTATATATAGTACCTACTGCTAAACCTAGCTATAATTGAATATAGTATATTTCGGATCTAGGTATTTAAAGAGGAACCGGCCTATACTTATCAATAGTATACATCTTTAGGTCTAGAACCTAGTCTACTTAACTATCTATCTCCGACTTAGCTAGTAGAAAGTAGTTAGGATCCTACTATTGTTAGTTTCAACCACTCTTTCTCTATAGTCAGACGTTAATCCCCTATCGCTATTAAGCATTTTAGGTTAGACTTCCTAAGTAAGTACATCTAAGAAATTTACAGTAACTGACTATACTAGGTCTAAGGTCTTTTTATCTAAGAGTTCGAATATTAGTATGTTCAAGCTTATATCTAGACGTCTAATTAGGGCTAATATAGTAGGTAGTAACATAGTAAACTACAAGGAATATAACGAAACCCAATTTCGGTCGAGTTCGCCTAACCAGCATAATACTAGCAGTCCTTGTTTAAACGTATCTTAGCTATTTATCTACTACGTCTTAGTTCTAGAAGTCGACTATAGTACTTATAGGAACTACGTTTTCTAGGATAAGAAGTACTTATAGGTATATATCAACTCTTCCTACAACAAATAGCCGCTTTAGGCGTCTAAGCAGGCCGAGAAGACAATAGCTCTACGCTAGTTCAATCTAGGTAACTTTCGCGCTAAGGACATGATTGTTAACCAATAGGATAAGGAAACCGTTTATAAGATATAGCAATTGCAGGTTAAACGGAAGTCGGTCAAACTAGTAGTTAATATATACTATACCGAGTAATTAGAAGGGTAAGCTAGATAGTAGTCTAGAAAATAGGTCGGGATAGGTATTAAGGGTTATTAAGGTAGTCGGTTAGCCAAGTAATAGGATCTATTAACGCTAAATATACTCCTCCCCTTAACCAGACATATAAGCTATAAATAGAGCTTCTACTCCCTAAGAAGAAAAGAGCTAAAACAAAACGAAACGAAATAGTATAAAACAAAATCTTAGACCTATAACCAGGTAAAGCAGACGATATAAACACTTAAATCGAGAGAACACTATACGGCATAGCATATACCCCCCCCTTACCAGCATGTACATACTCGTATAGCAAAGAGCTAGGGAAAAAGAAAAGAACAAACCACTCCTACTAGCTTAAGTCAAATAGGCCGAAAACTTAGTGCAAATTAAGTCGCCCGGGAAGTACCTTTAAGACCTGCTTTTCTTCCCTATATTAATAGTCCTCCTCCTCTAACCAGATTACTAAACCTATTAGGATCCTTAATACCTAGCCTGATAATGTCGTCCTTACTAAACCGTTCTAGCTAGGAATCGTCCTCTAGTTATAGTCTATTTGGATTATAAACAAAGACGCCGTCTAATCGGAAGAACTTTTTTACTATGGTTAGCGGGAAAGTCCGTTTAAGCTTGATCTTATCTAAGGTCTCTAGCTGGTAAGCCTTTTTAGAACTCTTCTATAAGACTTGAAAAGGGCCTTTCTATTAGAAGGATAGCTTGCGCTAGCAACTTATATTAATCTGCCTAACCTTATTGTAAATAAGGACTAAATTACTAGGGTAGATTTCCAACTAATCTAGGCGTAACTTTCTAGACAATGTGCAATTTCTTACTTTAGCAGTGCTTTTACAGGCCTTAGATACCTTGTCCTACAGCTCTGTCTAGGCAAGCTCTATATCTATAATAGACTTAACTTGCTTTGTAAATAGATCTAAAGCAGCCTTTATATCGGCCAGCTTTCTAGGTTAACAAACCCTAGCCTAGACTTACTCTTATCTGATTAGACGCTAGGAAGGGATGTTAAGCTTAATCTTAGTAACTAGGTCTTAACTAAAAAGCGCAAAGTAAGATAAGATACTAAGAGAGGAACGAATTAAGGTACGGTTAACCTAGAGAATAAAATATAGGGACTTCTTCCAATCTATCCTTATTATCTCTACGATTATAGCAAGTATAGTTGCAATTAGTAGGTAACCTGCCTTATTAATACCGTTAGCTCTTAAGTTGTAGGATAAGCTAGTAATCTGCTTAACTCTAATAGTTTTTAGGGATACTTTAACTATACCCTTAAACTTAGAACTACCGTTAACAACTATAATTAGGGGAAAACCGTATCTTAAAAACATATGCTAAAGCATAAAAGTCTAAACTAAAGCCAAATTGACTTTGCTAAGTATAGTAGCCTCTATATAGCTAATAAGGTTATCTCTTACCTTAATCATAGTATTACACTTGTCCTTAAAAAACTAAACATCGAAGTAGACCTTAAGAAACAGGGTTAAAGAAAGTATAATAAACTAGGCTTCTTCCTTATACTAGGATGGGCGAATCTTCTAACAAACCTTGTAGTAATAGTGCTAGTTAATAAGATCTAAGTAGATTGTCGGCTACTAGTATAGTTGGACAATCTAGTAGTAAGAAGTATCCCTTCTATAGTATCCCATTTTGTCGTAATAAGTTAACCAGATACGCTATTGTTTCTTACTATCTATAATTATAAGGTAGGGGCAGTTACCCTTATAAGTAGGGCATGGAAATAGTATCCTATTATAGACTAAAAACTTAAGGGCTTAACGCTTAAAGTTAACCCTATTACTATAGCAAACCAGATAATTAGGTATTCGAAGTGTAATTAGATAGGCAGTATACTTCTAGTACTCTTTAGGCTAATTGCCCTTAAGTATATCCTTCTTAAGAGTTAAGGTAAAAATCCGAGCATTAATAAAGTTATCTACGTCTTTCTTATA
Source organism: Phyllachora maydis (assembly GCA_029339225.1). NCBI lineage: Eukaryota > Fungi > Ascomycota > Sordariomycetes > Phyllachorales > Phyllachoraceae > Phyllachora > Phyllachora maydis. The sequence continues at coordinate 6,290,053 of JAQQPM010000002.1, forward strand.
GGCCTTCTCCTTAATATCAGCTTAAGTTAAGGGTCGCCTACTTAGGGTGTCCGTAATAGCGTTCTTCGATCCCAGGATATGCCGAATCTTGAAATCAAAAAGTTAAATCTAGGCTATCTAGCGTATTATAAGGGCGCCAGGCATATTACTAGCCGAGCCGTTTATCTAGTAAACTAAGACTTAAGTGTCTATCTCGATTATAAACCTTATACTATAAAGGTACCGCCAAAACCGCTTTAAACTGTAAAGAAGACCCTAGAGCTTACACTTAGTTGTATTATAGCGCTACTTAGCTAGAGACTAGATACTAGACTTAAATCGACAAGGGTACTATTTACTATCTAAGCCCTCTTGTTCTAGGACTGCTCTCTATCTATCTAGAGAGGCATTAACTATAAGGTAGATTTTGCTATAGTAGTTATCTCTATAGGTAAGTAGTACAAGATAAGGCATAGAGGTAACAAGGAAACCGAGATAAGTAAAGGCGTACTAGTAATTTAGCGTCTATACCTATATTACATTCTTCTTCGCCAGATCAAAGAGCAGGCGGGCAATATAGCCGAAATAGGGGACCTAAATACAGTAGAAACCAGCAATACCAAGAAAAGAGCGGACTTTAGAAAGAGACTTTAGGGTTAACCATTTACGAATCTTCTGGATCTTAGCGTCGTTAGGCAAGCAGCTATCTAGCGTATACTTATAGCCAACAATAACAGCCTTTAAGACTAGGAACTAGGACTTAACCGCGGCAATACAGGCTCCTGCTAGCTCAGTGTTAAGTAAAACTTAGTTATAGTTCTAGACCTGTTCTACTATAAATCGTCGAATTCCAGGTATAATTAGGGCTTTATCGTATTAAGTCTTTAGTCCTTTTATACTAATATTATCCAGGAAAGCTTGGCAAATCTAGAGTATTAAGTTATAGAAGATCCTATATATTATACGTATAAACTAGGCAACTGAATTTGTACCGCCTTATAGAAGTATAGTCAGGTATAGTAGACTAATCGGACTAGTAAACATTATAAGATCCCGACTCTTCTTATCTAGTGTAATATTATTATAACCGGAAAACAGATTAAGCATAGATATGATTATATAGCTAGAAAAGTCCTCTAAGAATTCCTCTATATTCAGTAGGATAAAGGCGTCCTAAATAGTAACAGTATTATATCGCTAAGTATTGTTAATCAGGTAGTACTCTCTATTCTTCTTTCGAATAAGGAACTAGTTATTTCAGTAGGCTCTATAGGCGTCTTCTAGGATCCCCTTAGCCTTCTGCTTCTTTAGGATATCTATATACGCCGGAATAATTGCCTTCCTTATAGGCATATGTTTGGCTTGCTAGGCAGAGTAAGGGATAGTCTTAATATACTAAGGCAGAATAATCGACAGATCGATATAGCTAAGGTCCTTGAATTCCTATATAAGGGCTTGTTCCCTATTAAAGAGCATATAGGCGAACAAGTCGAATTTATCCTTAGAGAGCTAGAGAGCTAGGTCTATATTATCCTTTAAGCCCTTTAACCGATTAGGTGTAAGTCAAGAACTGCAAGGTAAATCCGAAAATCGTAGAAAAACCTATCGATCGTACTTATACCTAGGAGTTGCCTTTTCTATAGCTAGTAACAACTTAGCAGGCTTCTAGTTGATAATTCCCTCTAGTACTAACCTATCGAATAGGACGTTGTTAATAGGGTAAACCTTCTTTCTAGCAGGCTTATATATAGTAAAAGATTAAAGGATAGAAGGTTTTTCAGACTAAATAGAGAAAGGAAATGGACTAAAAGCTGTCTTTAAAGGAAAGAAAGAATTAGAAGAAACCATTTTCGTATAAGGAAAACTCTAAATACTAATAACCCGCTCTAAATCCCTTTTTCCCGAATACCAAACGCTAGACTCCTACTTAAGGAAAGCATATAAAATATTAGCAATAGTTTCATTGTTAAGCCGATCTTCTAGGACCTTATTATTATCTTCCAAAGTAAGTGCCTAGTTAGGGACTTTATTAGCCTTATTTACCTATCCCTATAAAGTAAACAGGCTATCCTAGTAGCTAGTAGATAGGGATTTGATAGCGTCCCCCCCCTATATAAAGGAATCCTGTTTAACAGCGTAAAGGGCTCTAGCAACATCCAAAGGGGCAAGGTAAGTAATAAATTCCCAGTCTTAGAAAGTCATCTAGACTATATTAGGACCGCTAAGACCGTAAATTACCTTATAGTCCTTCTAGAAAGGCATCCTTAATAGGATATTATAAGCCTTATTAGACCTATTATTAGAAGAGACATAGCAGTGGACTAGGGCCCTATAACCTTAAATACAAAGAGGTATTAGGACTTCCTTTTAGAGAGATTATAAATCGCCCTATAAACTATAGGACTATATCTTGGTTTTTATAATTATAAGGTTAAGGTAGTTTACAACCTTAAGGGAGATAAGGCTATACTCCGATCTACTGTCTAGAAGTGTATATAGCTATAGGCTACCGTTATAAAGGGCTATTAGGAAAATCCAGGGTAAAGAATGGAACTTAGTTACTCTCTAAACAAGGGAAGCTCTATTAGTCTGTATTATCAGATTGCTATTAACAATACTACTAGAAACTGTATTTTTCGCTATAATAACAGAGTTAATACTTAGGGCGCTGAAGTCTTGTAGCAACCTAATTGTATAATAGCCGTCCTCTATATCTAGGAACCAGGCCATCTAAGACTCCCCTATAGGCTTAACTAGAGAAACGATATTTATCTTTACTATCTTTTATTACTTAGATAGGTAACCTTATAGATATCTAAATAGAGCTAGGCTAGCCTAACCTAATACTAGAGCTAAAGCAGAAGCAGAGAGAGTATCGTCCGAGCTAGAGCTATCTAGTATGGCCGTTTCCTTAACGATTCTAATACCTTTAGAGACCTACTTACGTATAATCTTAGAAAGTAGGCTCTAGCCTCCTGTTAGGTTAAGGGCCTTCTTATTCAAAAGACTATATTTTCTATCGAGCATTTTCTAGAGCATTCCTCGGCGAATATTAGTAGCTTTGATTTTATAAAAAGGTTCTTCTCTTACCTATATAGATAGGCCGCTAGCGGTAGGGGTCTCTGCCTAATCAGACTAAGGAGTATAGGAGGGACCTGCCTTTAGTAGCTTATCGTCGTTGCTTTCTAGTTATAGCTACTTCCAACTTTGAAAAGCCATACTTAAAGCTTTGGCTATAGCTAGCTACGTTGCCTTATTACTAAACATATCATTCGCTTTTACAATTATATTCTATAGCATAAGTAAAATATCGATAGTACTATTACTGTAAAGACTGCTGTAAAGCTTGGAGCCTGTCCGAGCAGAGAGCAAATCCTATAAGAAGCGAGCTATAGCCTCTAGGGGCTTCGAAAAGAAAACGTCTGGCTCTTAGCGCTACACTATATTAAGAAAATCCGAAACCTAACTAGGGACCTCTATTATACAAGCTATAGAATTAGCTTCCTTATTATTAACCTCCCCTTTAAACAGACCTTAAAGACTCTAATCTAGATCTAAGACTTCTATAGGGTTAACTACCTATAATAGGAAAGACGTAATACTAAGTGCTAGAGGTAGTAAGTAATAGACTCTAGTTTGTACTATTAGGGCTATAAATGTATTCTCCCTTTATATAGAAGAGCTATAAGTAGGAGAGGACAAAGAAGATACAATAGGCCTAATACTATAAGAAGTAACATTAAGAAGCCGGCTTTTCCTCCCTTCTTCTATTAGAAGAAAACGCATCTCGACTCGCTCTTCCTCTAGCTAGGCGTAAATGTAGCTTAGTATAAAGAAAGAGTTGAAAAAAGGTTTGAAAGCCTTATTATACTTGGTCTTGTAATTACGCTTTTATTAGAGATAAGTAGGGCGAAACTTAGTATTATAAACCTCGTAAAGCGCTTAAATAAGGTAGAAAAGGGCGCCTTCCTTGCGGGCCTTTATTACTAGGACTAGGTTGATCTAGTATAGGTTGTAAGGTAGGTCTTCTCTATGGATTTTCTAACTAAGGTAAGCATTTGCCCTAAATATATACCTAAGCCTAAGTTCGTTGTCGGCCTCTATCAGATTATATAAGCTAATATAGTACTATTAACTATACTAGTGGCAATAGATCCCTTTAAGAGCCTTATACCTTCGATCAGTGTTAGAGCGAAAAGGCCTACTAGTATAACTATTGACTTTACCCGGCTCTATATTCTAAAGCGAAGTATATACTATAAGTAGAGGAAGATCGACTTGTTTATCTAAATGGGGGTAGTAGTATTGGGGTTTATAATACCCTTTCTATTTAGCTATATCTTGTTCCTCTTTTAGATGTACTATCTAATTAACGTTGGTTACGAAGCTTAGTAAGTCGTTTAGCTTATCTCTTAGGCGTATAACCGATTTCACTATAGGGTCTATCTTGTTTAGTAAGATTCTAAGCAAAGCTATCTAATTATACAGGTCTTAAATAGCTCTTTTAGTTACCTTGTTGCCTCGCTTCTATAAAAGGTTAGTAGTATAAAGCTTTGTTACTATCTTCTAGGTATTAGTAAGTTGATTAAACTATATTTCCTTAACCGTTAGCGGCTTTAGGATAATCTTAACCGATTCCTAGCTAGTACTCCTTTAATTAGAGAATAAGACCTGGTTCTTACTTGCTTAAGCGGACTTAGTCGACTTAGGTAAGAAGTTTCGAAAAGAGACAGAAGAAAAAGGCTTTTTAACTTTAGCCGAAAGGAGATTAGTCTTTCTATTTTCATTATTACTTTTATCTAAGCAGACGTCTTAGCTTAGTAGTTCGATCTAAGTTAGTACTCCTTAGTAGATAAATCCCTTAAACAAAACCGCTAATACTAGGGTTTAGAAGTCGTCCTAGGTAGCTTTATATAAGTCCTATATAGGTATAGCACTTCTAAGGCGGTATCCTTAAACAAGTAAGTGTTAGTAATCCTTAGGTAACTTTTTCCAAAAGCGTTAAGGGGCATCTTTCCAAATAGGGGCTAACTTAGCAGCTAGCATCTAGGTAATTATAGCATCGAGTTCTTCTATAGCCTGTTTGATCTGTATAGCTAAGACGTTTAAGATAGTATACTTATAGAAGCAGTTAAGCTACTTAACCGGGTCCTTTAACGCCTTAGGGTCGAAAGCCTTCCAATACTCGAGCATTATCCTATAGAGTTCTTGCTATATCGTTACTCCCTTGTCCTTAATTATAGAGGTAATCTTATAACGTCGGTTAGAATTGTACTACCTTTTCTACTAGGTAAACTTCTTGATATTAGTTGCTATACTATAGTCCTTATAAGCGTTGTTAAAAGCTTATAAGTAATCTATAATATTAGTACTATAGAATTGTCTATTAAGCCCTTTAGACTGAACAGACAGGAAGCTAATACTCTATATAGGATTTAACCGATAAAGAGCGTTGGTTAACATTTTAACTATAGTACCTAACTAGTCCTAATTACTAGCGTCTATTTCCGATATACTACTAGAGAGTAGCGGTAGGGAAGATTCTACTTAAAGAGGAACTAGGGGAGAGAGGTCCTAAAAGGAAAAAGGGGGTCTAGCTTCTTAAAGCTAGTTTCTAGTAGAGTCTGTTGTCTAATTAGACAAGTCTTATAATCCTGCTACTAAAGGAGTAGAGTTGCCTATAAGTCTGTAAAGTCAACGGATTTCTCTCCTTAAAAGGATATGCTTTAGGAAATCCTATTAGATAAGGCTTTTACTAATAAATAACTAAGTAGAGGGTTAATATATGATTATACTAGGTAGTAAAATGTCGATACTCGGTTTAGCTAAATATACTATAGACTTAAAGTCTCTAGGAGAAGTTAGGAAAGTACTAAGGAGTATATCGATAGGTAATAGATACGAAGTACAGTTGTCGTTCTTCTAATTAGATAAGCCTTGGTTTTGTTGATATAAAGAGCTATTAGTAGCTTCTATTAATTTATCGATAGACTTTGTCTAGGGGGGAATTTAGAAAGGATTAGATTATAGGATAAAGGAGAGATATAGAGTAAGAGAAGAAGGATATAGTCTACTACTATGGTATAATTATAGTAATATTATACCTACCCTATCTTTATAAAACATTGCTTATACCCGGTTCCTATCTAGTATAAACTCCTTTTTCCTCTATTGCAAAATCAAATATATCTAACTCTTTAAAAAGCTTATATTAAATAGATTTATAGCTTAGTCTGTCTTCTTGCTATAGACTTGATTAGTTAAGCCTTATACCGTATACTCCTACTATATAGGAAGTAAGCGATATTTATTTCGCCAGTTTAAACATATACTACTAAGATACCTTAGATATACTTAGTTACGTTCCTCCCCTATCTAGAGGACAAAGGAGGTAGTCCTGAAAATACAACTAAAGGCCTAGTACTAGAGCTATCCTAACTTAACTTTTCTATTACCCCTGCCCCTCGTTATATACCCTAGGTATGGTAATCTTGCGAATTGTCGTTGCTATATAGGGGTGCTACTTCTAGGTAGGTACTAAGACAACGTCTTTGTCTAGATTAAGACTAACCAGTTAATACCGGCTAGTCAACCTAAGAAGCTAGAACGAAAAGGATTCCGTAATATCTATAACCTTAGTATATATAAAGGTAGCGAAGCAACACTAGATAGTAAGCTAAGCCTAATCGTTTGTTAATATAGTCTAACCTAAGATAACTCCTCTTATTTTAACTAAGGGTTTGTAATGCTAAAATAAGTTAGGATAGCCAGCTACTTATCTAGATAGAGAAGGAAATTAAGGATAAGACTACATTCTTAAGTTATAAGTAAGGTCTATATATCTAGCCCTAGTATCGAAATCTTCCTTAGATATAGGAAATCTCTTTACCAGGCTCTAATCCTTATATAGTTACTAATGCTGGAAATGTTGAACAAGGAGAAAGGAACCAAAGGTAAGAGTTATGTAAGTTATATCTAAAGGAGACTTTTATAGCTGATATACCTAATAGAACTAGAGAGGGGGGTTTAAGTACTTCCCTACCCCCTTTCGTTCAATATAAGGTATACCTACTAAAATGCTTAGACAACCGAGTTTCTAGGATAGCTAAGATTATACTTATCTTAAGCTTAACCGATATATCAGGTCTCGAATTATTATATAACCTACAACTAATATAACTATTATACTAAGTAAGATTGTCGTTGTTTAATCAGAGGTTAGAGGCCTAGAAACACCGGTCTAAGTCGTTAGAGCAGAAAATTCGAAATAGTTGTTCTATTAATACTATACTGTAGAGTCGTCTAGCTAACAGTCTATAGGTCGTTCTTATCGATAGTAAGATAACCCTAATATAAGTAAGGCCTGCTTATAAGTATCAGAGCCCTTGCTTAGTTCATTCCCGGCTAAGCCCCTATATAAAACAGAGCAGCAGACCTATAAGAAAGTAGAAGCAGCTGTCTAAAGGTGGTAGACAGCTATATATTAAACAGCTATCTAGACAAGAGGATAAGAGGTATATGTATAATAAGGCTATAGTCTCCCTAATTAGGGGAGACTAAGGTAGACAGGTATAATAGAACCAAGTAAATAGGCCAAAGTAGCCTAGAGGCAAGAAGTAGATGGAATATCTAAATAGGTAAAAGTAACTGTATAACTATAATAATTAGGATAGATGATTATTGTCCTTCTTTGAACATAGGAAGGAAAGCCAGCTTTTTATACTATTATCCTCCTTATACTGCCAATTCGCAATCTTATTGTTAGCCTAGAATAAGATAAGGGGCGGAAAAGAAAGACCAGCCTTGTCCACCCACTCTACTATATAATAGAAGAGAAAGTAGACATAGGTCTCCTCTAAACAGAGGGAGAAGAAGAAGAAAAACAAGCGGCGGCTAGTCGTGCACTAGCTACGCCGATCCAATATATCTAAGAGATAAGCTAAACAACTTACCAAGCTTTACAACTAATGTTAATTAGGTAGTATACCTAAGGGAAGAACAAGATACAGCTAAATAGAAAGGGTATTATAAACCCTAATACTACAACCCCTATCTAGATAAACAAGTCGATCTTCCTCTACTTATAGCATATACTTTACTTTAGAATATAGAGCTAGGTAAAGTCAACAGTTCTACTAGTAGGCCTTTTCGCTCTAACATCGATTAAAGGTATAAGGCTCTTAAAGGGATCTATTGCTACTAGTATAGTTAATAGTACTATATCAGCTTGTATAATCTAATAAAGGCTAATAACGAACTTGGGCTTAGGTATATATTTAGGGTAAACGCTTACCTTAGTTAGAAAATCCATAGAGAAGACCTACCTTACAACCTATACTAGATTAACCTAATCCTAGTAATAAAGGCCTATAAGGAAGGCGCCCTTTTCTACCTTATTTAAACGCTTTATAAGGTATATAATACTAAGTTCCGCCCTACTTATCTCCAATAGAAGTGTAACTATAAGACTAAGTACAATAAGGCTTTTAAACCCTTTTTCAACTCTCTCTTTATACTGAGCTACACTTATGCCTAGCTAGAGGAAAAGCAAGTTAAGATGCGTTTTCTTCTAACGGAAGAAGGGAGGAAAAGCCGGCTTCTCGATATTACCTCCTATAGTATTAGGCCTATTATATCTTCTTTGTCCTCTCCTACTTATAGCTCTTCTATATAAGGGGAGAATACATTTGTAGCCCTAATAGTACAAACCGAAGTCTATTACTTACTACCCTTAGTACCTAGTATTACGTCTTTCCTATTATAAGTAGTTAACCTTATAGAAGTCTTAGATCTAGATCTAAGTCTTTAAGGTCTATTTAAAGGGGAGGTTAAAGATAAGGAAGCTAACTCTATAGCTTATATAATAGAGGTCCCTAGTTAGGTTTTGGATTTTCTTAATACGGTTTAGCGCTAGGAGCCGGATATTTTCTTTTCGAAGCCCCTAAAGGATATAGCTTACTTCTTATAGGATTTGCTCTCTACTTCGATAGGCTCTAAGCTTGATAGTAGTCTTTACAGTAATAGTACTATCGATATTTTACTTATACTATAAAATACGATTATAAAAGCAAACAACGTGTTTAGTAACGAGGTAACGCGGCTAGCTATAGCTAAAGCTTTAAGTATAGCTTTTCAAAGTCGGAAGTAGCTGTAACTAGAAAGTAATAACGATAAGCTATTAAGGGCAGGTCCCTCCTATACTCCTCTATCTAATCAGATAGAAACCCCTACTGCTAGTAGCCTATCTATATAGGTAAGAGAAGAACCTTCTTATGAAATTAAAGCTACTGATATTCGCTAAAGAATACTCTAAAAAATGCTTGATAGGAAATATAGTCTTTTAAATAAGGAGGCCCTTAACCTAATAGGAGGCTAGAGCCTACTTTCTAAGATTATATATAAGTAGATCTCTAAAGGTATTAGGATTATTAAGGAAATAGCTATACTAGATAGCTCTAGCTTAGACGATACTTTCTCTACTTTTGCTTTAGCTCTAGCGTTAGATCAGGTAGGCCTAGCTCTGTTTAGGCGTCTATAAGGTTGCCTATCTAAGTAATAGGAGACGGCAAAGACAAATGTCGTTTCTCTAGTTAAGCCTATAAAGGAGTCTTAGATAGCCTAGTTCCTAGATATAAGGGATAGCTATTGTATAATTAGGTTGCTATAAGACTTTAGCGCCCTGAATATTGACTCTATTGTTATAGCGAAAAATGCAGTTTCTAGTAAGATTGTTAATAGTAATCTGATAATACGGACCAATAGAGCTTCCCTTATTTAGAGAGTAACTAAGTTCCATTCTTTACCCTGGATTTTCCTAATAGCCCTTTATAACAGTAGCCTATAGCTATACGTACTTCTAAACAGCAGATCAGAGTACAGCCTTATCTCCCTTAAGGTTGTAAACCACTTTAACCTTATAATTACAAAAACCGAGATATAGTCCTATAGTTTATAGGGCAATTTGTAATCTCTCTAAAAAGAGGTCCTAGTACCTCTCTATATCTAAGGTTATAAGGCCCTAGTTTACTGCTATATCTCTTCTAACAATAGGTCTAATAAGGCTTATAATATCCTATTAGAGATGCCTTTCTAGAAGGACTATAAGGTAATTTACAGTCTTGGCAGTTATGATATAGTATAGATGACTTTCCAAGACTAGGAATTTATTACTTGCCTTGCCCTTTCGGATATCGCTAGAGCCCTTTACGTTGTCGAACAGGATTCCTCTATATAAGGGGGGGACGCTGTTAAATCCCTGCCTACTAGTTACTAGGATAGCCTATTTACTTTATAGGGATAGGTAAATAAGGCTGATAAAGTCCCTAACTAGGCACTTACTTTAGAAGATAATAATAAGGTTCTAGAAGATCGGCTTAACAATAAGACTATTACTAATATTTTATATACTTCTCTTAAGCAGGAGTCTAGCATTTAGCGTTTAGGAAAAAGGGGTTTAGAGCAGGTTGTTAGTATTTAGAGTTTTCCTTATACGAAAATAGTTTTTTCTAATTCTTTCTTTTCTTTAGGGATAGCTTCTAGTCTATCTTCTTCCTCTATTTAGTCCGAAAAACCCTCTATCCTTTAATCTTTTACTATATATAAGCCTACTAGAAAGAAGGTTTACCCTATTAATAATATCCTATCCAATAGATCAGTACTAGAAGGAATTATCGACTAGAAGCCTGCTAAGTTATTACTGGCTAAAGAAAAGGCAACTCCTAGGTATAAGTACGATTAATAGGTTTTTCTACGATTTTCGGATTTACCTTACGGTTCTTAACTTATACCTAATCGGTTAAAGGGCTTAAAGGATAATATAGACCTAGCTCTCTAGCTCTCTAAGGATAAATTCGACTTGTTTACCTATATACTTTTTAATAGAGAACAAGCCCTTATATAGGAATTCAAGGACCTTAGCCATATCGATCCGTCGATTATTCTACCTTAGTATATTAAGACTATCCTTTACTCTGCCTAGCAAGCTAAACATATGCCTATAGGTAAGGTAATAATTCCGGCATATATAGATATCCTAAAGAAGTAGAAGGCTAAGGGGATCCTAGAAGATGCCTATAGAGCCTACCGAAATAACTGGTTCCTTATTTGGAAGAAGAATAGTAAGTACTACCTGATTAACAATACTTAGCGATATAATACCGTTACTATTTAGGATGCCTTTATCCTATTAAATACAGAGGAATTCTTAGAGGACTTTTCTAGCTATATAATTATATTTATACTTAATCTATTTTCCGGTTATAACAATATTATACTAGACAAGAAGAGTCGGGATCTTACAATGTTTGTTAGTCTAATCAGTCTACTATACCTAACTATACTTCTATAAGGCGGTACAAATTCAGTTGCCTAGTTTATACGTACAATATATAGGATCTTCTATAACTTAATGCCCTAGATTTGCCAAGCTTTCCTAGATAATATTAGTATAAAAGGACTAAAGACTCGATACGATAATACCCTGATTATACCTGGAATTCGACAATTTATAGTAGAATAGGTCTAGAACTATAACTAAGTTTTGCTTAACGCTAAGCTAGTAGGAGCCTATATCGCCATAGTTAAGTCCTAGTTCCTAGTCTTAAAGGCTATCGTTGTTAGCTATAAGTATATGCTAGATAGCCGCTTGCCTAACGATGCTAAGATCTAGAAGATTCGTAAATAGTGAACCCTAAAGTCTCTTTCTAAAGTCCGCTCTTTTCTTAGTATTACTGGTTTTTACCATGTTTAGGTCTTCTATTTCGGCTATATTACCTGCCTATTCTTTAATCTAGTAAAGAAGAATGCAATATAGGTATAGACGCTAAATCACTAGCATACCTTTACTTATCTCGGTTTCCTTGTTACCTCTACGCCCTATCTTACACTACTTACCTATAGAGACAACTACTATAGTAAAATCTATCTTATAGTCGACGCTTCTCTAGATAGATAGAGAGTAGTCCTAGAATAAAAGGGCCTAGACAGTAAACAGCACCCTTGTCGATTTAAGTCTAATATCTAGTCTCTAGCTAAGTAGCATTACAATATAACTCAGTATAAACTCTAGGGTCTTTTTTATAGTTTAAAGTAGTTTCAACGGTACCTTTATAGCATAAGGTTTATAATCGAGATAGACGCTTAGGTCTTGGTCTACCAGATAAACAGCTTAGCCAGTAATATGCCTAGCGCCTTTATAATACGCTAGATAGCCTAGATTTAACTTTTCGATTTTAAGATTCGGCATATTCTAGGATCGAAAAACACTGCCGCAGATACCCTAAGTAGACAACCCTTAACTTAAGCCGACATTAAAGAGAAGGCCTATAAGGAAGATATAGATAACTTTATTAACGCTTAGATTTTCACCTTAACTCTTAAGAAGGATACGCTTAAGGGTAATTAGCCTAAAGAGTATTAGGAGTATACTGCTTATCTAATTACGCTTTAAATGCCGGATTACCTGGTTTACCATAGTAATAGGGTTAACTTTAAGCGTCAAGCCCTTAAGTTTTTAGTCTATAATAGGATGCTGTTTCTACGCCCTACTTATAAGGGCAATTACCCCTGCCTTATAATCATAGATAGTAAGAAATAACGGTATATCTGATCAACTTGCTATAACAAAATAGGATACTATAGAAAGGACACTTCTTACTACTAGATTACCCGACTATACTAGTAGCCAATAATCTACTTAGATCTTATTAACTAATACTATTACTATAAGGTTTGTTAGAAGATTCGCCTATCCTAGTATAAGGAAGAAGCCCAGTTTACTATACCTTCTTTAACCCTGTTTCTTAAGGTCTACTTTAACATCTAGTTTTTCAAGGGCAAGCGTAATGCTATAATCGAGGCAAGAGATAACCTTACTAGCTATTTAGAGGCCGCTATCCTCGGTAAAGTTAATTCGGCTTTAGTTTAGACTTTTATACTTTAGCATATGTTTTTAAGATACGGTTTTCCCCTAATTATAGTTATTAACGGCAGTTCTAAGTTTAAGGGTATAGTTAAAGCATCCCTAAAAACCATTAAAATTAAGCGAATTACTAGCTTATCCTATAACTTAAGAGCTAATAGTATTAACAAGGTAGGTTATCTACTAATTGCAACTATACTTGCTATAATCGTAGAGATAATAAGGATATATTAAAAGAAGTCCCTATACTTTGTTCTCTAGGTTAACCATACCTTGATTTGTTCCTCTCTTAGTATCTTACCTTACTTTACGCTTTTTAGTTAAGATCCAGTTACTAAGATTAAGCTTAATATCCCTTCCTAGTGTCTAATCAGATAGGAGCAAGTCTAGGCTAGGGTTTATTAACCTAGAAAACTGGCTAATACAAAGGCTACTTTAGATCTATTTGCAAAGCAAGTTGAGTCTATTATAGATATAGAGCTTGTCTAGATAGAGCTATAGAACAAGGTATCTAAGGCCTATAAAAGCGTTACTAAAGCGAGAAATCGTATATTATCTAGGAAGCTACGTCTAGATTAGTTGGAAATCTACCCTAGTAATTTAGTCCTTATTTACAATAAGGTTAGGCAGATTGATATAAGTTGCTAGTACAAGCTATCCTTCTAGTAGAAGGGCCCTTTTCGAGTCTTATAGAAGAGTCCTAAGAAGGCTTACTAGCTAGAGACCTTAAATAGGATCGAGCTTAAGCGGACTTTCCTACTAACTATAGTAAAGAAGTTCTTCCGATTAGATAGTATATTTATTTGTAATCCAAATAGACTATAACTAGGGGACGATTCCTAGCTAGAACGGTTTAGTAAGGACGATATTATCGGGCTAGGTATTAAGGATCCTAATAAGCTTGGTAATCTAGTTAAAGAAGGAGGACCGTTAATATAGAGAAGAAAAGCAAGTCTTAAAGGTACTTCCCAGGCAACTTAATTTGCACTAAGTTTTCGGCCTGTTTAACTTAGGCTAGGTTTTCGTCGAAGGGGAGATAATATAAGTTCTTTTATATACTTATCTATTTCTTATGCCTTTTTACCTATTTATAGGAGTAGTTTGTTCTTTTCTTTTTCCCTGGCTCTTTGCTATATAAGTATATACGTACTATCAAGAGGGGGGTATATGCTATGCTATATAATGTTCTCTTAATTTAAGTATTTACATTGTCTGCTTTGCCTAGTTATAGGTCTAAGATTTTGTTTTATGCTGTTTCGTTTCGTTTTATTTCGGCTCTTTTCTTCTTAGGAAGTGGAAGCTCTATTTATAGCTTATACGTCTGATTAAGGGGAGGAGTATATTTGGCGTTGACGGATCCTATTACTTAGCTAACCAACTACCCTAATAACCCTCGATACCTACCCCGATCTATTTTCTAGACTATTATCTAGCTTGCCCTTCTAATTACTCGGTATAGTACGTATTAACTACTAGATTAACCGACTTCTACTTAACCTGTAATTGCTATATCTTATAAACGGTTTCCTTATCCTATCGGTTAACAATTATATCCTTAGCGCGAAAGTTACCCGGATTAAACCAGTATAGAGCTATTGTCTTCTTAGCCTGTTTAGATGCCTAAAGCGGCTATTTGTTGTAGGAAGAGTTAATATATGCCTATAAGCACTTCTTATCCTAGAATATACAGTTCCTATAAGCACTATAGTCAACCTCTAGAACTAAGATATAGTAGATAAATAGCTAAGCTATATTTAGATAAGGACTACTAGTATTATACTGGTTAGGCGAACTTAACCGAAATTAGGTTTTATTATATTCCTTATAGTTTACTATATTACTACCTACTATATTAGCTCTAATTAGATGTCTAGATATAAGCTTAAATATACTAATATCTAAACTCTTAGATAAAAAGACCTTAGACCTAGTATAGTTAGTTACTATAAATTTCTTAGATATACTTGCCTAGGAAGTCTAACCTAAAATGCTTAATAGCGATAGGGGATCGACGTCCGACTATAGAGAAAGAGTAGTTAAAGCAGACAATAGTAGGATCCTAACTGCTTTCTACTAGCTAAGTCAGAGACAGATAGTTAAGTAGACTAGGTTTTAGACCTAGAGATATATACTATTGATAAGTATTGGCCAGTTCCTCTTTAAAAACCTAGATCCGAAATATACTATGTCTAATTACAGCTAGGTTTAGCAGTAGATGCTATATACAATTAACAAAGTTATAGAACTTTGTATTATTAACTGCCTTCTAGATTACCTGCTTTAGGAAGATATAGAATCTTCTAGGATTAGTAGGGAAAGTAGTTATCTAAGTTTCAGGTATCTAGAATACCTTAAGATAAATCAGACATACTATCTAGCTTATAAGAGCTTTCTTAATAAAAGCATTGGAAGATATCCCTATATAGATAAGATTAAGTTAGAAGGTCAAGTCCTAAAAAAGAATAAAGTCGGTTTATTAAGGTTAGAAAAGTTTTTATAGAAGAAAAAGAGAAGAAAAGGCAGGTCTTTATACCTAAGGAAGCTACCTGTATTAGTCCCGATTCTAATTAGAAAAGGTTAATGAAAACTAAGTAAACCTGATTATACTATACCGACTTTTAAGGGCTATTTACTAATAAAAAGAATCAGATAGAAGCCCTAAGCGCTGATAAAGGAGCAAACAGCTTGCTTAATAATAGAAAAGAATTTTTATATGCCTTCCTCCCCTAAAAGGACTTGCCTTATATTAGGACCTACCCCTCTCTACCCTTTAGATTTTTCTCTCCCTAACTTCTTTAGTATAACCTTTTTAGACCTTTACCTTTTCTAAGATCTTTTTCTTAGTACTTTTAGTAGAAAAATTCTAGCTCTAACCTTAACTTCCTCTAAGCAATCTTACTTATTGTTTCTACCTTCTCTCTATAATTATATAAGATCAAGATACCTCTAAAGAAGGGATCTGGCAAGTAGGCTCTGCCCTAGACAAACTTAGATTTAAAGGAAGTTCTCTAAGAGAAGCAGCGTTGCTATATAGTTAGTAGGCCAGTATATAGTAAGGATAAGGACAAGCTTATACTAGCAAGCGCTCTAATAATTCTCCTATTAACGCTATAAAGACTATAGTCGTTGCCTTATAAGCTTCGCTCTTTGCTATATAAGGTACAGTTCTCTCTATATAAGCTGCAATTAACTCTATATAAACCCTAGTCTTCTCTATAAAAGTTATAGGGCACCTTAAGCAAGTTTAAGTACTTATCTATAAAAGATAAGGATAATGTAATTTCGATTTCTTTAGATAATATCCCTTAAACTAAGCTACCTATATCTAATCTAGTTAAGTCCTTAATAAAACGCTTTAACAGGCCTGGCTATATATACTCTTGTTTAACTTTTAAAGATTTTAAAGTACTTAGAAAGAAGACTAATAAGTATAGTACTACTAAGGATATTAATAACGTTATTAACCGCTATACTCTACTTAGTAGTAACTACTTTAAGCTAGTAGGTAAGATTGCTTTTTACCTAGAGTAGCATATAACAAGGGATAGCCAGCCGGACTTCTTTAATAAGATAACTGTTAATAAGAAGGATTTTAACTGTTGCTTTCCTAGGATAGCTAGTTAAGTTACTATAATTATAGAAGAGAAAGTCCTAGGTTAAGATCTCTAATTAGTTTTAGCCATCCTATATAATATATATAGGATATAGCTAGAACAAGCCTAGATAACTGATAACTATATTAACAGTATGCTTAGATAGACTCTATACGTATTTAAGAGATATGTTTTTATTACGCTATACTTAATAGCTCTAACTCTTAATAAGAAGGGCAACTACCTAATAAACCTAGTCCTCTACCCTACTAAGGGGAACGTCCGCTAAAAGGCCCTTAGAAAGCGCTTCTAGCTTATAGTTATATATATCCGCAGGAACTATTAGGTTCTTACTATCTATAATCAGCTTAAGTAGATCTATAAGGTTTAGGATTTAGGCCTTTCTAATAAAGCTAACGATATAGACGACGAAATAATAATAATATAGGTAGATATAATTATCCCCTACCTACTTATGTCTAGAGCTAGTATCTTTAACCTAATATATATTCGCCAGTCGAAATTCTGCTTTAATATTAAGGACGACTTTTCCTACGGGTATACTGTTACTAAGGCAGTCTAATCCTTCTTCTATAACTAGGTTATTAAGGATAAGAACGATTTAACGCCTGTTCTATAGTAGAAGATAGAGCCCTGGTTCGGCTAAGATGTAATAGCAAAGTAGGGATCGATTTCGGCTTGCTTATAGTATACTTAGATATTAGGGATTGCTAAAGTATTTGGAGTAAGGCTAGGATCTAGGGCGCTGAATCTATACCCTGTTAGTAGTTAGGTCTCTATTAACAAGCTTCTACCTATAAGTATATTATAGATTATCTGGACTTAGAGTTTTACTACCCTAGTATTTAGTACCCTAGCTCTAGCAGATACAATAATAGGTAATAATACTTCTATATATATTTAGGGAACAAAGAGTGCTTCCTTAGGTTTACTTAAGTTGATTCCTAGAAATTTAGTAGTATAGACAGCCGAACTATTAGTCTAATAATCTCGTTAAAGCCCTTCTTTACTAAAGGTACTAGCACTACGGCAAACTACTCCTACGCTATAGCAGCAGATGCCTATATACTAAGCTATCTCTAAGTAGACGGTATTTATTTAGAAGACTGTTCTATATCCTTCTGCTCTTAGTAAGTAAAGGTCTGTTAAAAAGGATCTTCTCTACTCTGTTATACTAGAGAAGCTAAAGTCTATTAAGAAGGCTGCTAAATAGCCTGCTATACCTAAGCAGCCTAAGTTAATTAAGAAGAGCGTTACTATGCTGTAATTGCAGTATACTAGGCGAAATATTACTCCTTAGCCTACTGTACTTTCGCTTACTAGGAGGGTCACTTAATCAACGCTTATAAGGGATCTTAAGCTAGATAATACGCCTATTTTGTAGTATAGGAAGGACGATAAGACAGATAAAGCTAGTAGAGAGCTTTATATAGGGATAAATGTTACTATACCGGAGTTATTACTACTATACCCCTAAGGCTATAGAGGTTAGGCTAAGATAGACTGATTAGCTGTAATCAGGTAATAGTAGATAGGTTAGTTAAGTAGGTTTGTAGTTTGGTACCTTCTTTTTCTTACTTTTCTTGCTTAGAGTGTTAATAGCTATAGTTAGCTCCCTTAACCTTAATCCTATATAAACCTAGTACGATCTTAGTATACCTTGTTATATATATATAATCTGTATTTACCGATTATCCTTGCTCTAGACAGAGGTACTCTATATTGTTAATATTATCCGGTGTTTGTTTTAGGGGTTTATATCTCCCGCTGCCTTCTAGCTTTTATAAGAGCTATAGGGAGGTATAGATCGGCGTAGCTAGTGTATAACTAGCTGCTGCTTGTTTTTCTTCTTCTTCTTCCTCTATTCAGAGGAGACCTGTACCTACTTTCTCTTCTGTTATATAGTAGAGTAGGTAGATAAGGCTGGTCTTTCTTTTCCGCCCCTTATCTTATTCTAGGCTGACAATAAGATTACGAATTGGCAGTATAAGGAGGATAATAGTATAAGAAGCTGGCTTTCCTTCCTATATTTAGAGAGAGAAATCATTAATTATCCCAATTATTATAGTTTTATAGTTATATTTTACCTATTTAGATATTCCATCTACCTTTTAGCCTCTAGGCTACTTTGGCCTATTTACTTGGTTCTATTATACCTGTCCACCTTAGTCTCCTCTGATTAAAGAGACTATAGCCTTGTTATGCACATACCTATTATCCTCTTATCTAGACAGCTGTTCGATATACAGCTGCCTACCACCTTCAGACAGCTGCTCCTACTTTCTCGTGGGTCTGCTGCTCTGTTTCAGTAGTTAGAGAGTTATAGAATTATATAATCGAAGGATAAGGGTCGCTACTAAGCCTTCTTAGTCAACGTAGAAAGATCGGATTCCAAAAAGGAAAACAAGCAGTCAACATAGTACTTTGTCGATAATTCCAAGGAAGAATCCAGTAATAAAGATATAGGACTAAGTATAGTATATTATATAGCAACCTACCTCTAAAAAGACGCTTTTAAGTACTTAATTACTAGGTATAATCCTAGATTAAACCTACTAGGTAAATAGTTAAACCAGATTTTCATACTTAACAGATATTCGGCAGAAGAATTCCAAGGTATCCTGCTAGATATAGGAGCGGCAGATATCTTAACCGCTAGGTTCAAGCAGTTTCTAGTACTATAACGCCAGCTCCCTAGGCTTATACTTAACCGAAAATGAGCCGGTAAAATATCTATTATCTTTAGTAGTAGCAAGCTACTAAAGTCCCTTAGTACTATAAATATAAACACCCCTTTCGGTATAGTAACGCTCTATATATTAGATTCATAAATGCCTTTTCTATTATACCTTAAGGATATAGATAACCTCGGCATTTACCTAAACAATATAGATAACAAGCTTAAGAACAACAAAATAGAAGTATATATCTAAGTAGCCTACAAATAAGGCTATTTATAGATGCCGATTTAAGGTTATAAAATTGCGATAGCCACTTACCTTACTAGACCGGATAAGCTGCCAGAGCACTAATTAACTAAAGCTACGCTCCAGCAACTCTATTGACAATTTAGCTACCCTAGAGCCAACAAGCTTTACAAAATCCTAAGCTATAACTACCAGGACGTCGATATAGTAGCTATTAAGCTACTAAACAACAACTGCCACTATTATCAGATTAAAGGAGCAATACCCTAGTACTTTTAACTCTCGCTTTAAGCATATAATAACTTCTCTTTTAATGAAGAGGTATTAGTAGATATAGTCAACTTAGTAAGCCATAAATACCTTTATATAATCGATTCTACTACTTCATTTTAGGTAGCAAGGTTCCTAAACATATAGATAGCAAAGGAAACGTAGAAGCACTTAAAGGAGTGCTAGATCAACACCTACCTTAGCCCACCCGATATCTTATACTACAACCAAAGGACTAACTTTATAGCTAAAGAGTTCTAGGTAAAAGCTAAGCTTACTAGGTTTACTATTTACGTTATCCTAGTCAAGGCTTACTAGTCAATCAGGCATCTAAAGTACTATTATACACCACTATACAGGGCATATAAGATCATCTTAGAGAAAATGAAGGGCATAGTCTTACTAAAAGCCTGCCTTTAGAGCGTAGTAAGCGCAGTTAATAACACAGCTGGCCCAAATAGACTTATACTAACGCTACTAGTCTTTAGAGTATATCTAAGGTTTGAAATGGATTTGCCCCCTTCCTAAACACAAATACAGCACGTAAAAGCGGTATAAGCTATAATAGCTAAGCTATAAAGAATCAAAGACCGGCAAAAGATCAACAATATATCAGCATAGTATAACAGGCCAGACACAACCAATATATTACCGCTTTTACTCCCCTTAGGAATAGAGATTCTGGTATATAGAGAGTATAAAGAGTAGCAAGGGCCCTATAAAGTACTTAATATAACCGATATAGAGATTATAGTTAATATAGCAAACAGGCTAGTAACCTTTTATAATATAGTAGTTAAGCTATATAACCGGCTTACTAAGCTCTTAAGCAGCAACGGTAAGGCAACGGGCAATTAGAAAGAGCCCTAATCAGCGCCCTAACTACTTAAGTACCCTACCCTACTATAAGGCAAAAGATATAGCAGACCTTTAGGGGCGAAAAACAAAGTAAGCTAAAACCCTAACCCTGAAAAACATATTATACATTTAAAGGCAGTGCAATATATATCTAAAAAAGAAAAGAAGGACTACGCTTTAGCCGTTAAACTCCGAAAAAGAGGAGTAATTATAGGACCTAGAGCTCCCTTTAAGCAGTCAGATACTAAAGAAATAAAGTCCATAATCGAAACAGGAGTACTCAAGGTAGTACCTTAGACACCAGATCTTAAGAGGATCTGTATCTTTAGATATAGGCTTATAAGGGAAGTTAAGGAGAAATATATACCTTACCTATATAAAAAGTCACACTTTATAGCACAGGGCTATAGTAATACCAATAAGAAGAAAATACTTATACAATTACTAACAATCCAACAATACTTATAACGTCTGCTCCTTACCCTAGCGCTAATACTACAATCATAGCTCAACCATATAATTATAATACGTAATATCACATAGGCATATATATAGTTATAGTTAGAGCTAACAAGGCTGATCTATATAAGGCTGCCCTATAAGCTACGCTACAATTACCCAGAAGGGCATGTTATACACATTAGGAAACCTTTATAAAGGAATAATGAGAGCGGTCTTCACTAGTTCCTAACGTATATACAATAGTATAAAGAGCATATGCAAATAGGCAGTTCTCCTTACAATCCCTGCCTTTTATTAACTAATTTAAGCAAGTACTTTAGCATTATAGCGCTGTAAACGGAGAATACGCTTAACCTTAGTACTAAGGAATTCCTCTAGAAAGAGGAAACAGAGCTCTAAAGAGCAGGCTTTCAGGCAAAGCCCCTAACGATTTTAACAGCCAGGGATTCCAGCGATTTTAACAGCTATAGGATAGAGGTCTAAAACAACCGCCTTATTATATAACAAAAGGGATAGGCTAGAAAGCTATAACTTATCCCTACTAGAAGGTCTGCATACCCTAAGCAGAAGAAGGTGTGAAACGTACAAAATAAGCTATAGCGCTCTAACGGTTATAGCTTAGGCAAAACGGATTTCAGTTCTCGAACAACTAGATATATAGCTATATTCTAAGGGTGGACCCACTTTTGTAGATACCGCTGACTAAGCTATATATTCCACTATATAGCCTAGAAATAGCTTTAAAAGGCTTTTCTATTTTTAGATTTATGCCCCACTTTTGTGGAGATAGCCTCCTTAGGCTATATAAGCGCTAGAAATAGCCTTAAAAGGCTCTTCTACTAGGTTACCTACCTACCCTGTACCTATCCTGTACCGCAGGAGCGAAAATAGAACTTATAGGAAAAGTCGTGCGGCTTACCCTGCAGCTTAGGTGGCTATAAGTCGATTATTTAAAATCGCTAGCTTATTTGGTTTTTCGGGAAGGCGCTATGCACCTACTAAGGCGCTCCTGCTGTGTAGAAGGCAGGAACGGTCCCGGAGGGTATATATAGGAAAGGAAATTGCGAAGCCTTACCTACTTGGACTAGAAATCAAGTTACTACGTTACCTATAACTATAAGCCTTATAGGCCTATAAGACCTACTAGAAGCTATATTATATAAGCTAAAAGCCCCTATAATATAGCGCTATAGCCTATAACTATACCGTTATATAAGGACTTTTATAGAGGGAATATAGTAAGGGCCCTACTTTACTATATTAGCATATACCTAGGAAGTGCTATTTAGGCTATATCAACGCTGTTGCTGCCCCTACGTACCCTATACGACTATTACTAGTAGGCTATAGTGGTTATAGATCCTTATATAGGATTACCCATTCTAATAGGGTATAAGCCTAGATAGCCTGTAGGATAGTTATCGTTAGAGTCTAATTTCAAAGCGCTACCTCTGCCTATATATAGGGCTATTTAAGCCTCTTATAGCTGAAAATATAGTACTATATTAGCCCTAAAAAGCTATATATTACATCTTATTGAAGGCTATTTAAGGACTAAAAAGCCTGAAAATCTAGAAGGATAAATCGCTGAGAAATCTAAGTCCTATAGTATTAACGAGCATTTGGGGCTCTTATACTCTTAGGCTAGTATACTTACCTATACTAAAAGACCTTCCTACTTATAGCTGGAAGTAGAAAGGCTAGCGTTTCAGAATTTCTAGCGCTAAAGACCTATATTTCCCTACTATAGAGCCCTTTCTATAGATATATCTATAAGCGGTAGTTAAGTCCCTACGTCGAAGTCTCTAGTCCCTATCTTAGAGCCTAGTTTAGAATTTCTACTAGAAAGCCCTACTAAGTAGCAAGTAGGCAGCGCTATAAACCTACTAAGCGCTAGACTAGCCTAGAAAATCACTACTATAATTAGTAAGCTAGCTAATTAGCTTTAGTGAACTAGAAGCTAATGAAGTGCTTTTACTAGTACTATAAGTAAATAGTAGCCTATTTATAATGGCGGATCAAGCTCAAGGGAAGGGCATAGCCCCTAAAAGGGCTAGTAACCCAGCTGATCCAGGGTAATCCTCTAGGCCTCTTGTTAAACGTGCAAAATAAGCTATAGCGCTCTAACGGTTATAGCTTAGGCAAAACGGATTTCAGTTCTCGAACTTCTAGATATATAGCTATATTCTAAGGGTGGACCCACTTTTGTGGATACCGCTGACTAAGCTATATACTCCACTATATAGCCTAGAAATAGCTTTAAAAGGCTTTTCTATTTTTGGATTTATGCCCCACTTATGTGGAGACAGCCTCCTTAGGCTGTATAAGCGCTAGAAATAGCCTTAAAAGGCTCTTCTACTAGGTCACCTACCTACCCTGTACCTACCCTGTACCGCAGGAGCGAAAACAGAACTTACAGGAAAAGTCGTGCGGCTTACCCTGCAGCTTAGGTAGCCGTAAGTCGATTATTTAAAATCGCCAGCTTATTTGGTTTTTCGGGAAGTGGCCATGCACCTACTAAGGCGCTCCTGCCGTGTAGAGGGCAGGAACGGTGCCGGAGGGTATATATAGGGAAGGAAATTGCGAAGCCTTACCTACTTGGACTAGAAATCAAGTTACTACGTTACCTACAACTATAAGCCTTATAGGCCTATAAGACCCACTGAAAGCCGTGATATATGAGCTTAAAGCCCCTATAATATAGCGCTATAGCCTATAACTATACCGTTATATAAGGACTTTTATAGAGGGAATACAGTAAAGGGCCCTACTTTACTATATTAGCACATACCTAGGAAGTGCTATTTAGGCTATATCAACGCTGTTGCTGCCCCTACGTACCCTATACGACTACTACTAGTAGGCTATAGTAGTTACAGATCCTTATATAGGATTACCCTTTCCAATAGGTTACAAGCCCGGATAGCCTGTAGGATAGTTATCGTTGGAGTCCAATTTCAAAGCGCTACCTCTGCCTATATATATAGGGCTATTTAAGCCTCTTATAGCTGAAAATATAGTACTATATTAGCCCTAAAAAGCTATATATTACATCTTATTGAAGGCTATTTAAGGACTAAAAAGCCTGAAAATCTAGAAGGATAAATCGCTGAGAAATCTAAGTCCTATAGTATTGACGAGCATTTGGGGCTCTTATACGCTTAGGCTAGTATACTTACCTATACTAAAAGACCTTTCTACTTATAGCTGGAAGTAGAAAGGCTAGCGTTTTAGAATTTCTAGCGCTAAAGACCTATATTTCCCTACTATAGAGCCCTTTCTATAGATATATCTATAGGCGGTAGTTAAGTCCCTACGTCGAAGTCTCTAGTCCCTATCTTAGAGCCTAGTTTAGAATTTCTATTAGAAAGCCCTACTAAGTAGCAAGTAGGCAGTGCTATAAACCTACTAAGCGCTAAGACTAGCCTAGAAAATCACTACTATAATTAGTGAGCTAGCTAATTAGCTTTAGTGAACTAGAAGCTAATTAAGTGCTTTAGCTAGCACTATAAAGTAAATAGTAGCCTATTTACAATGGCGGATCAAGGTAAAGGGAAGGGTATAGCCCCTAAAAGGGCTAGTAACCTAGCTGATCCAGGGCAATCTTCTAGGCCTCCACCACCTATACGAACCCTATTAGAAGATGAGGAAGATGGCGAAGACTATAGCGAGGTTATAGAATTCCTAAAACAGAATATAAAATCTTATAACCGAGTTATAGCTAGCCAATCTAGTGATATAAAAACACTACTTTTAAGTCTAAATACCCTAAAAGCCTCTGTCGAGGATAGCGTTAGCACTATAAAGAATATATCTTCTACTTTAGCTTCTCTAACTAATAGTAGCAATGCTGCTGCTACTAGAAAGACTAGCTATAGTCCTAGATTTGATCCTTTTAGCTGTACTATGGATTTAGATTCTCCTCTACGTCCCCCTAGGAAAGAGCCCCATCTAGGGCCGGCTGTTAATTCAGCTACTAGTAATTTAGACCCCCCTATAGATACAGGGTCTAAGGAAGGCTTTAAGGATACTATTACTAGTAGTATAGTAAAGGAGCTTTCTAAAAAGGCCTATACTATACCGGACGATAGTAAGCTTAGCGGGGAAAGCAATTTTGAACAGTGGATTCAGGCTTTAAGTATAGTGCTAAGAGCGTTAGGGATATCTAATTTTTTAGAAAACCCTGATATATCTAACACTTATAGCGACTCTGATCAAGCTGTTCTTTTAATGCTTCTACGTGATAGCTTATCTAGTGGCCCTAGGGCTGCTATATCGTGGATTCATATACCTTCTGAGGCCTTTAAGCTGCTTGTTAGGCAGTATAGCCGACCTATAGAGTCTAAAAAGGAGGACGTCTATAACGAATTCCACGCCCTTACCTTTAGTACCTATAAAAAAGGCTTATCAGCTTTTAACGCTGAATTTAACGGCTATCTTGCTAAGCTTACCATGGCTAAAATAGATATAGATCCCTCTTTAATACTAAATCAGTATTTTAAGGCTCTAGAATCTAAGTTTCCTAGCTGGGTATCACGCTAAAAGAGCTCTATAAGACAGGCTAGAATGCTAGGCCTTATAGCCTCTAGCCTTAATATAGAATATCTAATGGCTGATATTCTAGAAGAATCTAGGAACCCGGCTATAGAGGCGTATAGAGCAGCTTATGTAGCTAATAGCTCTAATTCAACCCCTAATTCAAATTCTAACCCTAGTAAGAAGGGTAAAAATAAGAAAAAGGGTAAGAAGAAGGCTAGTTATAATGTTAAAGGGCAGAATTATAGTGCTAAAAGTGCTGAACAAGCCTCCTTTATGCTAGGGTCCTATAACCTAGCTATAGAAGAAGAAGAAGAGGAATCCGACTCTAGTTCTAATTCTAATTCTTCTAGCGATTCTGATACCTAATTAGCATAGCTATTAGCGTTAAAAGGGTATAAGAAGCGTAAGGACTTTAAAGGAAAAGGCCTAAAAACCTCTTCTAATAACAAGGCAAAATATAAAGATAATAAGCCTAGAAGACGCCCTAGAGACCCCGCTCTTTATAATAGTTGGCTATACGATACGGGATCTACGGACCATATCAGTAATAGTAAAGAGCGGTTTACTACCTTTACGCCTAACACAGGCCAGTTACGCCCTATTAACACTGGAAATGGCCCTGTAAGCCCGGCTAGTATAGGCTCTATTACACTAGAAGTATTATCTAGAAAGGCCCCTCCTACCTATACTAAATTAGTATTAGATAACGTTTTATACCTACCTAATATTGATATAAATATTGTTAGCGGGGTTAGGCACTATGATTCGGGAGGTTGCCTTATAAAGGAAACCCTTTATAGGGGTGATAGACGCTGTATAGCTGTACTAGACTTTAAAAAATCAGGATTTTTTCTTGACGTTAAAGGCAGCTCTAAGCCTATATTACATGCAAATTTTGCTTTTCCTTTAGGCCTTACTAGTTATAATACTACTAGAAGTATAGAGCCGCAGCGTAATAAGATAGTAGTGGAAATTCCTTTTAATTCTATTAGAAAGGAAGACTATAGACCTATTATAGAGGATACTATAGTATCCGAAGCTATAGAGCCTAATAAGCGCTATAAGCTAAGGAATTCTCCGGCTAAGGGTACTACTTTAGAAGGTGTAGGACCTTCTTTAAGGGGGAAAAGGCCCCGTAGGCCTGTAGAGCCCTTAGCCACTGCCCAGGCCCCCTATCAAAGTCCCCATAAGACTAGGGAGCCTAAGCCCTTAACTAGCACTGGAGACCTGCCCCGTGTGCTAAGAGAGCCAGTTATAGAGGAGAATAAAGTAGTAGAAAAGGCTATATCTAGCCCTACTTTAAAGGAGCCTAATATAGGTCAGCGAGATTACTATAATCTACTTAATTTAGCTAAATTGTGGCACGTTAGGCTAGGCCATATAGGCCTACGTCTTTTGAAAAAGACCTCTAGTATTACTAAAGGGCTACCTACTTTTGATAAAATAAAGGAAGCTGATTTTCACTGCTCTAGCTATGATCGAGGTAAAGCAGTAAGAAGGGTTAGTAAGGCTCTAATACCTGACCTACCTAGGGTCTTAGACTCAATAGAGGGGGATACTATTAAAATTAGGCCTAGGCCTCATAATAGAAACCCTATAGTCTTACTTCTAGTTGACCGTAAAAGTAGGTATAGGTAGGTTTTTAACCTACCTAATAAATCAGGCCCTATAGTAGCTAACGCTATTAAGGGCTTTTTTAGGGGCCTAAGGAATGGATTTGGTAGATATCCTACTAAATTCCACTTTGACGGAGGCACTGAAATAACTGATTTATTAACTACTTGGTTAGCTAAAAGGGGTATTAAATTTGGCACTTCTGCCCCCTATATCCACGAGCAGAACGGCTTAGTAGAACGATCAGTTAGAGTTATACTAGACCGTGTAAGGTATACTATTCTTAGTAGCGCTTTACCCTAGTATTTATAGTGCTTTATACTGGAGGCTGTAGTGGAATTAGTTAATAGTACAGCTATAACTAATAAGGAAACCACTCCTTTCCAGGCGCTATTTGATGAGCTAGAGCCTGGTATTCTACATATACCTAACCTAGAGCGCTATAGGGCTATAGGCGCTAGAGGAGAGGCGATTATACCTCTAGAAAAACGGTCTAAATCGTTAAAATTTACCTCTAGAACGGAAGAGTATAAATTACTAGCGGTATTAGGTTCTAAGACCTACCTAGTATATATACCGTCTAGAAGAGCAGTACTTAAAACCTCTACTGTTAAATTTATAGAGGATAATATAGTACTAAGTCAGCCTACTGATAATACGGCTTTAGAGGGGGAATTAGTAGACCTAGACTTAGATTTCAGGGGGCTGTCAGCCCGGACCCTTCTAATCTTAATACTAAAAAGCCTATTAGTATAGAAATAGGACCTAGTAAGCTAGAACCCTACGAATCTTCTTCCGATAGTGAATTAGATGAACCCTCACCGGATAAGCCTATAAATCCGGTTATAGTAGAGTCTACTAGGCCTACTATATCTATTAGAAAGCCTGAATTACCAGAGGCGTTTCCCCAAACTATAGAGCCTATTTTTGCACCTAAGCCTATAGAAGTTATAGCGCCTAATCAGCCTATAACAAACGAACCTCTTGATAATAGTGATCTTATTTCAGAGGGGGATAAAATGCAGCTCGATTACTATAAGCTTTTAGCTAAGACTAGTAGCTATATACTGTCTTTTGTCTATAAGGCTCGAAAAAGGGTAATATCTAAGGATAGTACGCCTACTACTTATAAGCAAGTCTTAAAACTACCTAGAGATGAGCGTAGTAAGTGGTTAGAGGCTATTGCCAAGGAATTTATCCAGTTATTAGAGCTAGGGGTTTTTAAATTCCTACCTAGGAGTCTATTACCTTCCAACCGTAAGCTTATTACCTATCGAAACGTTCTTAAGGTTAAAAAGGACGCTAAAAACAGGCCTATTAAGTATAAATCTCGGTTAGTAGCTAGGGGCTTTATGCAGGTAGAAGGCCTAGATTACACTGTAACCTACGCCTCTACTAGTATACCACCTACTTAGCGTATACTTCTAGCTATAGGTGCTGTTCTAGACTAGGAAATAGAACAAGCTGACTTTATAGGGGCATTTCTTAATAGCGCTCTTAGAGAAGAAATATATATGGAAATCCCTGAAGGACTATTAGACCTAGCGGCTTCTAATAAGGCTATTTATAAGCTTTTACTGAAATACGGCTATAATCCTTCTACTCCTAATATTATTAAACTATCTAAAGCGTTATACAGTCCGAAACAAAGCCCTAGAGAGTAGCAAGATAAGCTTAAAATCTTACTTAAGAGCCTAGGCTATCTCCCTCTTATTTCAGATCCAGGGGTCTTCTATAATGCTAAAACCTGTCACTTTATCGTTACCTATATAGATGACTGTCTATTTATAAGGCCTGATATAGGCTATATAACTGATTTAAAGAAACAGCTCAATAAGGTCTACGCTATAGAAGACTTAGGGCCTGCCGCCTATTTCCTAGGCGTACAGATTATAAGGGATAGACCTAATAGGCGCCTATAGCTTAACCAGTCATAGTATGTAGAAGAGGCGGTTAGCCGCTTTAACTTAGCCGATTCTAAGCCTATATCTATTCCCTTATAGCCGGGGCTAGTAAGTCAACTTCAACTAGAGGAAGATATTGCTAGCCACCTCTATAATTCTACGGAAATTAAGCTCTATCAAAGCCTAGTAGGAACAGCTATGTATATAATGCTCCTTACTAAGGTAGATATTAGCTTTACCGTACAGTGGCTCTCTAGGTCTTTAAATAGACCTACAAAATCACACTTAAACGCTACTAAAAATCTTTTTAAGTATCTTAACAGTACCAAAGACTATAGCATCTGTTTTAGCTATAACGGAAATACAGTAGCTGATCTAGGGCCTAAGCTTAGTAATAGTAGTAATACAACTACTAAGCTTAGTAGAGACTTTCACTCTAAGGAAGGGCCTAGGCCCCTAACTACTACCTCTACTACTATAGTAGATTCTAGAAATAGTAAAGGTAGTAGCCGGACTTCTATAATTAATAGTAGTCTAGTCCCTATAGGCTTTAGTAATTCTGATTTTACAGGGGATAAGGCTACTAGTAAATCCACCTACGGCTATCTATATAAGTTAGCCGGTAGGCCTATTAGCTGGAAAACGAAAAGAGCTACTACTATTGCTCTCTCTACCCTGGAAGCTGAAACTAATGGACTTACAGAGGCTATACGCGAAGTACAGTGGATTATAGGGCTATTTTCTGAACTTCACAGACCTATAGACTACCCTATTACTCTCTATGGAGATAATCAGGGCTCTATAACGGTGGCTAATGACCCAGCGCTACACGCTAGAACTAAGCATACCCTGCTGAAATTCCGGTACGTTAGAGAGCAGGTTAAGGCTAAAATAGTTACTATTATATATCTTAATACTAAGTGTATGCCGGCTGACGGACTTACTAAAGCCCTACCAGTTAGTGGCTTTCAGTCTTTTATCAGGCTTTTAGGCCTACAACCTAAGGGAGCTTTTTACTAAGCTACCCTCTACCCCTATATATATATATTCTATACTATATATATAGAAGGCCTGGCTTAGCCTGATTAGCTTATAAGACCAGTCAATAGTACCGGCTACTTTACAGCCCTCTGGAATCACCTAATTCCTCTATATAGCCTTAAAAGGCTTATAAGGTCCTAGCCACTGTAGTACAGTTCTATAGGCGCCCTTGTGCTGGCATCAGCTCCCTGCGGCGTTAGGGAGGCCTATATTACTCTAGCTACGTCTAGAAGTACTCTAGTATATAGTATAGCTATATTTGGAAAATATAGGCTCCGGCTATTACTAGTAGTATACTTTCCTTTAGAGGGGGATTCTCTATGTGACTACCTGTTATTTCCTTACTAGAACTAGCTGAAAGAACGGAGTAAAAAAGGGCATAAAATTTAAAACCGTGCTCAAAATTGTTTTCTCTATAAGAGGATAAAGGCGTTTATAAGCCCTTTACGCCTTCTATACTCTAGTGCGTCTTTTAGTCGCTAGGGTATAGAATATTTAGATATTATATATTACTATAAGCTTTAAAGCTATAGTACCTATACCTTTATAGGTTATAGGTTTGATTTCAACATTATATATATTCTTACTTCTTTCTATATATAATAGGGGTTTATCCTATATATATATAAGGGCCTAACCCCTTTGTCTAACGGAATAGTTTTGCTCTTACGTTCTTATTTCTTAGGATTCTTCTATTCTTTACCTATATATAGCTTTCTAAGGCTTATAAAGGAACAGAAGAATAGAGGGGGTGTTAAACGTGCAAAATAAGCTATAGCGCTCTAACGGTTATAGCTTAGGCAAAACGGATTTCAGTTCTCGAACTTCTAGATATATAGCTATATTCTAAGGGTGGACCCACTTTTGTGGATACCGCTGACTAAGCTATATACTCCACTATATAGCCTAGAAATAGCTTTAAAAGGCTTTTCTATTTTTAGATTTATGCCCCACTTATGTAGAGACAGCCTCCTTAGGCTGTATAAGCGCTAGAAATAGCCTTAAAAGGCTCTTCTACTAGGTCACCTACCTACCCTGTACCTACCCTATACCGCAGGAGCGAAAACAGAACTTACAGGAAAAGTCGTGCGGCTTACCCTGCAGCTTAGGTGGCCGTAAGTCGATTATTTAAAATCGCCAGCTTATTTGGTTTTTCGGGAAGTGGCCATGCACCTACTAAGGCGCTCCTGCCGTGTAGAGGGCAGGAACGGTGCCGGAGGGTATATGTAGGGAAGGAAATTGCAAAGCCTTACCTACTTGGACTAGAAATCAAGTTACTACGTTACCTACAACTATAAGCCTTATAGGCCTATAAGACCCACTGAAAGCCGTGATATATAAGCTTAAAGCCCCTATAATATAGCGCTATAGCCTATAACTATACCGTTATATAAGGACTTTTATAGAGGGAATACAGTAAAGGGCCCTACTTTACTATATTAGCACATACCTAGGAAGTGCTATTCAGGCCATATCAACGCTGTTGCTGCCCCTACGTACCCTATACGACTACTACTAGTAGGCTATAGTGGTTACAGATCCTTATATAGGATTACCCTTTCCAATACCTCTACTACCTATACGAACCCTATTAGAAGACAAGGAAGATGGCGAAGACTATAGCGAGGTTATAGAAGTCCTTAAACAGTATATAAAATCTTATAAGCGAGTTATAGCTAGCTAATCTAGTGATATAAAAACACTACTTTTAAGTCTAAATACCCTAAAAGCCTCTATCAAGGATAGCATTAGTGCTATAAAGAATATATCTTTTACTTTAGCTTCTCTAACTAATAGTAGCAATGCTGCTACTACTGGAAAGACTAGCTATAGTCCTAGATTTGATCCTTTTACCGGTACTATAGATTTAGATTCTCCTCCACGTCCCCCTAGGAAAGAGCCCTATCTAGGGCCGGCTGTTAATTCAGCTACTAGTAATTTAGACCCCCCTATAGATATAGGGTCTAAGGAAGGCTTTAAAGATACTATTACTAGTAGTATAGTAAAGGAGCTTTCTAAAAAGGCCTATACTATACCGGACGATAGTAAGGTTAGCAAGGAAAGCAATTTTGAACAGTGGATTCAGGCTTTAAGTATAGTGCTAAGAGCGTTAGGGATATCTAATTTTTTTAGAAAACCCTAATATATCTAACACTTATAGCAACTCTGATCAAGCTATTCTTTTAATGCTTCTACGTAATAGCTTATCTAGTGGCCCTAGGGCTGCTATATCATGGATTTATATACCTTCTAAGGCCTTTTAGCTGCTTGTTAGGCAGTATAGCCGACCTATAGAGTCTAAAAAGGAGGATGTCTATAACGAATTCCACGCCCTTACCTTTAGTACCTATAAAAAAGGCTTATTAGCTTTTAACGCTGAATTTAATGGGTATCTTGCTAAGCTTACCATAGCTAAAATAGAAATAGATCCCTCTTTAATACTAAATCAGTATTTTAAAGCTTTAGAATCTAAGTTTCCTAGCTGGGTATTATGCCAAAAGAGCTTTATAAGACAGGCTAGAATGCTAGGTCTTATAGCATCTAGCCTTAATATAGAATATCTAATGGCTAATATTCTAGAAGAATCTAGGAACCCGGCTATAGAGGCGTATAGAGCAGCTTATATAGCTAATAGCTCTAATTCAACCCCTAATTCAAATTCTAACCCTAGTAAGGAGGGTAAAAATAAGAAAAAGGGTAAGAAGAAGGCTAGTTATAATATTGAAGGGCAGAATTATAGTGCTAAAAGTACCGAATAGGCCTCCTTTATACTAGGGTCTTATAAACTAGCTATAGAAGAAGAAGAAGAGGAATCCGACTCTAGTTCCAATTCTAGTTCTTCTAGCGATTCTGATACCCAATCAGCACAGCTATTAGCGTTAAAAGGGTATAAGAAGCGTAAGGACTTCAAAGGAAAAGGCCTAAAAACCTCTTCTAACCAGGCGAAATATAAAGATAATAAGCCTAGAAGACGCCCTAGAGACCCCGCTCTTCATAATAGTTAGCTATACAATACGGGATCTACGGACCATATTAGTTATAGTAAAGAGCGGTTAACTACCTTTACGCCTAACACAGGCCAGTTACGCCCTATTAACACTGGAAATGGCCCTATAAGCCCGGCTAGTATAGGCTCTATTACACTAGAAGTATTATCTAGAAAGGCCCCCCCTACCTATACTAAATTAGTATTAGATAACGTTTTATACCTACCTAATATTGATATAAATATTATTAGTAGGGTTAGGCACTATGATTTAGGAGGTTGCCTTATAAAGGAAACCCTTTACGGGGGTGATAGACGCTATATAGCTGTACTAGACTTTAAAAAATCAGGATTTTTTCTTGACGTTAAAGGCAGCTCTAAGCCTATATTATATGCAAATTTTGCTTTTCCTTTAGGCCTTTCCAGTTATACTACTAAAAGTATAGAGCCACAGCGTAATAAGATAGTAGTGGAAATTCCTTCTAATTCTATTAGAAAGGAAGACTATAGACCTATTATAGAGGATGCTATAGTATCTGAAGCTATAGAGCCTAAAAAGCGCTATAGGCTAAGGAACTCTTAGGCTAAGGGCACTACTTTAGAAGGTATAGGCCCTTCTTTAAAGGGGAAAAGGCCCTGTAGGCCTATAGAGCCCTTAGCCACTGCCTAGGCCCCCTATCAAAGTCCCTGTAAGACTAGGGAGCCTAAGCCCTTAACTGGCACTAGAGACCTGCCCTGTGTGCTAAGAGAGCTAGTTATAGAGGGAAATAAAGTAGTAGAAAAGGCTATATCTAGCCCTACTTTAATGGAGCCTAATATAGGTCAGCAAGATTACTATAATCTACTTAATTTAGCTCAATTGCGGCACGTTAGGCTAGGCCATATAGGCCTACGTCTTTTGAAAAAGACCTCCAGTATTACTAAAGGGCTGCCTAATTTTGATAAAATAAAGGAAGCTAATTTTCACTGCTCTAGCTATAATCGACGTAAAGCAGTAAGAAGGGTTAGTAAGGCTTTAATACCTGACCTACCTCGGGTCTTAGACTTAATAGAGGGCAATACTGTTAAAATTAGGCCTAGGCCTTATAATGGAAACCCTATAGTCTTACTTCTAGTTGACCGTAAAAGTAGGTATAGGTGGGTTTTTAACCTACCTAATAAATCAGGCCCTATAGTAGCTAACGCTATTAAGGGCTTTTTTAAGGGCTTAAGGAATGGTTTTGGTAGATATCCTACTAAATTCTACTTTAACAGAGGTACTGAAATAACTGATTTATTAACTACTTGGTTAGCTAAAAGAGGTATTAAATTTAGCACTTCTGCCCCCTATATCTACGAGCAGAATGGCTTAGTAGAACGATCAGTTAGAGTTATACTAGACTGTAAAAGGTATACTATTCTTAGTAGCGCTTTACCCTAGTATTTATAGTGCTTTATACTAGAGTCTATAGTGGAATTAGTTAATAGTATAGCTATAACTAATAAGGAAACCACTCCTTTCTGGGCGCTATTTGACGAGCTAGAGCCTGGTATTCCACATATACCTAACCTAGAGCGCTATAGGGCTATAGGCGCTAGAGGAGAGGCTATTATACCTCTGGAAAAACGGTCTAAATCGTTAAAATTTACCTCTAGAAGTTCTAAGACCTACCTAGTATATATACCGTCTAGAAGAGCAGTACTTCAAACCTCTACTATTAAGTTTATAGAGGATAATACAGTACTAAGTCAGCCTACTGATAATACAGCTTTAGAGGGGGAATGAGTAGACCTAGACCTAGATTTAGAGGGGGCTGTTAGCCTAGACCCTTCTAATCTTAATACTGAAAAGCCTATTAGTATAGAAATAGGACCTAGTAAGCTAGAACCCTACGAATCTTCTTCCGATAGTGAATTAGATGCACCCTTACTGGATAAGCCTATAAATCCAGTTATAGTAGAGTCTACTAGGCCTAATATATCTATTTGAAAGCCTGAATTACCAGAGGTGTTTCCTTAAACTATAGAGCCTATTTTTACACCTAAGCCTATAGAAGTTATAGCGCCTAATCAGCCTATAACGAACGAACCTCTTAATAATAGTAATCTTATTTTAGAGGGGGATAAAATGCAGCTCGATTACTATAAGCTTTTAGCTAAGACTAGTAGCTATATACTGTCTTTTGCCTATAAGGCTTGAAAAAGGGTAATATCTAAGGATAGTACGCCTACTACTTATAAGTAAGTCTTAAAACTACCTAGAGATGAGCATAGTAAGTGGTTAGAGGCTATTACCAAGAAATTAATCTAGTTATTAGAGCTAGGGGTTTTAAAATTCCTACCTAAGAGTCTATTACCTTCTAACTATAAGCTTATTACCTGTCGAAACGTTCTTAAGGTTAAAAAGGACGTTAAAAACAGGCCTATTAAGTATAAATCTCAGTTAGTAGCTAGGGGCTTCATATAGGTAGAAGGCCTAGATTATACTGTAACCTATGCCTCTACTAGTATACCACCTACTTGGCGTATACTTCTAGCTATAGGTGCTGTTCTAGACTGGGAAATAGAATAAACTGACTTTATAGGAGTATTTCTTAATAGTACTCTTAGAGAAGAAATATATATAGAAATCCCTCAAGGACTATTAGACCTAGCGGCTTCTAATAATGCTATTTATAAGCTTTTACTGAAATACGGCTATAATCCTTCTACTCCTCATATTATTAAACTATCTAAAGCGTTATATAGTCTGAAATAAAGCCCTAGAGAGTGGCAAGATAAGCTTAAAATCTTACTTAAGAGCCTAGGCTATCTCCCTCTTATTTCAGATCTAGGGGTCTTCTATAATGCTAAAACCTGTTACTTTATTGTTACCTATATAGATGACTGTCTATTTATAGGGCCTGATATAGGCTATATGACTGATTTAAAGAAACGGCTTAATAAGGTCTATACTATAGAAGACTTAGGGCCTGCCGCCTATTTCCTAGGCGTGTAGATTATGAGGGATAGACCTAATAGGCGCCTGTGGCTTAACTAGTTATAGTATATAGAAGAGGCGGTTAGCTGCTTTAACTTAGCCGATTCTAAGCCCATATCTATTCCCTTACAGCTAGGGCTAGTAAATCAACTTCAACTAGAGGAAGATATTACTAGCTACCTCTGTAATTCTATGGAAATTGAGCTCTATTAAAGCCTAGTAGGAATAGCTATGTATATAATGCTCCTTACTAGGGTAGATATTAGCTTTACTGTACAGTAGCGCTCTAGGTCTTTAAATAGACCTATAAAATCACACCTAAACGCTGCTAAAAATCTTTTTAAGTATCTTAATAGTACTAAAGACTATAGCATCTGTTTTAGCTATAACGGAAATACAGTAGCTGATCTAGGGCCTAAGCTTAGTAATAGTAGTAATATAACTACTAAGCCTAGTAGAGACTTTTACTCTAAGGAAGGGCCTAGGCCCCTAACTACTACCTCTACTACTATAGTAGATTCTAGAAATGGTAAAGGTGGTAGCTGGACTTCTATAATTAATAGTAGTCTAGTCCCTATAGGCTTTAGTGATTCTGATTTTGCAGGGGATAAGGCTACTAGTAAATCCACCTACGGCTATCTATATAAGTTAGCTAGCAGGCCTATTAGCTGGAAAACGAAAAGAGCTACTACTATTGCTCTTTCTACCCTGGAAGCTGAAACTGATGGACTTACAGAGGCTATACGCGAAGTACAGTAGATTAAAGGGCTATTTTCTGAACTCCACAGGCCTATAGACCACCCTATTACCCTCTATGGAGATAATCAGGGCTCTATTACGGTAGCTAATAACCCTGCTCTACATGCTAGAACTAAGCATACCCTGCTGAAATTCCAGTACGTTAGAGAGCAGGTTAAGGCTAAAATAGTCACTATTATCTATCTTAATACTAAGTGTATGCCGGCTGACGGACTTACTAAAGCCCTACTAGTTAGTAGCTTTTAGTCTTTTATTAGGCTTTTAGGCCTACAACCTAAGGGAGCTTTTTACTAAGCTACCCTCTACCCCTATATATATATTCTATACTATATATATAGAAGGCCTGGCTTAGCCTCATTAGCTTATAAGACCAGTCAATAGTACCGGCTACTTTACAGCCCTCTAGAATCACCTAATTCCTCTATATAGCCTTAAAAGGCTTATAAGGTCCTAGTATTGGAATGGGTAATCCTATATAAGGATCTATAACCACTATAGCCTACTAGTAGTAGTCGTATAGGGTACGTAGGGGCAGCAACAGCGTTGATATGGCCTAAATAGCACTTCCTAGGTATGTGCTAATATAGTAAAGTTAGGCCCTTTACTGTATTCCCTCTATAAAAGTCCTTATATAACGGTATAGTTATAGGCTATAGCGCTATATTATAGGGGCTTTAAGCTTATATATCACGGCTTTTAGTAGGTCTTATAGGCCTATAAGGCTTATAATTATAGGTAACGTAGTAACTTGATTTCTAGTCCAAGTAGGTAAGGCTTCGCAATTTCCTTTCCTATATATACCCTCTAGGACCGTTCCTGCCTTCTATACAGCAGGAGTGCCTTAGTAGGTGCATAGTGCCTTCCCGAAAAACCAAATAAGCTGGCGATTTTAAATAATCGACTTACGGCCACCTAAGCTGCAGGGTAAGCCGCACGACTTTTCCTGTAAGTTCTGTTTTTGCTTCTGCGGTGCAGGGTAGGTATTGGGTAGGTAGGTAACCTAGTAGAAGAGCCTTTTAAGGCTATTTCTAGCGCTTATACAGCCTAAGGGGGCTGTCTCTACAAAAGTGGGGCATAAATCTAAAAATAGAAAAGCCTTTAAAGCTATTTCTAGGCTACATAGTAGAATATATAGCTTAGTTAGCGGTATCCACAAAAGTGGGTCTACCCTTAGAATATAGCTATATATCTAGTAGTTCGAGAACTGAAATCCGTTTTGCCTAAGCTATAACCGTTAGAGCGCTATAGCTTATTTTGTACGTTTAATACCCCCTCTATTCTTCTGTTCCTTTATAAGCCTGAGAAGGCTATATATAGGTAAAGAATAGAAGAATCCTAAGAAATAAGAACATAAGAGCAAAACTATTCCGTTAGACAAAGGGGTTATGCCCTTATATATATATAGGATAAACCCCTAGTATATATAGAAAGAAGTAAGAATATATATAATATTGAAATCAAACCTATAACCTATTTAAAGGTATAGGTACTATAGCTTTGAAGCTTATAGGAATATATAATATCTAAATATTCTATACCCTAGCGACTGATAGACGTTCTAGAGTATAGAAGGAGTAAAGGGCTTATAAACGCCTTTATCCTCTTGTAGAGAAAACGATTTTTAGCACGGTTTTAAATTTTATGCCCTTTTTTACTCCGTTCTTTCAGCAAGTTCTAGTAAGGAAATAACAGGTAGTCATATAGAGAATCCCCCTCTAAAGGAAAGTATACTACTAGTAATAGCCGGAGCCTATATTTTCCAAATATAGCTATACTATATACTAGAGTACTTCTAGACGTAGCTAGAGTAACATAGGCCTCCCTAACGCTATAAGGAGCTAATGCTAGCATAAGGGCACCTATAGAACTGTACTACAGTAGCTAGGACCTTATAAGCCTTTTAAGGCTATATAGAGGAATTAGGTGATTCTAGAGGGCTATAAAGTAGCCGGTACTATTAACTAGTCCTATAAGCTAATTAGGCTAAGCCAGGCCTTCTGTATATATAGTATAGAGTATATATAGGGGTAAAGGGTAGCTTAGTAGAAAGCTCCCTTAGGTTAAAGGCCTAAAAGCCTAGTAAAAGACTGAAAGCCACTAACTAGTAGGGCTTTAGTAAGTCCATCAGCCGGCATACACTTAGTATTAAGATATATAATAGTAACTATTTTAGCCTTAACCTGCTCTCTAACGTACTGGAATTTTAGCAGGGTATACTTAGTTCTAGCATGTAGCGCTGGGTTATTAGCTACCGTTATAGAGCCCTGATCATCTCTATAGAGAGTAATAGGGTAGTCTATAGGTCTATAAAGTTCAGAAAATAGCCCTATAATCCACTGTACTTTGCGTATAGCCTCTGTAAATCCATCAGTTTCAGCTTCTAGGATAGGGAGAGCAATAGTAGTAGCTCTTTTCGTTTTCCAGCTAATAGGCCTACCGGCTAACTTATATAGATAGCCATAGGTGGATTTACTAGTAGCCTTATCCCCTATAAAATCAGAATCACTAAAGCCTATAGGGATTAGACTACTATTAATTATAGAAGTCCGGCTACTACCTTTACTATTTCTAGAATCTACTATAGTAGTAGAGGTAGTAGTTAGAGGCCTAGGCCCTTCCTTAGAGTGAAAGTCTCTACTAAGCTTAGTAGTTATATTATTACTATTACTAAGCCTAGGCCCTAGATCAGCTACTATATTTCCATTATAGCTAAAACAGATGCTATAGTCTTTAGTACTATTAAGATACTTAAAAAGATTTTTAGCAGCGTTTAAGTATGATTTTGTAGGTCTATTTAAAGAACTAGAGAGCCACTGTACGGTAAAGCTAATATCTACCCTAGTAAGGAGCATTATATATATAGCTGTTCCTACTAGGCTTTGATAGAGCTTAATTTCCGTAGAATTACAGAGGTAGCTAGCAATATCTTCCTCTAGTTAAAGTTGACTTACTAGCCCCGGCTGTAAGGGAATAGATATAGGCTTAGAATCGGCTAAGTTAAAGCGGCTAACTGCCTCTTCTATATACTATAACTGGTTAAGCTACAGGCGCCTATTAGGTCTATCTCTTATAATTTACACGCCTAGGAAATAGGCGGCAGGCCCTAAGTCTTCTATAGCGTAGACCTTATTAAGCCGTTTCTTTAAATCAGTTATATAGCCTATATTAGGCCCTATAAATATACAGTCATCTATATAGGTAACGATAAAGTGGCAGGTTTTAGCATTATAGAAGACCCCTGGATCTGAAATAAAAGGGAGATAGCCTAGGCTCTTAAGTAAGATTTTAAGCTTATCTTGCTACTCTCTAGGGATTTGTTTCAGACTATATAACGCTTTAGATAGTTTAATAATATTAGGAGTAGAAGGATTATAGCTATATTTCAGTAAAAGCTTATAAATAGCCTTATTAGAAGCCGCTAGGTCTAATAGTCCTTTAGGGATTTCTATATATATTTCTTCTCTGAGAGGGCCATTAAGAAATGCCCCTATAAAGTCAGCTTATTCTATTTCCTAGTCTAGAACAGCACTTATAGCTAGAAGTATATGCCAAGTAGGTAGTATACTAGTAGAGGCGTAGGTTACAGTATAATCTAGGCCTTCTACCTGTATAAAGCCCCTAGCTACTAACCGAGATTTATACTTAATAGGCCTGTTTTTAGCGTCCTTTTTAACCTTAAGAACGTTTTAACAGGTAATAAGCTTATGGTTAGAAGGTAATAGACTCCTAGGCAGGAATTTAAAAACCCCTAGCTCTAATAACTAGATAAATTCCTTAGTAATAGCCTCTAACCACTTACTACGCTCATCTCTAGGTAGTTTCAAGACTTGCTTATAAGTAGTAGGCGTACTATCCTTAGATATTACCCTTTTTCGAGCCTTATAGATAAAAGACAGTATATAGCTACTAGTCTTAGCTAAAAGCTTATAGTAATTAAGCTGCATTTTATCCCCCTCTGAAATAAGATCACTATTATCAAGAGGTTCGTTCGTTATAGGCTGATTAGGCGCTATAACTTCTATAGGCTTAGGTATAAAAGTAGGCTCTATAGTTCGGGGAAACGCCTTTGGTAATTCAGGCTTTCTAATAGATATAGTAGGCCTAGTAGACTCTACTATAACCGGATTTATAGGCTTATCCGGTAAGGGTTCATCTAATTCACTATTAGAAGAAGATTCGTAGGGTTATAGCTTACTAAGTCCTATTTCTATACTAATAGGCTTTTTAGTATTAAGATTAGAAGGGTCTAGGCTGACAGCCCCCTCTAAATCTAGGTCTAGATCTACTAATTCCCCCTCTAAAGCCGTATTATCAGTAGGCTGACTTAGTACTATCTTATCCTCTATGAACTTAATAGTAGAGGTTTTAAGTACTGCTCTTCTAGACAGTATATATACTAGATAGGTCTTAGAACCTAATACCGCTAGTAGTTTACACTCTTCCGTTCTAGAGGTAAATTTTAACGATTTAGACCGTTTTTCTAGAGGTATAATAGCCTCTCCTCTAGCGCCTATAGCCCTATAGCGCTCTAGGTTAGGTATATGTGGAATACCAGGCTCTAGCTCGTCAAATAGCGCCTGGAAAGGAGTGGTTTCCTTATTTGTTATAGCTGTACTATTAACTAATTCCACTATAGCCTCCAGTATAAAGCACTATAAATACTAGGGTAAAGCGCTACTAAGAATAGTACACCTTACACAGTCTAGTATAACTCTAACTGATCGTTCTACTAAGCCGTTCTGCTCGTAGATATAGGGGGTAGAAGTGCTAAATTTAATACCTCTTTCAGCTAACCAAGTAGTTAATAAATCAGTTATTTCAGTGCCTCCGTCGAAGTGGAATTTAGTAGGATATCTACCAAATCCATTCCTTAGGCCCCTAAAAAAGCCCTTAATAGCATTAGCTACTATAGGGCCTGATTTATTAGGTAGGTTAAAAACCCACCTATACCTCCTTTTACGGTCAACTAGAAGTAAGACTATAGGGTTTCTGTTATAAGGCCTAGGCCTAATTTTAACAGTATCACCCTTTATTAAGTCTAAGACCCTAGGTAGGTCAGGTATCAAAGCCTTACTAACCCTTCTCACTACTTTACCTCGATCATAGCTAGAGCAGTGAAAATCAGCTTCCTTTATTTTATCAAAATTAGAGATAGAATCTATTACTCCTATAGAGTCTATCTAGAGACTATAAGGGGCTGCTAGCTTACACTTATGCTAGAGGAAAACCGGTAAACGGAAGAAAAACCTCCAACGAGCTCAACAAGGCGGGCAAACTAACAAGAGGAAAAAAGCAGTACTAAAGAAAACAAAGCAAGGGGAGGCCGTCTAGAAGGCTACTAAGGAAATAGCACCTATTCCCCTACCTGTCGCCTGTAGGTACCTCCCTATATCTTAACCTTTCGGTTTATTGATTATAGGGGGTTGGGGTAGGGGAATAAGGAAGGGGTCTTATCAGCGAAAAGGGGTAAGGCAAGGCTAGGCTTAAAGCTTAAAAGCTTATAAGCCTAGGCCTATAGCCTTCCCCTTTACCTTGGTATAGTAGTAAGATACTAGCTATAGGGAAGAAAGAAAAGACAGTCTAAAGAGAGAGAGGGGAAGCAGTCTAAGGAAGGAGAGAAGGCAGAAAAAGAGACTAAAGCATATCTGTATCCTCTTCCTCTATAGAGCCCCTTGCCAGCTCTAGGGAGGAGGGTACGGAAGTAGCTGCTAGATCGGTAGTGGTAAAGGTAGAGGCGGGGATTTTGCTAAAAGCCTCCCTTATAGTTCGCTGGGAAAGGGACGCTATAGCGGTAGTAGCGGTTATTATAGGGGGGCAGCTATAGCGGCGTTTTCCAGCTACTACCGTATAGCTTTCTTCCCCTTCTAGCCAGTCTTCTATTGATATTGCCGGCTTAAGAGGGCCAGGGAGGTCGAAGTTAATAGGCCTGTTTTATAGGCTAGATTTTGCCTAAGCCTTATGCTTTTTTCTTTTAGGGCATTCTTCTGCCCTAGCGTGGTGGTTGCTACGGCAGTTCCGGCAGTACTAAGCCTTAGTATAGGCTGCCTTATTAGTATACTTCTTCTTTTCTTAGCTATAGTTGTAGTAGAGGGCAGGGGAGTAGTAGTATTTAGCTTTATGCCCCTATTACTAGCAGTTAAAGTACTATAAGGCCCTAGCCTTATCGATATAGGGCTCTGCTTTTAGGGCCCTATAGGCCTAGAAGATTCCGTCTTAATAGGCCTGGTAGGCCTCTTACTAGCTAGAGAAGGTAATAAGAGCTAAGACTTTTGTTCTTTCGATCTAGAAGGGGTACCAGACCTTAGCCCTTAAGGCCGAAGGATATACTTCTTTTACTACTGCTAGAAGGCTAGCTTCCGTTACCCGGTCAGCTATTATAAGCCCTTTAATAGTAATAGCCTAGGTAGTAGTATAGATCGAGGCCTCTAGTAATAAAGAGGCTAGCTAGGCTGTATTTTCTTCTAAGGCTTTTTTGATTTTTTTCTTCTTTAGTAACTAGTATAAGGTTACCGCTTAGTAGGGTCCTTACCCCCTTAATAGAGTGCCTTATAGCCTTCTATACTGTCTATACGATTTCCAGGGCTGATTTTTGGCTAAGGGAGGAAGAGGCTAATCCTAGCTATATAAGGACCTGTTTTTCTAAGCCTAGCTTAGTAGGCTTTACTCTAGCTGCTGCTATAGCAGCCTAGGTACGGCGGGTTAGCTCTAATTCGATAGTAGAGGGTTATTACTGCTACTGCTATTGTTA
This sequence comes from Phyllachora maydis, assembly GCA_029339225.1. Classification (NCBI taxonomy): domain Eukaryota; kingdom Fungi; phylum Ascomycota; class Sordariomycetes; order Phyllachorales; family Phyllachoraceae; genus Phyllachora; species Phyllachora maydis. Next base: position 6,333,632 of record JAQQPM010000002.1, read on the forward strand.
TTACTGTTGTTGTTACTATTGTTGTTGCTTCTTCTGCCTTAGGGCCTAGGCAACGAATAAGGGAAATATCAGGGCTTTTTTCTCCTCCTCTTTTAAGATCTATATTAAGGCTAGCTTTCTAGCTAGCCTAGTATATTCGACGATTTCCTTAAAGGCTAGGTTATTAACTAAAAGACTAGCTATCTGGTCTATAAGACTAGAGAAGGTAAGGGTAAGGGTTGTAGGGAGTAGGGCTTTTTCTTGTTCTTTCCCCTTTTAAAAGGGGGTAGGGGTAGCGGTAGCGGTAGTAGCGTGTTAACTGCTGGAAAGCCCTTTAAAAGGGCTATTAAACGATATATTGCTTGACCTAATAGCGGTTATAGTAGTAGTAGGGTTAGCAGCGGAAGTAGTAGTAGTAGTAGTAGTAGTAGTAGTAGTAAGGTAGGTTAAGAAGCTATAGCCTAAGCGCTTAGGGGCTTTGTTAATAGCCCCTAAGGGGCTAGGGGCAGTAGGGTTCAGGTTAGTAGGGTTCGGGTTAGTAGGGTTTAGGTTAGAGGGGTTAGTATAGTTAGGGCTAGGGCATGTAACTATAGGGCCTATACGCCTGCCCTGCTATAGCTGTAGATTTCTAGCTATAGTCGATTAAATCGTACGGTTAGAATCCGACTATAGCGCTATCGAACGAGCAACTACGCTGCAGCTAAATTTGGCGTGTGTTAAGTCCTCAATTGGACAAGTGGATTGCAAAAGAGTGCAGTCGATTTGGAGCGAGCCTGACCAAGAACGCGTTTTCGGATGTGTAATGTCCTCAAGCTCCTTTATCAAAATTAGGCAGCCCTTTAGTAATACTAGAGGTCTTTTTCAAAAGACGCAGGCCTATATGGCCTAGCCTAACGTGCCACAATTTAGCTAAATTAAGTAGATTATAGTAATCTCGCTGACCTATATTAGGCTCCTTTAAAGTAGGGCTAGATATAGCCTTTTCTACTTTATTCCCCTCTATAACTGGCTCTCTTAGCACATAGGGCAGGTCTCTAGTGCTAGTTAAGGGCTTAGGCTCCCTAGTCTCACGGGGACTTTGATAGGGGGCCTAGGCAGTGGCTAAGGGCTCTATAGGCCTACATGGCCTTTTCCCCCTTAAAGAAGGTCCTATACCTTCTAAAGTAGTACCCTTAGCCGGAGAATTCCTAAGCTTATAGCGCTTATTAGGCTCTATAACTTCAGATACTATAGCATCCTCTATAATAGGTCTATAGTCTTCCTTTCTAATAGAATTAAAAGGAATTTTCACTACTATCTAATTACGCCACGGCTCTATACCTTTAGTAGTATAACTAGAAAGGCCTAAAGGAAAAGTAAAATTTGCATGTAATATAGGCTTAGAGCTGCCTTTAACGTCAAGAAAAAATCCTGATTTCTTAAAGTCTAGTACAGCTATACAGCGTCTATCACCCCTATAAAGGGTTTCCTTTATAAGGCAACCTCCCAAATCATAGTGCCTAACCCTACTAATAATATTTATATTAATATTAGGGAGGTATAAAACGTTATCTAATACTAATTTAGTATAGGTAGGGGGGGCCTTTCTAGATAATACTTCTAGTATAATAGAGCCTATACTAGCCAGGCTTATAGGGCTATTTTCAGTATTAATAGGGCATAACTGGCCTATGTTAGGCGTAAAGGTAGTAAACCGCTCTTTACTATTACTAATATTGTCGATTGCTAGCGGGCTATCATAGCTGGTATGGGTTGGTCACGGTAAGGGAATGGCTGGATGTGGGGCATAACCCCCATGCTAGCGCTAGGTACAACCCTAGTCAGGATATAGGGCTATAATGCCCTGTATCTAGGAGAGCGAGAAAGAGAGGGAGAGAACAGATCATCAATCATTACTATAGGAATCGTACTTATTATTTTTGCTCTTTCTCTGTCTTGCTGTTCTTGTTCCTTACTATCTACTAGAAGCCTTTTACTATAGTAAGAGCGAATCAACACTGATTAGTTTCTATTGTTTTAACAGACAGTAGGAGCAGAGCAGCTAGATTAACGACTACGCCAGAAGTATACCTATAAAGAGGAAGAGCTAGGCTAGCTATAACAAGAGACAGATCTCTTTATTAAGTATATCTAACCTACGAATACACCCTAAAACGAGGAGACAAAACGCAGACGTACTTTCGAAAAACGACTTTACTTATCCGATAATTTTCGGCGGATATAACGAACAACAATTCGACAATACAACTGCAGCTTAAAACTTAAAGACAGAACGTAATATGTAATTCGAAATAGCCGATACTATAATACAGATATATATACTAATAGCCAAAGATAAGATGCTCGATAAGTTACCCTAATAGCTACTACCTAGCAAAGCCTACCTACTAAACATAGCAACCTTCTTTAAAACCCTAGACTATATCGAACTAGGCTGTAAAGACAAAAGGATCATTAATACCTATATATTAATAGAAGTGGTAGAATGCTAGAGGTTAAAAATAGAGGGAGAAAGGCTATAAATAAGGGTGATTAACAGCTTTGACAGGTAGACTAATAGGGACTTTCAAAAGGCTTTTGTAATTATTAAAACAGAGTTAGCAGAACTGCTTAGAGCTAGCGGTTTTGCTATAAGCCTAATAAGAAGCTACTAAGATGCTAAACTAGCTAGGTTTGCCAACGATAAGAGCCTTATTAGTAAACCTACCTATCAGCCGGTCCTATTAGCCGCCTCCTTACCTCTCTAGCTAATAACAGCACCTCTACTATTATAAGTTTTTTCGCCTGCCCTAGGCGAAGGTATACCTCTACCGCCATCAGTACTAGGCTTCCCTTTACCACCTAAACTGCCAAATTTAGGGCCTAAGCTAGGGAGCTTAGTATAAGGACTAGGAGGAAATAGAGGGTATAGGGGAGGACCTAAGTATAGGAACGGAACTAGGCCTAGATATAAAAACGGATTTAACCTAGGGCAACCGGGGTTTATTCTAGGACTATCAGGCTTTAACCTATAACCTTAGCAACATTACCCCTATTAGTAATACTAACCGTAGTAGTACTACCAATAGTACTACCCTTAGCAGTAGTAACAAAGAAGGCATAACTAGCCTTCTGTTCTATCTAACCTACTAGAGGTTACTAAAGTCGAAATAGGAAGTCCAGAATACCTGGAAATTCCCCTAAGGCTAACCCAGAGGGATAACGACCCCTATATTAATCGAAAGCTATACGTAGACTTTGGAAAAGCATAGAATAGCAGTAACTGCTATAATAGGGCAGAAACAGAGATACTAGACGACAAAGTTAAGATTTTCCTTTACTAGTGTATAATGTTCTAGATCGACTATGCCGCTTTATACCTGGTTTTTCCCTATATCCTTTCTAGTAGGGCTAGGGACTACTAGGTTAACCACCTTAACTGCCTCCTTCCTTTCTACTTAATTTATACTAAACTAAGTAAGCATTTCAAGACAGACGCTAAAAAGCAGAACCTAGTAACGATATAGAGCTCTATTACTTTCAGAAGCATATAACAAGAAAACCCCGGAAAAAGCAATAAAGAAGTCCTCTAGCTACTGCTTGATAAGCTGCTGGTAATTCAGCGGGCTTTAGAGCCTATTTACCGTAGTAAGGAAATCCTTACTTCAAATACAGTAAGGGCATGCTATAGAGTACCTGAACTGAAGTTGGCTTTATATAAGCCGATTAAAGGATTCAAGGAGCTAGCGGCTACGCTATAGGGCACGCTAGAAGTAGAGGAAATGAAAAGCTAGTAGTATCTGACAGACTAGCAGTATTTCTCTAAGAAGTTACAGCTAAGGTCTACCCCTAGAAGGTCTTAACGCTGCTGGATTTGTAAGAAGGATAGGTGCTACTCTACTAAGCACTTAGAAGAGGAGCAGAAGAAGAATCGACTCGACTAGCTAAAAAGCCGGCAAATTAACCCTAATAAGGGGAAGAAGAGATATTAGTCGTTTCTAGTCAACTATAAGGGCTCCGAATCTAAGGGGAGTATAACGGAGGACGATTTTAACGACTATAGCCCAGAGGATTATACTGTAGAAGACTCTGCCGGAAACGATATAGCAGCAGCTTTCTTTGCTAACAAGGCTTTCCTATATAGATTATATAGGGAAGAACCCTGCCGCGGTAGAGAACCTAAAGATATACTACGCGCTATGCCCTCTTCTACGCAATTTATACTTAACAAGTATTCCGAAATAGTATTCCAGGGGATTATGCCGGATATAGGTGCCGCTAATTTTTCGACTGCCGGTATACGTCAAGTACTAGCCTTATAACGCCAAGTGCCTGGTATCTATATCGATAGGGCAAGGGCTAGAGAGGCTAGTATTACCTTTAGCCTAGGCAAAGTAAAGGAATCTATCAGTACGGTTATAGTAGATACCGCTGCTAGGAAGGCAACTTTCCACGTTCTAGACATGCCTACCCCTTTTCTTCTTTACCTTTAGGATATAGATCGGCTTAGGGTATACCTAGATAACACAACAGACACCGTAGTCAAAGGTAAGTAGCGGATCCCAATTATCCGAAGATAGGGCCACCCATAGATCCCAGCACTTAACAGCGCAGTATACACCGTGTTTATATAGGACAAAGCGCAACCACGCTTAATAGAACTTACAGAATCCCAGCTATAGCGAATTCATCGACGTTGCAGCCACCTATTAGTAGAAAAGCTGTATAAGCTCCTTAGCTACGCCGACTATTAAGTAGAACATAGTACGTTAGAGCTTATTAACAAGTTCTGCTACTTCTACTAGGTTAAGGGGCTAGCACCTAGGCGTTTTAAATTCACGCTTAGAAACGATATCCACTTTAACTACAAGGTAGTAGTAGATATCCTGGATCTCGATAGCTAGAAAGTCCTCCATATAGTCGATATAGCTACCTCCTTTCAAGTAGCCCGTTTTCTAAAGGATATAACGGCAAAAGAGACTTAGAAACGGTTAAAGGAGTGCTAGATAGATATATATCTCGGACTGCCGGATATCCTTCGTTATAACCAGGGGACTAATTTCGTAGCCAAGGAATTCCAGGTAGAGGCGAAATTAGCCGGTATTATAGTAGTAGACGTTCCGGTTAAGGCTTATAACTCGGTAGGGAAGGTAGAGCGCTACTACGCCTTACTACACTAGGCATATAAGATTATACGGGAAAAGGCCGGCACTACTATGTTAAAAACGGCTAGCTTACAAGCCGCGGTCTCTACTGTTAATAATATAGCAGGGTCTAGCGGTTTGATCCCTATCCTACTGGTCTTTAGTGCTTTTCTCTAGCTAACTGGAAATTCGCTACTAAGTCTAGATCAAGTTATAAGGGCAGAAGCTATCGAAAAAGCGATAGCTAAGCTTAAGAGGTAGTAAGGTAAGCAGGCTATTAGAGAGGCTCTTAGCCGCCGAAACAGCCCTAATACCAAGGTAGTACTACCCAGTATGCTAGGTATTGGCTAGGAAGTCTTGGTCTATTACGAAAATAACAGGTAGACCGGGCTATATAAGGTATTAGCAGTGTTAGAGACTTCTATAACTATGGATATAGTTAATAGCGCTATGGACTTTAGGAGTATAGTTGTAAAACCGTACTGCTAGGAGCTATAGAGGGGGCCATAGGGGGAGCTGTAGAAGGAGGGGGACGCCGAAGACCTAGAAGATCCGGATATAGCGGAAAAGTTCATCTACCCTAACCCTATACTGCTAAAGAGGCAGGGCTAGCCTAGGAGAGAAAGAAGGGCCTGGGTTTTACCGGAGATTACAGATCTATAACCCGATATACTGCCTAGATACAGCGCGACTCGCGCCGCGAAACCCTAGGATAAGGCACAGCCTGCGCCAACGAACGATATACTATGACTTAGACAGACGACCCGTAATTCCAGTATGCTAGATAAGCTATAACTTACACTGCGTTTTACCATTTTAGACTGTAGCTGCGCCCTTATATTGGGTAGGGACCTTGCGAGTTAAGTCCCTGCAGGACTCTTTCTTTCTAAGAAGGAGAGGAAGGACTATACCCTAGCCCTAGAATTATAGTACTAAGGTAAGATTACTACGCTAGGTAAGCTGTTTAAGGCCTTGGATAAGGCTAAGATCGACACCCTCCTCGAAAACAGCGTTATCGAGGTAATCTAAGAACCGAAGGACCTCTATAGTGTTAAGGTATTTAAGTCGAGGATAGTTCAGAAGGTAAAGGATAAGACTTCTAGCCTACGTAAAAAATCAAGGCTAGTAGCCTAGAGGCATAGTAATCTAGGAAAGAATAGTCTTCTTACCTAGTTACCAACTATCTAACAGTATGCCTAGTAGATTTTACTTGCCCTTTACCCTTCTCTTTTTTACGATTTTAGGCTATACCTATAGTTATAAGATATCATATAGGCGTATATACAGTCCGAGATAGCCCTAAACCGCAAAATACTTCTTTAACTGCCTAAAGAGCTTTAGGGTAAATATCCTACTAGCGCTGTTTTACAGGTAAACCGCCTGCTATATAGTATAGCAGAGGCAGGGCTTTACTAGTTTGCTACCTATATACAGTAGCATGTAAATTGCCTTGGTCTTTAGTTTTCTTCTTTTGATCCTTGTCTTCTGATTTCTACTACTGTACTAGGAAAGGGATTTAGGCTTGTTAGCTTGTAAACTGACAATACCTTTATTATTAGGGATAATCCCTTTTCCCAGTTAGAAGAGGAAGAGCTGGAAAAAGCCGGCTTTAAGTTAAAGCCGGCTACTAAGGTAGTAGATAGGCTAGAGGTGGATTTTAACAGCTGCTAGCTTTACCTCTCTAACGGTAACCTTTCGATACGGCAAAAAGGGCAGGGTAAACGCCTATCCCTTATCGACATAAAGGGGGCAACGCCTGCTTAGCAATACGTTAAGCAATATGCTCAGGGGGCTTATTTGGCCTCTATTTGCCAGCCAGAGGCGGCTTTCGACTTAGCCGTAGCTACCCAAGCCTAGCAGCCCTAGCTAGAGGACTATAAGCACCTTAACGCCCGGATCCAGTAGCAGATGGATAACGTAGAAAAAGGCCTGGTTTATCACCCTTTGGATCTTACTATAGCTAAGCTCTTTATCTTCGTTAACAGGTCCTTTACTAATAACATAGACCTAACTTCTTAGATCGGCTATATTATACTACTAGCTAACAAAGACGATATACTGGGAGAGGCTGCTTTTCGAATTTATAGAAATATAGTCTACTAGTCCTTAACAAAGTGCAAGAGGGTAACGAGAAGCGTACTGGCCAGCGAGATCTACAGGATAATAGCTGGCTTTGATATTAGTTTTATAGTCTAGCGGACTATTTCTACGATTTTTGCCTACTTTAGCCTAAGGGCTAACCTTCTGATTATTCTTTATATAGACTCTTTTAGTCTATATAAGTGCCTTATCAAGCTTGGTAATACTGTCGAAAAGCGCCTTATAATCGATATTATAGCTTTATAGCAGAGCTATAAGAATAAGGAGATTTAGGAGGTTAGGTAGATCAATAGAGAGGATAACCTAGCAGACGCTATAACGAAAAGACTGCCTAACCGGGCATTTACAGCGCTGGTTGACAATAATATAGCTAAGATATATATAGAGGGTTGGGTAATACAGCAATGATTGCCGTATAGCAACTATAGCACGCCGATAAAAAAAAGATAGTAAAGGCGGGATATGCTATACGCTAATACGCCGTGGAAGAGGAGGGAGGACAAGGCACAGATGTGCCGTAAAACGAGAGAATAAAACGCAACAAGCGTAGTAGGACTGCAAGACAAAGCGCGATATACTTTTATATTTTTTTTATATTTTTATATTTTCCTCCTCCTCCTCCCCCTACGCTGCTAACAACAAAAGTGCTTTGGCTGTATAGGCCAACGCCTATATATAGGCCTTTTATAAGGCCTCCTTCCCTATCCCTGCTAAGTCCGTCTCCTTCTTACTGCCGCTAGGCAGCGTAAGAACGTAGTGGACGGCGGACTGCTACTCCTGCTAGTCCCTACGCTACTACTTCTTAGCGGCCTTTAACAAGTTAGTATATCGCTAAGAAGATAGAGGGGAGGACTTATAACAGAGGTAGGCTTAAAAGCCATAAGGACTTCAAGATAGCGCGCCATAATAGGGCACGCTAATACAGAGCTATATAGGCAAATTAGAGTGCAACTACGGTTTTATTTATGTAAGACAAAACGCTTATAGTAGCTTATAACTGCTACTGGCTAAGTAGGACCAACAATAGCCGCTAATAACCCTAATATAATCCTGGCAATACTAGTCCTAACACTATACGTTGTTAGGACCCCGGCCTTTGCCGGCTATTACTACCTAGACATAATAGACGTATATATCGGCGCAGGGTATACTAGGGGGGCTGTAGGGGTAGGATACAACGTACCATTACTTATACAACGGTGTATCTAGAAATTACAAAAATGTTAGCTATATTCTAAAGCGCAGCCGTACTTTAAAACTTACCTTCGTAGTACGAAGCGCCCTTATCGCGCTTATATACGCCGCTACCCTCGCCTTTATCGGCACTATCACTAGTACTGCCGTTAATACTATCGTTGTTGCCGCTGCTGCCCTCCTCCTCCTCCGCGTTAGTAGGGGGCATATACGCCCTATTATAGGCGTTATTATCGTCCTTATTAGCTATAAGGCCGGAATCAGTAGTGTATCTGCCGGCGTTACTGCCGGCAGTGTGCTTAGAGCGCCGCAGGCCCTTTTTCTTAGCTAGCTTATAGGCCTGGGTATTAGCCGCAGCCTCCTTACGCTTCTTGTAGCGCTTAGCGGCTACTGCCCTACCTGCTATAACGCAGGCCTTGGCTAACTTGCGCTGCTTAGCCTTACAAGCAGCCGTACGATATACAGCTAGTGTAATCTTGGCCAGCTTAGCCGGCATAGGTGCTAGGGCCAGGGGCATAGTAGGTATGCCTATGTTGCGCTAGGATATTAATAAACAAGATATACCTATACTAATAACATATAGGATATAACGTATATATGGCGGATAATAAAGCTGGTATAGCGGACAATAATAAAGTACTTACCTAGGATATCGTACACTAAGTTGTCCAAGTCGGAAAGGGAGTCTATATTAGCTATAAGTAGGTTAGTAAATAACGAATTACGGTAGTAGTAGCGGCAGGGTAAGAAGGCTATATATATATACATTTTTATTAGTAAGATTTGAAAGAGAAGGACTACGTTGGAAGTACAGGCTGGCCTATTATTCTATTTATTCTACAGCGGGCGGTCTAGGAGTGTACAATAACAAGAAGATAATACCGGCAGAAAAGGGCGTTATTGATTGGTTAAGGGATAGGCAGGCTATAGCTAAGGAAGAAAAGGGAGAAGGAGATGAAAGGTAGTTATATAGTAGGATTAGTATAGCAACGGGCAACACGGATATATCATAGTAGACAAAGCGCAATGCACGCTTTATATAGTGCTTATAGAACGTAACGCGCGACTTATCTTATAGGAATAAGGCGTGTTAAGAACTAATTGCAGGACGCGATATACGCCCTATCTTGTATAGACAAAGTGCATTAAGTGGCGGACTATAGGTAAGGATGTCCTATAAGGACGGACCATAACTAAAAAGAAAAGAGAGCTAGTGTCGATTGCTAGCGGGCTATCATAGCTGATATAGATTAGTCACGGTAAGGGAATGGCTGGATATAGGGCATAACCCCTATGCTAGCGCTAGGTACAACCCTAGTCAGGATATAGGGCTATAATGCCCCGTATCTAGGAGAGCGAGAAAGAGAGGGAGAGAACAGATCATCAATTATCACTATAGGAATCGTACTTATTATTTTTGCTCTTTCTCTATCTTGCTGTTCTTGTTCCTTACTATCTACCGGAAGCCTTTCACTGCAGTGAGAGCGAATCGACAAATATAGTCCGTAAATCCCGTATCGTATAGCCAACTATTATAAAGAGCAGGGTCTCTAGGGCGTCTTCTAGGCTTATTATCTTTATATTTTGCCTTATTAGAAGAGGTTTTTAGGCCTTTTTCTTTAAAGTCCTCATACTTCTTATACCCTTTTAACGCTAATAGCTATGCTAATTGGATATTAGAATCGCTAGAAGAACTAGAATTGGAACTAGAGTCGGATTCCTCTTCTTCTTCTTCTATAGCTAGGTTATAAAACCCTAGCATAAAGGAGGCCTATTCGGCACTTTTAGTACTATAATTCTGCCCTTTAACATTATAACTAGCCTTCTTCTTGCCCTTTTTCTTATTTTTACCCTTCTTACTAGGGTTAGAATTTGAATTAGGGGTTGAATTAGAACTATTAGCTACGTGAGCTGCTCTATACGCCTCTGTAGCCGGGTTCCTAGATTCTTCTAAAATATCAGCTATTAGATATTCTATATTAAGGCTAGAGGCTATAAGGCCTAGCATTCTAGCCTGTCTTATAGAGCTCTTTTAGCGTAATACCTAGCTAGGAAACTTAGATTCTAGAGCCTTAAAATACTAATTTAGTATTAAAGAGGGATCTATATCTATTTTAGCCATAGTAAGCTTAGCAAGATAGCCGTTAAATTCAGCGTTAAAAGCTAATAAGCCTTTTTGATAGGTACTAAAGGTAAGGGCGTGGAATTCGTTATAGACGTCCTCCTTTTTAGACTCTATAGGTTGGCTATACTGCCTAATAAACAGCTTAAAGGCCTTAGAAGATATATAAATCCATAATATAGCAGCCCTAGGGCTACTAGATAAGCTATCACGTAGAAGCATTAAAAGAACAGCTTGATCAGAGTTGCTATAAGTGTTAGATATATTAGGGTTTTCTAAAAAATTAGATATCCCTAACGCTCTTAGCACTATACATAAAGCCTTAATCTACTATTCAAAATTGCTTTCTCTGCTAAGCTTACTATCGTCCGGTATAGTATAGGCCTTTTCAGAAAGCTCCTTTACTATACTACTAGTAATAGTATCCTTAAAGCCTTCCTTAGACCCTATATCTATAGGGGGCCCTAGATTACTTGTAGCTGAATTAACAGCTAGCCCTAGATAGGGCTCTTTCCTAGGGGGACGTGGAGGAGAATCTAAATCTATAGTACCGCTAAAAGGATCAAATCTAGTACTATAGCTAGTCTTTCTAATAGTAGCAGCTACAGCGTTACTACTATTAGTTAAAGAAGCTAAAGTAGAAGATATATTCTTTATAGCGCTAACGCTATCCTTAACAGAGGCTTTTAGGGTATTTAGACTTAGAAGTAGTGTTTTTATATTACTAGATTGGCTAGCTATAACTCGCTTATAAGATTTTATAAACTGTTTTAGGACTTCTATAACCTCGCTATAGTCTTCGCCATCTTCCTTATCTTCTGATAGGGTTCATATAGGTAGTGGAGGCCTAGAAGATTGCCCTGGATCAGCTGGGTTACTAGCCCTTTTAGGGGCTATACCCTTCCCTTTAGCTTAATCCGCCATTGTAAATAGGCTACTATTTACTTTATAGTGCTAGCTAAAGCACTTAATTAGCTTCTAGTTCACTAAAGCTAATTAGCTAGCTCACTAATTATAGTAGTGATTTTCCAGGCTAGTCTTAGCGCTTAGTAGGTTTATAGCGCTGCCTACTTGCTACTTAGTAGGGCTTTCTAGTAGAAATTCTAAACTAGGCTCTAAGGGCTAGAGACTTCGACGTAGGGACTTAACTACCGCCTATAGATATATCTATAGAAAGGGCTCTATAGTAGGGAAATATAGGTCTTTAGCGCTAGAAATTCTAAAACGCTAGCCTTTCTACTTCCAGCTATAAGTAGAAAGGTCTTTGAGTATAGGTAAGTATACTAGCCTAAGTGTATAAGAGCCCCAAATGCTCGTCAATACTATAGGACTTAGATTTCTTAGCGATTTCTCCTTCTAGATTTTCAGGCTTTTTAGTCCTTAAATAGCCTTCAATAAGATGTAATATATAGCTTTTTAGGGCTAATATAGTACTATATTTTCAGCTACAAGAGGCTTAAATAGCCCTATATATATAGGTAGAGGTAGCGCTTTGAAATTGGACTCTAACAATAACTATCCCATAGGCTATCCGGGCTTATAACCTATTAGAATGGGTAATCCTATATAAGGATCTGTAACCACTATAGCCTACTAGTAGTAGTCGTATAGGGTACGTAGGGGCAGCAACAGCGTTAATATGGCCTAAATAGCATTTCCTAGGTATGTGCTAATATAGTAAAGTAGGGCCCTTTACTATATTCCCTCTATAAAAGTCCTTATATAACGGTATAGTTATAGGCTATAGCGCTATATTATAGGGGCTTTAAGCTTATATATCACGGCTTTTAGTGGGTCTTATAGGCCTATAAGGCTTATAGTTATAGGTAACGTATAATTTGATTTCTAGTCTAGTAGGTAAGGCTTCGCAATTTCCTTCCCTATATATACCCTCTAGGACCGTTCCTGCCTTCCATACGGCAGGAGCGCCTTAGTAGGTGCATAGCGCCTTCCCGAAAAACCAAATAAGCTGGCGATTTTAAATAATCGACTTACGGCCACCTAAGCTGCAGGGTAAGCCGCACGACTTTTCCTATAAGTTCTGTTTTCGCTCCTGCGGTGCAGGGTAGGTACAGGGTAGGTAGGTAACCTAGTAGAAGAGCCTTTTAAGGCTATTTCTAGCGCTTATACAGCCTAAGGAGGCTGTCTCCACAAAAGTGGGGCATAAATCTAAAAATAGAAAAGCCTTTTAAAGCTATTTCTAGGCTATATAGTGGAATATATAGCTTAGTCAGCGGTATCCACAAAAGTGGGTCCACCCTCAGAATATAGCTATATATCTAGTAGTTCGAGAACTGAAATCCGTTTTGCCTAAGCTATAACCATCAGAGCGCTATAGCTTATTTTGTACGTTTAACAAAGTATAAAGAGTAGAAGTAGGGGAATAGTAGCAAGTTAGATACAACCCTATCTAGAGTTTAGAAGTAAAACTTAACATCTTTATACAATTTAAGCGTCTGATAAATCCAAGGGTATTACTAGTAAGTCGCTAGGGCGTCGGGAAAAAGCGTCTGGTTTTACGCAATTGCTACTAGGTCTATAGGTAATCTAAAATCAGAAATTACCTAAAAATCCAGACTACTAGACCTATCTCTAATTAAGAATCTTTATCTTATAGAAGTACTATAAGTTCTTATAGTCAGTAAATATCTAGATAGGTTAGTCTAAACTCTGTGATTCCAGTCTCTATTTCTAAAACGCTTTAATAATAGCTAAAAGCTCCTTATTATAGATCTTATAGTTGCACTTTACTGGTATATACTTTACTAAAAAGAAAGCGACTAGATATAGAACCCCCTCTAAGTTATATTATAATAGTATATCTCCTAAGGCCTAGTTAGATACGTTAGTTTCTACTACTATCCTGCAGTTAGGGTTAAAGTATTATAATATAGGTACTATAGTAAAAGCCTACTTTAAGCGTTAGAAGGAGGTTTCCTCCTAGGAGGAATTAGACTATGGCCTAGTCTAGGCTCTATTACGGTAAAGGGAAGTTAAAGGACGTACTATAGAGGAAAAGCCGGAAATAAAACGACAGTAGTAATTAAAGAAGCCTAGGAATCGTTATAGGTCCTATAGTAATTCCAGGTAAGGCTAATTAGTAATCGCCTTGGTTTTCTTAGAGTCTATAGAAATACCGGTCGTTAAAATAATAAGTCTAAGGTATTTTGTCTAGGTAGTATAGAAGTTATACTTCTTAATATCTACTGTAAGGCCGGTATCTATAAACCTTATAAGCATGTTATGGATATATTAGGTATAATTCGCAGAAGTGTTACTAAAGATAAGAATATTATCTAGGTAAGCAGTTATATATTTATCCAATATGTTAAATAAGGTATAGTTAATAAAGTGTTACTATATACTAGGCGCGCTAGTTATACCGAAATTTGCTACCAAGTACTTCAATAAACCAAAATAGGTAATAAATACAGTTTTCCATTTATTACCAGGGGTAATTCGGATCTAAATAAATGCTATAATAATATCGAGTTTAGTATATAGATAGATTCTATTACGCTATCTGATCCCCGTAGGGGATATCTAGGTAGGCTGAGCTAGTGCTATAGGAAAACCGTACAACGGGTGAAAAACCTATAACCGTACATAGGAAAAATAGGGGGTGTGATAGGGGGTAGGCCAATCTTTACCAGAGTAGATACCGCCCCTTTAGGAGTATGAAAACATACTGCCTAAAGGGGTATAGGCTAGACCGCTCCTAGCTTCTGAGCAATAGAGTATTCTGGCAGCCTAGTGGCAATATGGCGAACTAGGGGGCGTATAGCGCTGCCGCCCCCTTTTTCAAGTCTGTAGAGAAAGCTGTTTGTATCCCCTCTTTCCCTCTCCTTAAAGGAGGCCGAAGGGTAGGCCGGGCAACCGTCGAATATATGTCGGATGTCCTCTATAGCTAGGTAGCAGCGGCAGAGGGGGTTATTAACCCTAGGCACCTTATAGGTATATAGGAATCCTCTTAGGCCTATCTTCCCTATACGGGCCTGTATTAGCAGCGAGCTCTCAGCTTTAGAGAGGTTATAATGGCGTCTTTGGAAGGCCTCTTTAAAGGCCTTAGCTAGGTTCTCCTCTTAGAAGGTAGCCTTAGCTGATTTCTCTGAGAGGCTCTTTGTATAGGGGTCGTAACCAGAGGCCCTGGCCTCCTATAGATAGCGATCCTTCTAGGCGGTATAGAGGGGTTCCTTATTAACAGCTTTCCTTAGTTGTTGGTGGTGCTACTGGGCTGTTACCTCCCTTTTTCTTTCTTGCTTTGTACGCCCCCCTAAAGGGAGGCTAGTCCTAGGGGTCCTATTTCCAAGGGCAAGGCGTAGGGCTTCCTTCTGCTTAGCTACCTCTTTTCCTATAGCCCTGTTTATCCTAGCCTGGCTGGAGAAGGAGAGGGCGTTAAGGTATAGGTCAAGGGGGGGGACATTAGCCTTATAGTAGAGGCTTCGGACCGGTGTCCTTTTATAGGCTCCTATAACCCTCCTTAGGGCCTCGTTTTCAGCTGCTAATAGGCCTCTGGTTATACCCTGTGGCCTATTTGGTGTTATAGGTGTAGGGGTGTGCCAGGCCGAGGCTGCGTAGGCTAGGACTGGCCTTATTACTACTGTATATAGGAGCCTAGTCTTTTCGATTCCAGGTCCCCAGGTCTTTCTAGCTAGCCTAGTAATAGCGAGGGATTGTGTTTTTAGCTTCTGCTATAGGGTGTTAGCGTATGCCTTCTAGGTAAGCTTAGGGTCTAGCTAGACCCCTAGAAAACGGGCTTCTATAGCTGGTTGTAGGGGGGGGTCCCCTATTAGTCCTAGGTTGATAGGGCTAGTCCAGGGCCTCCTTCCAGGGGGGAAGTGTATAAGCTCGCTCTTTACTGCTAAGAAGGTGACTCCAGCAGTTATTGCCCAGTCTAGGCACTCTTTCTAGGCCTCTTCTAGCTATTTAACCGTTGTTATAGCCTCTTTGCCGAAGGCTAGTAGGTTGGTATCGTCTGTGTAGCCTATAGTAGAGATAGTAGGGTGTTTTCTCTCCAGCCTTTCGTATAGGGGGCAGAGGTATAGGACTGAGAGGATTGGTGAAAGTAGTGAGCCTTGGGGTACCCCTGTTGGTACTAGGATTTGCTGGCTTTTTTAGCCGTTAAATAGGAGGCTAGTAGTCCTAGAGGAGAGGAATTCCTTTAGCCAGGATAGTAGCTAGATAGGTAGCCCTAGCTGGTCTAGTATAGCTAGGAGTCTGCTATAAGGGATACTGTCGAAATACCCTAATAGGTCTAGCTGTAGAAGGGAGGCCCTGGCTTTATACTTCTATACCTCCTAGATCTGAGCTATAAGAAGGTATATAGCTGATTCGGTGGATTTATGGCGGCAGTAGCCCTGTTGCGTTGCTAGAATCAGCTTAAAAGCCTCGGCCATGTCCCTTATTTTAGTCCCTATAACTTTCTCTAGGACCTTGCTAATGCAGTTAAGTAGGGCTATAGGGCGGTAGCCTCCAGGGGTGTTATAGGTATCCGGCTGTTTTTCTGGTTTAGGGAGGACGATAGTAACCGCTTCCTTATATTCCTATAGATAGAAGCCATAAAGGAAGGATTTTGAGGCTAATATAGCAAGGGCCTTATATAGGGGGTCGCCACAGGCCTTTAGAAAGTCTATAGAGAGTTCGTTAGGTCCTAGTGCTTTCTAGGGTTTTGTTGTTTTAATAGCCTCCTTTATATCGTCCGGCCTAACCGTCTAGCTAACTGGTAGCCTTAGGCCTATTAAGGGTTCCTCCGGGCTATTCTCTTAGGGGGAGGGGGGGAAGAAGCATGCTGAAAGGGCCTCTACCTTCTCCTAGAAGGTACTAGCTTGTCCGAGGGTTGGTAGCTTAGAAAGGGGGGGGGCAGTAGTACTTCGTAGCCTAGCCTATCTTTCTAGTTGCTAGAGCTTTTCTGGTTTTTCTCTAGCCTCTTGTAGAAAAGCCCTCTAGGTCTTTCTTTTGCTCTCTCTTATAGCCTTTATTTGTTTCCTTTGGGCTAACTTATAGGTGTTAAGGAGGGCTTGGTTGCTAGGGGAGCGTTAGAGCTGTCTTTCTGCCCTTTTTCTCTCCTTAACTACCTGGTAGATTTCGTTGTTCTACTAGGGGGCGCTCTTCCTTCTAGTAGTTACTGGGGCTCCTTTAAGGGTTATAGCCCTAGTAATACGCTGGAGTTCCTCTGATAGTCGCCTATAGGCCTCCTGGAGCCTAGCTAGGTTAGAGAGGCGTATTAGGTATCTATAGCCCCCTATATTATATATTAGGGAGCTGGCCTCTCTTGCTACCCCCTCTTTATCTATCCTTTTCTACTGGAACTAGGGGGGCGGTAGTGGGGTTTCTATAGTCTCTAGGTTGATATCTAGTACCTAGGGGTAGTGGTCTGAGCGTAAGTGTATATCTAAGCCGGTATAGGAGCAGGTAAGGCTGCTACTAAGCCAGAAGTGGTTGATAGTAGAGGCCCTGCCTGTCTGGCTCCCCTATAGCGCCCTAGTTATAGTGCCGTATGGGGTACGGAGGGTAAGCCCCTACTCTGCTGTTAATAGTAGTAGGTCTTCTGACCTAGGGCTAAAGCGGTTATGTTGGTCCTAAAGGGGGTGGTAAAGGTTAAAGTCCCCTGCTAAAAGGTGTAGGCCTGGGCAGGCGTTAATCTTCCCCCTTATTTCTTCTATAAGAGGGGTTAAGCTAGTCTGGGGTTGGGGGTCGTTATATAAGGACCAGACTATAAAGGGGCCGTTCTTAGTCTATATAGTAGCCCTAGCCCAGTCTAGGCTAGAGCTATAAGTCTATGTTGCTAGCGGGAGTGATTTATAGATATAAAGTAAGGCCTGTCCGTTAGGGGTAAAGATAAGGTGGTAGGGGGCTGTTCTAGGGCAGTAGGTAGAGTGCTATGCCTGCCTATTAATCCAGGGCTCTTATATAGCGAGTATTTCTTCTTTTGCTGTAAAAAGTAGTACTTCCTATACTTCCTTCAAGCCCTGTATATTTCAGAGGCATACCTTCATATTTCCATCTCCTCTAGCTGTATAGTTGGCTATGGTTGTTGTATAGTGGTAGTAGCGTTAGCTAGTCCGGTATCTAGGTCTAGTCTAGGTCCGGTATCCAGGTCTAGTCCAGGTCTAGTATCCAGGGGTCTAGGGGCTCCTATAGGTTCTAGGGTTCTAGTAGGTCTAGTAGCCCCTTTAGGGCTTATAGTTGGTGTAGAAGAAGGGGGGGTTTGGCTGCTTAGGTGGCTAAAGCAGGCGGTAATTATACTCTGGTTAGGGGTTAACCCTTTTAATACTGTCGGTCTGCCCCTCCGTCTCTTCCCTAAGACTATAATATAGCCTTCCTCCCCCTCCTCTTATAATAGGGCTTACTAAGAAGGGTATTACTGCTATTATTGTTGTTATTACTGTTGCTATTAGTGCTGGTATAGGGGCGGTTAGTCAACGTTAAAGGCCTTAGGCCTAGAACGTAGATATCCTTTAGCCTGTGCCCATGCCTCTTTTAGGCAGGGGCAGGCCTCTAAGCGGGCGTAGTAAGCTTGGTGGCAGTTGCGGCAGCGGGGTGCCCTAGAGCAGGTAGGGGCTTCTGACGTGGTATGGCTGTTGGCGCTACAGTTATAGCAGATCTCTTCTTTGCTCCAGCATACCTTAGCCCTATAGCCCTATTTCCAGCACCATAGGCACTGGATAGGCTTAGCCTCGTCGATCTAGGGCTCTGCTTCTAGGGCTCGGCAGCTCTAGAAAACCCCCTCTTTACAGGCTTTCTAGGCTGCCTTTAGAGAGGTAAAGGCTATAAGTACCTTAACCCTAGTCCGTTCTGGCCCTTAAGGGTGCTAGACCTTTGCCCTAACCGCTATAGGGTATTGCTTTTTAGCTTCTTCTAATAGGCCTTCCTCTATAACCCAGTCATAGACTATAAGGCCTTTAACTACTACTGCCTAGGTTGTTGTATATAGGGAGGCCTTCTCGCCAAAGGCCCTTGTAATCCAGGTAGTATTGCTTTCCAGGCTTTTCTTTATCTCTACGGTCTCTATAACTAAAAGGAGGTTACTGCTAGAGAGCGTTCGAACCCCCTAAACTGCTAGGCTAGAAGCCTGCTAGATAGCCTATACTACCTCTAGGGCAGATTTAGCAAGTACCTATTACTAGGCTAAGCCTAGTTAGATAAGTATCTAGCGCTCTAGGCTAGGCCTAGTTGCCTTGCTAGCTGTTAGTTTCCTAGCTATATTAACCTAGGTAGGGGCTGTGGGCTGGGAGTGGCTAGGCTGTTGCTGTTGTTGCTACTGTTGTTGCTGGTAGTGGCTAGGCTGCTAAGGGTGTTGCTAGTGCTGTAGCTTAGGCGTTGTTAGGGTAGTAGGGCGGTTTTAGGGTGCTAGAGCTGCTGCTATAGCTAGGGCTTCTTTAGGTAGGTCTAGGAGCAGGGCTATAAGGGCAATTTACCTAGCTTTAGTAGTTGCTTCTACTATACTATGGAAGTTAGTACTGTCCTTAGCTAGGCTGATTATCCGGTCTAGAAGGCTAGATAGTATAAGGGCGAGCTTAGAGGGGCTAAGGACAGCCTAGGCGGTTTTCTTGGTTGCTTGGGCGATGTGGTCGGCCTTGGCAGCACTGTTGTTGCTTCTTTCTTTCCCTGTATTTTTCTCTGATTTTTTCTCTAGCTTTTTTAGGGTTTTCTGGCTAGGAGGGGTTAGGGCTGGGGCGTATTGGCTGCTGCTTAGGCCCCTAAGGAAAGGGGCGAAGACGTTGGTTAAGGGGGGGGCGCTAATCGTAGGGGCGTTAATAGTAGGGGGGGCGCTAGAGCTAGGTGCTGTAGGTACTGTAGTTATAGCGCCTTTAGCGGTTTCCTTAGTAGTAGTAGTGGTAGTCTAGCGGTCTTCTATTTCTATATCGTCGTTCAGGTGGTCTATGCTTAGGGGTTGGTAGTCTGTGCTTAGGGGCTAGCTTAGAGGGTTGTTATTATTGTCGTTGGCTATAGGTAGGGCAGGGTTGCTAGGGCATAGAGCCGTATTAGTAGCCTGTGCGTGAGGAAATTGCAGTTGCAAGAGGGCAGCTAGGCTCGCCATTTTCTGCATTTTCGCACGCCTAGGGCTGTCGCGCAACCGACAGCGCTGCAGCGAAAATTGGCGGGCGTTGTGTCCTCAATCGGACGGTTCGAATGGATGTAGTTGCACGCGATTTGGTGTAGTTTTGACCAAAAACTCGTTCTTCGTTTTTAGTTGTCTACCCGAGTTTAGTATATATCTTTGCCTGGTATAGTATATCCAATGTTTCTCTAATAAGTAGAATTAGATATCGATTCTTAAATATAACGTTATTAAGGCCTTAATAATCAATACAAACTTGTACTCTACTACTAGGTTTCTTTACTAGTAATACTAGTATAACTACTAATAACATACTACTTTATATAAAGCCCTTAGAAAGATGGTCATCTAGGTATTTTCGTATTATAAGGAGCTCTTAGGAGCTTATAGAACAGCATTATAAAGCCGGTAGTAACTTGCCTAGGGCAATTTCAATATAGTAATTGAAAGGGCAATAAGGTAGTAGTATTTCCGAATTTATAGGGAGAAAGGCTATAATCAAATCGTAGTATATAGTAGGTAGAAGTTTCTTAATATTGGTTTCTAAAATAGGTAGTTTAGTTTTAAGATATTTCTTAATATCCTTGTTAGATACCCAAAAGAGATAGAGAGGAAAATCATTAGTATTATCTAGGGTTAGAAATAAGTTAGTAGTAAATCCTTTCTAAAATAAGGTATCTATAATAGTATAGAGTTCCGCTATTAATAGACTAGAAACGTTAGAGTCTTCTATAAAAAATAAGAATAGTATAGTAGAAAGGAGATATAAGTTAAAGGGGTTTTGAATTATATCTAGGGGAGGGTTAGGGATACCTTAGGTAGGTATTAGAGGGTCCTTATCCTAGAGTATAACTAATGCCTATCTATATAGGGTTATAGTACTAGAAGCCTAGTCTAGCATAGGATTATAGCAATAAAGCTAAGGAAGGCCTAGAATTATATTAGGTCTAGAAGAGCTTAGAGGCTAGATATATAGAGATAATAGCTTAGGGGTATAACTAGAATTAAGATAACTAAAACTATAGTCTAGAATATAGAAGTTTATAACAAGACTAGCCTACTTGCTATCTACTAGGTATAAAGGGCAAGGTAGGTCTAAAGTAGATTGCTTTAACCCTAAGCGATCTACTATAAAGGAATTGACAAATCTAAAAGGAGAATAACTAGAATTAATAAGGGTTTAGAGAGGAATTAAATTGCCTTATATATTCATATAGGGAGCAAAGAGTAAAGAAGAATTAGCATATACTATACTTAAAGTAATAATAAACTCTAGATTAGAGGTAGAAGGCCTAGGGTTATAACCTAATATACCTAGGCCTAAGCTTTTCCCTTAGGGTTTAGGTGTTAGATTGTAATAGAGGTAGTGGTAAATTGGGTCTTCTTTGCTCTATAGTTATAGGTAAGGTAGCCTAGCTTACTATAGTATAAATAGAGGCAATTGTCAATTCTATAGGCCCTTTTGTTAAAGGACAGATAGGAACCTAGGGGTAGAATAACTCTTAGTACTATAGGGTTGCCATTATTATAGGGTTCTAATTAAGGAGGTACTAAACCAGAACCAACTTAAGATTAATATAGTTCTACGGCGATATTATTTTAGAGCTTTTGATAAAGCTCTATCTACTTTATAAAGTCTATAGGGTTAGGTCGATCCATAATACTCATAACAGTATAGTGTAGTTTCTAGCCTACCTTCTATAAAAGGTAGGTTGTTGATTGTGGTAAAGGGGGATTAGGTGCTAATCCCCGTGACCGCGCAGTATATAAGCCCCTTGCTCTAGGGAATAGGGCGCGCACTACGCTACTCGGTGCTGATCCCCGTAACTATGCAGCACATAAGCCTCTTATTCTCGGGAATAGGGCGCGTACTGCGCTACTTATATAACAGCTACGAGTGGCGTACCTACGTACTATATAATGGTTACTAATAAGCGCTCTGCTCTAACATAGGTATTTAAGGGGTATGTAACTACCCTCTAGATAGAGGGAGAGATATAATAATCTAGAACTAGAACTTAAACTAGTATTTCCTTGCTACTTACTTTGCTCTTATTATTTTAGATTACTATAATCTCTAGAAACCTACTAATACTGATTAGTATTATCTCTATATTGCGATATAGAGGTAATGTAGAGCGGCAAGATAGTTAGTTAAGTGCTTAATAACCTTAAATAAGTAGATTGCAGTTTGCTTACTAAGAGCTATTAATTAGGCGACTAGATAACTACCCTATTGACTTAGTAATATCACTTATAAGAAAACCAATACTATAAACCTACCCTCTTAGGCTAAGGAAGCTTGATCTAAGCCTTTAGACTAAGGAAGCGTTACTTAAGAGAACACTACTAATACTATATTACTAACTAACTTGTCACGTAAAGAGCAGGTGATGGATATGAAGAAGTGAATGTGCCTATTCTTCTTCTTCTTACTACGGGACCTGCCACTCCTTATATAGGCAGCTCTAAGCCTAATAAGCAGCTTGTTAGGATATCTAAGCATAAAGAGCCCTAGTCCTAGATAGGTCACTCTATAACCGTCACTATATTCCGTCATACACCCCCTTAGATTCACCATCCTATGGGGAGTCTAACCTATAGAACGCAGGATCATAGTAACTATAACTCCTATACCCCCTTAAGCATATTAAAACAGCAATATACTTAAGCCTAGTATAGGCACCTAGTAAACACCTTACTAGCAAAAACTTTGCTAGGTTAACAACACTCTTACCAGCCTACTTACTATTGCTACCTTCTCTTTCTTATTTATAAGTTACAGGACTAGTTTTTATCCTAAGTAGCCTTACCTACTGCCCTTTTACTAGCCATATAGACAGCCTTCTTTCTAAAAGAAAGTAAGTATACTTGATTATCAACCTTACCGCTATAAGTTACTATAGCGACAGTAAGGTTAACCTGCTCTTTTCTCTTTTCTCTAGAGCTTACTATAGGCCTACTCTTTCTAGGTATAAGAAGAATATAGAGAATTCCTCCTAGCCCTATTCCTTTTCTCTTCCTTATAACCATCTTTTTAAGGTAAAGTTTTCTTATAAGCCTGCCCCTATTCTCGCCCAGCTCTCTTTTTCCTATTACTATACCTAAGCAAAGAGTGGTAAGTCTTCCTAATCATTACTATTACTAGCTATAGCGTCCTATAGCCAGATAACAGTATTCCCCTAAAGCTAAGATCGCAGATATCCCTATAAAAACAGCTCTAGGATCTAACCTTAAACTTTACTCAGCTCTATTCTAGCTATTATCGGCTTACTAATAACACTAGCAGCTATATTATATCCTTAGATATCAAGAGAGTTAGTAACAATGCGCTATCAAGCCCTATCCCAGCAGCTACGCCGGAAACTCCCGCTCCTAAGACACTAGGCTACCCTAAAAAGATTACAGGCCAGACTCCCAGTCAAGCAAAGACACCTTAATCCGAAAAATCCGGCCCTCTAGGCCCTCTTTATCTACCATCTTATAAGCCCTACGTCTAGTTGCTACTAAAAGGATATACTACAGGAGAATGCTTTTCTTAGTATAATAATACCAGTAGCCGCTATTACTGTTGGACAACGTAGCGCTCGTGTCGCTCCGGTAGAACCTCGGTATCCCTGACAGGAGCAGGGCACAGGGTTACCTTGTTAGGCTCAGGAGCAGGGCACAGGGAGGCCCTGATCAATTAAGGTGGATATAGCTACGATTCCCTATATCAAGCAGATTAAGCCTACTTTAGGGCCTATAAACGTTATAGGGGGGATAGAGAAAATCTCTGCCCTAGGCGGCTAGAGCGTAGGTCAAAAAAAGAATATAGACCAGCATACAGAATCGATTAATCAGAGCGTACAGATTCCAACAATTAACAGTTAGAAGTCGTTAGCCTAGCATAGACGAGCCTAGTATTAGCATATATATTATCATTACAATATCCAAGAACGTACCTTAGTAGCCGCCATTATATCAAGCAATAAGAATAATAAGAAGGCTGCTAAAGAGGCCTCTATCCTTCTCTCTAAGCTAGAGCAGTAGATCGACTTTAAGCAGCAGCTTTGGCGTATTGCAAGTAAGGTAATAGAGTTTATAGACCCGAACAATACTAAGGAATTAGGTAGACGTCTAGTCCCTCTAACCCTTAACAATATACCTATTCTTAGGTTATTAACCGCCTATATTAAGACTGCTTGTCAGACCTACGTTTGCTAGTATTACAGCCTTACTTAGGGAGTGTAGCTTATAGAAGAGTATATCAAGCAGGTAAATACTAACAGGCCTCCTCCTTTTTCTAGTAAGCGTATTGTATATACCGATTTAACTGCTAATAAAAGGGCTACCTTCTAGAGCATATTAATAATATATAATACCGTTATAGTAAACTAGAAATATAACTAAGATAATATTCTAGAGGTTAAGAAATGGATTAGGAAGTACGTTAAGTCTTATACCCTAAATCTATACTACCTACCTAAGCAAAGCCTTCGCCAGTAGTATCAGAACCTTACTAAGTTAATATATTTAAAGGATTATAAGTAAACAAGGACAATATATAAGAACTATAAGAAGTACCTTAATACTAGTAAGGCAAAAGCAGTTAGCAACTAAAGGACCTAGATAAAGAAGTAGCAGAAGCTACTATACCTGGCGAAGTATTATAAAGTCGAAGGGGTAGCTAATCCTAAACTATAGTTTGACAACTTATTAATCTTCTTAGGAGTAACCTAAAGATTCCAGGGCTAGATATCAGCCTTATATAGGGATTTTAAGAGGCAAGCCAAGTAGGAGAACCTCAATTACTATAAAGTAGCAAGGGATTTCCTATAAAATCTCGAGTTTAATAAGCCTTCTAAGTTAAAGCCTAAGAACCTAGTAGGAAGAGAAGGCATATATATTACCTTAAACAGCAAACAGCCTCTTCCTAATAGGGCTAGCAAGAAAGGCAAAAGAGGAGAGGATATACAAGACAAGGCTTTTAAGTAAGGAAGAGCTAATACCTATAGCAACCGAAATCTCTAAAGAGCCTTAGAAGCACCCTAAGCCTTAGGACCTAATTATCCCATAGAAAAACCCGGTTCTTATTATAAGAAGTATATCTATAGAATAATCTAGTATAACTAAAAGGCATACTAGTATCTATTTCCATCTCTTATATATAAAGGTTAGGAACTAAGGCCAGATATAGAAAAGCATGTAAAACAAGCTATTAAGGAGGATTCGCAACTTCGATCAAAGATATCGGCTTATCGAAAAGACCTAAAAGGCAAGTAGAAGGCCTAAAGGTATATAAGGTATAGGGAGAAAGTAAAGGCTTTAAAACCAATAGTAGAAGCTATCCCTATATCTAAAAAGAAGAACGAGAATTAGGTCCCTATTAAGTTCGTAGTACTAAAGAGCGTACTATAAGCAAGTAGTATTAGCGAATACCCTCTTAAGCACTTTACCTACCTAGATTCCAGTACCTCTATCTATATTTTTAATAATTAAGAGAGATTTAAAAGCCTTAAGGAAGTAGGGAAAGGGGACTACCTTATAGCAGCTAATAGTAAGTTGCCGATTAAAAGATATAGGACAGTTTTCCTATATCTATACCTAGGTTAGTATAAATAGGTACTCCTTTAACTTAATCGTATAGTATACTGCCCTAAGGTAGCTACTAACCTAGTTTCTTTAAGGTACCTTTATAAAAAGGGAATATAGTAGGATTACTAGAAGCAGGGCACCCTTTCCTACCTTAGGAGGATGTTAGACTATAATAAGATCTGTAAAATCTAGAAAGCCTATAGCTAGTTCCTACTAGAGCATGTTATAACTAATATCTTAGCATTAGCTTTTATAATACAAAGGGAGTAGGGTAGGTCTTAAAAGAAGAAGACTAAGCCTAGGACGATCTAAGTATAATACCGGTAGTTAGGTCATCCAAACCCAAAAGCACTCTGTTATATTATTTAGAGTAGTAAGGAAGTCAAGGTTACTAGAAATCATAAGGTGATTAGAACAGTAGACTGCCTATAGTATAGTATAGGAAAAGGCCCTAATCGCTAGGTCTTAAGGGTAGCCCGACCAGACCTAAGGCACCCTAGCAATGTCCTAGCCCTTGATTTCTATAATATTAAAAGGTCTAAGGAAGGCTTTACATCTATCATACTTTTGTTAGATCGTAAGTTAGGGCTGATATAGGACTATTATCTTTATAATTAGTCAGTTAAGAGTATTATTATAGCCTTGGACAATCGCCTTATAGATCTTAATCGAAGGTATAGAATTTGGGTTCTAGATATTAAAGCTAATAACGAGATTGCTGGAAAGAAGGGAGCAATCTAAGCCTAGCTATAAAAGAAGTACATTAGAACAAATCTCTCCGCTCCTCGGACCTAAGATTAGAATAGAGGTATAGAAAAAGCTATTAGTATTCTGAAAAGGCAGGTAAAAGCGATAGTAGTAAGGACTAACTTACCTTCGGACAAGGTAGCTAAGGTATTTAAAATAGCGATATATCTCTTAAATCGCACCCTAAGGTATCAGCTAAAGGAGAAAATACTATATAAGGTATTCTATTCGTTTATAGAAATAGTAGGCGCCGAAGAGACAACGCCTGTTAAGCTATAGCAAGGGCATCTCTAGGTTTTCCTATATTAAGCCTTTACATTAAAAGCAGATATATAGCTTAAGAAGAATAAGCTAAAGAGGTTTACTCTAAGAGCTTTCCTTAGATACCTAATCAGATACAACTCGACGAATATTTATCGAATCTAGAACCCTCGAACCAACAAGATTATAGTAACCTAGGATATAATTTTTAACAAGAAAGTAGTATTTAATAGGTCTAAGGAGCACCTTAT
Source organism: Phyllachora maydis (assembly GCA_029339225.1). Classification (NCBI taxonomy): domain Eukaryota; kingdom Fungi; phylum Ascomycota; class Sordariomycetes; order Phyllachorales; family Phyllachoraceae; genus Phyllachora; species Phyllachora maydis. The sequence continues at coordinate 6,360,047 of JAQQPM010000002.1, forward strand.
AGTCGGGCTAAGAGATTTAAGCTTGGAAGGGCTAAAAGAGTAGCTTACTAAGATTAAGAAAAGGGCAAAATCCGAAAATCTAAATACTATAGTAGCCGATATCCCTACCTAGGACGCACCCTACAAAGTAGAGGTAATAGACCTAGGTAATAGATTAGAAGAAGAAGAGGAAGAGGATATCGATATACCTAACCTTATAAATAACGTAGAACTAGACAATTCAGTAGAAGTAATATAAGAACCTTAGTATATAGAGGCTCGCCTACTCCTATATCCAACTCTAAAAGCCATACCCCTACTAGTAGCGCAGGGTACGCCGGGAGTATACCTTACAGTATATTTTAAGGATTGAATTCTTAGTTAGTAGTTCCTTAACGCCGCTATAAAGGGAGATTTCCTTACCTAAAGGGCCTCCTTTACTACTAGAAGGCTTATAAATAGAGACCCTAAGACAAAAGAGAGCATACTAATATCTAAGATCCTAAGCGTTAAGGACTTTAAGCCTAGCACTATTCATTCCTCTTAGCTACCTCTAGCGCCTAAGCTATACTAGAACCTCGAAAGCTACCTATAGAGAGAATACTTTAAGGAAGCTAAAAGGTAGTACCTTCTTATATACCTAGAAACGTAGGAGGAAGTACCAAGCGCTAAGGCGTAGGACAAGCAGGTCTTAGACAATATATAGGTATATATATACAAAATTAACAAGTATAATTACCTGGAGAAGTTTAAGGCTAGATTAGTAGTCCAAGGTAATTAACAATAAGGGACCCTAAGAGAGGATATATATATAGCAACGCTAGCTGGAAAGTCTTTCCGGATCTTAATAGCAGTAGCAGCGAGGTTTAATATAGAGCTAATCCAGTTTGACGTTTTAAATGCCTTCTATAACGCTTGCCTTAACTAGGACGTATATATAAGGCTCCTAGCAGGTCGAAAGAAGCAGAGCGTAGTCTATAAGCTAAAGAAAGCACTATATAGACTTCGGGAATCACCTTACCTATAGTATAAAGAGTTTAGCAGTACTCTTCAGGATCTTAGGCTTAATACAATGCCCTACAAACCGTATATCTTCTAGAAAGGAAGAGTCTTTATTCTCTTCTATATAGACAATATAACAATAACGTACTATAAAAGGTATAAAGCCCTTACTAAAGACCTAACAAGCTTGCTCTAGTCAAAGTATAAGATAACCAGTAGTAGCAAGCTAAACTAGTTTCTTAGGCTATAAGTTATTCAGGATCAAGAGCACTGCAAGATCTATCTCTTATAGGCAGTATACTATAAGAAAATCTTCAAATTAGTAGACAACCTAGTGATTAGGAGCAAGGTAACAAAGCTAATAGTACAGAGATATACCTCCCCTATAGCACTAGAAAAATTAAAAAGCAACCTAGGGCAGGCAACGAACGCCGAGATAAAGTCATACTAGAGAAAAGTCGGCTCAATAATATACATGGTAGTAATCATAAGGGTCGATATAGCCTTTACTATATCGAGATTATCGAAATTTCTTATAAACCTAGGTCTAGAGCATTATAAGACGGCAGATCATTGCCTTAACTACCTATACTATTCTAGGAATCAGTGCCTTTAGCTTAGGGGTAGAGATACGTACAAGGTTTAGTATAATACTTCCTTTACCAACAATACAGCTAATCGAAAAAGCTCTTAGGGATACGTAATTAGGCTTTTTAGTAGGCTAGTTACTTGGAGGGCAAGCAAGTAGACCTACATAATAACTTCCATTATAGAAGCAGAATTAGTATCTATAATAAAAGCAGTATAAGAAGCGCTATATCTCTGCCAGCTAATCTATAATCTCGGAATTAGTCTTAAAAAGGAGTATAGCATATAAGTATTCTATAATAACGCACAAACTATAAGACTAGTAACCAGGGACAAAACGCTAAAAACGAAGCTCCGGTATGTCGATATTAAGAATTACTAGCTCTAGCAGGAAGTTATTATAGAAAGGGTTTTTACAGACTATATACTAACAGATTAACAATTAGCAGATAGCCTAACAAAAGTTCTTACAAACAATAGTTTTACTACTTTCTATAAGCAAGTCGGTATAGTAAAAAGGAAAGAAAAGATTGAGAAGCAGTAAAGGGAGAAAAGGCCAAGATATAAGGACTTAGCAGCGGGTATAGAAGGGAGCACCCTAAGAAACTAGTCTATTAAGCTAAGTATCATTACTATAATCTGCAAAAGAAAAATTAATCAGGATATAGCTAGAAGTCCTAGGGTACGCCGGAGCAGCAGCAGAATCCTCCTCTATAGCCACGTTAGTAGCCTGTAGTACGCTCTTTCTATTAGTGTCATTATCGTCGTTGTCGGACTCTATTATTGCCATTTTTGCCCGCTTTTTCATCTCCCCCTTCCTCTAGATAGTTATAGCCCATTTCTACGTCTATAGCTCTTAGATCAAGCTAGCATACTCTTTAATAAGAGTATATAACATCTAGACAAGGATAGTTAGGACAGGTAGAAAAGGATAGTAGGAAAGGATTATAGAGTAACTTACTACTAGGGCTACAACACCAGAAGAGTATTCAATAATATAGGCCTAATAGGCCCATACTACCGCTAAGATCTTGTTATCACTCGCTAGAAACGCAGGTCAGCGCAAACAGCGCTAAAGGGGTATATAGACTATACTTATAAGACATATATAGATGCTAATAACAGGAACAATTTAAGCACTATAACCGTAAAGAAACACAGGGACCAAGCTGCGCCATATACAGCGCTAAAGGGGAAAAATCGCCAGAATTGGCCTATAAGACTAAGCATATAAGACAGCGCTTATAGCATACCTTATACAGCTTACCGTCCTAGATAGTAGAAACTGCCGGTAATACAGACAGTAACACCCCTATAGGTATAGACTACAAGGCTAGGCTCAATGCTAGCTTGCTTATAACTAGCTTTTTACAGACTAGTATTACCGGCCCTCCAGTACTAGCCGCCGGCGAACATACCCCAGGGACTGTTAAGACTAGGGTAGTAACAGCCACCAGCGCAGGCAACAGACCTAAATCCCCGAAACGCAGCTTCTTCGACGATAGTAGTACCGCAACGTCATTATCCTCCTTGTCGTTATCCTAAAAAAACCAGACTAGACATAGACTATTAGCTATTAAAAGAACTACCTAGGAAAGGCAAGATATAAACCGCGTTTCTAGCCTAATAAGGGCAAATCTCCTGCTACTAGGGTAGTAGGCTGCTCTAGAACTGACTCCTCTTTCTAAGTAGATATCTACAATAAAAGGAAGTTAGAAAAACTCATAAAAACTAAACATAGCAATTATAAGAAGCCTTATAGTAAGAAGGGCAAGCGCTAAAAGATAAAAACGCGTTTATAGTAGAAGAAGGAAATTTTTAGAGCTCTAGAGGAGGCAAGTAGATTTTACACCTAACTAGCCACTATATAAAAAGAGCAATAACATAGGTAGTTAAAAATCACGCCCTTTCCCCTAACTTCCACTTCCTCTTTCCTAAGAAGGGATAGCACACCCTAATACTAAGAAGAGAGAGGTAGCAGACCCTTACCGATCAATAAGCCTTAATATATATAGACGTAAAATATAAGAGCAAGGAAAGAAGCAGGGTAGTATACCCTAATAGAGAAGAGAAGCTAGGGCAGTATACCCTAAGGAAAAGGCAGTATACCTTAACCTAAAGGAAAAGGCAGTATACCTTAACTTAAACAAGGAAAAGGCAGTATACCTTAACCTAAATAAAAAAGGGCAGTATACCCCGACCTTTAGATCTAGCGAGACTCGCTACGTTAGTTTAACTGCCTTGTTACCCAGATTAGCCCCTATAGAGATAGTAAGGAACAGAGAAGAGACTGCCGCTAAAGTAATAAGCTAGTATTTATAACGCTAGAGGTAGTTTATAAGGTACTTATAAGATCGGCGAAGGCAAAGGGAGCATAGTAAAAGAGATAAGTGTTCCTAAACTAAACAGCAACCTAGCAGTCTCTAATAGAGTAAGGCATTATACCGGTTAACTACCTAGATAGTAGACTATAGTAATAACCGTTAGGTATCCTTGGAAATAAGATTATAATAGTTAAAAAGAGCCTAACGGTTCTTCTTATAAGAAGGTACCTCTAAGATTAACAGAGAAAGCAGGTTAGAGAGGGAGTAGTTAACTTTCCTAGACCTAGTCTAGGTTAGCAACTAGTAACATCTATTAGAAGCCTAATCTTAACAATCTAAAGCACCCTAACGAGTCCCTATAGAGGAACAGAACCATAGAGTAGCAGAGCAGCTAAGTATCACCTATTAGTATAATCCCTTTTCTAATCAAGCAGTGGAATAACTACCCTTCTACTAGCCTAGGAAGTACCGTATAACCGGGGAATAGAGACCTTAGGGGTAGTAATAATAGTTACTAAGAAAAAGACCGTACTACTATCTATAAAGCCCAACTATAACCTCTACAATCCTAGAATACAGGCATTATAAGCGCATATCACCGCTAAATACATTGTCGATAAGGAAGAGCCTTATAGCAAGGCCTAAGATCGCTATCGCAAACCCAGACCTAGGGGTATATTGGACAATATAGCGCTCGTATTACTCCGGTAGAACCTTAGTATCCCTAATAGGAGCAGGACATAGGGTTACCTTGTTAGGCTCAGGAGTAGGGCACAGGGAGGCCCTAATCAATTAAGGTAGATATAGCCACGATTCCCTATATTAAGCAGATTAAGCCCACTTTAGGGCCTATAAACGTTATAGGGGGGACAGAGAAAATCTCTGCCCCGGGCAGCTAGAGCGCAGGTCAAAAAAAGAACACAGACCAGCACATAGAATCGATCAATCAGAGCGCACAGATTCCAACAATTACTACTATCTTCTAACATAAACCGCATCTTACTACTATTGTCCTATATAAGTCTATCTAGGCCTAACAATTTTGCTATAAAGCTAACTATATATATTATAGGTTAGTTAAGGTCGAGAAAACTACCTAGGTCCTTTAGGACTTGAAAAAGAAAAATACAGAGGCCGGCAGAATACATCCATCCGTTTTAAAATTTAATACTTAGACTGACAGTCGTATCTAGGAGGCAATAGCAGGTAAGGCTACTACTATTTCAAAAATATTACACGCTATCCTTAACCTATTATCCGGATTATCGCTATATAGGCTAATACCTATATTACCTGCTCTGCCTACTCCTTCACGTCCGCCCTAGGCGTTCTATAAGGAGCTGAAATTTAAAGATCCGCCTTATAAGTAAAAAGTATCTTGCAAATTATCTCTGCCCCTATACCTATCCCTATCCCTATCTATCGGACTAGGATATATATTTTCGCCTCTCTCTCAGTCGATCAAGTCTCTGGCTGACAATCCTTTTATATAGATAGCGTTCCTAAATATAAGCAGCGCTAAGTTTACTTAGCACCTTAGATAAGGAATTAATAAATATATCGGGGCTCTTCTATAGTCAATGCTATATTATCTTAATAAGAATCGCATAGACGTGTCGGCTATATTACAAGCACTAGCTAAGATTAATCGGGCTATTAATATATTAGAGAAGGCTGTTGAGTGCTATAATACCCTATAGTAAGCTTCTTTTATAAGTTTTATAGCAGACTAGATAGTTGTCCGCTAGTAGTTAAATTCCCCTCTCTTTAATTATCGGCCATAATCTATAATACGTCCCTTAGATTTAGCATAGCCTAGAAGTACTTAAACTTTACCCTTAACAAATTCTTTATCAGGCTATTAGCTAGTATATTAGCTATCTTGATATAGGATACTATAAAGCTGCCCTTACTATGCTCTTATTTAAGCTACATATTCTGAATATCAATATAACAGAGCGCTGTTACTATATGCTCCCCTTTATTAACTACTAGCCTAATAGTCTGAGTATTATCGCAGAAAATCCGCCATAGAACTAACAGTTTAACTATTAGGTCCTTAAGGAATCTTTTCATCCCTATAGCCTCCTTTATAGCCAGAGAGAGACTATAAAGCTCTGCTTTTATCGTCGATATGGTAACTATAGCTTAACAGGACGTATTCTACTAGACAAGTCCCCTAAACATCATAATTGTATAACCTTAAGATAATTGTTATAAGTCTAAGTCGTCTATAAAGGAGGTATTACTAGTGATATAAAGTATATAGGCCTGACTAGAGTAGCTACTATATATAATCCTAAGAAACCTTATATGATATAGATACCAGATTATCTGCCTAACAGCCTTGATATATCGGGCTAACAGGTTTGTTAAGAAGTAGGAAAGATAAGATATAGCAAAGGCTATATCTAGACGGACTATAATTACCGTATATAGTATTGTCCCTACTAGTTCTTATATAAGCTTTACCTCCTTCTTAGTAGCCTAGCCCTTATTCTTGCCGAGTCTGACTGTTAGGAGTAGTATAGGGGGGATAACAGCGGATCTATCTAGCCTATACTTCTTAGCCGCCTTCTTAATATATATATCGTAAACCAGCGTAATCGTACGGTTAACTCTGTCCCTTATAATCTAAATACCGAGAAACCATTCTGCCTTAGGCTGAATTTTTGCTTTATATTTACCTAGCAGTTTCGCCTTTAGGTCTATAGTATAGTCCTAATACTAATAATAAAAGAGAAGTATTATGTTATCTATATAGAATATCAAAAGGATATGTCTATCTGTATTATAAAATAGACATAGCTCCTCCTTAGACTTCTAAAGTCTAAGATTTTTAAGAAAGCCTAAGAATTCGAGATACTAGAGGAGAGGAGAGTCTTAAAGCCTATATAGAGCCCTATCGACCTAAGTAAGAAGTCCTAGCTCCTTAAACCCTTCTAGAAGATTATAGATTACTAGGCCCTGGCTAAACAACTCCTAGAGTATATTGTAAAAGGCGTTTATAACGTCCTATAAGTCGATCTCCAGATTAAAACGCGCTACTAGGGCTATACTTACTCTAAGGGACTTAGTAGCTAATATTACTATATGAGTTAACTTAACTAACTCTAGATATTAAAGATCTCCTTAGACGTAAATCCTTGCCTTTAGCCTAACAACTATCCTGTCTGGATTAAGCTTGTACTTTAGAACCTATTTAAGCAGGAGAGGCTATATCCTATACTAATCCTTCGGAATTTTCTTATAGGTCTATAGCTTTTACAGCTAATTAATCTTAGCCTAAGCCATAGACTTCCATATCTTCTTAAAAGACGACTTTATAGCCTTACTCTAAGTCCTAGGCTCCGGCGGCATTTCTGATTTATACTATTTCCCTAGGACAAACTCTTTCTTGTCCTAAGGGCCCTTTGGCAAGTCCTTTTTCTACAACTCTTGCTTCTCTTTTTACTCTATTAGGCGTTTCTAATGTCGAACAGTACCTGCTATTATAGTATATACTATTTTAAACTCCCTTCTATAGCTAGCTACTATCTAATTAGGAAAGTAGTCGGCTATAAAAACAAGTAGTAGTAATAATACCGCCGTTCTCTCTATATTAAGAATACTAAAGATGTTCTTAAGTACAGCATTATATTAACAAAGGTTATATCGGCCTAGCTCTACTGTAAATACCTAATTCCTACTATTATAGGGCTAACCTTGTCTTTAAGGGGCTAGGTCGCCTAGCACTTGCGTATTGCTAGTATATACCCCTAAGATCCCGGCTTTAAAGTCCGGTTCTCTAACTAACGGTCTATCTATTGTCTTATCGTCGGCATACTAGCGGGTTATAACACCTGCCCTAGCTTCAAATCCTTCTAACGGTCTATAGTAATATACCTTACCCTTAGACTATATTCCTCCTTTAGTTATACTCTAGGGAGAGTCTACTCCGTTGCTATAGCTATCAATCCTAGTATAATCTAGATTCAGTATTCCAGGCTTAGGTGTTTGCTTTAGGGTAAATAGTCCAGTTGTAATATTAGTATATACCTTGTCCTAGCTAGTAACAGCATCTAACCAACGCTCTTCCAGCTCTATAGCTAAGAGCTTTTCCTTATTCTCTCTAGTAGCTATTAGCCTAATAGAACCTACAAGATCCAGATTCTATATCGTCTTAAAGATAGTATCAAACTTATATTCCTCTACTAGCTTATCTAGCTAGTCTGCTAGTTCTTTTAAGATAGAGATAGCCTAAGCCTTAGATTCTACCTCCCTTTCTATATAGAAAACTATCTTATCAAACTGAATATTCCAGGTAGTAATTACCCTATTAAGCTCTAGGACCTATATCCTATATAATATAGTAACGATATAACCTATAAGATAGCTAATATAAGCTCGAGGTCGAATCTTATAAAGTCTCTAAAGTATATCCTTCTCTCTATCCTTTTTAAGGGGATAACCGGCATATCTGTATATGTAAAGGCTACTAAGCTAAGGCCTTAGATCAATCATAGCTTTACGGATAATAGCCGGGTTATAAAAGCGAAAATAGTTCTAAAACCATAATAGAAGCTTCTTATTTAGGGATCTCGGATTATCCCTAAGCTTAGAAGACAAGTTATAAAGATAAACTATAGCCTCTATAATCTTAGGCTATAGATCCTTAGAAAGATATACCCCTAACTGTATTACTATTAACTTGTTAACAATAGTCTTTCTATTTCTTTCGATAAGTCCTATCAGGCTATATATATATAATAGCGGGATTTCTAAGCTAATTCCTTTATAATCCGCCTATTTCTTATACTTGGTTTTTCCTTAAGAAGATATAACTAATATCTTACCGTTATAGCGGAAGAAACAAACGGACAACCTATACTATTGCCTAGTCCAGGCGTCGAACCTTTTAAGGACCTAAAAAAGGTTTTCTTATCCTTTACCTTTTATCTAGAAGGCCTATACCTTCCTACTAAACTTATCTACTATAAAGAGAATCCTATTATAGCCTATATATCTCTAAGAGAATTCGAAAAGATCCTAGGCAATCTTATAAAACAGTCTAGCGGATTTTCCGCTTAACTCCCTCCTAGATACCACTTTTATTATATATAACTAGGCATATACTAAGTACTTAAGCCATAGTATCCTAGTCAGATTACCGTTATTAGGCTATAACAAATTTATACTCTAAGTATAGTTTACTAACAATTATAGTACCTTAGGACCTAGGTATCCTATCCTTAAGTGCTATAGTTCTTTAGGATCTATATAAGCCCTATATAGCTTATACGTCCTTTTCTATCCTTTCTGTTTTACTTATTTCTAAGCTATTATTATTACAATACTGTTATTACTTGTTAAGAAGGGTTTTAAGATTATATAGGAGGTAAGCAGCTTATATTTAAGCACTGTTAAGTTGAACTTTTCCTATAGCGTTATAAGAACAACCGAGCTTACTATATCTCTAACTCTTAAAGTATTATTAGCCCCTAACAGCCAGATTCCCTTTCGGCATAGAAGTATAGCTAATATAATATTAGTATAAAATCCCTCTATAACAACCATGTTCTAAAAAATCAAGTCTACTGTCTTATTACCCTTATTATCCTGAAAAATCTTTCTTAGAGTCCGGCGTCCTATTCTAGAAATAGGTAACATTATTAAGCCTATCCCTATAACAGCGTTAGAGGTAGACGGCTTAAATATCCTATAGTTAAGTAGATCTTTATAGTTAACTATATAAACTATTGTATAGTTGTCCAGGAGGGTGCTATTTAAGAGAGGATAATAAGTAGGGTTCTAAGTGCTAAATACCCTATAGACTATACCTAGGGTAGCGGTAAATAGGATAAGGTTAAAGAGAGGTATATTAGAAAAATTCTAACTCTGATTTTCAAGCTAAGGTAATAACTAAGAACTCCTAAAAACTTTATCCGGCTAATAATCCTATCCTTAAGTACTAAAGGACTTTAGAACCTATAGCTTCTTTATATCTAGCCCCTTACCCTTTAACCATCCTTTTAATTCTAGGGTTATATAGAGGTTAGCCTACTAGGGATTCTAATAGATAAGATTTCGAATAGATTATTACTCCTCTGCAGATAAAGTAATTCTTTATCTTATAGATCCTACGTATAATAGCTTAACTTTCCTATAATTTTTAGGTTTCTAGAGGTCGGTATAAGGAAGAGGCAGATAAGGGTATTAGTAGCCTCTATTTCAGGATCCTTAACAATTTCTACCCTAACTACCTTAGGTATACCGTTTTTAAGGCTATTCTTAGCCTTTTTCTTAATTAAAGTATAGAGTAGGCAGCAGGTTCTTGTTGTTAGAAAGTTAAGTAAAGGTAGAGTATACTCTAGCTGGATTTCTATAGGCTTATTACTACTAAGATTCCGTTATAAGGCTAAGAAGGGTCCTATTAATAATCTCTAGTATAAATAGACTTACTTAGCCAGTTACTTTAGCTAGAACGATCTATTAGAGCTGACTATTAGCCTATTATAGAATTAGCCTTGCCGCTAGGGCTTAAAGAACTCTTTTAATAGCAGTAACGCCTATAATAGCCGGAATCCTCTTAATTAGCGCAACCTAGTAAAATTTCTACTAGTCTTTATACTAGTAGATTAGCCTAGTTCGGCTATTCTTAGCCTGTCTAAGTACCGCCTTATACTAAGATTTGATCTAGACTTTCTCTATTAAGTCTAATAAAGCATTATCTTTCTTTAGAGCTTGTATAAGAGGCTGAAGATTCTAGTACTATTCTAACCTTTATTCCTACTTTAATAACTAATATAACTGAATAGCTGTCTCCTTAACATTATAATCTATAAACTAAAGAATCCAGTTTAGAAACTTTAGGTAATTTACCTTCTTTAGCTTAGTAGTAGCCTTCTTAGACTGTTATATTAGAAGGTAAGTCCTATATACTTCTTCTAAATTGTATAGGGTAATAAGGGTCGGCCGAACTAGTAAGGAAGGTATTAAGGCTATATCCTAAATCGATATACTAAGAAGTTGAATTTTCTCTTAATAATATGCAATAGCCTTATTGTACCAGGCTGCCCGCTTAGAATTAGCTTAATAAGCCTATTCTTCCTATCCTAGATCGAGAATTTCCATGTCTGCTAAAGTAGATGTCGAGTCTAGATTAATATCTTCCTAAATTCCAAGGGCTAAAGCCAGCGTCTATACGTCAAAACGCCAGGCTATCTATATTAATAGGCCTTTTAGGATAATAGACGTCGAATATACTGAATTTAGGGTTATTAATATCTTAAACAGAGAGTTAAAAGGAGGATAATAGAGTAGTAATGATAATAGGAGGGCTTAATATATATTATACATAGTTGGTCAAGTTAATAATACTAGCGCTAGGCTTATAACTATTATATAAAGAGCAGGTAATAGATATAAAGAAGTGAATATGCCTGTTCTTCTTCTTCTTACTACAGGACCTGCTACTCCTTATATAGGCATCTCTAAGCCTAATAAGCAGCTTGTCAGGATGTCTAAGCATAAAGAGCCCTAGTCCCAGATGGGTCACTCCATGACCGTCACCATGTTCCGTCATATAACTTTACTATAATTAATATACTATAGTATCCGAAAATCTATCTACTTATAGAACCTTAGAAAGGGAAGATACTAAGATAAACCTTTATTATATACTAAGTATTTTGTTAAGTATAGCCTAGGATCTTAAAGAGCGTTTTAAATAAGAATTCCCTGCCTAGCTGCCTATTATAAGCATTGACAAATTTAACGCTTAGACCTACTATAGATTGCTAGCGTATATCGATCCTAAGTATAATAGCAATAAAGTACTTAACTCATATATGCTTTCCTGCCTTAGTACTTATAAGGAGCAATAATCTAAAGATCTATACTATGAATTCCGCTTGGATTTTAAGGACTAGACTACCAACTACTTTAATAAATTGAATAATAAACCACGCTTATAGCTATGCTAAACGCTTAATGATAGCTATATCCTAGTAGATAGCTTAAAAAGGTAGAAGCTCTCTAAGGGACTTGTAATACTTACTAATAACCTATCGGACAATCTAGGGCCTAATATACTCCTCTAAATTCATAGAACGTCGATCTAGGCCAAGTATAGACGGTATAGGCTGATATCTCTTCCTGTTTAAACAGAAAAGGGGAAAGGGATTATACTAATAATAACCTAGAAATCCGAAATTAGTACCTGTCTATAGAAGGTACTATATGGGGAGATGCAAATTAGTAATATAGCTATAAATACTATCTAGTAATATAGACTAACAAGCAGCTCGATTATAAATGATAATTAACTAATAAGTAGCTAAGGTCTAAGTATATGCTAGATAGCAGCCTAAAGCAGAGCGATTTACGCCGGTAACTATAGCTAGTTCGGAAATACCCTGTACCTACCAAATCTAGACCTATAGATAATACTTCCGATTTATAGACTTAGAAGTATAATAGGAGCAGGATTCCTACCGGCTAATAGGGGCGCTAGTAAAGGCTATAGATTCCCTCTAACCACTTAAAGTACTGGCTAAGGTTATAGCTAAGGTTATAGCTAAGGTCACTACTAAGGCTATAACTAGAGAACTAATTAAGGAGGACGACAGAACTCTATGCAATAGGCGTAAACCTCTAGTATAAACACCTATTATAGGCTAGAATATACGTAACCTCAAGCAGATAACAAAGAGCGGTACGCCTAGTATAAGTATATTACGTATAGAAGCACTACGTATATAGTTATCCTACTGATCGAAATAGGCTAGATAAACAAGATAAGCATTAATCGAAAAACACTAACTGATTTTATTAAGTCTTAGAACTTAAAGGATAGCTATTTTAGGTCTAACAACGATATCCTTAATAATAAAGTTCGTTTCTTTTTATACTACTGTTAGACTTTCTAGATTAATTATAGCCTACTAGGTACTGTCTTTCTAAACGCTCTTTTAGGACGAGCTAAGGAATATCACCTATATTATATCCCTTTTAGCATCTCCTTTGTCCAACTATATAGTATCTTAAAGGGATACTTTAAGATAAGTACTAAGTAGAACAACTACTTATATATCTAGAATACTATTACTTTCTAGTCTATACGCCTTAGTAGCAAGAATAGTAATAAGTCCATAAAGGAAATTCTTTAGATCTTGCTCGATAGACTTTAATAAAGCTAATATAGGCTTGGTCTGCTCTATAACTATAAGGAATTCCTAGTTGCAAATATAATCTAAGCCTACTAGGGAGTATCTAAGCTAAAGATCGCCCTATACAAACTACTAAAAAGCTTTAAAGAGCTAGTAGCTACGCTCTGCCAAATACTTAACGTTAAGGAAGCAGATTATATATATCGCTAATTCCTAATATGTGACGGAACATAGTGACGGTTATGGAGTGACCTATCTAGGACTAGGGCTCTCTATGCTTAGACATTCTAACAAGCTGCTTATCAGGCTTAGAGACGCCTATATAAGGAGTAGTAGGTCCTATAGTAAGAAGAAAAAGAACAGGCATATTCACTTCTTTATATCTATTACCTGCTCTTTATATAACAGTTATAAGCCTAGTACTAGTATTATTAACTTAACCAACTATATACAATATATATTAAGCCCTCCTATTATTATTACTACTCTATTATCCTCCTCTTAACTCCTTATTTAAGATATTAATAACCCTAAATTCAATATATTCAACGTCTATTATCCTAAAAGGCCTATTAATTTAAATAGCCTAGCGTCTTGACATATAGATACTGGCTTTAGCCCTTGGAATTTAGGAAGATATTAATCTAGACTTAATATCTACTCTAGCAGATATAGAAATTCTTAACCTAGGATAGGAAGAATAGGCTTATTAAGCTAATTCTAAGTAGGTAGCCTAGTACAACAAGGCTATTGCATATTATTAAGAGAAAATTCAATTTTTTAATATATTAACTTAGGATATAGCCTTAGCACCTCCCCTACTAGTTTGGCCAACCTTTATTACCCTATATAACTTAGAAGAAGCGTATAGGACTTACCTCCTAATACAATAGTCTAAGAGAGCTACTACTAAGCTGAAAAAGGCAAATTACCTAAAGTTTTTAAACTAGATTCTTTAGTCTATAGATTATAACGTTAGAGAGACAGCTATTTAGTTATATTAGTCATTAAAGCAGAGATAAGGGTTAGAATAGTACTAGAATCTTCGGCCTTTTATATAAGCTCTAAAGAAAGACAATGCTCTATTAGACTTAGTAGAGAAAGTCTAGATCGAATCTTAGTATAAGATAGTACTTAGATAGGCCAAGAATAGCCGAACTAGGCTAATCCGCTAGTATAAGGACTAGTAGAAATTTTACCAGGTTGCGCTAATCGAGAGGATTCTAGCTGTTATAGGTATTACTGCTATTAGAACAGTTCTTTAAGCCTTAGTAGTAAGGCTAACTCTATAATAGGCTAATAGTCAGCTCTAATAGATTGTTCTAGCCAAAGTAACTAGCTAAGTAAGTCTACTTATACTAGAGATTATTAACAGGACCCTTCTTAGCCTTATAACGAAATCTTAGTAGTAATAAGCCTATAGAAATCTAGCTAGAGTATACTCTACCTTCACTTAACTTTCTAATAATAAGAACCTGCTACCTACTCTATACTCTAATTAAGAAAGAGGCTAAGGATAGCCTTAAGGACGGTATACCTAGGGTAGTTAGGGTAGAAATTATTAAGGATCCTAAAATAGGAGCTACTAATATCCTTATCTACCTCTTCCTTATACCTACCTCTAGAAACCTAAAGATTATAGGAGAGTTAAGCTATTATATATAGGATTTATAAGATAAAGAATCACTTTATCTATAGAGGAGTAACATTCTATTCGAAATCTTGTCTATTAGGATCCCTAGTAAGCTGACCTCTATATAACCCTAGAATCAAAAAGATGGTTGAAGGGTAAGGGGCTAGATATAAAAAAGCTATAGGTTTTAAAGTCCTTTAGTGCTTAAGGATAGGATTGTTAGCTAGATAAAGTTTTTAAGAGTTCTTAGTTATTATCTTAGCTTAAAAATCAGAGTTAGAATTTTTCTAATATACCTCTCTTCAACCCTACCCTATTTACCGCTACCCTAGGTATAGTCTATAGGGTATTTAGTACTTAGAACCCTATTTGTTATCCTCTCTTAGATAGCACCCTCCTAGACAACTATACAGTAGTTTATATAGTTAACTATAAAGATCTACTTAACTATAGGACATTCAAGCTATCTACCTCTAATACTATTATAAGGGTAGGCTTAACAACGTTACCCATTTCTAGGATAGGACGCCGGACTCTAAGAAAGATTTTTCAGGATAATAAGGGTAATAAAACAGTAGACTTGATTCTTTAGAACGTAGTTGTTATAGAGGGATTTCATACTAATATTATTTTAGCTACGCTTCTACACCGAAAGAGAATCTAGCTATTAGGGGCTAACAATACCCTAAGAGTTAGAGATATGGTAAGCTCGGTTATTCTTATAACGCTATAGGAAAAGTTTAACTTAACAGTACTTAAATATAAGCTACTTACCTCTTATATAGTATTAAAACCCCTTCTAATAAGTAACGATAGTATTATAATAATAATAGCTTAGAAACAAGTAAAACAGAGAGGATAGAAAAGGACATATAAGCTATATAGAGCTTATACAGATCCTAAAGAACTATAGCACTTAAGGACAGGACACCTAGGTCCTAAGGTACTACAATTGTTAGTAAACTATACTTAGGGTATAAATTTATTATAGCCTAATAACAGCAATCTAACCAGGACACTACAGCTTAAGTGCTTAGTATATACCTAGTTATATATAACAAAAGTAGTATCTAGGAGGGAGTTAAGCAGAAAATCCGCTAGACCGTTTTATAGGATTGCCTAGGATCTTTTCGAATTCTCCTAAGGATATATAAACTATAATAGGATTCTCTTTATAGTAGATAAGTTTAGCAGAAAGATATAGGCCTTCTAGATAAAAGGTAAAGGATAAGAAAACCTTCTTTAGGTCCTTAAGAGGTTCGACGCCTAGACTAGATAATAGTATAGGTTATCTGTTTGTTTCTTCTACTATAACAGTAAGACATCAGTTATATCTTTTTAAGGAAAAACCAGGTATAAGAAATAGGCAGATCGTAAAGGAATCAGCTTGGAAATCCCGCTGTTATATATATATAGCCTGATAGGACTTATCGAAAGAAACGGGAAGACTATTATTGATAAGTCGATAGTAATACAGTTAGGGGTATATCTTCCTAAGGATCTATAGCCTAAGACTATAAAGGCTGCGGTATATCTTTACAACTTGTCTCCTAGGCTTAAAGATAATCCAAGATCCCTAAACAAGAAGCTTCTATTATAGTTTTAGAACTATTTTCGCTTTTATAACCCAGCTATTATCTATAAAGCTATAATTGATCTAAGGCCTTAGCTTAGTAGCCTTTATATATACAAATATGCCGGTTATCCCCTTAAGAAGGATAGAGAGAAGGACATACTTTAGAGACTTTATAAGATTCAACCTCGAGCTTATATTAGCTATCTTATAGATTATATTGCCACCATGTTATATAGGATATAGGTCCTAGAGCTTAACAGGGTAATTACCACCTAGAATATTCAGTTTAATAAGATAGTTTTCTACGTAGAAAGGGAGGTAGAATCTAAGGCTTAGGCTATCCCTATCTTAAGAGAACTAGTAGACTGGCTAGACAAGCCGGCAGAGGAATATAAGTTTAACACTATTCTTAAGACAATATAGAATCTAGATCTTATAGGTCTTATTAGGCTAATAGCTACTAGAGAGAATAAGAAAAAGCTCTTAGCTATAGAGCTAGAAAAGCATTAGTTAGATGCCGTTATTAGCTAGGACAAGGTATATACTAACATTACAACTAGACTATTTACCCTAGAGCAAATACCTAAGCCTAGAATGCCAAATCTAGATTATACTAGGATCAATAGTCGTAGCAATAGAATAGACTCTCCCTAGAGTATAACTAGAGAAGGAATATAGTCTAAGGGCAAGGCATATTGCTATAGACCGTTAGAAGGATTTAAAGCTAGAGCAAGTATTATAACCTACTAGTACGCTGATAATAAGACAATAGATAGACCGTTAGTTAGAGAACTAGACTCTAAAGCTAGGATCTTAGGGGTATATACTAGTAATACGTAAGTACTAGGCAACCTAGCCCCTTAAAGATAAGGTCAGCCCTATAGCAGTAGGAATCAGGTATTTATAGCAGAGCCAGGCCGATATAACCTTCGTTAGCATAATACTACACTTGAGAACATCTTTAGTATTCTTAATATAAAGAGAACAGCAGCATTATCGCTACTACTTGTTTTTACAACCAACTACTTTCCTAATTAGCTAGTAACCAGCTATAGAAGGGAGTTTAAAATAGTATATACTATAGTAGCAGGTGCTATTTAATATTAGAAACGCCTAACAGAGCGAAAAGAGAAGCAAGAGTTATAGAAAAAGGACTTGCTAAAGGGCCCTTAGGATAAGAAAGAGTTTATCCCAGGGAAAAAGCATAAATTAGAAATACCGCCAGAGCCTAGGACTTAAAGTAAGGCTATAAAGTCGCCTTTTAAGAAGATATAGAAGTCTATAGCTTAGGCTAAGATTAATCAGCTATAAAAGCTACAGACCTATAAGAAAATTCCAAAAGATTAGTATAGGATATAGCCTCTTCCGCTTAAATAGGTACTAAAGTACAAGCTTAATCTGGACAGAATGTTTATTAGGCTAAAGACAAGGATTTACATCTAAGGAGATCTTTAATATCTAGAGTTAGTCAAGTTAACTTATATAGCAATATTAGCTACTAAGTCCCTTAAAGTAAGTATAGCCCTAACAGTACATTTTAATCTAGAGATCGACTTATAGGACATTACAAATACCTTCTACAATATACTCTAGGAGTTGTTTAGCCAGGGCCTAGTAATCTACAATCTTCTAAAAAGGTTTAAGAAGCCGGGACTTCTTACTTAGGTCGACAGGGCTCTATATAGGCTTTAAGACTCTCCTCTCCTCTAGTATCTTAAATTCTCAGGCTTTCTTAAAAATCTTAGACTTTAGAAGTCTAAGAAGAAGCTATATCTATTTTATAATACAGACAGACATATCCTCTTAATATTCTATATAGATAACGTAATGCTTCTCTATTATCGTTAGTATTAAGACTATACTATAGACCTAAAGGCGAAACTACTAGGTAAATATAAAGCAAAAATTCAGCCTAAGGCAGAATAGTTTCTCGGTATTTAGATTATAAGGGATAAAGTCAACCATACAATTACGCTAGTTTACAATACATATATTAAAAAGGCAGCTAAGAAGTATAGGCTAGATAGATCCGCTATTATCCCCCCTATACCACTCCTAACAGTCAGACTCGGCAAGAATAAGGGCCAGGCTACTAAGAAGGAGGTAAAGCTTATACAAGAACTAGTAGGGACAATACTATATATAGCAATTATAGTCCGTCTAAATATAGCCTTTACTATATCTTATCTTGCCTGCTTCTTAACAAACCTATCAGCCTAATATATCAAGGCTACTAGACAGACGATCCGGTATCTATATTACACAAGGTTTCTCAGGATTATATATAATAGCTACTCTAGTTAGGCCTATATACTTTATATTGCTAGTAACGCCTCCTTTATAGACGACTTAGACTTATAACGATCGTCTTAAGGTTATACAATTATAATATTTAGGAGACTTATCCAGTAGAATGCGTCTTATCAAGCTACAGTTACTATATTAATAATAGAAGCGGAGCTTTATAGTCTCTTCCTAGCTATAAAGGAGGCTATAAGGATAAAAAGATTCCTTAAAGACCTAACAGTTAAACTATCAGTTCTATGGCGGATTTTCTACGATAATACTTAGACTATTAGGCTGGTAGTTAATAAAGGGGAGTATATAGCAACAGCACTCTGTCACGTTAATATTTAGAATATAGACTTAAATAAGAGCATAGTAAGGGCAGCTTTATAGTATCCTATATCAAGACAGCTAACATACTAGCCAACAGCCTAATAAAGAATTTATTAAGGGTAAAGTTCAAGTACTTCTAGGCTATACTAAATCTAAAGGATATATTACAGATTATAGCCGATAATTAAAGAAGAGGGAATTCAATTATTAATAGACAATTATCTAGTCCGCCGTAAAACTTATAAAAGAAGCCTATTATAGGGCACTATAGCGCTTAATAGCCTTCTCTAACGTGCTAATAGCCCGATCAATCTTAGCTAGTATCTACGACATAGCTGACATATCTATACGATTCTTATTAAGATAACGTAGCATCGACTGCAAAAGAGCCCTAATATATCTATTAATTCCTTATCTAAGGTACTAAGTAATCTTAGCACTGCTTATACTTAGGAATGCCGCCTATATAAAAGGATTGTTAGCTAGAGACTCAATCAACTAATAGAAAGGCGAAAATATACGTCCTAGTCTAACAGATAGGGACAGGGACAGGCGTAAGGGCAGAGACAATTCGTAAGACGCTTTTCGCTTATAAGGTAGATCTTTAAATTTTAGCTCCTTGTAGAACGCCTAAGGCAGATATAAAGGAGTAGAAAGAGCGGGCAATATAGGCATTAGCCTATACAGCGATAATCCGGATAATAGGTTAAGGATAGCACGTAATATTTTCGAAATAGCAGTAGCCTTACCCGCCATTACCTCCTAGATACAACTGTTAGTCTAAGTATTAAATTTTAAAATAGATAGACATACTCTACCAGCCTCTATATTTTTCTTTTTTAAATCCTAAAGGACCTAAGCAGTCTTCTTAGCCTTAACCGACCTATAACATACGTGGTTAGCTTTATAGTAAAATTATCAGGCCTAGACAGACTTATATAGGACGATAGTAGTAAGACATAGTCTATATTAAAAGATAGTAGTAACAGCGGCTGCTAGTATCGTTATACTAAGAAAAGCATTCTCTTATAGTATATCCTTTTAGTAATAACTGGACATAGAGCTTATAAAATAGCAGATAAAAAGGGCCTAGAAGGCCGGATTTTTCGGATTAAGGCGTCTTTACTTAACCGGAAGTCTGGCCTATAATCTTCTTAAGGCAGCCTAATATCTTAGAAGTAGGAGTTTCTAGTATAGCCGCTAGGACAGGACTTAACGGCATATTATTACTAACTCTCTTGATATCTAAGGATATAATATAGCTACTAGCGTTATTAACAAGCCGATAATAGCTAGAACAAAGCTAAGTAAAGTTTAAGGTTAGATCCTAAAGCTATTTTTACAGGGATACCTACGATCTTAGCTTTAAAGGAATACTATTATCTAGCTATAGGATGTTATAGCTAGTAATAGTAATAATTAGGAAGACTTACCACTCCTTACTTAGGTATGGTAATAGGAAAAAGAGAGCTAGGCGAAAATAAGAGCAGGCTTATAAGAAAACTTTACCTTAAAAAGGTAGTTATAAAAAAGAGAAAAGAAATAGGGCTAAAAGGAATTCTCTATGCTCTTCTTATACCTAAAAAGAGTAGGCCTACAGTAAGCTCTAGAGAAAAGAGGAAAGAGCAGGATAACCTTGCCATTGCTATAATAACTTATAGTAGTAAGGTTGACAATCAAGTACGCTTATCTTCTTTTAGAAAGAAGGCTATCTATATAGCCAGTAAAAGGGTAGTAGGTAAGGCTACTTAGGATAAAAACTAGTCCTATAACTTATAAATAGAAAAGAGAAGGTAGTAATAGCAAGCAGGCTAGCAAGAGTATTGTCAACCTAGCAAAGTTTTCGCTAGCAAGGTGTTTACTAGGTACCTATACTAGGCTTAAGCATATTACTATCTCAATATACTTAAGAGGGTATAGGAGTTATAGTTACTATAATCCTACATTCTATAGGTCAGACTCCCTATAGGATAGCAAATCTAAGGGGGTATATAACGGAATATAGTAACGGTTATAGAGTAACCTATCTAGGACTAGGGCTCTCTATGCTTAGACATCCTAACAAGCTACTTATCAGGCTTAGAGACGCCTATATAAGGAGTAGCAGGTCCTATAGTAAGAAGAAGAAGAACAGGCACATTCACTTCTTCACATCCATCACCTGCTCTTTACGTGACATAATAGACTATAGGTTCACTATAACGAAAGCTAGGCCTGTAAGAAACTATTAGGGTAACCTAATTATGGATTTAATCTTCGAAAAAAACTAGGCGATATATATATTATAACTAGGAGGTACTACTAGGTATGGAAAGTAGAACGAGTTCTAGTAAGAGGACTATAATAAAAACTATACTAAAGTAGGTTGTTGGATTGATAGTAAGCTAGATCACTGCTCCTTTATATATAGCTAAGACAAACAAGTAGTAGCTAAGAGCAAATAGCTTAAGCGAAAAGGTATTAATAAAGATTATAGACGATATATAGCGTTCCTCCTTAACTATAAGGGTTTAGATAATAAATATAACGTAAGGAAAGAAAATACCGAGCTTAGAGTATAGGTAGATAACTATAAGACTGATCAAACTTAAGGTAAAAACAAAGTACTAGTAATTAGCTTTAAAGAAGAACAGATAGTAGCGACTTACTTTATAAACTAAGCTTTCTTCTATCTAATTACTAAGAGCGAACAACTATGTAAAGATGGCGAAAAAAATACTAAGAAAATGAAAGCCATTTAATATATACTCGATAGGTATACCGAGACTGAATTCTAAGGGATTATACCTGATATTAAGGCTACTAACGTTTCGACTGCCAGACTTTGATAATTCCTTATACTAAAAAAGATAATTAGATCGCTTAAAATCAATAAGATATATATAGGAGAAGCAAATATACTTTTTAGGTCTAGGGATTTAAAATAATTACTTAGAATAGTAAAAGTAGAGATTAACATTAGTTATATAACTTTCTATATATTAGAGACGCTAACCCCTTTTCTTATATATCTGAAGGATATAGGCAAGCTTAGCATATACCTTAATAATATAGCAAATAAGCTAGTATCTAAATTAGGAAAGTATATATACGTTTAACGGAAATAGGGATATCTATAGATCCCTGTAAAAGGGATTAAGCTACTAAGTATAACGTTTATAGCAGATAACAAGTGTCCTACGCCTCTATAGCTTATAAAGGCCGAACTAAGATATATCTATCGATACTATAGACACCCTATAGTTAATAGATTATATAAACTACTATAACAAGTAGACTACTAAGTAGAATATAGTGCTATTAAGATGATTAACAAGTTCTACTATTTCTATTAGATTAAAGGCATAGTGCTATAACGATTTAGATTCATATTATAAGACGACATTTACTTTAATTTCAAGATCGTTATAGATATCTTAGACATTGATAATTCTAAGGTACTATATATAGTCGACGCTACAACGTTATTCTAAGCAGCCTACTTTCTAAACGATCTTTTAGCTAAAGAGATATAGAAGTAACTAAAGGAATGTTAGATCAATATATACTTTAGACTACCTAATATTTTACGCTATAATAAGGGCATCAATTTCAAAGTACACAAGTTCTAGGCAGAGGCTAAGCTTATAGGTATAATCTGTTATTTAGTACCGGTCGAGGTATACTAGTTAGTTAGTAAGATTAAGCAGTATTATAGGCCACTAAGACAGGCCTATAATATTATTAAAGCTAAGACCGCCGGATCTTACTTAAAAGAAGCATACCTATAAGCAGCACTAAGTACAGTTAATAATACTACTAGCCTGGACAGGCTAGTACTAACGCTCTTAGTTTTTAGTATATACCTGCGCCTTACTATAGATATACCGCCTTCTCTATCTTAACTACGCTAAGTAAATGTAATTTAAAAGGCTATAACATAACTATAAATCCTAAATAATATAAGGACTATATAAGATACTTTTATATAATATAATAGACTAAGTATAGAAGACATACTACCATACTTACTTAAAGTAGGTATAGAAGTACTTATATTCCGGAAAAGCGACCGATAGATAGGACCCTATAAGGTAATCTTAGCTATAAATATAACAGTAATCGTCAATATGGTTAATAGACCTATAGAATTTCAGAATATAGTAGTCAAGCTATATTACTAGGAGCTAGCGTAGGACAAACAAGACAATTAGGCTAGAGTTAAGCAACTAGAACCATTCTAATATCCCTAGCCCAAGCAACCCTACTAGTAAGAACAACTATAAAAGAACCTAGTACCTACTAACAACTTTGTTTTAGAAAAAGAGAAGTATAACTATAATCTTACACTTAAACTATAAGCGAAAGGCAAGATTACTATACCTAGCATACTATTCTAAAGATCTAATAGAACAGAACTAAACTTACTTCTTGAAGCTAGGGTAATCAAAATAATCTAGATACTAGTAGATACGTCGGACTACTAGATCTTTAAGTTAAAGATCGTCTAGGAAGTGAAAGACAAGCTTACTTTACTATACGAAAAATTATACTTTATAGCTTAGGGATTCGGCAATAAGGATAAGAAGTACCTTCTTACTTAATCACCGATAATCTAGCGCTATATATAACAACTAATACTCTTACTACTCCTAATACTATAAATACACTTTAGTTTTAAGGCATAGGTATATAATGTTATCTAGGCTTATATATAAGCTAAGTTATAGCTAGTAAGGAAAGTGATTCTTCTATTACCTAAGGAGCTTAAAATGCTCTATCCCCCCTATACTGTCTTACTTATTAAAACCCTATTATATAGACTAGCTAAAGCTAGACTATACTAGTAGGTAATATATATAAACTAGTATACTAAATGCCTTGATCTTAAGCTAAGTACCTTTGACCTATGCCTTATAATTAGTAAGATACAAATTAGAAGCGGATTTGGAATCGTCGGCCTATAAACCGACAATACTCTTAATATCAGAGAGCAAGCCTTTATAAACAAGGAGAAGCTCAAGCTAGATAAGGCTAGCTTTAAGTATAAGCTACTAGTATTTTTAATAGACAAGTCAATTATAGACTTTAATGGAAATAAGCTCGAAACAAGTAAAGATATTATCGAAATTCGGCAAAAGGGGTAAGCTATATAACTTAAACTTGTAAGCCTAGACGCCGAAACAGCGAAATAGGTATACATTGAACAACGTATATATAGGGCCTATATTGCTACGATTTGCTAGCTAGAAGCGACTTTCAACTTATTAGTAGTAGTATAATCAACTGAACCTAATATAGCAGAGATTACTAAGCTTAACGCTTAACTATAATAGCAGATTGAGAACTTAGTATATAGGCTTCGCTACCTATAACTTAAACTTAAGATAGCTAAGCTCTTTGTCTTTATAGATAGATCATTCGCTAATAATACTAATATAACATTATAGATTAGAATCGTTATAATATTTGGAAATAAGACAAGTGGTATAAACGAGTTTAACCTATATAGCAATATTATATACTAGTCCTCGACTAAGTATAAGTAGGTAACGCAAAGCGTTTTAGTAAGCGAAATATATAGAATAGTAAGTAGGTTCGATCTTAGGTATATCCTACACCAGACACTTGCTAAAATCTACTTAGGCCTAGATCTACTTTCGCTACTACTAATCGTTGTTTATATAGACTTGTTCAGTCTATATAAGTGCCTAGTAAAACTTAGAATAATTATAGAGAAGCGACTTATAATCGATATAATAGCGCTATAGCAGAGCTATAAGAACCGTAAAATCGTAGAAATCAGGTAGATTAGTAGCGACGACAACCTAGCCAACGCTATAACTAAGTATACGCCGAATAAGACGCTTAAAAGGCTTGTTACTACAAACATAGCTAAGATCAGAGTAGAAGGCTAGGTTTAACGCCCAGCCAAATAATGGGAAAAGCCTATATAACTCGGGGTAAGATCGTTAGTATAAAAGACAAAGACTACTAGGACAATTCATTTATAGTACAATAAGGAATATAATGCAAAGTGTAAAACGATCTTAATTTATACTTTTATAGCTAGCGCAATATATATACTAGCGCCCTCTACCCCCCTATTACAATAACAAAACGTCGATAGCCTTGCTTATAGCGGCTATTGCTATAAGCTTTTTCTATATAGGCGTTATGCCTGCTATAGGTGCCCTGCATTTAACAAGAGTATGCGCCTTGTCTACTAAGACTAAGGCGTACTTAGCGCTGTTATACCACATTTTCTAATCCTATAACCAATAAGTATTATAATTAAACAATAGATACTACTAAAGATCATAACTTACTTTGGCCTTTATAGCTAGGTTAGAGCGGAGCTCTAAGAAGTAGTCCAAGAACAGACAGACTGACTTAGGGCTATAATATATATTAGAAATAATAAAACAATAGAAATAATATACAAATAGAAGTTACATTAGTATATAAAAGTATCTGGATAAGTACCGCTAGTACTAGAGGCCGCGGCCCAACGTGCGGTTATAGTACGCCGTATATAGCACGAAATTACTAGACTTGTCAAACAAGTCCTTAACGCCTGCTAAAAGTAAGTATAGGTAGCTAAGGCAAACAATAGTATATATAGTACTATATAGGCTACGAACTTTATATATGTTAGTAATATCAATAATAAGGATAATAAGAGTAAGACGCTTATCCTTCGGTTTGTATATATAAGTATATAATAACCTTTTATAAGGCTTTGTACAGTCTAACGTACAACGTATATAGCAGCTAGAACGGACGATAGAGTTGTCCAAGCTCTTGCCGGACGACGAACTTGCTATTACCGTTGCCGGTGTTGCTACCGGCGGTACAGGCGTGCGTATAGCAGCGCGTAGCGCTGTACGCCACGTATATATAGCCGCCGTTGCCGCCTTCTTTATAGCCGGCAATATAGGTAGAGAGCGCTTGACAGGTATAGAGACATGCGCCTTATACATAGCGATCTCCGCCCTATATACTACTACCTCCTCCGCCTCCTTCTTATACTAGTATATAGCAGCCTGCTTAAGCAGGATATATATATGCGTAATTAGCTCCTTAGAACTAAGGGGCATAGAGTTAGCGTTAGTATAACTACCTATAGACTTGGGCTATGTAATAGGTGTAGCCGCGTCCATAGCGTTAGGATTATCGCTGTTGTTATTATTATCGTTGCCGTCGTTACTACCTGCTATGCTCTTCTAGTCGCTGTTATTAGTAATAGCGTGCTTAGATACGTCTAAGAATACATTATTATTACCCTTCTAGGCAAGATACTTGTTAGGAGTATTAGTTATAAGCGTATTAAGGGTATTACTGCCTTTATCCTTAGTATATATATAGGCGTTGCCACCTATGCTCCTATAGAAGCACCTACTCTACTTATTATTAAAATCCAATACTATAAATAATAAGATCAGTATACTTAACTATTAGTATATAACAGTAAGCAACTTACTTATTACTACTAATGCTGCTAGTACTACTACTAATACTGCTACTATTACTGCTACTACTACTGTTATTATTACTGCTACTACTGCTAGTACAGATTGAAGGGAGAAAGAAAACAGGTAGTATATAGTAGGAGAACCCGCCTACTTATAGGTTTAGGATAAAAGCGTTTAGAGTTTGTAATCAGCCAGTCTAGAGCTCTAATTCTTTTTTCCTATTGTAATTCCTATTTAGGACTACAAGCTTTTGCAATAATGGTTGCTAGTATAATATACTTACCGTTATACTGTTTAAGGGCATATCTAGAAGGCACTGAAGTTGCGCCTTCTACACTAGGGATCAGCAACCAGAATTTAACATTCTGATTAGCAAACAAAAAGTCAAGTGATTAGCATTTCCTATTTTAATAATAAAGGGAGCGAAATGATCTAGGATTTCCTATTTTAGTCGATAAAGCGCTAGTGTAGTTACAAAAGAAGAGTTGCCAGTATGAATTATAGTAAAAGGGGATTAGGTACTAATCCCTATAACCGTATAGCATATAAGCCCCTTGCTCTAGAGAATAGGGCGCGTACTGCGCTACTTAGTGCTAATCCCTATAACCGTATAGTATATAAGCCTCTTGCTCTAGGGAATAGGGCATATACTGCACTACTTATACGACAGCTATAAGTGGCGTACCTACGCACTATATAATAGTTACTGATTGTCCTTGCGGACCGACATCACACATCCGAAAACGCGTTCTTGGTCAGGACCGCTCCAAATCGACTGCACTCTTTTGCAATCCACTTGTCCAATTGAGGACTTAACACACGCCAAATTTAGCTGTAGCGCAGTCGCTCGTTCGACGGTGCTGTAGTCGGATTCTAACCGTACGATATAGTCGACTGTAGCTAGAAATCTGCAGCTGTAGCGGGGCGGGCATATGGGCCTTATGGTTACGTGCCCTAGCCCTAACTGTACTAACCCTTCTAACCTAAACCCTGCTAACCCGAACCCTACTAACCTAAACCCTACCGCCCCTAGCCTCTTAGGGGCTATTAACAAAGCCTCTAAGCGCTTGGGCCATAGCTTCCTAACCTACCTTACTACTGCTGCTGCTACTATTACTACTACTACTTCTTCCGCTGCTAACCCTGCTACTACTACAACTACTACTAGATCGAGCGATATATTGTTTAATAGCCCTTTTAAAGAGCTTTCCAGCAGTTAATACGCTACTACCGCTACCGCTGCCCCTACCCCCTTAAAAAAGGGGAAAGAAAAAGCCCTACTACCTGTAACCCTTGCCCTTACCTTCTCTAGTCTTATAGACCAGATAGTTAGTCTTTTAGTTAATAACCCGGCCTTTAAGGAAATCGTCGAATATACCGGGCTAGCCAGAAAGCTAGCCTTAATATAGATCTTAAAAGAAGAGGAGAAAAAAGCCCTGATATTTCCCTTATTTGTTGTCTAGGCCCCGAGGTAGAAAAAGCAATAATAACAGTAATAACAACAGTAATAACAATAGTAATAGCAGTAGCAGCAACAACCCCCTACCGTCGAATCAGAGCTAACCTGCTATACCTAGGCTACTATAGTAGCGGCTAGGGTAAAGCCTACTAAGCTAGGCTTAGAAAAACAGGTCCTTATATAGCTAGGATTAGCCTCTTCCTCCCTTGGCCAAAAATCAGCCCCGGAAATTGTACAGGCAGTATAGAAGGCTATAGGGCACTCTATTAAAGGGGTAAGGACCCTACTAAGCGGTAACCTTATACTAGTTACTAAAGGAGAAAAAATCAAAAAAGCCTTGGAAGAAAATATAGCCTAGCTAGCCTCTTTATTATTAGAGGCCTCGATCTATACTACTACCTAGGCTATTGCTGTTAAAGGGCTTATAATAGCTGACTGGGTAACGGAAGCTAGCCTTCTAGCAGTAGTAAAAGAAGTATATCCTTTGGCTTTAAGGGCTAAGGTCTAGTACCTCCTTTAGATCGAAAGAATAAGAGTCTTAGCTCTTATTGCCTTTTCTAGCTAGTAAGAGGCCTATTAGGCCTACTAAGACGGAATCTTCTAGGCCTATAGGGCCCTAAAAGCAGAGCCCTATATCGATAAGGCTAGGGCCTTATAGTGCTTTAACTGCTAGCGATAGGGGCATAAAGCTAAATACTACCACTCCCCTACCCTCTGCTATAACTATAGCCAAGAAAAGAAGAAGTATATCGACGAGGCGGCCTGTACTAGGGCTTAGTACTGCCGGAACTGCCGTAGCAACTACCACGCTAGGGCAGAAGAATACCCTAAAAGAAAGAAGTATAAGGCTCAGGCAAAATCTAGCCTATAAAACAGGCCTATTAACTTCGACCTCCCCGGCCCTCTTAAGCCGGTAATATCAATAGAAGACCGGCTAGAAGGGGAAGAAAGCTATATAGTAGTAGCTGGAAAACGCCGCCGTAGCTGCCCCCCTACAATAACCGCCACTACCGCTACCGCTACTACCACTATAGCCTCCCTTTTCTAGCGAACTATAAGGGAGGCTTTTAGCAAAATCCCTGCCTCTACCTTTACTACTACCGATCTAGCAGCTACTAGTACTATAGCTACTAGTTCTATACCC
This sequence comes from Phyllachora maydis, assembly GCA_029339225.1. Lineage (NCBI taxonomy): Eukaryota > Fungi > Ascomycota > Sordariomycetes > Phyllachorales > Phyllachoraceae > Phyllachora > Phyllachora maydis. The sequence goes on from JAQQPM010000002.1 coordinate 6,388,974, forward strand.
TTCTCCCTAAAGCTAGTAAGGGGCTCTATAGAGGAAGAGAATACAGATATGCTTTAGTCTCTTTTTCTACCTTCTCTCCTTCCTTAGACTACTTCCCCCCCTCTCTTTAGACTATCTTTTCTTTCTTCTTTATAGCTAGTATCTTACTATTATACTAAGGTAAAGAGGAAGGCTATAGGCCTAGGCTTATAAGCTTTTAAGCTTTAAGCCTAGCCTTACCTTACCCCTTTTTGCTAATAAGACCCCTTCCTTATTCCCCTACCTTGAGCCCTATATTAATTGAGATATAGGGCGTTCTTACGGGAGATGGGTAGGGGAATAGGCGTAATTCCCCTTAGTAGCCTCCTAGACAGCCTCCCCTTACATTGTTTTTCTTTAGTACTGCTCTTTTTCTCTTGCTAGGTTGCCTGCCTTGTTGAGCTCGTTGGAGGTTTTTCATCCGTTTTCCGGTTTTCCTCTAGCATTAGTATAAGCTAGCAGCTCCTTATAGTCCAATAAGGACTCTATAGGTGGAATACAATATATATATATATAATAGTTACTAACAAGCGCTCCGCTCTAACATGGGTATTTAAGGGGTGCGTAACCACCCCCTAGATAGAGGGAGAGATATAACAATCCAGAACCAGAACTTCAACCAGTATTTCCTTGCTGCTCGCTTTGCTCTTATCATTTTAGATCACTACGATCTCTGGAAACCTACTAACATAGGTAATATATTATATAGAAGTCTAATTGGAGTACTTATAGAGTTATACCAGCTCTGTTAGAAAGTTAGTAAAGAAGAGCTTATCCTTATCTATATCTAGCTTTTCTAGTTTAGTTAGGCTAATAGTACCAATGTCTTCTATAAGATATTAAGAGTCTAGTAAAGAGAAAATATCAGTAATATACGTAATTAAAGAGGCCTTAGAAGGAAGGCTATAGGCTAGTATAACTAACTTATCTATTTTAGGGTAAATTTGCTAGTAAGGTTCGCTACTAAGACGCTATAAGATATAAAGGACCTAGACCAAGGTATCTAGGAAGAACGCTTAATTAATAGCAAGCTTTACTAGAACCTAGGACTTCTAGGTAATATAGGCTATTTACTGCTTAATAGAGTTTGCTAAGGTTCTATTAAAGGTTAGAGGGTTAATACTAAAGGGTTAAGATAAAGTTAGATAACTTATTAAGATGGAAATCAGAAAGGCCTAGGAAAATACAGTAGAGAGGGGGGTAAAAAGGACTATAGAAGAAGTTATTATAAAGTTGGTAAAGGTACCTAAGATCTTAGAATTTATAGCCTATAGAAATTAAAGTAGTTAATTATTACTAGATAGGATATAATTAGCTAGGTTAGTAGCTAGTATACCTAAAGAGCCTAGTACCCCTAGGCCTTATACTTAGAGCTAGTCTTCTGCTTATTAGTTACCAGTAGATACTATTTTAGGATCGGTAGTAACTTATAGCTAGAGTATATATAGAGAAAGGAGGATTTGTTCAATTCTTTGTTAGAATAGATTTTTAATAAGAGATTTTCTTTACTTACTAAATCTTGCTTTATAGATAAGAAAATAATAGTATAACAAACTATTAAGGCTAGAGCAAAGATAGGTTGTAGAAAGATGTTGTTATACATAGGATGGAAGGTCCTAGTATAGGAACAGGGCTATATATATATAGGACATGAACTCCAGGACTATAGGGCTGTGACAAGCTTGATCCTTTCTTATGAAACTATAAGATAACTATCCTTCTACTTAATAATAGCTAGCCCTTATTTCAAGAATATATAACTATAACTAACCTAGGAAGTACCTTTAACTAGAGGATTAAGACCTAGGAGGTAAAGCTAGTAATTACTACTAAAGGAGCTATATGCTACTATTAATAGCCTAGCTATAATCCTACTAAGCCTAAGAGCACTAGTCTTATAAATATACATTCAAACTCTATATATTGTTTAAACTAGGACTTGCCTTTTAGTAAGGCTTAGAGTTACTATTATAAACCTAGACCTAATAGTATGTTAGATAATATAGCACCTATATCGCTTTAGTAGAAATCTAGTATATACGTTAGGCATAGGTTATAAAAGGCCCTATTAATTAAGGTAGATATAGCTATATTTCCCTATATTAAATAGATCAAGCCTTATTTCTAGGCCTGTGATTATAGTAGGGGCAAAGAGGAAAAGGGAAGGTAGGGAGCCCTAGGGCGTAGGTTAGAAAGAGAACAGCGATCACAGACTAGAGCAGTACATAGAATGAAGCACCTAGATCGGGGCATCGAACAATAAGCGCGGCAGGGGGGAAAAGAGGAGAAGGGCAGGCAGCAAGCCCTAGGGCGCAGGTCAGGATTACAGACAGAGATCACAGACAAGATTAGAGCACAGAATCAAGCACTTGGACCGCGGAATCCAACAATATATGTAGCGATAGGGACCTATGCCGGTCTAGAGAAGTCCTTAGAGTGATGCCTTCTATGAACAAATCTATTTCCAATTAGGCACGCGACCTATCCTCCGATGAAGCGCTTTACAAATGCTTGGACCCACCTACCCCCCCCCCCCCCCCCCCCCCGCTAGCAATACCGTTGTCTGTCCCAGCACTAGCACCAGCACTGTCTCCATACTCTATGGGCTGCTGCTTAGGTAGTACGACTTGTCTCGCTCGATGTAAAAGGACGGAAAGCGGAACTGGGAAAGGCCCTAGAAGCAAGAGGTCAGCCAGGAGATGTCGACAGTTCAGAATAGACCTGAACCCACCATCAGGAAAATGCGACTCGACTGGATGCCCAGGTGGTTCCCCGCGTACTCCAGCTTCTGCGTTAGGTAGTCGGACTGCTCGGCCGTCGCGAAGTCGCTGCCCGCGGCGCTGAAGACGGGCCACAGGCAGCACATGCCCGACAGGCCCTTAACCTCGGCGTCGCCGCCGCCCAGCCCGCACGCGAACGTCAGCGTGCTGGCGATCGTGCTCCCAGCGCCCTCGCCGTCATGGAAGAAGTACGGCACGGCGGCGACGACGCTGCGGACAACCTCGGCGCCAACAAGGCGGCAGCGGGCGTACTCGGGCGTGTGCTTGTAGTCGACGACGTCGGTGGCGCCGCCACCGCCGCCCGGAGGCAGCAGCCACGCGGTGCAGCGCAAGATCAGCTCGAGGATGAAGAAGCGCGTCAGGCAGGCCATCATGTAGCTGACGGCGACGGAGAAGCCGGCAAAGGTGATGAGCTTGCGGGGGAAGAGCGCCGGAGGGGCAGTGGCCGGGCTGGGCGTCGTGACGCAGGCGTGACCGCCTTGGAGCAGCCTTTCGAACCAGGCGGCCGAGCGCGGCTCGAGGTGCTGGGCGGCGCGCAGCAGAGCCGTCACGGTGCGCACATGGGCGGGGTCGGCGCGCGGGAGCGTCATCATGCGATTGGTATCGGCGCGGAGCTGCGCCACCTCGACGTTGATGGCCGCCGCATCCTGTAGGATGTCGTCGGACGCGAGCCGACTCATCCACCAGTCTGTGCCGAACTCGATCTCCTTGCTGTTGGTGATGCTGTCAAGAGTGATCTGATGCCGCACGGTCCGAAAGATGCTCCGCCCTACGCTGTTCATCAAGACGTCGTCCCCCTTGGCCTTCAGCAGGCTTGCGGCGCCGCTGATGTGCGAGGGCCAGCCCGCGATGCGTGGCGTCGTGCTGCTGGGCGACAGCACCTCGATCAGGGCAAGCAGCAGCGAGCTCGCGATGGTGGCGTACCCGTCTTTGAGGGCCGGATCGCGCACGGCCTGGTTCAGGCTCTGCAAGGCCTTGACGTAGGCCACGTTGGCCGTGGGCAGGATGTCGCGGTGCGACGGCCGCGACGCGAACGAGTACAGCGACACGGCGGAGAAGGCGTCGATCAGGGGCGAGGCCGACGGCGTGGTGCGGAGGAGCGGCAGCAGGAAGTCGAGGTGGCCGAAGCGCGAGGTCGGCGTCGGCAGCACAACGAAGTTGGCGGCGAAGAAACAGGCGGCCTGGGTCTCGATAGCTGGTGGCAGCGTGCCCGGAATGCTGGCCGTGGCGAGCTGGCAGAGCGCGTGGGACTCGGTCACGGGGTAGACCGGGCTCGGACTGCGCGGCAGAGGAGGGGCGGGCATGAAGGGCGAGTCGTAGAGCGATTCCATCGAGAGCAGAGACGGCGACAGCGCACAGCTCTCGGTGGTGGTGATGGGGGTGGTCAGGTCGGCAAAGTCAAATTCGCTGTTCGTTTTGGACAGCAGCCCGTCGGCCAGGCTCTCATCGTAGAGGTCGAGGTCGTTGAACTGGATGGAGGGGGATGTCGCGAAGGGAGATGCCACAGCGCCGAAGAAGCCGCCGGCAGACGCCTGGGTCGCAGAGGGAGTGGGCGATACAAGGTTAGGAGGTGATGCTGATGGAGACGGCGACGAGTTCCCACTTCGACCCCCGTCCCGGGGATACTGTGCTGTCGGGGTTGCTTTTGGCCATGCTGACAGGAGATGGGAGTTAACAGACATGAGTTGGTTCGGGCTCACCGGCGCCAAACTCACGGCGTCGTACACTCCCCGTCGTCTTCACCTGCTGTTGGGTGAGATTTCGAAACCTGACGGCGGCTGGGTTGCGGTATCCCTGGCACAGCCGATTCGTACGAATGCACTTCATGCACGCCGGTTTGCCCTCGTCACACTGGTAGCTCAATGACATTGTCAGCGGATGCGTTCCCCCATGCTAGTAGTAAATGCCTTCCCTGACTCATCAGACTTGCCTTGATGTGGCGTGCTCGGCAGTTCACACAGCCTGTCGACGGCTTGCCCGTGTTGACCATGCTGCTCCTGTCCCAAGGCCTGCCTTGAGTGATAAGCAAGTTGGTGCGAGTGGTGAAAAGAGGGGTGGAGTGTTAATGGTGACAGTGTGCCAGTGTGTCAGTGTGGCTGGTGTCAGTGTGTCGCAGACGTTGGGATTGGGCCGGAGGCGGAGAAGATGGTCCGGCAACGAACGACGACAGCTTTTTGTGTCTACGCAGCCACGAACGACACCATGTCCTAGAAACGAGCGCTAATGGAACATGCTGCTGATGCTGTCTCGAGCCGAAGCTTGCGGGGAGTGGCGGTGACGGCGACGGGCTGTAGAGTTCAGCCCAACGCGTTGAACACGGCCACGGACGTTTGGCATGTTCCCTCCTTCCTTTCCCCGCCCCGGACCAGCTTCCACGCGTCGGACGTGCGCCTGGGCGAATACTGCGAGGGTCCCCTGAGCACAGCCAGGTAAAGCACTTCCGAATTCGAGTCCGACAGTTTCCGGGCAGAGCGCCGCAGCCGGTCGTCCGCCCACCCACTTCTAGGGCCCGGGATCCGAGCCTAGACTCGGCACGGACCGGCCGCACCACGTCCTGGCTGCAGGCTGCAGTTACAGGCGTCCGAACACCGTGCTCTGTGCGCGTTCAGGGGCTGGGGGGCTGTGAGGGGGCGGGGGGCTGGCTGAGGACTGTGGGCGGAGCGCTGATGGCTGAATTCTCTATTCCGTATCGTGTCTACACCACTCTCTTTCGGCTTTTGCCCTGCCATCTCTGCCCAAGGGATCGCCTGCCCGGCAGCAGCACTCAAGTCGGAACACGTAGCCCAGCCTTGTCCAGCATGAACCGAAGGATGGGACGGTTTTCGAAAAGAGCATGATGGTAGGTAGAAGAGTAGGCCAAAACCGAGAATCGACGGACAAGGTAGATATGATGTGTGAACACGCTTCTATAGAGGTAACAGCCAATCATCGCTAGCGGCGGTTAAGCATGACAAGACGTTGTACAGCAGGGGTATCTAGTATCTCGTCCCCGAATTTTCTTCCCAGAAGTCCATTCTGTAATGTTTATTCTAAACCTACGTCTGCTCCCTCTGCTTCCCGTTTAATCGTATAACTCAATCCCGTGTACGGTTGCTTCGAAATCTGGGATTTTGCGCACGCTCAGCATGACGGGCAGGTTACTTCGTCTGTTCTTTCTAGGGCGATACATACCGTCATGGCCATCGACCCTGAGCTGCAGTGTGTTTTGCGTGCCTGGTGTCAGTACAAGCTCGACCGGAACGTCGCCGTGATGCCCAGCTCGCGAGTTCAAGTCCGCCAGGTTCACTCTTTTCGGGCCGTTGTTGACTCGAATGTACATCTGGCCGACTGTTATCGTCGCACGCATGCTGTCAGCCCAGGCCTGTTTTCTCGGGGACGGAGAAAAAGACAGCGAGAGGTACTTCAAATGTACCTTCTGGACGGTTCACAGAATACTTGACCAGGATCCATTGACCTCGTCCGGTCCCGGTGACGTTGCGAAACTCGACTTCGCCGTCGTGCCGGACTTTTGGTTCAAGCGGATGCGTCTCACTTAGCCCGCCGGTAAGGGTCAAACGCAAGTGCAGCGGGACCCCCCGAAACGACAGGGACCTCACCTTTGAGTGGCCCAAGCTGGTTGGGACAGTCACCACAGACCTCCCGTTCTAGTAGTTCTAGTAGTCAGTTCATGGAAGCAGGGTTTGCTTTTACACCTCATGTCCAGGTACGTAGCGCTTACTGGCCAGCCCAGAAAGCTTTGCATCTTCGGCCGTGAAGCGCTTTGTGCATGTTGGGAACGACACGACGCCGGTCGCCGTGTCCACCTTCCACATTGCGTGGTACGACAGCGTCACGGTTCTGCGAAGGGGACATGTTATTTCAACACGCGGCACCATCCACATCTGCACGCGGCAAGCACACTCACGTCCAACTTACTTGGCACTGGAGTCGACGTCCATTGGCAACCACACATAGTTGGAGGCGGTCGATCCTGTCGAGTCCCACGCATCGCCCATGTACATGCGCGTCGTCTGCTGCGAGCCCTTGATGGTCAGCGCGAACGTGTTCTGCGACCCATACGTATTCGGTGTCGCAGGCGCGATGTCGGTCCCTCCGCTCCACGGCCCGCCCAGGGACGCGGCCCAGAAGACCTTGTTGGGGTTGGCCCGCCAGCCCGTCTTGCCCGAGACGATGAGGAAATAGACGCCGTCGACCTGGAACAGCCCGGGGGCTTCGTAAAGGCCGCCAGCTGGTGCAGATGTCAGCTTTGTCTGTCGCTAGAGCTTTGTCGGCAGCACGAGCTTACTCAACTCTCCCACTTTGTCGCCAGCCTTGCCTTCCGAGTTTATCTCGTTGATCTGCACAATGTTGTGGTCGGCACTTGACAAAATGTACCATTTGGCTGCCTTTCTGTCAGTTGAGCTGTCCGCCGCGGGCCAAGGCCAGCCTGTCCATACCGGTGCCCTCATCGCAAAAGATGCCTGTATCGGAATACGAGGCGTTGGACGGGGGCAGGAGGACCTTTGCCGACGTCTTGTACCCGCCGACAAGGTGGCTGGGTTGCAGGGACAAGATTCGGCGGTCTTGTTGTCCGTAGATCTGGAGCCGGCCGGCATCGGCATCAGCGCTGCGCTCGAGTGTCGAATGTGCGAGAGTAGCAGTAGAGTAGGTACTTGCCCAGAACGACCCAGCACCGCTCGGAGTGGCCAGCTTGGGACGCCACAGCCCCGTGACCGAGGAGGCCTGCGCGCCCAGATTCTTCCAGCTCAGTAGATCGGTGCTCGAGTACATCATAGGCGTTTGGTCTAGGTCGTTGTGCGCACAATCAGCGGGAGCGCAAAAGATCTCGGGCAACAAGTCATAGATACTTACCGGCAGCACTATGGCCAACCCAGTAAAAGGTGCTATTTTGCTGCAGAATGGCGCCTCCATGGGCATCAATCTTGTTGCCATCTGTGTCGGTCCACACAGCGCCAGGGACAATCCAGGAGGCGCCGTATGAAACCACCGCAAGATTGAGAAGAGTGGGAAGCTTTGTGCCCAGCATTGTTGACTGTCGCGTACGGCAACTGAAGAGCCTGTGTGTATTGAATAGAGTAGAGTGTGACTGAGAGGCGCATGAGCCACATTGTGGCTTATGACAATAGTGACGTTAGGCAGCGAGTTGATTGGTATTAGGTAGAAAAAGGTTAAAAGGGAAAAGAGGCTTCTCTTTGACCTAGCTAGCTCTTAATATCTTTGATTAGTTGATTCTTTGTTCTCTAAAGATAATGAGCAAGCCCGAACAGTAGTATTGTAGCTTCTAGCGGTCATAACACTAAGGCACTGGATTCTCAATCCAAGGCTAGTAAGTGATTTGTGATTCTAGGCTAGTGATTGATTATATGGCTCGCAACCTATGGAATGTTCAGCTACGCTAAAATACCATAGGTAGGGTATTCGTATAGCTACGTTATATATGCTATAACACTTCTATAGAATCTATACTATCCCCCTTCCTCGTTTAGACTATCTATAGTCTATATGAAGGAAATCTTATAATACTAATCTTAGTATTTTAAGATTAGCTTTCTAGCTAAGCTGATAAACAGCAGTAATCCTACTCTAGTAGCCCTCTACTACTATACTATATATAATATATAGGGTAACTGTTATAAGTATATACTAGGAATAGATTTGTATTATTATAGCAATTTAGTAGCTTAATACTACCTAGGGTAGTAAGGCTTTATACATTACCTCTGTAGTTATGCGTTATAGTATATAGCCTATTAGGACTGACATTAAACATACGAAAACGGGTTTTTGGTCAAAACTACACTAAATCGCGTGCAACCATATCTATTCGAACCGTCCGATTAAGGACATAACGCCCGCCAATTTTCGCTGTAGCGCTGTCGGTTATGCGATAGCCCTAGGCGTGTAAAAATGTAGAAAATGGCGAGCCTAGCTGCCCTTTTATAACTGCAATTTCCTTGTATATAGGCTACTAATACAGCTCTACGCCCTAGTAACCCTGCCCTACCTATAGCTAACGACAATAATAATAACCTTCTAAGCTAGCCCCTAAGTACGGACTAACCCCTAAGTATAGACTACCTAAACAACGATATAGAGATAGAAAACTGCTAAACTATTACCTTTACTACTGCTAAAGAGACTGCTATAGGTGCTATAACTATAGTACCTATAGTACCTAGCTCTAGCGCCCCCCTAACTATTAATACCCCTATAATTAGCGCCCCCCTTTTAACCAACGTCTTTGCCCCTTTCCTTAGGGGCCTGAACAGTAGCTAGTACGTCCTAGTCCTAACCCCCTTTAGCTAGAAAACCTCGAAAAAGCTGGGAAAAAAATCGGAGAAAAATACAGAGAAAGAAGAAAACAATAATAGTACTACTAAGGCCGACTATATTGCCCTAACAACCAAGAAAACCGCCTAGACTGTCCTTAGCCCCTTTAAGCTTACTCTTATGCTCTTTAGCCTCCTAGACTGGATAATTAGCCTAGCTAAGGACAGTACTAACTTCTATAGTATAGTAGAAGCAACTATTAAAGCTAGGTAAATCGCCCTTATAGCCCTGCTCTAGGAACCGCCTAAAGAAGCCCTTGCTATAGCAATAGCTCTAGCACCCTAAAGCCGCCCTACTACCTTAGGAACGCCTAAACTATAGTACTAGTAATACCCCCTTTAGCAGCCTAGCTACTACCAGTAATAATAGCAGCAATAATAGTAATAGCCTAGCTACTCCTAGCCTATAGCCTCTACCTAGGCTAATATAGCTAGTAAGCTAATAGTTAGTAAAGTAACTAGGCCTGGCCTAGAGCGCTAAGTACTTATCTAACTTAGCTTAGCCTAACAATAGGTACTAGCTAAATCTGCCCTAGAGGTAGTATAGGCTATCTAACAGGCTTCTAGCCTAGCTGTTTAGGGGGTTTAGACGCTCTTTAGCAGTAATCTCCTATTAGTTATAGAGAATATAGAGATAAAGAAGAGCCTAGAGAATAATACTATCTAGATTATAAGGGCCTTTAAAGAGAAGGCCTCCCTATATACTATAACCTAGGTAGTAGCAGTTAAAGGCCTTATAGTCTATAACTAGGTTATAGAGGAAGGCCTACTAGAAGAAGCTAAAAAGCAGTACCCTACGGTAGTTAGGGTAAAAGTCTAGCACCCTTAAAAGTCAGAAAGGACTAGGGTTAAGGCACTAATAGCCTTTACCTCTTTAGAGGCAGCCTAAAAGGCCTGTAAAGAGGGGGTCTTCTAGAGCTGCCAAGCCCTAGAAGCAGAGCCCTAGATCGATAAAGCTAAGCCTATCTAATGCCTATAGTACTGGAAATAGGGCTATAGGGCTAAGGTATACTAGAGTAAGGAAGAGATCTGCTATAACTGCAGCGCTAATAGCTATACCACGCTAGAAGCCCCTACCTACTCTAGGGCACCCCGCTGCTACAACTACCGCCAAGCTTACCATACCTGCTTAGAGGCCTGCCCCTACCTAAAAGAGGTATAGGTATAGGCTAAGGGATATCTATATTCTAGGCCTAAGGCCTTTAACGTTAACTAACCGCCCCTATACTAGTACTAACAGTAATAGTAATAGCAGTAATAGCAATAATAGCAATAATACCCCCTCTAGCAGGCCTTATTATAAGAGGAGGGGAAAGAAAGCTATATTATAGTCTTAGGGAAGAGACAGAGGGGCCGACTAATAGTATTAAGAGGGTTAACCCCTAACTAGAGCACGATTACTGCCTGTTTTAGCCATCTAAGTGGCTAAACCCCCCCTTCCTCTACGCTAGCTATAAGCCCTAAAGAGGCTACGAGATCTACTAGAACCCTAGAGCCTATAGGAGCCCCTAGACCCCTAGATGCTAGACCTAGACTAGACCCGGATACTGGACTAGCTAACACTACTACTACTATACAACAACTACCGCCTACTATATAGCTAGAGGAGATAGAGATATAAGGGTATGCCTCTAGAACGTATAGGGCTTGAAAGAAGTATAGAAAGTACTACTTTCTATAGTAAAAGAAGAAATACTTGCTATATAAGAGCCTAAAATTAATAGGCAGGTATAGCACTCTATCTACTACCCTAGATCAGCCCCCTACTACCTTGTTTTCACCCCTAACGGACTAGCCTTACTTTATATCTATAAATTACTCCTACTAGTAATATAGACCTATAGCTCTAGCTTAGACTAGGCTAGGGCTACTATATAGACTAAGAACGGCCCCTTTATAGTCTAGTCCCTATATAACAACCCCTAACCCTAGGCTAGCCTAACCCCCCTTATAGAAGAAATAAGGGGGAAGATCAACGCCTGCCTAGGCCTATACCTTCTAGCTAAGGACTTTAACCTTTACCACCCTCTATAGAACTAATACAACTGCTTTAGCCCTAGGTTAGAAGACCTACTGCTATTAACAGTAGAGCAGGGACTTACCCTTCATACCCCCTACAGCGCTATAACTAGGGCGCTATAAGGGAGCTAAGCAGGTAGGGCCTTAACTATTAACTACTTCTAGCTTAGCAATAGCCTTACCTACTCCTATACTATCTTCGATATACACTTATGCTTAGACTACTACCCCTAGGTACTAGATATCGACCTAGAAAATACAGAGGCCCTACCGCCGCCCCCCTAATTCTAGTAGAAGAAGATAGATAAGAAGGGGGTAATAAGAGAGGCTAGCTCCCTAATATATAATATAGGGGGCTATAGATATCTATTACGCCTCTCTAACCTAGCTAAGCTCTAGGAGGCCTATAGGCGACTATTAGAGGAACTCCAGCGTATTGTTAGGGCTATAACCCTTAAAGAAGCCCTAGTAACTACTAGAAAGAGGAATACCCCCTAGTAGAACAACGAAATCTACTAGGCAGTCTAGGAGAGAAAAAGGGCAGAAAGATAGCTCTAACGCTCCCCTAGCAACCAGGCCCTTCTTACTGCCTATAAGACAGCCTAGAAAGAGCAAATAAAAGCTATAAAAGAAAGTAAGAGGAAGACCTAGAAGGCCTTTCTATAAAAGGCTAGAGAAAAGCCAGAGAAGCTCTAGTAACTAGAAAGATAGGCTAGGCTACAAAGTACTACCGCCCTACCCCCTTCTAAGCTACTAACCCTTAGACAAGCTAGTACCTTCTAGGAGAAGGTAGAGGCCCTTTTAGCATGCTTCTTCCCCCCCTCCCCCTAGGAGGATAGCCCGGAGGAACCCCTAATAGGCCCTAGGCTACTAGTTAGCTAGATAGTTAGGCCGGACAATATAAAAGAGGCTATTAAAACAATAAAACCCTAGAAAGTACTAGGACCTAACAGACTCCCTATAGGCTTTCTAAAGGCCTATAGTAACCCCTTATATAAGGCCTTTACTATACTAGCCTTGAAATCCTTCCTCTATAGCTTCTACCTATAGGAATATAAGGAAGCGGTTACTATTGTCCTCCCTAAGTCAGGAAAACAGCCAGATACCTATAACACCCCTAGAGGCTACTAACCTATAGCCCTGCTTAACTATATCAGTAAGGTCCTAGAAAAAGTTATAGGGACTAAGATAAGGGACATGGCCGAAGCTTTTAAGCTAATTCCAGCAACGTAATAGGGCTACTACTGCTATAAGTCTACCAAATCGGCTATATACCTCCTTATAGCTTAGGTCTAGGAAGCATAGAAATATAAAGCCAGAGCCTCCCTCCTATAGCTAGACCTATCAGGGTATTTCGATAGCATCCCTTATAATAGACTCCTAGCTATACTAGACTAGCTAGGGCTACCTACCTAGCTACTATCCTGGCTAAAGGAATTCCTCTCCTCTAGGACTACTAGCCTCTTATTTAACGGCCAAAAGAGCTAGCAAATCCTAGTACTAACAGGAGTACCCTAAGGCTTACCACTTTCACCAATCCTCTTAGTCCTATACCTATACCCCTTATACGAAAGACTAGAGAGAAAATACCCTACTATCTCTACTATAGGCTACATAGATAATACTAATCTACTAGCCTTTAGTAGAGAAGCTATAACAACGGTTAGACAGCTAGAAGAAGCCTAGAGAGAGTGCCTAGACTAGGTAATAACCACCGGGGTTACCTTCTTAGTAGCAAAGAGCGAGCTTATATACTTCCCCCCTAGAAGAAGGCCCTAGACCAACCCTATTAACCTAGGACTAACAGAAGACTCCCCCCCCCTATAACCAGCTATAGAGGCCCGTTTTCTAGGGGTTTGGCTAGACCCTAAGCTTACCTGGAAGGCCTACGCTAACACCCTACGGCAGAAGCTAAAAACACAGTCCCTTGTTATTACTAGGCTAGCTGGAAAGACCTAGGGACCTAGGATCGAAAAGACTAGGCTCTTATATATAGTAGTAATAAGGCCGGTCCTAGCCTATATAGCCTTAGCCTGGCACACCCCTATACCTATAACACCAAATAGGCCATAGGGTATAGCTAGAGGCCTACTAGCAGCCGAAAACAAGGCCCTAAGAAGAGTTATAAGGGCCTATAAGAGAATACTAATCCAAAGCCTCTACTATAAGGCTAACGTCCCCCCCCTCGACCTCTACCTTAACGCCCTCTCCTTCTCTAGCTAGGCTAGAATAAACAGGGCTATAAGGGAAGAGGTGGCTAAGCAGAAGGAAGCCCTATACCTTACCCTTAGAAGTAGGACCCCTAGGACCAGCCTCCCCTTAGGGGGGCGTATAAAGCAAGAAAGAAAAAGGGAAGTAATAGCCTAGTAGCACTACTAATAACTAAGGAAGGCTATTAACAAGGAACCCCTTTATACCGTCTGGAAGGACTGCTATTTATAGGAGGCTAGGGCCTCTAGTTACAACCCCTATATAGAGAGCCTCTTAGAGAAATCAGCCAAGGCTACCTTTTAAGAGGAAAACCTAGCTAAGGCCTTTAAAGAGGCCTTCCGAAGACGCCACTATAACCTCTCTAAGGCCGAAAGCTCGCTACTAATACAGGCCTATATAGGGAAGATAGGCCTCAGGGGATTCCTATATACCTGTAAGGTGCCTAGGGTCGATAACCCCCTCTGCCGCTGCCACCTAGCTATAGAAGATATCCGATATATATTCAACGGTTGCCCGGCCTACCCTTTAGCCTCCTTTAAGGAGAGGGAAAGAGGGGATATATATAGCTTTCTCTACAGACTCGAAAAAGGGGGCAGCAGCGCTATACGCCCCCTAGTTCGCCATATCGCTACTAGACTGCTAGAATACTTAGTTGCTTAGAGGCTAGGAGCGGTCTAGCCTATACCCCTTTAGGCAGTATGTTTTTATACTCCTAAAGGGGCGGTATCTATTTTGGTAAAGATTAGCCTACCCCCTACCACACCCCCCTCTTTTCCCTATATACGGTTATAGGTTTTTCACCTGTTATACGGTTTTTCTATAGCACTAGTTTAGCCTACCTAGATATCCCCTACGGGGATCAGATAGCGTAATAGAATCTATCTATATAGCCTATTATAGAATAGCTCCTACTTATAAGCCTACTACTAGACTTATAGTACCTAGTCCCTAGGTGTAAAGACTTATAGTAGTGCCTTACTTTCCTTAGTATACACCTAAATATAGTTATGAGAAGCTTTTAATATTAAAGTGTAGCTATACGCTAATATAGCCGTATATACTCTAATATACTCCTTCTACTAGGTAGTAATCTTATTATTAGGCTATATTAACTAGTAACTATCGTTGTTCTAAAGGCTTAATGCTATGTACTAGGAAGTAGGTGCTATACCTACTTAGTCCTAGGGTATAGTTTAATATAGTAGTAGCGATATAGGTAAGTATAGTAGTAGTAATGTGGATTCCATAGGAGTGTTGCGGCACACGTAACGTAGCCATACGAATGCCCTACCCACGGTATTTTAGCGTAGCTAAACATCCTATAGGTCGCTAGGAAGACAATTAAGTACTAGCTTAGAATTACAAAACACTTACTAGCCCTAGATCACTAATTTAGTACCTCAGTACTATAATAGCTAGAAGCTATGAAAATATATATTTTTACTAAGACTACCTCTTTACTTCTAGCTAGTAAAATATATTATATATACGCCCTATAAGGACCTACCTAACTATATTAGAATATTACCTGATTTGTTCATAAGGTTTACTGTTGGTAGTCTCCGTGTATATATACAAAGGGGTAACTAAAAGGTTAATCGATCGGTAAATAGAAGTCTATCTGCTCTAACTACCTAGGTAGGACAGTCCCCCATTAAGAACTATGTACAACAGTCGGAATATAACCGTCGTATTAAACCGATCAATCGTAAAGCAATTACTCGTTAAGATAGGGCTGCTAGCGCTTATAAAGGAGCGCTAGAAGCCATTGTTGTAATAACTGTATTTATATCGCTAATTAGCGCTCGACAGAGCCCTAAACGCTATGACTAGCCGATACTGAACGTCGCTTATACCTTAGTTCTAATACTAGCTATCTTTTTTTTTCAGCAGTGGCTTATCTATCAACTAGTATTCTAGAGGATATAACAAAGGAGATATCTATACTTAAAACGATTCTATATATACGCGTTGTATACTACCTATATAGCAGCTATTAACTATATTACTTAGAAGGGTAAACTGTACGTACAACTGTATATAGGGATTAGTAAGCTCCTTGCTCTATATAGGGGAATCAATAATAGGTTCGCGTAATAGGACCTTAAAGTTAGAACACTAGATAATATAATAGTAAAGGATAATAGTAAATAGGTAGGAAGTTAGTATTATAGCTCTTTTTACCTATAGCCTCCTTATTCCTCTATATACAAAAAGGTAGTATACTGCTATTATAGCTCGGGCTTCCTCTTCCCTTATATAACAGTAATAGTAGTAATAGCAGCAATAGTAATAGCAATAACAACGCTAACAACAAGTATATTAACGAGTATAAGGGGTACTAATTACTGCTTATATACTGACTTAGATGAAGTATCGTTATTCAGTAGTATTACCGCTATACTAGACGCGTTCTTTATACGTAGGGAGCTTGTTGGACAACGTGGCGCTCGGGTCGCTTTGGTAGAACCTTGGTATCCCTAACAGGAGCAGGGCATAGGTTTGCCTGTTAGCTTGGGAGTAGGGCATAGGGAGGCCCTGGTTAATTGAGGTGGATATAGCCACGATTCCCTATATCAAGTAGATTAAGCCTACTTTAGGGCCTATAAACGTTATAGGAGGGATAGAGAAAATCTCTACCCTAGACGGCTAAAGCGTAGGTTAAGGAGGCAGATAGAATATAGATTAGTATACGGAATTAATCATAAAGCCTATAGATTCTAACAATTAACAGTTAGAAGCTGTTAGCCTGGCGTAGACGAGCCTAGTATTAGTATATATATTATTATTACGATATCTAAGAATGTACCTGAGTAGCTGCTATTATATTAAGGAATAAGAATAATAAGAAGACTGCTAAGGAGGGCTCTATCCTTCTTTCTTAGCTGGAGTAGTAGATTGACTTTAAGCAGCAGCTTTAGCGTATTACAAGTAAGGTAATCGAGTTTATAGACCTAAACAATACTAAGGAATTAGGTAGACGTCTAGTCCCTCTAACCCTTGATAATATACCTATTTTTAGGTTATTAACCGCCTATATCGAGACCGCTTGTCAGACCTATACCTGCTAGTATTATGGCCTTACTTAGGGAGTGTAGCTTATAGAAGAGCATATCGAGTAGGCGAACGCTAACGGGCCTCCTCCTCTTCCTAGTAAGTATATTATATATACTGATTTGACTACTAATAGGAGGGCTACCTTCCAGAGTATATTAATAATGTATAACACTGCTATAGCAAACTGGAAATACAACTAGGATAACTGTTGGAATCTGCGGGCTCTATAATTGATTCCGTGTACTGATCTGTGTTCTATCTGCCTCCTTAACCTGCGCTCTAGCCGCCTAGGGCAGAGATTTTCTCTATCCCCCCTGTAACATTTATAGGCCCTAAAGTAGGCTTAATCTGCTTAATATAGGGAATCGTGGCTATATCCACCTTAATTAACCAGGGCCTCCCTATACCCTACTCCTAAGCTAATAGGCAAACCTATGCCCTGCTCCTGTTAGAGATACTAAGGTTCTACCGAAGTGATATAAGCGCTATATTATCTAACATACCCCTAGGTCTAGGTTTGTAATAGCAATCCTAGGCCTTGCTATAAGGCTCTTCCTTATCGACGATATATTTAGCAGTAATATACGCTTATAGTACCTATATTCTAGGATTATAGAGGTTATAGCTAGGCTTTATAGATAGCAGTACGGTCTTTTCTTAGTAACTACTATTAATACCTCTAAGATCTTTATTCCCCGGTTATACAGTGCTTCCTAGGCTAATAGAAGGGTAGTTATTCTACTGCTTAATTAGAAAAAGGATTATGCTAATAGGTAATACTTAGCTACTCTGCCACCTTACTGTCTTGTTCTTCTATAGGGACTTGTTAGAGTACTCTAGATTATTAAGATTAGGCTACTAATAGATATTACTAGTTACTAACCTAGATAGGGTCTAGGAAAGTTAACTACTCCCTCTCTAACCTGCTTTCTTTATTAATCTTAGAGGTACTTTCTTATAAGAGAAACTATTAGGCTCTTTTTAACTATTATAATCTTACTTCTAGGGATACCTTATAGTTGTTACTATAGTCTACTATCTAGGTGGTTAACTAGCGTAATACCTTACTCTATTAGAGGCTACTAGGTTGCCATTTAGCTTAGGAACGCTTATCTTTTTTACTATGCTCTCTTTACCTCTGCCGATCTTATAGATACCTTATAAACCATCTCTAGTGTTATAAATACTAGCTTTTTACTTTAGCGGTAACCTCTTCTCTGCTCTTTACTGTCTTTATAGGGGCTAATCCAGGTAATAAGGTAGTTGAACTAACATAGTAAGTCTTACTAAATCTAAAGGTCCAGGTATACTACCCTTTTCTATTTAGGTTAAGATATACTGCCTCTTCCTTAGGGTATACTGCCCTAGCTTCTCTTCTTAGTTAGGGTATACTACCCTTTTTCTTCTTATTCCTATTATAGGTATACTATCTAGCTTCTTTCCTTACTCTTATGTTTTACGTCTATATACATCGAGGCTTGTTAATTAGTAAGGGTCTGCTGCCTTTCTTTTCTTAGTATTAGGGTATACTATCCCTTTTTAGGGAGGAGGAAGTAGAAGTTAGAGGGAAAGGGTGTAATTTTCAACCGCCTATATTATTGCTCTTTTTATACAGTGGCTAGTTAGGTATAAAATCTACTTACCTCCTCTAGAGCTCTCAAAATTTCCTCCTTCCTTATACCTTCTCTTAAGCTACTGTTTTTTCTCTTAGTTGCTCTTATAAACGCATTTTTATCTTTCTATACTTACCCTTCTTACTATAAGGCTTCTTATAATCGCTATATTTAGTTTTATAAGTTTTTCTGACTTTCTATATCGTAGATATCTACTTAGAAGGAGAAGTTGGTTTTAGAGCAGTCTACTACCCTAGTAGCAGGAGATTTACCCTTATTAGGCTAGAAACGCGGTTTGTCCTTTTGTCTTATCTTTTCTAGGTAGTTCTTTTAATAGCTAACGATTTGTATCTAGTCTAGTTTGCCTAGGATAACAACAAGGATGATAAGAACGACGACGTTGTAGTACTACCATTGTTAAAGAAGCTATATTTTAGGGATTTAGGTCTGTTGCCTATACTGGCGGCTATTACCGCCCTAGTATTAATAGTTCCTAGGGTATATTCGCCGGCGGCTAATACTAGGGGGCTGGTAATACCGGCCTATAAGAAGCTGGTTATAAGTAAGCTAGCGTTAAGCCTAGCCTTGCAGTCTATGCCTATAGGGGCGTTGCTGTCTATATTACTAGCGGTTTCTACTATCTAGGACAGTAAGCCGCGTAAGGTGTGCTATAAGTACTGTCTTATATGCTTAGTCTTATAGGTAGATTCTAGCGATTTTTTCCCCTTTAGCGCTGTATATGGCGCAGCTTGGTTCCTACGTTTCTTCTTAGTTATAGTATTTAAATTACTCCTATTACCGGTATCTATATATCTCTTATAAGTCTAGCCTATATACCTCCTTAATACCGTTCGCGCTGACCTACGTTTCTAGCAGACAATAACAAGATCTTAGCAGCAGTATAGGCCTATTAGGCCTATATTGTTAAATACTCTTCTAGTATTATAGCCCTAGTAGTAAGTTATCCTATAATTCTTTTCTACTATACTTCTAGTCTGTTCTAACTATCCTTGTCTAGATATTATATACTCTCATTAGAGAGTATACTAGCTTAATCTAAGAGCTATAGACGTAGAAATAGACTACGACTATCTAGAAGAAAGAAGAGAGGAAGAAGAGAGGGAAGTAGGTAGTAGTAATGGAATCTAACAACGACGACAATAATAATAGGAAGAGCGTACTATAGGCTACTAATATGGCTGCAAAGGAGGATTCTGCTGCTGCCCTAGCGTACCCTAGTACTTCTAGCTAGGCCCTAATTAATTTTACACCTATGGATTATAATAGCAATATTTAGGTTAATAGATTAGTTTCTTAGGGTGCTCTCTTCTATACCTGCTGCTAAGTCTCTGTATCTTAGCCTTTCTCCCTTTACTGCTTCTCGATCTTTTCTTTCCTTTCTACTATACTAACCTACTTATAGAAAGTAGTAAAGCTATTATTTGTAAGAACTTTCGTTAGGCTATCTACTAACTATTAATCTATTAGTATATAGTCTATAAAAAGCCTTTTGTCACGTAAAGAGCAGGTGATAGATGTGAAGAAGTGAATGTGCCTGTTCTTCTTCTTACTACGGGACCTGCCACTCCTTATATAGGCGCCTCTAAGCCTAATAAGCAGCTTGTTAGGATGTCTAAGCATAGAGAGCCCTAGTCCTAGATAGGTTACTCTATAACTATCACTATGTTCCGTCATACACCCCCTTAGATTCGCCATCCTATAGGGAGTCTAACCTATAGAACGTAGGATTATAGTAACTACAACTCCTATATCCCCTTAAGCATATCAAGATAGCAATATACTTAAGCCTAGTATAGGCACCTAGCAAACACCTTACCTGTAAAAACTTTATTAGGTTGACAACACTCTTACTAGTCTACTTGCTATTACTACCTTCTCTTTCCTATTTATAAGTTATAGGACTAGTTTTTATCCTAAGTAGCCTTACCTACTGCCCTTTTACTAGCTATATAGGCAGCCTTTTTTCCAAAAGAAGGCAAGCGTGCTTAATTGTCAACCTTACTACTATAAGTTACTATAGCAACGGCAAGGTCAACCTGCTCTTTCCTCTTTTCTCTAAAGCTTACTACAGGCCTACTCTTTTTAGGTATAAAAAGAGCATAGAGAATTCCTTCTAGCCCTGTTTTCTCTTCCTTATAACTACCTTTTTAAGGTAAAGTTTTCTCGTAAGCTTGCCCCTGTTCTTGCCCAGCTCTCTTTTTCCTATTACTATACCTAAGCAAGGAGTGGTAAGTCTTCCTAATCATTACTATTACTGGCTATAGCGTCCTATAGCCAGATAATAGTATTCCCCTAAAGCTAAGATTACAGGCATCCCTATAAAAACAGCTCTAGGATCTAACCTTAAACTTTACTTAGCTCTGTTCTAGCCGTTATTAGCTTGCTAATAATACTAGTAGCTATATTATATCCTTAGATATCGAGAGAGTCAGTAACGACACGCTATTAAGCCCTATCCCAGCGCCTATGCCAGAAACTCCTGCTCCTAAGACACTAGGCTACCCTAAAAAGATTATAGGCCAGACTCCTAGTCGAGCAAAGACGCCTCAATCTGAAAAATCCAGCCCTCTAGGCCCTTTTTATCTGCCATCTTATAAGCCCTATGTCTAGTTACTGCTAAAGGGATATACTATAGGAGAATGCTTTTCTCAGTATAACAATACCAGCAGCTACTATTACTACTATCTTCTAACATAGACTATATCTTACTACTATCGTCCTATATAAGTCCGTCTAGACCTGACAATTTTACTATAAAGCTAACCATATATATTATAGGTTAGTCGAGGCTAAAAAGACTGCCTAAGTCCTTTAGGACTTAAAAAAGAAAAATACAAAGGCCAGTAGAGTATATCCGTCCGTTTTAAAATTCAATACTTAGACTAATAGTTGTATCTAGAAGGCAATAGCAAACAAGGCTACTGCTATTTTGAAAATGTTGCGCGCTATCCTTAACCTATTATCCGGATTATTACTATATAGGCTAATACCTATATTACCTGCTCTACCTACTCCTTTGTATCCGCCCTAGGTATTCTGCAAGGAGCTGAAATTTAAAGATCCGGCTTATAAGTGAAAAGCGTCTTACGAATTATCTCTGCCCCTATACCTGTCTCTATCCCTATCTATCAGACTAGGACATATATTTTCGCCTTTCTATTAGTCGATCAAGTCTCTGGCTAACAATCCTTTTATATAGGTAGCGTTCTCTAGTATAAACAGCGCTAAGTTTACTTAGCGCCTTAGATAAGAAATTAATAGACGTATTAGGGCTCTTCTATAGTCGATACTATATTATCTTAATAAGAATCGCATAGACGTATCAGCTATGTCGTAGGTGCTGGCTAAGATTGATTAGGCTGTTGGCACGTTAGAGAAGGCTATCGAGCGCCGTAATACCCTATAGTAGGCTTCTTTTATGAGTTTTACAGTAGACTAGATAGTTGTCTGCTAGTAATTGAATTTCCCTTTCTTTGATTATTAGCTATAATCTATAATACGTCCCTTAGATTTAGCATAGCCCGGAAGTGCTCGAACTTTACCCTTGATAAATTCTTTGTTAGGCTGTTAGCTAGTATGTCAGCTGTCTTAATATAGGACACTATAAAGCTACCCTTACTATACTCTTGTTTAAGCTATATATTCTGAATATCAACGTAATAGAGCGCTATTGCTATATACTCCCCTTTATTAACTACCAGCCTAATAGTCTGAGTATTATCGTAGAAAATCCGCTATAGAACTAACAGTTTAACTGTCAGGTCCTTGAGGAATCTTTTTATCCCTATAGCCTCCTTTACAGCTAGAGAGAGACTATAAAGCTCTACTTCTATTGTCGATATAGTAACTATAGCTTAATAAGACGCATTCTACTAGATAAGTCCCCCAAATATTATAATTGTATAACCTTAAGATAATCGTTATAAGTCTAAGTCGTCTATAAAAAAGGCGTTACTAGCGATATAAAGTATATAGGCCTAACTAGAGTAGCCACTATATATAATCCTGAGAAACCTTATATAATACAGATACCGGATTATCTGCCTAGCAGCCTTGATATATCGGGCTAATAGGTTCGTTAAGAAGCGGGAAAGATACAATATAGCAAAGGCTACATCTAGACGGACTATAATTGCCGTATATAGTATCGTCCCTACTAGTTCTTGTATAAGCTTTACCTCCTTCTTAGTAGCCTAGCCCTTATTCTTGCCAAGTCTAACTATTAGGAGTGGTATAGGGGGAATAATAGCGGATCTATCTAGCCTATACTTCTTAGCCGCCTTTTTAATATATATATCGTGAACTAGCGTAATTATACAGTTAACTCTATCCCTTATAATCCAAATACCGAGAAACCATTCTGCCTTAGGCTGAATTTTTGCTTTATATTTGCCTAGCAGTTTCGCCTTTAGGTCTATAGTATAGTCCTAATACTAACGATAATAGAGAAGCATTATATTATCTATATAGAATATTAAGAGGATACGTCTGTCTATATCGTAAAATAGATATAGCTCCTCCTTAGACTTCTAAAGTCCAAGATTTTTAAGAAAGCCTAAGAATTCGAGATACTAGAGAAGAGGAGAGTCTTAAAGCCTATATAGAGCCCTGTCGACCTAAGTAAGAAGTCCTAGCTTCTTAAACCCTTCTAGAAGATTATAGATTACTAGGCCCTGGCTAAACAACTCCCGGAGTATGTTATAGAAGGCGTTTATAATGTCCTATAAGTCGATCTCCAGATCAAAATGCACTACTAGGGCTATGCTCACTCTAAGGGACTTAGTAGCTAATATTACTATATAAGTTAACTCGACTAACTCTAGATATTAAAGATCTTCTTAGATGTAAATCCTTGCCTTTAGCCTAACAACTATCCTGTCCGGATTAAGCTTATACTTTAGTACCTATTTAAGCAGAAGAGGCTATATCCTATACTAATCCTTCGGAATTTTCTTATAAATCTATAGCTTTTATAGCTGATTAATCTTAGCCTAAGCTATAGACTTCTATATCTTCTTGAAAGGCGACTTTATAGCTTTACTCTAAGTCCTAGGCTCCAGCGGTATTTCTAATTTATGCTATTTTCCTAGGACAAACTCTTTCTTATTCTAAGGGCCCTTTAGCAAGTCCTTTTTCTACGACTCTCGCTTCTCTTTTCGCTCTATTAGGCGTTTCTAATATCGAACAGTACCTGCTACTACAGTATATACTGTTTTAAACTCCCTTCTATAGCTAGCTACTAGCTAATTAGGAAAGTAGTCGGCTATAAAAACAAGTAGTAGCGATAATGCCGCCGTTCTCTCTATATTAAGAATACTAAAGATATTCTTAAGTATAGCATTATAATAATAAAGGTTATATCGGCCTAGCTCTACTGTAAATACCTAATTCCTACTGCTATAGGGCCGACCTTATCTTTAAGGGGCTAGGTTGCCTAGTACTTACGTATTACTAGTGTATACCCCTAAGATCCTGGCTTTAGAGTCCGGTTCTCTAACTAACGGTCTGTCTATTGTCTTATTGTCGGCGTACTAGTAGGTTATAATACCTGCCCTAGCTTTAAATCCTTCTAATAGTCTATAACAATGCGTCTTGCCCTTAGACTATATTCCTCCTCTAGTTATGCTCTAGGGAGAGTCTGCTCTGTTACTATGGCTATTAATCCTAGTATAATCTAGATTCGGTATTCTAGGCTTAGGTATTTGCTCTAGGGTAAATAGTCCGGTTATAATGTTGGTATATACCTTGTCCTAGCTAGTAACGGCATCTAACCGACGCTTTTCTAGCTCTATAGCTAAGAGCTTTTCCTTATTCTCTTTAGTAGCTATTAGCCTAATAGGACCTATAAGATCTAGATTCTATATTATTTTAAGGATAGTATCAAACTTATATTCCTCTGCCGGCTTGTCTAGCCAGTCTGCTAGTTCTCTTAAGACAGGGATAGCCTAAGCCTTAGATTCTACCTCCCTTCCTATATAGAAAACTGTCTTATTAAACTGAATATTCCAGGTAGTAATTACCCTATTAAGCTCTAGGACCTATATCCTATATAACGTAATAGCAATATAACCTATAAGATAGCTAATATAAGTTTGAGGTCGAATCTTATAAAGTCTCTAAAGTATATCCTTCTCTCTGTCCTTTTTAAAGGGATAACCGGCATATCTATATACATAAAGGCTACTAAGCTAAGGCCTTAGATTAATCGTAGCTTTACAGATGATAGCCGGGTTGTAAAAGCGAAAATAGTTCTAAAACTATAATAGAAGCTTCTTGTTTAGGGATCTTAGATTATCCTTAAGCCTGGAAGACAAGTTATAAAGATATACTATAGCCTCTATAGTCTTAGGCTATAGATCCTTAGGAAGACATGCCCCTAACTGCATTACTATCGACTTATTAACGATAGTCTTCCCGTTTCTTTCGATAAGTCCTATCAGGCTATATATATATAATAGCGGGATTTCCAAGCTAATTCCTTTATAATCTGCCTATTTCTTATACTCGGTTTTTCCTTAAGAAGATATAACTGATATCTTACTATTATAGTAAAAGAAATAAACAGACAACCTATACTATTATCTAGTCTAGGCATCGAACCTCTTAAGAACCTAAAGAAGGTTTTCTTATCCTTTACCTCTTATCTAGAAGGCCTATACCTTTCTAGTAAACTTATCTACTATAAAGAGAATCCTATTATAGCCTATATATCCTTAGGAGAATTCAAAAAGATCCTAGGTAATTCTATAAAACAGTCTAGCGGATTTTCCGCTTAACTCCCTCCTAGATACCACTTTTATTACATATAACTAGGTATATACTAAGTACTTAAGCTGTAGTATCCCAGTTAGATTGCCGTTGTTAAGCCGTAACAAATTCATACCCTAAGTATAGTTTACTAATAATTATAGTACCTTAGGACCTAGGTGTCCTATCCTTAAGTGCTATAGTTCTTTAGGATCTATATAAGCCCTATATAGCTTATACATCCTTTTCTATCCTCTTTATTTTACTTATTTCCAAGCTATTATCATTATAATACCGTTATTACTTATTAAAAGGGGTTTCAAGACTATATAGGAGGCAAGCGGCTTATATTTAAGCACTGTTAAGTTAAACTTTTCCTATAGTATTATAAGAATAACCAAGCTTGCTATATCTCTAACTCTTAGGGTA
Source organism: Phyllachora maydis (assembly GCA_029339225.1). NCBI lineage: Eukaryota > Fungi > Ascomycota > Sordariomycetes > Phyllachorales > Phyllachoraceae > Phyllachora > Phyllachora maydis. Next base: position 6,414,198 of record JAQQPM010000002.1, read on the forward strand.
TTATTAGCCCCTAATAGCTAGATTCCCTTTCGGCGTAGAAGTATAGCTGATATAATATTAGCATGAAATCCCTCTATAACAGCTATATTTTAAAGAATTAAGTCTACCGTCTTATTGCCCTTATTATCCTGAAAAATCTTTCTTAGAGTCCGGCATCCTATCTTAGAAATAGGTAATATTATTAAGCCTACCCCTATAACAGCGTTAGAGGTAGACAGCTTAAATATCCTATAGTTAAGTAGATCTTTATAGTTAATTATATAAACTACTATATAGTTATCTAGAAGGGTACTATCTAAAAGAGGATAACAAGTAGGGTTCTAAGTACTAAATATCCTATAGACTGTACCTAGGGTAGTAGTAAATAGAGTAGGGTTAAAGAGAGGTATATTAGAAAAATTCTAACTCTGATTTTCAAGCTAAGGTAATAACTAAGAACTCCTAAAAACTTTATCCGGCTAACGATCCTATCCTTAAGTACTAAAGGACTTTAGAATTTATAGCTTCTTTATATCTAGCCCCTTACCCTTTAACTATCCTTTTGATTCTAGGGTTATATAGAGGTTAGCCTACTAGGGATCCTAATAGATAAGATTTTAAATAGATTATTACTCTTTTATAGATAAAGTAATTCTTTGTCTTATAGATCCTATATATAATAGCTTAACTCTCCTATAATCTTTAGGTTTTTAGAGGTAGGTATAAGGAAGAGGTAGATAAGGGTATTAGTAGTTCCTATTTTAGGATCTTTAACGATTTCCACTCTAACTACCCTAGGTATACTATCTTTAAGGCTATCCTTAGCCTCTTTCTTAATTAGAGTATAGAGCAGGTAGCAGGTTCTTATCGTTAGAAAGTTAAGCAAAGGTAGAGTATACTCTAGCCGGATTTCTATAGGCTTATTACTACTAAGATTCTGTTATAAGGCTAAGAAGGGTCCTGTTAATAATCTCTAGTATAAGTAGACTTACTTAGCTAGTTACTTCAGCTAGAACGATCTGTTAGAGCTGACTGTTAGCCTATTATAGAGTTAGCCTTGCTGCTAGGGCTTAAAGAACTCTTCTAACAGCAGTAATACCTATAACAGCCGGAATCCTCTTGATTAGTATAATCTAGTAAAATTTCTACCAGTCCTTATACTAGTAGATCAGCCTAGTTCGGCTATTCTTAGCCTATCTAAGTACTATCTTATACTAAGATTCGATCTAGACTTTCTTAGCTAAGTCTAATAAAGCGTTATCTTTCTTTAAAGCTTATATAAAAGGCCGAAGATTCTAATACTATTCTAACCCTTATCCCTACTTTAATAACTAATATAACTAAATAGCTGTCTCTCTAACGTTATAATCTATAGACTAAAGAATCTAGTTTAGAAACTTTAGGTAATTTGCCTCCTTTAGCTTAGCGATAGCTCTCTTAGACTATTATATTAGGAGGTAAGTCCTATATACTTCTTTTAAGTTATATAGGGTAATAAGGGTTAGCTGAACTAGTAGAGGAGGTACTAAGGCTATATCCTAAGTCGAAGTACTAAGAAGTTGAATTTTCTTTTAATAATATATAATAGCCTTGTTATACTAGGCCGCCTGTTTAGAATTGGCTTAATAAGCCTATTCTTCCTATCCTAGGTTAAGAATTTCTATATCTATTAAAGTAGATGTCGAGTCTAGATCAATATCTTTCTAAATTCCAAGGGCTAAAGCTAGTATCTATATATTAAGATACTAGGCTGTTTATATTAACAGGCCTTTTAGGATAATAGATATTGAATATACTGAATTTAGGGTTATTAACATCTTAAATAGAGAGTTAAGGGGAGGATAATAAAGTAGTAATGATAATAAGAGGGCTTAATACGTATTATATATAGTTGGTCAAGTTAATAATACTAATGCCAGGCTTATAACTATTATATAAAGAGCAGGTAATAGATATAAAGAAGTGAATATACCTGTTCTTCTTCTTACTATAGGACCTACTACTCCTTATATAGGCACCTCTAAGCCTGACAAGCAGCTTGTCAGGATGTCTAAGCATAGAGAGCCCCAGTCCTAGATGGGTCACTCCATGACCATCACCATGTTCCGTCACACCTTTCTATAATGACTTCCTACTAGAGCTAGTAATTCTTAATATTGATATACTAAAGCTTCGTTTTTAGCGTTTCGTCCTTAGTTACCAGTCTTATTGGTTTAAAGGTTCTAGATTTAATAAATATTTATTAAGTTATATCTGATGAGATATCTAAGGAATGCTCTTAGAGCAAACTTTTTTAGCTTATTTTTCTTAAGCTATACATCGGCTTCTAACATAAAGGCTTGATATAGGAAAACCTAGAGATGTCTTTACTATAGCTTAATAGGCATTATCTCTTTAGCGCCTATTGATTCCATAAACGAATAGAATACCTTATAGAGTATTTGTTAAACGTACAAAATAAGCTATAGCGCTCTAACGGTTATAGCTTAGGCAAAACGGATTTCAGTTCTCGAACTACTAGATATATAGCTATATTCTAAGGGTGGACCCACTTTTGTGGATACCGCTGACTAAGCTATATATTCCACTATATAGCCTAGAAATAGCTTTAAAAGGCTTTTCTATTTTTATATTTATGCCCCACTTTTGTAGAGACAGCCTCCTTAGGCTGCATGAGCGCTAGAAATAGCCTTAAAAGGCTCTTCTACTAGGTCACCTACCTACCCTGTACCTACCCTGCACCGCAGGAGCGAAAACAGAACTTACAGGAAAAGTCGTGCGGCTTACCCTGCAGCTTAGGTAGCCGTAAGTCGATTATTTAAAGTCGCCAGCTTATTTGGTTTTTCGGGAAGGCGCCATGCACCTACTAAGGGGCTCCTGCTGTATGGAAGGCAGGAACGGTCCTAGAGGGTATATGTTAGGAAGGAAATTGCGAAGCCTTACCTACTAGACTAGAAATCAAATTATATGTTACCTATAACTATAAGCCTTATAGGCCTATAAGACCCACTGAAAGCCGTGATATATAAGCTTAAAGCCCCTATAATATAGCGCTATAGCCTATAACTATACCGTTATATAAGGACTTTTATAGAGGGAATATAGTAAAGGGCCCTACTTTACTATATTAGCACATACCTAGGAAGTGCTATTTAGGCCATATCAACGCTGTTGCTGCCCCTACGTACCCTATACGACTACTACTAGTAGGCTATAGTGGTTACAGATCCTTATTTAGGATTACCCATTCCAATAGGTTATAAGCCCGGATAGCCTGTGGGATAGTTATAATTGGAGTCCAATTTCAAAGCGCTACCTCTGCCTATATATATAGGGCTATTTAAGCCTCTTATAGCTGAAAATATAGTACTATATTAGCCCTAAAAAGCTATATATTACATCTTATTGAAGGCTATTTAAGGACTAAAAAGCCTGAAAATCTAGAAGGAGAATTCGCTAAGAAATCTAAGTCCTATAGTATTGACAAGCATTTGGGGCTCTTATATACTTAGGCTAGTATACTTACCTATACTAAAAGATCTTTCTACTTATAGCTGGAAGTAGAAAGGCTAGCGTTTTAGAATTTCTAGCGCTAAAGACCTATATTTCCCTACTATAGAGCCCTTTCTATAGATATATCTATAGGCGGTAGTTAAGTCCCTACGTCGAAGTCTCTAGCCCTTAGAGCCTAGTTTAGAATTTCTACTAGAAAGCCCTACTAAGTAGCAAGTAGGCAGCGCTATAAACCTACCAAGCGCTAAGACTAGCCTAGAAAATCACTACTATAATTAGTAAGCTAGCTAATTAGCTTTAGTGAACTGGAAGCTAATTAAGTGCTTTTACTAGTACTATAAGTAAATAGTAGCCTATTTACAATGGCAGATCAAGCTAAAGGGAAGGGTATAGCGCCTAAAAGGGCTAGTAACCCAGCTGATCCAGGGCAATCTTCTAGGCCTCTACTACCTATACGAACCCTATTAGAAGATGAGGTAGATGGCGAAGACTATAGCGAGGTTATAGAAGTCCTAAAACAGTATATAAAATCTTATGAGCGAGTTATAGCTAGCTTATCTAGTGATATAAAAACACTACTTTTAAGTCTAAATACCCTAAAAGCCTCTGTCGAGGATAGCGTTAGCGCTATAAAGAATATATCTTCTACTTTAGCTTCTCTAACTAATAGTAGCAATGCTGCTGCTACTGGAAAGACTAGCTATAGTCCTAGATTTGATCCTTTTAGCGGTACTATAGATTTAGATTCTCCTCCACGTCCCCCTAGGAAAGAGCCCCATCTAGGGCCGGCTGTAGATAATACAGCTACTAGTAATTTAGACCCCCCTATAGATATAGGGTCTAAGAAAGGCTTTAAGGATACTATTATTAGAATGGGTAATCCTATATAAGGATCTGTAACCACTATAGCCTACTAGTAGTAGTCGTATAGGGTACGTAGGGGCAGCAACAGCGTTGATATGGCCTAAATAGCACTTCCTAGGTATGTGCTAATATAGTAAAGTAGGGCCCTTTACTGTATTCCCTCTATAAAAGTCCTTATATAACGGTATAGTTATAGGCTATAGCGCTATATTATAGGGGCTTTAAGCTTATATATCACGGCTTTCAGTGGGTCTTATAGGCCTATAAGGCTTATAGTTATAGGTAACGTATAATTTGATTTCTAGTCTAGTAGGTAAGGCTTCGCAATTTCCTTCCTAACATATACCCTCTAGGACCGTTCCTGCCTTCCACACGGCAGGAGCCCCTTAGTAGGTGCATGGCGCCTTCCCGAAAAACCAAATAAGCTGGCGACTTTAAATAATCGACTTACGGCTACCTAAGCTGCAGGGTAAGCCGCACGACTTTTCCTGTAAGTTCTGTTTTCGCTCCTACGGTACAGGGTAGGTACAGGGTAGGTAGGTGACCTAGTAGAAGAGCCTTTAAAGGCTATTTCTAGCGCTTATACAGCCTAAGGAGGCTGTCTCTACAAAAGTGGGGCATAAATATAAAAATAGAAAAGCCTTTTAAAGCTATTTCTAGGCTATATAGTGGAATATATAGCTTAGTCAGCGGTATCCACAAAAGTGGGTCCACCCTCAGAATATAGCTATATATCTAGTAGTTCGAGAACTGAAATCCGTTTTGCCTAAGCTATAACCGTTAGAGCGCTATAGCTTATTTTGCACGTTTAACACCCCCTCTATTCTTCTGTTCCTTTATAAGCCTTAGAAGGCTATATATAGGTAAAGAATAGAAGAATCCTAAGAAATAAGAACGCAAGAGCAAAACTATTCCGTTAGACAAAGGGGTTATGCCCTTATATATATAGGATAAACCCCTATTATATATAGAAAGAAGTAAGAATATATATAATGTTGAAATCAAACCTATAACCTATTTAAAGGTATAGGTACTATAGCTTTAAAGCTTATAGTAATATATAATATCTAAATATTCTATACCCTAGCGACTAATAGACGCACCAGAGTTATAGAAGGAGTAAAGGGCTTATAAACGCCTTTATCCTCTTATAGAGAAAACGATTTTTAGCACGGTTTTAAATTTTATGCCCTTTTTTACTCCGTTCTTTCAGTAAGTTCTAGCAAGGAAATAACAGGTAGTCACATAGAGAATCCCCCTCTAAAGGAAAGTATACTACTAGTAATAGCCGGAGCCTATATTTTCCAAATATAGCTATATTATATACTAGAGTACTTCTAGACGTAGCTAGAGTAATATAGGCCTCCCTAACGCCGCAGGGAGCTGATGCCAGCACAAGGGCGCCTATAGAACTGTACTACAGTGGCTAGGACCTTATAAGCCTTTTAAGGCTATATAGAGGAATTAGGTGATTCCAGAGGGCTGTAAAGTAGCCGGTACTATTGACTGGTCTTATAAGCTAATCAGGCTAAGCCAGGCCTTCTATATATATAGTATAGAGTATATATATAGGGGTAAAGGGTAGCTTAGTAGAAAGCTCCCTTAGGTTGAAGGCCTAAAAGCCTAATAAAAGACTGAAAGCCACTAACTGGTAGGGCTTTAGTAAGTCCGTCAGCCGGCATATACTTAGTATTAAGATATATAATAGTAACTATTTTAGCCTTAACCTGCTCTCTAACATACCGGAATTTCAGCAGGGTATGCTTAGTTCTAGCATGTAGCGCTGGGTCATTAGCCACCGTTATAGAGCCCTGATTATCTCTATAGAGAGTAATAGGGTAGTCTATAGGTCTGTGAAGTTCAGAAAATAGCCCTATAATCCACTGTACTTCGCGTATAGCCTCTGTAAGTCCATCAGTTTCAGCTTCCAGGGTAGAGAGAGCAATAGTAGTAGCTCTTTTCGTTTTCCAGCTAATAGGCCTACCGGCTAACTTATATAGATAGCCGTAGGTGGATTTACTAGTAGCCTTATCCCCTGCAAAATCAGAATCACTAAAGCCTATAAGGACTAGACTACTATTAATTATAGAAGTCCGGCTACTACCTTTACTATTTCTAGAATCTACTATAGTAGTAGAGGTAGTAGTTAGGGGCCTAGGCCCTTCCTTAGAGTGAAAGTCTCTACTAAGCTTAGTAGTTGTATTACTACTATTACTAAGCTTAGGCCCTAGATCAGCTACTGTATTTCCGTTACAGCTAAAACAGATGCTATAGTCTTTAGTACTATTAAGATACTTAAAAAGATTTTTAGCAGCGTTTAAGTGTAATTTTGTAGGTCTATTTAAAGACCTAGAGAGCCACTATACGGTAAAGCTAATATCTACCCTAGTAAGGAGCATGATATATATAGCTGTTCCTACTAGGCTTTGATAGAGCTTAATTTCCGTAGAATTACAGAGGTAGCTAGCAATATCTTCCTCTAGTTGAAGTTGACTTACTAGCCCCAGCTATAAGGGAATAGATATAGGCTTAGAATCGGCTAAGTTAAAGCGGCTAACCGCCTCTTCTATATACTGTGACTGGTTAAGCTATAGGCGCCTATTAGGTCTATCCCTTATAATTTGCACGCCTAGGAAATAGGCGGCAGGCCCTAAGTCTTCTTTAGCGTAGACCTTATTAAGCCGTTTCTTTAAATCAGTTATATAGCCTATATTAGGCCCTATAAATAGACAGTTATCTATATAGGTAACGATAAAGTAGCAGGTTTTAGCATTATAGAAGACCCCTGGATCTGAAATAAGAGGGAGATAGCCTAGGCTCTTAAGTAAGATTTTAAGCTTATCTTGCTACTCTCTAGGGCTTTGTTTCAGACTATATAACGCTTTAGATAGTTTAATAATATTAGAAGTAGAAGGATTATAGCCGTATTTCAGTAAAAGCTTATAAATAGCCTTATTAGAAGCTGCTAGGTCTAATAGTCCTTCAGGGATTTCTATATATATTTCTTCTCTAAGAGCGCTATTAAGAAATGCCCCTATAAAGTCAGCTTGTTCTATTTCCCAGTCTAGAATAGCACCTATAGCTAGAAGTATACGCCAAGTAGGTAGTATACTAGTAGAGGCGTAGGTTATAGTATAATCTAGGCCTTCTACCTATATAAAGCCCCTAGCTACTAACTGAGATTTATACTTAATAGGCCTGTTTTTAGCGTCCTTTTTAACCTTAAGAACGTTTTGACAGGTAATAAGCTTACGGTTAGAAGGTAATAGACTCCTAGGTAGGAATTTAAAAACCCCTAGCTCTAATAACTAGATAAATTCCTTGGTAATAGCCTCTAACCACTTACTACGCTCATCTCTAGGTAGTTTTAAGACTTGCTTATAAGTAGTAGGTGTACTATCCTTAGATATTACCCTTTTTCGAGCCTTATAGACAAAAGACAGTATATAGCTACTAGTCTTAGCTAAAAGCTTATAGTAATCGAGCTGCATTTTATCCTCCTCTGAAATAAGATCACTATTATCAAGAGGTTTGTTCGTTATAGGCTGATTAGGCGCTATAACCTCTATAGGCTTAGGTACAAGAATAGGCTCTATAGTTTGGGGAAACGCCTCTGGTAATTTAGGCTTTCTAATAGATATAGTAGGCCTAGTAGACTCTACTATAACCGGATTCATAGGCTTATCCAGTAAGGGTTCATCTAATTCACTATCGGAAGAAGATTCATAGGGTTCTAGCTTACTAGGTCCTATTTCTATACTAATAGGCTTTTTAGTATTAAGATTAGAAGGGTCTGGGCTGACAGCCCCCTCTAAATCTAGGTCTAGGTCTACTAATTTCCCCTCTAAAGCCGTATGATTAGTAGGCTGACTTAGTACTATATTATCCTCTATAAACTTAACAGTAGAGGTTTTAAGTACTGCTCTTCTAGATAGTATATATACTAGGTAGGTCTTAGAACCTAATACCGCTAGTAATTTATACTCTTCCGTTCTAGAGGTAAATTTTAACGATTTAGACCGTTTTTCTAGAGGTATAATAGCATCTCCTTTAGCGCCCATAGCCCTATAGCGCTCTAGGTTAGGTATATATGGAATACCAGGCTCTAGCTTTTCAAATAGCGCCTGGAAAGGAGTGGTTTCCTTATTAGTTATAGCTGTACTATTAACTAATTCCACTACAGCCTCCAGTATAAAGCACTATAAATACTAGGGTAAAGCGCTACTAAGAATAGTATACCTTATATGGTCTAGTATAACTCTAACTGATCGTTCTACTAAGCCGTTCTGCTCGTGGATATAGGGGGCAGAAGTGCTAAATTTAATACCCCTTTTAGCTAACTAAGTAGTTAATAAATCAGTTATTTCAGTGCCTCCGTCAAAGTGGAATTTAGTAGGATATCTACTAAATCCATTCCTTAGGCCCCTAAAAAAGCCCTTAATAGCGTTAGCTACTATAGGGCCTGATTTATTAGGTAGGTTGAAAACCCACCTATACCTACTTTTACGGTTAACTAGAAGTAAGACTATAGGGTTTCTATTATAAGGCCTAGGCCTAATTTTAACAGTATCCCCCTCTATTAAGTCTAAGACCCTAGGTGGGTTAGGTATTAGAGCCTTACTAACCCTTCTTACTGCTTTACCTCGATCATAGCTAGAGCAGTGAAAATCAGCTTCCTTTATTTTATCAAAATTAGGCAGCCCTTTAGTAATACTAGAGGTCTTTTTAAAAGACGTAGGCCTATATGGCCTAGCATAACGTGCCACAATTTAGCTAAATTAAGTAGATTATAGTAATCTCGCTGACCTATATTAGGCTCCTTTAAAGTAGGGCTAGATATAGCCTTTTCTACTTTATTCCCCTCTATAACTGGCTCTCTTAGCACACGGGGCAGGTCTCCAGTGCCAGTTAAGGGCTTAGGCTCCCTAGTCTTACGGGGACTTTGATAGGGGGCCTGGGTAGTGGCTAAGGGCTCTATAGGCCTATAGGGCCTTTTCCCCCTTAAAGAAGGTCCTATACCTTCTAAAGTAGTACCCTTAGCCGGAGAATTCATTAGCTTATAGCGCTTATTAGGCTCTATAGCTTCGGATACTATAGCATCGTCTATAATAGGTCTATAGTCTTCCTTTCTAATAGAATTAGAAGGAATTTCCACCACTATCTTATTACGCTGCGGCTCTATACTTTTAGTAGTATAACTAGAAAGGCCTAAAGGAAAAGCAAAATTTGCATGTAATATAGGCTTAGAGCTGCCTTTAACGTTAAGAAAAAATCCTGATTTCTTAAAGTCTAGTACAGCTATACAGCGTCTATCACCCCTATAAAGGGTTTCCTTTATAAGGCAACCTCCTGAATTATAGTGCCTAACCCCGCTAATAATATTTATATCAATATTAGGTAGGTATAAAACGTTATCTAATACTAATTTAGTATAGGTAGGGGGGGCCTTTCTAGATAATACTTCTAGTGTAATAGAGCCTATACCAGCCGGGCTTACAGGGCCATTTCCAGTGTTAATAGGGCGTAACTGGCCTGTGTTAGGCGTAAAGGTAGTAAACCGCTCTTTACTATTACTAATATGGTCCGTAGATCCCGTATTGTATAGCCAACTATCATAAAGAGCGGGGTCTCTAGGGCGTCTTCTAGGCTGATTATCTTTATATTTTGCCTTGTTAGAAGAGGTTTTTAGGCCTTTTCCTTTAAAGTCCTTACGCTTCTTATACCCTTTTAACGCTAATAGCTGTGCTAATTGGGTATTAGAATCGCTAGAAGAACTAGAATTGGAACTAGAGTCGGATTCCTCTTCTTCTTCTTCTATAGCTAGGTTATAAGACCCTAGCAAAAAGGAGGCCTGTTCGGCTCTTTTAGCACTATAATTCTGCCCTTTAATATTATAACTAGCCTTCTTCTTATCCTTTTTCTTATTTTTACCCTTCTTACTAGGGTAAGAATTTGAATTAGGGGTTGAATTAGAGCTATTAGCTACGTGAGCTGCTCTATACGCCTCTGTAGCCAGGTTCCTAGATTCTTCTAAAATATCAGCTATTAGATATTCTATATTAAGGCTAGAGGCTATAAGGCCTAGCATTCTAGCCTGTCTTATAGAGCTCTTTTAGCGTAATACCTAGCTAGTAAACTTAGATTCTAGAGCCTTAAAATACTGATTTAGTATTAAAGAGGGATCTATATCTATTTTAGCCATGGTAAGCTTAGCAAGATAGCCGTTAAATTCAGCGTTAAAAGCTGATAAGCCTTTTTTATAGGTACTAAAGGTAAGGGCGTGGAATTCGTTATAGACGTCCTCCTTTTTAGACTCTATAGGTCGGCTATACTGCCTAACAAGCAGCTTAAAGGCCTTAGAAGGTGAATAAATCCACGATATAGCAGCCCTAGGGCTACTAGATAAGCTATTACGTAGAAGCATTAAAAGAACAGCTTGATCAGAGTCGCTATAAGTGTTAGATATATCAGGGTTTTCTAAAAAATTAGATATCCCTAACGCTCTTAACACTATACTTAAAGCCTGAATCCACTGTTCAAAATTGCTTTCCCTGCTAAGCTTACTATTGTCCGGAATAGTATAGGCCTTTTTAGAAAGCTCCTTTACTATACTACTAGTAATAGTATCCTTAAAGCCTTCCTTAGACCCTATATCTATAGAGGGGTCTAAATTACTAGTAGCTGTATTATCTATAGCCGGCCCTAGATAGGGCTCTTTCCTAGGGGGACGTGGAGGAGAATCTAAATCCATAGTACCGCTAAAAGGATCAAATCTAGGACTATAGCTAGTCTTTCCAGTAGCAGCAACATTGCTACTATTAGTTAGAGAAGCTAAAGTAGAAGATATATTCTTTATAGCGCTAACGCTATCCTTGACAGAGGCTTTTAGGGTATTTAGACTTAAAAGTAGTGTTTTTATATCACTAGATTGGCTAGCTATAACTCGCTTATGAGATTTTATATGCTGTTTTAGGACTTCTATAACCTCGCTATAGTCTTCGCCATCTTCCTTATCTTCTAATAGGGTTTGTATAGGTGGTAGAGGCCTAGAAGATTACCCTGGATCAGCTGGGTTACTAGCCCTTTTAGGTGCTATACCCTTCCCTTTAGCTTGATCCGCCATTGTAAATAGGCTACTATTTACTTTATAGTACTAGCTAAAGCACTTAATTAGCTTCCAGTTCACTCAAGCTAATTAGCTAGCTCACTAATTATAGTAGTGATTTTCTAGGCTAGTCTTAGCGCTTAGTAGGTTTATAGCGCTACCTACTTGCTACTTAGTAGGGCTTTCTAGTAGAAATTCTAAACTAGGCTCTAAGATAGGGACTAGAGACTTCGACATAGGGACTTAACTACCGCCTATAGATATATCTATAGAAAGGGCTCTATAGTAGGGAAATATAGGTCTTTAGCGCTAGAAATTCTAAAACGCTAGCCTTTCTACTTCCAGCTATAAGTAGAAAGGTCTTTTAGTATAGGTAAGTATACTAGCCTAAGTGTATAAGAGCCCCAAATGCTCGTCAATACTATAGGACTTAGATTTCTCAGCGATTTCTCCTTCTAGATTTTCAGGCTTTTTAGTCCTTAAATAGCCTTCAATAAGGTGTAATATATAGCTTTTTAGGGCTAATATAGTACTATATTTTCAGCTATAAGAGGCCTAAATAGCCCTATATATATAGGCAGAGGTAGCGCTTTAAAATTGGACTCCAACGATAACTATCCCACAGGCTATCCGGGCTCATAACCTATTAGAATGGGTAATCCTATATAAGGATCTGTAACCACTATAGCCTACTAGTAGTAGTCGTATAGGGTACGTAGGGGCAGCAACAGCGTTGATATGGCCTAAATAGCACTTCCTAGGTATGTGCTAATATAGTAAAGTAGGGCCCTTTACTGTATTCCCTCTATAAAAGTCCTTATATAACGGTATAGTTATAGGCTATAGCGCTATATTATAGGGGCTTTAAGCTTATATATCACGGCTTTCAGTGGGTCTTATAGGCCTATAAGGCTTATAGTTGTAGGTAACTGTCACGTAAAGAGCAGGTGATGGATATAAAGAAGTGAATGTGCCTGTTCTTCTTCTTCTTACTACGGGACCTGCCACTCCTTATATAGGCGTCTCTAAGCCTGACAAGCAGCTTGTTAGGATGTCTAAGCATAGAGAGCCCTAGTCCTAGATAGGTTACTCTATAACCGTTACTATGTTCCGTCATATACCCCCTTAGATTTGCCATCCTATAGGGAGTCTAATCTATAGAACGTAGGATTATAGTAACTATAACTCCTATACCCCCTTAAGTATATCAAAATAGCAATATACTTAAGCCTAGTATAGGTATCTAGCAAATACCTTACTAGCGAAAACTTTGCCAGGTTAACAATACTCTTGCCAGCCTACTTACTATTGCTATCTTCTCTTTCCTATTTGTAAGTCATAGGACTAGTTTTCATCCTAAGTAGCCTTACCTACTGCCCTTTTACTAGCTATATAGGTAGCCTTCTTTCTAAAAGAAGGTAAGCGTGCTTGATTATTAACCTTACTGCTATAAGTTACTATAGCAATGGCAAGGTTAACCTGCTTTTTCCTCTTTCCTCTAGAGCTTACTATAGGCCTACTCTTTTTAGGTATAAGAAGAGTATAGAGAATTCCTCCTAGCCCTATTCCTTTTCTCTTCCTTATAACTACCTTTTTAAGGTAAAGTTTTCTTATAAGCCTGCCCCTATTCTTGCCCAGCTCTCTTTTTCCTATTACTATACTTAAGCAAGGAGTAGTAAGTCTTCTTAATTATTACTATTACTAGCTATAGCGTCCTATAGCTAGATAATAGTATTCTCCTAAAGCTAAGATCATAGGCGTCCCTATGAAAACAGCTTTAGGATCTAACCTTAAACTTCACTTAGCTCTGTTCTAGCCATTATCAGCTTACTAATAACGCTAGTAGCTATACTATATCCTTAGATATTAAGAGAGTTAGTAACGATGTACCGTTAAGCCCTGTCCTAGTAGCTATACTGGAAACTCCTGCTTCTAAGATACTAGGCCGCCCTAAAAAGATTATAGGCCAGACTCCCGGTTAAGCAAAGACGCCTTAATCTGAAAAATCCAGCCCTCTAAGCCCTCTTTATCTACCATCTTATAAGCCCTATATCCGGTTGCTACTAAAAGGATATACTATAGGAAAATGCTTCTCTTAGTATAACAATACTAGCAGCTGCTATTACTACTATTTTCTAACATAGACTACGTCTTACTACTATCGTCCTATATAAGTCTGTCTAGGCCTTACAATTTTACTATAAAGCTAACTATGTATATTATAGGTTAGTTAAGGCTAAGAAGACTATCTAGGTCCTTTAGGACTTAGAAAAGAAAAATACAAAGGCCGGCAGAGTACGTCCGTCCGTTTTAAAATTCAATACTTAGACTAACAGTCGTATCTAGGAGGCAATAGTAGGTAAGGCCGCTGCTATTTCAAAAATATTACACACTATCCTTAACCTATTGTCCGGATTATCGCTATATAGTCTAATACCTGTATTACCTGCTCTACCTACTCCTTTACATCTGCCCTAGACGTTCTATAAGGAGCTGAAATTTAAAGATCCGCCTTATAAGCAAAAAGCGTCTTATGAATTATCTCTGCCCCTATGCCTGTCCCTGTCCCTATCCGCCGGACTAGGATATATATTTTTACCTTTCTATTAGTCAATCGAGTCTCTGGCTAACAATCCTTTTATATAGGCGGCGTTCCTAAGTATAAACAGCGCTAAGTTTACTTAGTACCTTAGACAAGAAATTAGTAGATATATTAGGGCTCTTCTGTAGTCGATGCTACGTTATCTTAATAAGAATCGTATAGATATGTTAGCTATATTATAGGTACTAGCTAAGATTGATCGGGCTATTAGCGCGTTAGAGAAGGCTGTTAAGCGCTATAGCGCCCTATAATAGGCTTCTTTTATAAGTTTTACAGCGGACTAGATAGTTATCCGCTAGTAATTAAATTCCCCCCTCTTTAATTATCAGCTATAATCTATAATACGTCCCTTAGATTCAGCATAGCCTAGAAGTACTCGAACTTTACCTTTAACAAATTCTTTGTTAGACTATCGGCTAGTATATTAGCTATCTTAATATAGGACACTGTAAAGCTGCCCTTACTATGCTCTTGTTTAAGCTATATATTCTGAATATCAATGTAACGGAGCGCTGTTACTATACGCTCCCTTTATTAACTACCAGCCTAATAGTCCAAGTATTATCGCAGAAAATCCGCTATAGAACTGACAGTTTAACTGTTAGGTCTTTGAGGAATCTTTTTATCCCTATAGCCTCCTTTGTAGCTAGGGAGAGACTATAAAGCTCCGCTCCTATTATCGATATAGTAACTATAGCTTAATAAGATGTATTCTACTAGACAAGTCCCCCGAACATTATAATCGTATAACCTTAAGACGATCGTTGTAAGTCTAAGTTGTCTATAAAGGAGACATTACTAGCGATATAAAGTATATAGGCCTAACTAAAATAGCCACTATATATAATCCTAAGAAACCTTATATAATATAGATACCGGATCGTCTACCTAGCAGCCTTGATATATTAGGCTAACGGGTTTGTTAAGAAGTAGGAAAGATAAGATACAGCAAAGGCTACATCTAGACAGACTATAATTGCCATATATAGTATCGTCCCTACTAGTTCTTACATAAGCTTTACCTCCTTTTTAGTGGCCTAGCCCTTATTCTTACTAAGTCCAACTATTAGGAGTGGTATAAGGGGGATAACAGCGGATCTATCCAGCCTATACTTCTTAGCTACCTTCTTAATATATATATCGTAAACCAGCGTGATCGTACGGTTAACTCTGTCCCTTATAATCCGAATACCAAGAAACTATTCTACCTTAGGCTGAATTTTTACTTTATATTTGCCTAGTAGTTTTGCCTTTAGGTCCATAGTATAGTCCTAATACTAATAATAATAGAAAAGCATTACGTTATCTATATAGAATATTAAGAGGATATGTCTATCCGTATTATAAAATAGACATAGCTTCTCCTTAGACTTCTAAAGTCTAAGATTTTTAAGAAAGCCTAAGAATTCGAGATACTAGAGGAAAGGAGAGTCTTAAAGCCTATATAGAGCCCTGTTAACCTAAGTAAAAAGTCCTAGCTCCTTAAACCCTTCTAGAAGATTATAGATTACTAGGCCTTAGCTAAATAACTCCCGAAGTACGTTATAGAAGGCGTTTATAACGTCCTATAAGTCGATCTCCAGATTAAAACGTACTGCTAGGGCTATACTTATTCTAAGGGACTTAGCAGCTAATATTGCTATATAAGTTAACTTAACTAACTCTAGATATTAAAGATCTTCTTAAATGTAAATCCTTGCCTTTAGCCTAATAACTATCCTGTCTAGATCAAGCTTGTACTTTAGTACCTATTTAAGCAGGAGAGGCTATATCCTATACTAATCCTTTAGAATTTTCTTATAGGTCTGCAGCTTTTATAGCTAATTAATCTTAGCCTAAGCTACAGACTTCTATATCTTCTTAAAAGGCAACTTTATAGCTTTACTCTAAGTCCTAGGCTCTAGCGGTATTTCTAATTCGTACTATTTCCCTAGGACAAACTTTTTCTTATCCTAAGGGCCCTTTAGCAAGTCCTTTTTCTACAACTCTTACTTCTCTTTTTGCTCTATCAGGCGTTTCTAATATCGAATAGCGCCTGCTACTATAGTATATACTATTTTAAACTCCCTCTTATAGCTAGCTACTAGCTAATTAGGAAAGTAGTCGGCCATGAAAACGAGTAGTGGCGATAATACCACCGTTCTCTCTATATTAAGAATACTAAAGATATTCTTAAGTATAGCATTATACTAATAAAAGTTATATCGGCCTAGCTCTACTATAAATACCCGATTCCTACTACTATAGGGCTAACCTTGTCTTTAAGGGGCTAGGTTGCCTAGTACTTACGTATTACTAGTATATACCCCTAAGATCCTAGCTTTAAAGTCCGGTTCTCTAACTAACAGTCTATCTATCGTCTTATTATCAGTGTACTAGCAGGTTATAATACCTGCCCTAGCTTTAAATCCTTCTAACGGTTTATAGTAATATACCTTGCCCTTAAACTATATTCCTCCTTTAGTTATACTCTAGGGAGAGTCTGCTCTATTGCTGCAGCTATTGATCCTAGTATAATCTAGATTCGGTATTCCAGGCTTGGGTGTTTGCTCTAGGGTAAATAGTCTGGTTGTAATATTGGTATATACCTTGTCCTAGCTAGTAACAGCATTTAACCGACGTTCTTCTAGCTCTATAGCTAAGAGCTTTTCCTTATTCTCTCTAGTAGCTATTAGCCTAACAGGACCTACAAGATCCAGATTCTATATTATCTTAAAGATAGTGTCAAACTTATATTCCTCTGCCGGCTTGTCTAGCTAGTCTGTTAGTTCTCTTAAGATAGGGATAGCCTAAGCCTTAGATTCTACCTCCCTTCCTATATAGAAAACTATCTTATTAAACTGAACATTCTAGGTAGTAATTACCCTATTAAGCTCTAGGACCTATATCCTATATAATATAGTAGCGATATAACCTACAAGATAGCTAATATAAGCTTAAGGTTGAATCTTATAAAGTCTCTGAAGTATGTCCTTCTCTCTGTCCTTCTTAAGGGGATAACCGGCGTATCTATATATATAAAGGCTACTAAGCTAAGGCCTTAGATCAATTATAGCTTTATAGATAATAGCTAGATTGTAAAAGCGAAAATAGTTCCGAAACTATAATAGAAGCTTCTTATTTAGGGATCTCGGATCATCTCTAAACCTAGGAGATAAGTTGTTAAGATATACTATAGCCTCTATAGTCTTAGGCTATAGATCCTTAGGAAGATATACCTCTAACTATATCGCTATTAACTTATTAACGATAGTCTTCCTATTTCTTTTAACAAGTCCTATTAGGCTATATATGTATAACAGTGGGATTTCTAAGCTAATTCCTTTATAATCTGCCTATTTCTTATACTCGGTTTTTCCTTAAGAAGATATAACTAATATCTTACTGTTATAGTAGAAGAAACAAACGAATAACCTATACTATTACCTAGTCTAGGCGTTAAACCTTTTAAGGACTTAAAGAAGGTTTTCTTATCCTTTACCTTTTATCTAAAAGGCCTATACCTTCCTACTAAACTTATCTACTATAAAGAGAATCCTATTATAGCCTATTTATTCCTAGGAGAATTCGAAAAGATCCTAGGCAATCCTATAAAACAGTCTAGCGGATTTTCCACTTAACTCCCTCCTAGACACCACTTTTATTACGTATAACTAGGCATATACTAAGTACTTAAGCCATAGTATCCTAGTTAGATTTCCGTTATTAGGCCGTAATAAATTCATACCCTAAGTGTAGTTTACTAATAATTATAGCGCCTTAGGACCTAGGTATCCTGTCCTTAAGTGCTATAGTTCTTTAGGATCTATATAAGCCCTATATAGCTTATATATCCTTTTCTATCCTCTCTATTTTACTTGTTTCTAAGCTATTATTATTACAATACTGTTGTTACTTATTAGAAGGGGTTTTAAGACTATATAGGAGGTAAGCGGCTTATATTTAAGCACTATTAAGTTAAACTTTTCCTATAGCGTTATAAGAACAACTAAGCTTGTTATATCTCTAACTTTTAGGGTATTGTTAGCCCTTAATAGCTAGATTCTCTTTTAGTATAGAAGTATAGCTAATATAATATTAGTATGAAATCCCTCTATAACAACTATGTTTTAAAGAATTAAGTCTACTATCTTATTACCTTTATTATCCTGAAAAATCTTTCTTAAAGTCCGGCGTCCTATCCTAGAAATAGGTAACATTGTTAAGCCTACCTCTATAATAGTATTAGAGGTAGATAGCTTAAATATCCTATAGTTAAGTAGATCTTTACAGTTAACTATATAAACTGCCGTATAGTTGTTTAGGAGGGTACTATCTAAGAGAGGATAACAAATAGGGTTCTAAGTGCTAAATATCCTATAGACTATACCTAGGATAGCGGTAAATAGGGTAGGGTCGAAGAGAGGTATATTGGAAAAATTCTAACTCTGATTTTTAAGCTAAGGTAATAACTAAGAACTCCTAAAAACTTTATCCGGCTAACAATCCCATCCTTAAGTACTAAAGGACTTTAAAACCTATAGCTTCTTTATATCCAGCCCTTTACCCTTTAACTATCCTTTTGATTCTAGGGTTATATAGAGGTCGGCCTATTAGGGATCCTAATAGATAAGATTTTAAATAGATTGTTACTCCTTTATAGATAAAGTAATTCTTTATCTTATAGATCCTATATATAATAGTTTAACTCTCCTATAATCTTTAGGTTTCTAGAGGTAGGTATAAGGAAGAGGTAGATAAAGGTATTAGTAGCCCCTATTTCAGGATCCTTAACGATTTCCACCCTAACTACCCTAGGTATACTATCCTTAAGGCTATCCTTAGCCTCTTTCTTAATTAGAGTATAGAGTAGGTAGCAGGTTTTTATTATTAGAAAGTTAAGTAAAGGTAGAGTATACTCTAGCTAGATTTCTATAGGCTTATTACTACTAAGATTCTATTATAAGGCTAAGAAGGGTCCTATTAATAATCTCTAGTATAAGTAGACTTGCTTAGCTAGTTGCTTTAGCCAGAACGATCTGTTAAAGCTAACTATTAGCCTATTATAGAGTTAGCCTTGCTACTAGGGCTTAAAGAACTCTTCTAATAGCAGTGACGCCTATAACAGCTAGAATCCTCTTAATTAGTATAACCTAGTAAAATTTCTACTAGTCCTTATACTAGTAGATCAGCCTAGTTTAGCTATTCTTAGCCTATCTAAGTACCGCCTTATACTAAGATTCAATCTAGACTTTCTCTGCTAAGTCTAACAGAGTATTGTCTTTCTTTAGAGCTTATATAAAAGGCTAAAGATTTTAGTACTATTCTAACCCTTATCTCTACTTTAATAACTAATATAATCAAATAGCTATCTCCTTAACGTTATAATCTATAGACTAAAGAATCTAGTTTAGAAACTTTAGGTAATTTACCTCCTTTAGCTTAGTAGTAGCCCTCTTAGACTATTATATTAGAAGGTAAGTTCTATATGCTTCTTCTAAGTCGTATAGGGTAATAAGGGTCGGCCAAACTAGTAGGGGAGGTACTAAGGCTATATCCTAAGTCGACATACTAAGAAGTTGAATTTTCTCTTAATAATATATAATAGCCTTATTATACTAGGCTACCTACTTAGAATTAGCTTAATAAGCCTATTCTTTCTATCTTAGGTCGAGAATTTCCATATCTGCTAGAATAGATATCAAGTCTGGATTAATATCTTTCTAAATTCCAAAGGCTAAAGCTAGTATCTATACGTTAAGACGCCAGGCTATCTATATTAATAGGCCTTTTAGGATAACAGACGTTGAATATACTAAATTTAAGGTTATTAACATCTTAAGTAGGGAGTTAAAGGGAGGATAATAGAGTAGTAATAATAATAGGAGGGCTTAATACATATTGTACGTAGTTAGTCAAGTTAATGATACTAGCGCCGGGCTTATAACTGTTATATAAAAAGTAGGTGATAGATATAAAGAAGTGAATATGCCTGTTCTTCTTCTTCTTACTACAGGACCTGCTACTCCTTATATAGGCGTCTCTAAGCCTGACAAGCAGCTTGTTAGGATGTCTAAGCATAGAGAGCCCTAGTCCTAGATAGGTCACTCCATAACCGTCACTATGTTCCGTCACAGTAACGTAGTAACTTGATTTCTAGTCCAAGTAGGTAAGGCTTCGCAATTTCCTTCCCTACATATACCCTCCGGGACCATTCCTGCCTTCTACACGGTAGGAGCCCCTTAGTAGGTACATAGCGCCTTCCCGAAAAACCAAAAAAGCTGGCGATTTTAAATAATCGACTCACGGCCACCTAAGCTGCAGGGTAAGCCGCACGACTTTTCCTATAAGTTCTGTTTTCGCTCCTACGGTACAGGGTAGGTACAGGGTAGGCAGGTGACCTAGTAGAAGAGCCTTTAAAGGCTATTTCTAGCGCTTATACAGCCTAAGGAGGCTGTCTCCACAAAAGTGGGGCATAAATCTAAAAATAGAAAAGCCTTTTAAAGCTATTTCTAGGCTATATAGTGGAATATATAGCTAAGTCAGCGGTATCCACAAAAATGGGTCCACCCTTAGAATATAGCTATATATCTAGTAGTTCGAGAACTGAAATCCGTTTTGCCTAAGCTATAACCGTTAGAGCGCTATAGCTTATTTTGTATGTTTAACAACTATTACTAGTAGTATAGTAAAGGAGCTTTCTAAAAAGGCCTATACTATACCGGACGATAGTAAGCTTAGCGGGGAAAGCAATTTTGAACAGTGGATTTAGGCTTTAAGTATAGTGCTAAGAGCGTTAGGGATATCTAATTTTTTAGAAAACCCTGATATATCCAACACTTATAGCGACTCTGATTAAGCTGTTCTTTTAATGCTTCTACGTAATAGCTTATCTAGTAGCCCTAGGGCTGCTATATTATGGATTTATATACCTTCTAAGTATTGGAATGGGTAATCCTATATAAGGATCTATAACCACTATAGCCTACTAGTAGTAGTCGTATAGGGTACGTAGGGGCAGCAACAGCGTTGATATGGCCTAAATAGCACTTCCTAGGTATGTGCTAATATAGTAAAGTAGGGCCCTTTACTGTATTCCCTCTATAAAAGTCCTTATATAACGGTATAGTTATAGGCTATAGCGCTATATCATAGGGGCTTTAAGCTTATATATCACGGCTTTCAGTGGGTCTTATAGGCCTATAAGGCTTATAGTTGTAGGTAACGTAGTAATTTGATTTCTAGTCCAAGTAGGTAAGGCTTCGCAATTTCCTTTCCTACATATACCCTCCGGCACCGTTCCTGCCCTCCACACGGCAGGAGCGCCTTAGTAGGTGCATGGCCACTTCCCAAAAAACCAAATAAGCTGGCGATTTTAAATAATCGACTTACGGCCACCTAAGCTGCAGGGTAAGCCGCACGACTTTTCCTATAAGTTCTGTTTTCGCTCCTGCGGTGCAGGGTAGGTACAGGGTAGGTAGGTGACCTAGTAGAAGAGCCTTTTAAGGCTATTTCTAGCGCTTATACAGCCTAAGGAGGCTGTCTCCATAAAAGTAGGGCATAAATCTAAAAATAGAAAAGCCTTTTAAAGCTATTTCTAGGCTATATAGTAGAGTATATAGCTTAGTCAGCGGTATCCACAAAAGTGGGTCCACCCTTAGAATATAGCTATATATCTAGTAGTTCGAGAACTAAAATCCGTTTTACCTAAGCTATAACCGTTAGAGCGCTATAGCTTATTTTGTACGTTTAACACCCCCTCTATTCTTCTATTCCTTTATAAGCCTTAGAAAGCTATATATAGGTAAAGAATAGAAGAATCCTAAGAAATAAGAACGTAAGAGCAAAACTATTCCGTTAGACAAAGGGGTTAGGCCCTTATATATATATAGGATAAACCCCTATTATATATAGAAAGAAGTAAGAATATATATGATGTTGAAATCAAACCTATAACCTATAAAGGTATAGGTACTATAGCTTTAAAGCTTATAGTAATATATAATATCTAAATATTCTATACCCTAGCGACTAATAGACGCACTAGAGTATAGAAGGAGTAAAGGGCTTATAAACGCCTTTATCCTCTTATAGAGAAAACAATTTTTAGCACGGTTTTAAATTTTATGCCCTTTTTTACTCCGTTCTTTCAGCCAGTTCTAGTAAGGAAATAACAGACAGTCACATAGAGAATCCCCCTCTAAAGGAAAGCATACTACTAGTAATAGCCGGAGCCTATATTTTCCAAATACAGCTATACTATATACTAGAGTACTTCTAGACGTAGCTAGAGTAATATAGGCCTCCCTAACGCCGCAGGGAGCTGATGCCAGCACAAGGGCGCCTATAGAACTGTACTACAGTGGCTAGGACCTTATAAGCCTTTTAAGGCTATATAGAGGAATTAGGTGATTCCAGAGGGCTATAAAGTAGCCGGTACTATTGACTGGTCTTATAAGCTAATCAGGCTAAGCCAGGCCTTCTATATATATAGTATAGAATATATATATATAGGGGTAGAGGGTAGCTTAGTAAAAAGCTCCCTTAGGTTGTAGGCCTAAAAGCCTAATAAAAGACTGAAAGCCACTAACTAGTAGGGCTTTAGTAAGTCCGTCAGCCGGCATACACTTAGTATTAAGATATATAATAGTAACTATTTTAGCCTTAACCTGCTCTCTAATGTACTGGAATTTCAGCAGGGTATGCTTAGTTCTAGCGTGTAGCGCTGGGTCATTAGCTACCGTTATAGAGCCCTGATTATCTCCATAGAGAGTAATAGGGTAGTCTATAGGTCTGTGAAGTTTAGAAAATAGCCCTATAATCCACTGTACTTCGCGTATAGCCTCTATAAGTCCATCAGTTTCAGCTTCCAGGGTAGAGAGAGCAATAGTAGTAGCTCTTTTCGTTTTCCAGCTAATAGGCCTACCGGCTAACTTATATAGATAGCCGTAGGTGGATTTACTAGTAGCCTTATCCCCTGCAAAATCAGAATCACTAAAGCCTATAGGGACTAGACTACTATTAATTATAGAAGTCCGGCTACTACCTTTACTATTTCTAGAATCTACTATAGTAGTAGAGGTAGTAGTTAGGGGCCTAGGCCCTTCCTTAGAGTGAAAGTCTCTACTAAGCTAAGTAGTTATATTACTACTATTACTAAGCTTAGGCCCTAGATCAGCTACTGTATTTCCGTTACAGCTAAAACAGATGCTATAGTCTTTAGTACTATTAAGATACTTAAAAAGATTTTTAGCAGCGTTTAAGTGTGATTTTATAGGTCTATTTAAAGACCTAGAGAGCCACTGTACGGTAAAGCTAATATCTACCCTAGTAAGGAGCATTATATATATAGCTGTTCCTACTAGGCTTTGATAGAGCTTAATTTCCGTAGAATTACAGAGGTGGCTAGCAATATCTTCCTCTAGTTGAAGTTGACTTACTAGCCCCGGCTGTAAGGGAATAGATATAGGCTTAGAATCGGCTAAGTTAAAGCGGCTAACCGCCTCTTCTACATACTGTGACTGGTTAAGCCATAGGCGCCTATTAGGTCTATCCCTTATAATCTGCACGCCTAGGAAATAGGCGGCAGGCCCTAAGTCTTCTATAGCGTAGACCTTATTAAGCCGTTTCTTTAAATCAGTTATATAGCCTATATTAGGCCCTATAAATAGACAGTCATCTACATAGGTAACGATAAAGTGGCAGGTTTTAGCATTATAGAAGACCCCTGGATCTGAAATAAGAGGGAGATAGCCTAGGCTCTTAAGTAAGATTTTAAGCTTATCTTGCCACTCTCTAGGGCTTTGTTTCAGACTGTATAACGCTTTAGATAGTTTAATAATATTAGGAGTAGAAGGATTATAGCCGTATTTCAGTAAAAGCTTATAAATAGCCTTATTAGAAGCTGCTAGGTCTAATAGTCCTTCAGGGATTTCCATATATATTTCTTCTCTAAGAGCGCTATTAAGAAATGCCCCTATAAAGTCAGCTTGTTCTATTTCCCAGTCTAGAACAGCACCTATAGCTAGAAGTATATGCCAAGTAGGTGGTATACTAGTAGAGGCGTAGGTTACAGTGTAATCTAGGCCTTCTACCTGCATAAAGCCCCTAGCTACTAACCGAGATTTATACTTAATAGGCCTGTTTTTAGCGTCCTTTTTAACCTTAAGAACGTTTCGATAGGTAATAAGCTTACGGTTAGAAGGTAATAGACTCCTAGGTAGGAATTTAAAAACCCCTAGCTCTAATAACTGGATAAATTCCTTGGTAATAGCCTCTAACCACTTACTACGCTCATCTCTAGGTAGTTTTAAGACTTGCTTATAAGTAGTAGGCGTACTATCCTTAGATATTACCCTTTTTCGAGCCTTATAGACAAAAGACAGTATATAGCTACTAGTCTTAGCTAAAAGCTTATAGTAATCGAGCTGCATTTTATCCCCCTTTGAAATAAGATCACTATTATCAAGAGGTTCGTTCGTTATAGGCTGATTAGGCGCTATAACTTCTATAGGCTTAGGTGCAAAAATAGGCTCTATAGTTTGGGGAAACACCTCTGGTAATTCAGGCTTTCTAATAGATATAGTAGGCCTAGTAGACTCTACTATAACCGGATTTATAGGCTTATCCGGTGAGGGTTTATCTAATTCACTATCGGAAGAAGATTCGTAGGGTTCTAGCTTACTAGGTCCTATTTCTATACTAATAGGCTTTTCAGTATTGAGATTAGAAGGGTCCGGGCTGACAGCCCCCTCTAAATCTAGGTCTAGGTCTACTAATTCCCCCTCTAAAGCCGTATTATCAGTAGGCTGACTTAGTACTGTATTATCCTCTATAAATTTAACAGTAGAGGTTTTAAGTACTGCTCTTCTAGACGGTATATATACTAGGTAGGTCTTAGAACCTAATACCGCTAGTAATTTACACTCTTCCGTTCTAGAGGTAAATTTTAACGATTTAGACCGTTTTTCTAGAGGTATAATCGCCTCTCCTCTAGCGCCTATAGCCCTATAGCGCTCTAGGTTAGGTATATGTGGAATACCAGGCTCTAGCTCGTCAAATAGCGCCTGGAAAGGAGTGGTTTCCTTATTAGTTATAGCTGTACTATTAACTAATTCCACTACAGCCTCCAGTATAAAGCACTACAGATACTGGGGTAAAGCGCTACTAAGAATAGTACACCTTACACGGTCTAGTATAACTCTAACTGATCGTTCTACTAAGCCGTTCTGCTCGTGGATATAGGGGGCAGAAGTGCTAAATTTAATACCCCTTTTAGCTAACCAAGTAGTTAATAAATCAGTTATTTCAGTGCCTCTGTCAAAGTGGAATTTAGTAGGATATCTACCAAATCCATTCCTTAGGCCCCTAAAAAAGCCCTTAATAGCGTTAGCTACTATAGGGCCTGATTTATTAGGTAGGTTAAAAACCCACCTATACCTACTTTTACGGTCAACTAGAAGTAAGACTATAGGGTTTCTATTATAAGGCCTAGGCCTAATTTTAACAGTATCCCCCTCTATTGAGTCTAAGACCCTAGGTAGGTCAGGTATTAGAGCCTTACTAACCCTTCTCACTGCTTTACCTCGATCATAGCTAGAGCAGTGAAAATCAGCTTCCTTTATTTTATCAAAATTAGGCAGCCCTTTAGTAATACTAGAGGTCTTTTTCAAAAGACGTAGGCCTATATAGCCTAGCCTAACGTGCCACAATTTAGCTAAATTAAGTAGATTATAGTAATCTCGCTGACCTATATTAGGCTCCTTTAAAGTAGGGCTAGATATAGCCTTTTCTACTACTTTATTCCCCTCTATAACTGGCTCTCTTAGCACACGGGGCAGGTCTCTAGTGCCAGTTAAGGGCTTAGGCTCCCTAGTCTTACGGGGACTTTGATAGGGGGCCTGGGCAGTGGCTAAGGGCTCTACAGGCCTACGGGGCCTTTTCCCCCTTAAAGAAGGTCCTATACCTTCTAAAGTAGTACCCTTAGCCGGAGAATTCCTTAGCTTATAGCGCTTATTAGGCTCTATAGCTTCGGATACTATAGCATCCTCTATAATAGGTCTATAGTCTTCCTTTCTAATAGAATTAGAAGGAATTTCCACTACTATCTTATTACGCTGCGGCTCTATACTTTTAGTAGTATAACTAGAAAGGCCTAAAGGAAAAGCAAAATTTGCATGTAATATAGGCTTAGAGCTGCCTTTAACGTCAAGAAAAAATCCTGATTTCTTAAAGTCTAGTATAGCTATACAGCGTCTATCACCCCCGTAAAGGGTTTCCTTTATAAGGCAACCTCCCGAATCATAGTGCCTAACCCTGCTAACAATATTTATATCAATATTAGGTAGGTATAAAACGTTATCTAATACTAATTTAGTATAGGTAGGGGGGGCCTTTCTAGATAGTACTTCTAGTATAATAGAGCCTATACCAGCCGGGCTTACAGGGCTATTTCCAGTGTTAATAGGGCATAACTGGCCTGTGTTAGGCGTAAAGGTAGTAAACCGCTCTTTACTATTACTGATATGGTCCGTAGATCCTGTATCGTATAGCCAACTATTATAAAGAGCGGGGTCTCTAGGGCGTCTTCTAGGCTTATTATCTTTATATTTTGCCTTGTTATTAGAAGAGGTTTTTAGGCCTTTTCCTTTAAAGTCCTTACGCCTCTTATACCCTTTTAACGCTAATAGCTGTGCTAATTGGGTATTAGAATTACTAGAAGAACTAGAATTGGAACTAGAGTCGGATTCCTCTTCTTCTTCTATAGCTAGGTTATAGGACCCTAGTATAAAGGAGGCCTGTTCGGCACTTTTAGTACTATAATTCTGCCCTTTAACATTATAACTAGCCTTCTTCTTACCCTTTTTCTTATTTTTACCCTTCTTACTAGGGTTAGAATTTGAATTAGGGGTTGAATTAGAGCTATTAGCTACGTAAGCTGCTCTATACGCCTCTATAGCCGGGTTCCTAGATTCTTCTAAAATATCAGCCATTAGATATTCTATATTAAGGCTAGAGGCTGTAAGGCCTAGCATTCTAGCCTGTCTTATAGAGCTCTTTTGGCGTGATACCCAGCTAGGAAACTTAGATTCTAGAGCCTTAAAATACTGATTTAGTATTAAAGAGGGATCTATATCTATTTTAGCCATGGTAAGCTTAGCAAGATAGCCGTTAAATTCAGCGTTAAAAGCTGATAAGCCTTTTTTATAGGTACTAAAGGTAAGGGCGTGGAATTCGTTATAAACGTCCTCCTTTTTAGACTCTATAGGTCGGCTATACTGCCTAACAAGCAGCTTAAAGGCCTTAGAAGGTATATAAATCCACGATATAGCAGCCCTAGGGCTACTAGATAAGCTATTACGTAGAAGCATTAAAAGAACAGCTTGATCAGAGTCGCTATAAGTGTTAGATATATCAGGGTTTTCTAAAAAATTAGATATCCCTAACGCTCTTAGCACTATACTTAAAGCCTGAATCCACTGTTCAAAATTGCTTTCCCTGCTAAGCTTACTATCGTCCGGTATAGTATAGGCCTTTTTAGAAAGCTCCTTTACTATACTACTAGTAATAGTATCCTTAAAGCCTTCCTTAGACCTTGTATCTATAGGGGGGTCTAAATTACTAGTAGCTGAATTAACAGCCGGCCCTAGATGGGGCTCTTTCCTAGGGGGATATAAAGGAGAATCTAAATCTATAGTACCGCTAAAAGGATCAAATCTAGGACTATAGCTAGTCTTTCCAGTAGCAGCAGCATTGCTACTATTAGTTAGAGAAGCTAAAGTAGAAGATATATTCTTTATAGCACTAACGCTATCCTCGATAGAGGCTTTTAGGGTATTTAGACTTAAAAGTAGTGTTTTTATATCACTAGATTGGC
Source organism: Phyllachora maydis (assembly GCA_029339225.1). NCBI lineage: Eukaryota > Fungi > Ascomycota > Sordariomycetes > Phyllachorales > Phyllachoraceae > Phyllachora > Phyllachora maydis. The sequence continues at coordinate 6,442,116 of JAQQPM010000002.1, forward strand.
TAGCTATAACTCGGTTATAAGATTTTATATTCTGTTTTAGGAATTCTATAACCTTGCTATAGTCTTCGCCATCTTCCTTATCTTCTAATAGGGTTCGTATAGGTAGTGGAGGCCTAGAAGATTGCCCTAGATCAGCTGGGTTACTAGCCCTTTTAGGGGCTATACCCTTCCCTTTAGCTTGATCCGCCATTGTAAATAGGCTACTATTTACTTTATAGTGCTAGCTAAAGCACTTAATTAGCTTCTAGTTCACTAAAGCTAATTAGCTAGCTCACTAATTATAGTAGTGATTTTCTAGGCTAGTCTTAGCGCTTAGTAGGTTTATAGCGCTGCCTACTTGCTACTTAGTAGGGCTTTCTAGTAGAAATTCTAAACTAGGCTCTAAGATAGGGACTAGAGACTTCGACGTAGGGACTTAACTACCGCCTATAGATATATCTATAGAAAGGGCTCTATAGTAGGGAAATATAGGTCTTTAGCGCTAGAAATTCTAAAACGCTAGCCTTTCTACTTCCAGCTATAAGTAGAAAGGTCTTTTAGTATAGGTAAGTATACTAGCCTAAGCGTATAAGAGCCCCAAATGCTCGTCAATACTATAGGACTTAGATTTCTCAGCGATTTATCCTTCTAGATTTTCAGGCTTTTTAGTCCTTAAATAGCCTTCAATAAGATGTAATATATAGCTTTTTAGGGCTAATATAGTACTATATTTTCAGCTATAAGAGGCTTAAATAGCCCTATATATATAGGCAGAGGTAGCGCTTTGAAATTGGACTCCAACGATAACTATCCCACAGGCTATCCGGGCTCATAACCTATTGGAATGGGTAATCCTATATAAGGATCTATAACCACTATAGCCTACTAGTAGTAGTCGTATAGGGTACGTAGGGGCAGCAACAGCGTTGATATGGCCTAAATAGCACTTCCTAGGTATGTGCTAATATAGTAAAGTAGGGCCCTTTACTGTATTCCCTCTATAAAAGTCCTTATATAACGGTATAGTTATAGGCTATAGCGCTATATTATAGGGGCTTTAAGCTTATATATCACGGCTTTCAGTGGGTCTTATAGGCCTATAAGGCTTATAGTTGTAGGTAACGTAGTAATTTGATTTCTAGTCCAAGTAGGTAAGGCTTCGCAATTTCCTTTCCTACATATACCCTCCGGCACCGTTCCTGCCCTCCACACGGCAGGAGCGCCTTAGTAGGTGCATGGCCACTTCCCGAAAAACCAAATAAGCTGGCGATTTTAAATAATCGACTCACGGCTACCTAAGCTGCAGGGTAAGCCGCACGACTTTTCCTATAAGTTCTGTTTTCGCTCCTGCGGTGCAGGGTAGGTACAGGGTAGGTAGGTGACCTAGTAGAAGAGCCTTTTAAGGCTATTTCTAGCGCTTATACAGCCTAAGGAGGCTGTCTCCATAAAAGTGGGGCATAAATCTAAAAATAGAAAAGCCTTTTAAAGCTATTTCTAGGCTATATAGTGGAGTATATAGCTTAGTCAGCGGTATCCACAAAAGTGGGTCCACCCTTAGAATATAGCTATATATCTAGTAGTTCGAGAACTGAAATCCGTTTTGCCTAAGCTATAACCGTTAGAGCGCTATAGCTTATTTTATACGTTTAACACTAAGGCCTTTAAGCTGCTTGTTAGGCAGTATAGCCGACCTATAGAGTCTAAAAAGGAGGACGTCTATAACGAATTCCACGCCCTTACCTTTAGTACCTATAAAAAAGGCTTATCAGCTTTTAACGCTGAATTTAACGGCTATCTTGCTAAGCTTACTATGGCTAAAATAGATATAGATCCCTCTTTAATACTAAATTAGTATTTTAAGGCTCTAGAATCTAAGTTTCCTAGCTGGGTATCACGCTAAAAGAGCTTTATAGGACAGGCTAGAATGCTAGGCCTTATAGCCTCTAGCCTTAATATAGAATATCTAATGGCTGATATTTTAGAAGAGTCTAGGAACCCGGCTATAGAGGCGTATAGAGCAGCTTATATAGCTAATAGCTCTAATTCAACCTCTAATTCAAATTCTAACCCTAGTAAGAAGGGTAAAAATAAGAAAAAGGGTAAGAAGAAGGCTAGTTATAATATTGAAGGGCAGAATTATAGTGCTAAAAGTGCCGAACAGGCCTCCTTTATACTAGGGTCTTATAACCTAGCTATAGAGAAAGAAGAAGAGGAATCCAACTCTAGTTCCAATTCTACTTCTTCTAGCGATTCTAATACCCAATTAGTACAGCTATTAGCGTTAAAAGGGTATAAGAAGCGTAAAGACTTTAAAGGAAAAGGCCTAAAAACCTCTTCTAATAAGGCAAAATATAAAGATAATAAGCCTAAAAGACGCCCCAGAGACCCCGCTCTTTATAATAGTTGGCTATACAATACGGGATCTACGGACCATATTAGTAATAGTAAAGAGCGGTTTACTACCTTTACGCCTAACACAGGCTAGTTATGCCCTATTAACACTGGAAATGGCCCTGTAAGCCCGGCTAGTATAGGCTCTATTACACTAGAAGTATTATCTAGAAAGGCCCCCCCTACCTATACTAAATTAGTATTAGATAACGTTTTATACCTACCTAATATTAATATAAATGTTATTAGTAGGGTGAGGTACTATGATTCGGGAGGTTGCCTTATAAAGGAAACCCTTTATAGGGGTGATAGACGCCGTATAGCTGTACTAGATTTTAAGAAATCAGGATTTTTTCTTAACGTAAAAGGCAGCTCTAAGCCTATATTACATATAAGTTTTGCTTTTCCTTAAGGCCTTTCTAGTTATACTACGAAAAGTATAGAGCCACAGCGTAATAAGATAGTGGTGGAAATTCCTTCTAATTCTATTAGAAAGGAAGACTATAGACCTATTATAGAGGATGCTATAGTATCCGAAGCTATAGAGCCTAATAAGCGCTATAAGCTAAGGAATTCTCTGGCTAAGGGTACTACTTTAGAAGGTATAGGACCTTGTTTAAGGGGGAAAAGGCCCTATAGGCCTGTAGAGCCCTTAGCTACTGCCTAGGCCCCCTATCAAAGTCCCTGTAAGACTAGGGAGCCTAAGCCCTTAACTAGTACTAGAGACCTGCCCCATGTGCTAAGAAAGCCAGTTATAGAGGGGAATAAAGTAGAAAAGGCTATATCTAGCCCTAGATCACACATCCGAAAACGCGTTCTTGGTCAGGACCGCTCCAAATCGACTGCACTCTTTTGCAATCCACTTGTCCAATTGAGGACTCAACACACGCCAAATTTGGCTGCGGCGCAGTCGCCCGTTCGACAGCGCTGTAGTCGGATTCTGACCGTACGATGTGGTCGACCGTGGCCAGAAATCTGCAGCTGCAGCAGGGCGGGCGCACGGGCCCTACAGTCACGTGCCCTAGCCCCGACCGCACTAACCCCTCTGACCCGAACCCTGCTACTACTAGCCCCCTAGGGGCTGTCAACAAAGCCCCTGAGCGCTCGGGCTATAGCTTCTCGACCTACCTTACCACCGCTACTACCACTACTACTACCACCACTTCCGCCGCCAACCCTGCCACCACTATAACCGCTACCGGGTCGAGCGATATATCGTTCGATAGCCCTTTTAAAGGGCTTTCTAGCAGTTAACACGCCACTACCGCCACCGCCGCCCCTACCCCCTCTAAAAAGGGGAAAGAAAAAGAAAAAGCCCTACTACCTGCAACCCTCGCCCTTACCTTCTCTGGTCTTATAGACCAGATAGTCAGTCTTTCAGTTAATAACCTGGCCTTTAAGGAAATCGTTGAATATACCGGGCTAGCTAGAAAGCTAGCCTTAACGTAGATCTTGAAAGAGAAGGAGAAAAAAACCCTGATATTTCCCTTGTTCGTTGCCCAGGCCCCGAGGCAGAAGAAGCAACAACAACAGCAGTAACAATAATAACAGCAGCAGCAGCAACAACCCCCTACCGTCGAATCAGAGCTAACCCGCCGTACCTGGGCTGCTATAGCAGCGGCTAGGGTAAAGCCTACTAAGCTAGGCTTAGAAAAATAGGTCCTTATACGGCTAGGATTAGCCTCTTCCTCCCTTGGTCAAAAATCAGCCCTGGAAATCGCACAGGCAGTATAGAAGGCTATAGGGCACCCTATTAAGGGGGTAAGGACCCTACCGAGCGGTAACCTTATACTGGTTACTAAAGGAGAAAAAATCAAAAAAGCCTTAGAAGAAAATACAGCCTGGCTAGCCTCTTTATCACCAGAGGCCTCGATCTATACCACTACCTGGGCTATTGCTGTTAAAGGGCTTATAATAGCTAACCGGGTAACAGAAGCTAGCCTTCTAGCAGCAGCAAAAAAAGTATATCCTTCGGCCTTAAGGGCTAAGGTCTAGTACCCCCTCCAGATTAAAAGAACAAGAGTCTTAGCTCTTATCGCCTTCTCTAGCCAGCAAGAGGCCTACCAGGCCTGCCAAGACAGAATCTTCTAGGCCTATAGGGCCCTAAAAGCAGAGCCCTATATCGATAAGGCCAGGGCCTTACAGTACTTTAACTGCTAGCGATAGGGGCATAAAGCCAAATACTGCCACTCCCCTGCCCTCTGCTACAACTGCGGCCAAGAAAAGAAGAAGCATACCAAGGTAGCCTGTACTAAGGCTTAGCACTGCCGGAACTGCCGTAGCGACCACCACGCTAGGGCAGAAGAATGCCCTAAAAGAAAGAAGTATAAGGCTTAGGCAAAATCTAGCCTACAAAATAGGCCTATTAACTTCGACCTCCCTAGCCCTCTTAAGCCAGCAATATCAACAGAAGACCGGCTAGAAGGGGAAGAAAGCTACATGGTAGTAGCTGGAAAACGCCGCCGTAGCCGCCCCCCTACAATAACCGCCACTACCGCTACCGCCACTACCACTACAGCCTCCCTTTCCCAGCGAACTATAAGGGAGGCTTTTAGCAAAATCCCCGCCTCTACCTTTACTACTACCGATCTAGCAGCTACTGGTACTACAGCTACTAGTACTACAGCTACCAGTTCTATACCCTCCTCCCTAGAGCCGGCAAGGGGCTCTATAGAGGAAGAGAATACAGATATACTTTAGTCTCTTTTTCTGCCTTCTCTCCTTCCTTAGACTGCTTCCCCTCTCTCTCTTTAGACTGTCTTTTCTTTCTTTCTTATAGCTAGTATCTTACTACTATACCAAGGTAAAGGGGAAGGCTATAGGCCTAGGCTTATAAGCTTTTAAGCTTTAAGCCTAGCCTTGCCTTACCCCCTTTTTACTAACAAGACCCCTTCCTTATTCCCCTACCCCAAGCCCTATATTAATTAAGATATAGGGCGTTCTTACAGGAGACGGGTAGGGGAATAGGCGCAATTTCCCTTAGTAGCCTCCTAGACGGCCTCCCCTTGCGTTGTTTTTTCTTTTAGTACTGCTCTTTTCCTCTTACTAGGTTGCCCGCCTCGTTGAGCTCGTTAGAGGTTTTTCATCCGTTTTCCGGTTTTCCTCTAGCATAAGTATAAGCTAGCAGCCCCTTATAGCCCCTTAGAGGACTCTATAGGAGTAATAGACATCTATCTATATCTAGCCCTACTTTAAAGGAGCCTAATATAGGTCAGCGAGATTACTATAATCTACTTAATTTAGCTAAATTGTGGCACGTTAAGCTAGGCCATATAGGCCTGCGCCTTTTGAAAAAGACCTCTAGTATTACTAAAGGGCTGCCTAATTTTGATAAAATAAAGGAAGCTGATTTTCACTGCTCTAGCTATGATTGAGGTAAAGCAGTGAGAAGGGTTAGTAAGGCTTGAATACCTGACCTACCTAGGGTCTTAGACTCAATAGAGGGCAATACTATTAAAATTAGGCCTAGGCCTTATAGCAGAAACCCTATAGTCTTACTTCTAGTTGACCGTAAAAGTAGGTATAGGTGGGTTTTTAACCTATCTAATAAATCAGGCCCTATAGTAGCTGTGACGGAACATAGTGACGGTCATGGAGTGACCTATCTGGGACTGGGGCTCTCCATGCTTAGACATCCTGACAAGCTGCTTGTCAGGCTTAGAGGCGCCTATATAAGGAGTAGCAGGTCCTGTAGTAAGAAGAAGAACAGGTATATTCACTTCTTTATATCTATTACCTGCTCTTTATATAATAGTTATAAGCCTGGCGCTAGTATTATTAACTTGACCAACTACGTATAATATATATTAAGCCCTCCTATTATTATTACTACTCTATTATCCTCCCCTTAACTCTCTACTTAAGATATTAACAACCCTAAATTTAGTATATTCAATGTCTGTTATCCTAAAAGGCCTATTAATATAGACAGCCTAGCGTCTTAACGTATAGATACTGGCTTTAGCCTTTGGAATTTAGGAAGATATTAATCCAGACTTAATATCTACTTTAGCAGATATGGAAATTCTTAACCTAGGATAGGAAGAATAGGCTTATTAAGCTAATTCTAAGTAGGTAGCCTAGTATAACAAGGCTATTGCATATTATTAAGAGAAAATTCAACTTCTTAGTACTTCGACTTAGGATATAGCCTTAGTACCTCCCCTACTAGTTCGGCCGACCCTTATTACCCTATACGACTTAGAAGAAGCGTATAAGACTTACCTCCTAATATAACAGTCTAAAAGGGCTACTACTAAGCTAAAGGAGGTAAATTACCTAAAGTTTCTAAACTAGATTCTTTAGTCTATAGATTATAATATTAGGAAGACAGCTATTCGGTTATGTTAGTTATTAAAGTAGGGATAAGGGTTAGAATAGCACTAGAATCTTTAGCCTCTTATATAAGCTCTAAAGAAAGATAATACTCTGTTAGACTTAGCTAAGAAAGTCTAGATCGAATCTTAGTATAAGGTAGTACTTAGATAGGCTAAGAATAGCCGAACTAGGCTAATCCGCTAGTATAAGGACTGGTAGAAATTTTACCAGGTTATACTAATCGAAAGGATTCTGGCTATTATAGGCGTTACCACTGTTAAAAGAGTTCTTTAAGCTCTAGCGGCAAGGCTAACTCTATAATAGGCTAATAGTTAGCTTTAACAGATCGTTCTAGCTAAAGTAACTGGCTAAGTAAGTCTATTTATACTAGAGATTATTAATAGGACCCTTCTTAGCCTTATAATAGAATTTTAATAGTAATAAGCCTATAGAAATCCGGCTAGAGTATACTCTACCTTTACTTAACTTTCTAATAATAAGAACCTACTACCTGCTCTATACTTTAATTAAAAAAGAGGCTAAGGATAGCCTTAAGGACAGTACATCTAGGGTAGTTAGGGTAGAAATCATTAAGGATCCTAAAACAGGGGCTACTAATACTCTTATCTACCTCTTCCTTATACCTACCTCTAGAAACCTAAAGATTATAGAAGAGTTAAGCTATTATATATAAGATCTATAAGACAAAGAATCACTTTATCCGCAGAAAAGTAATAATCTATTTGAAATCTTGTCTATTAGGATCCCTAATAGGCTAACCTCTATACAACCCTAGAATTAAAAGGATAGTTAAAGGGCAAAGGGCTAGATATAAAGAAGCTATAGGTTCTAAAGTCCTTTAGTATTTAAGGATAGGATCGTTAGCCGGATAAAGTTTTTAGGAGTTCTTAGTTATTACTTTAGCTTGAAAATCAGAGTTAGAATTTTTCTAATATACCTCTTTTCGACCTTACCCTATTTACCGCCACCCTAGGTACGGTCTATAGGGTATTTAGCACTTAGAACCCTACTTATTATCCTTTTTCGGACAGTACCCTCTTAGATAACTATATAGTAGTTTATATAGTTAACTATAAAGATCTACTTAACTATAGAACATTCAAGCTGTCTACCTCTAACGCTATTATAAGGGTAGGCTCAACGACGTTACCTATTTCTAGGACAGGACGCCGGACTTTAAGAAAGATTTTTCAGGATAATAAGGGTAATAAGACGGTAGACTTGATTCTTTAAAACATAGCTGTTATAGAGGGATTTTATACTAATATTATATCAGCTACGCTTCTATACTGAAAGGGAATCTGGTTATTAGGGGCTAATAATACCCTAAGAGTTAGAGATATAGCAAGCTTGATTATTCTTATAACGCTATAGGAAAAGTTTAACTTAATAGTGCTTGAATATAAGCTGCTTGCCTCCTATATAGTCTTAAAACCCCTCTTAATAAGTAACAACAGTATTATAATAATAACAGCTTAGAAACAAGTAAAACAGAGAGGATAGAAAAGAACGTATAAGCTATATAGGGCTTATATAGATCCTAAAGAACTATAGTACTTAAGGATAGGATACCTAGGTCCTAAGGCACTATAATTATTAGTAAACTATACTCGGGGTGTAAATTTGTTATAGCCTAACAACGGCAATCTAACCAGGATACTACAGCTTAAGTGCTTAGTATATACCTAGTTATATGCAATAAAAGTAGTATCTAGGAGGGAGTTAAGCGGAAAATCCGCTAGACTGTTTTATAGAATCGCCTAGGATCTTTTCGAATTCTCCTAGGGATATATAAGCTATAATAGGATTCTCTTTATAGTAGATAAGTTTAGTAGAAAGGTATAGGCCTTCTAGATAAGAGGTAAAGGATAAGAAAACCTTCTTTAAGTCCTTAAGAGGTTCGACGCCTAGACTAGACAATAGTATAGGTTATCCGTTTATTTCTTCTACTATAATAGTAAGACATTAGTTATATCTTCTTAAGGAAAAACTAAGTATGAAAAATAGGCAGATCGTAAAGAAATTAGCTTGGAAATCCCGCTGTTATATATATATAGCCCAATAAGACTTATCAAAAGAAACGGAAAGACCATCGTTAACAAGTTAATAGCAATATAGTTAGGGGCATATCTTCCTAAAGATCTATAGCCTAAGACTATAAAGGCTACAGTATATTTTTATAACTTGTCTCCCAAGCTTAGAGATAATCCGAGATCCCTAAACAAGAAGCTTCTGTTATAGTTTTAGAACTATTTTCGCTTTTACAACCCGGCTGTCATCCGTAAAGCTATAATTGACCTAAGGCCTTAGCTTAGTAGCCTTTACGTATATAGATACGCCGGTTATCCCCTTAAGAAGGATAGAGAGAAGGATATACTTTAGAGACTTTATAAGATTCAACCTCAAGCTTATATTAGCTATCTCGTAGGTTATATCACTACTATATTATATAGGATATAGGTCCTAGAGCTTAATAGGGTAATTACCACCTAGAATATTTAGTTTAATAAGACAGTTTTCTATATAGGCAGGGAGGTAGAATCTAAGGCTTAGGCTATCCCTATCTTAAAAGAACTAACAGACTAGCTAGACAAGCTAGTAGAGGAATATAAGTTTAACACTATCCTTAAGATAATATAGAATCTAGATCTCGCAGGTCCTATTAGGCTAATAGCTGCTAGAGAGAATAAGGAAAAGCTCTTAGCTATAGAGCTAAAAGAGCGTCGGTTAGATACTATTACTAGCCAAGACAAGGTATATACTAATATTATAACCAGACTATTCACCTTAGAGCAAATACCTAAGCCTAGAATACCAAATCCAGATTATACTAGGATTAACAGCCATAGTAACGGAGTAGACTCTCCCTAGAGTATAACTAGAGGAGGAACATAGTCTAAGGGTAAGGCGCATTGCTATAGACCGTTAGAAGGATTTAAAGCTAGGGTAGGTGTTATAACCTACTAGCATACCGACAATAAGATAATAGATAGACTATTAGTCAAAGAACCGGACTCTAAAGCCGGGATCTTAGGGGTATATACTAGTAATACGTAAGTATTAGGCGACCTAGCCCCTTAAAGACAAGGTCGGCCCTATAGTAGTAGGAATCGGGTATTTACAGTAGAGCCAGGCCGATATAACCTTCATTATTATAATGCTATACTCAAGAACATCTTTAGTATTCTCAATATAGAGAGAATAGTAGTATTATCGCTACTACTCGTTTTCATAGCCAACTACTTTCCTAATTAGCTAGTAGCCAGCTATAAAAGGGAGTTTAAAACAGTATATACTATAGTAGCAGGCACTGTTCGACATTAGAAACGCCTAATAGAGCGAAAAGAGAAGCAAGAGTTATAGAAAAAGGACTTGCTAAAGGGCCCTTAGGATAAGAAAGAGTTTATCCTAGGGAAATAGCACAAATTAGAAATACTGCCGGAGCCTAGAACTTAGAGTAAAGCTATAAAGTCGCCTTTTAAGAAGATATAGAAGTCTATAGCTTAGGCTAAGATTAATTAGCTATAAAAGCTATAGACCTATAAGAAAATTCCGAAAGATTAGTACAAGATATAGCCTCTCTTGCTTAAATAGGTACTAAAGTACAAGCTTGATCTAGACAGGATAGTTATTAGGCTAAAGGCAAGGATTTACATCTAAAAAGATCTTTAATATCTAGAGTTAGTCAAGTCAACTTATACAGTAATATTAGCTACTAAGTCCCTTAGAGTAAGTATAGCCCTAGCAGCGCGTTTTAATCTAGAGATCGACTTATAGGACGTTACAAATGCCTTTTACAATGCACTCTAGGAGTCGTTTAGCTAGGGCCTAGTAATCTGTAATCTTCTAGAAGGGTTTAAGAAGCTAGGACTTCTTACTTAGGTTAATAGGGCTCTATATAGGCTTTAAGACTCTCCTCTCCTCTAGTATCTCGAATTCTTAGGCTTTCTTAAAAATCTTAGACTTTAGAAGTCCAAGGAGGAGCTATGTCTATTTTACAATACAGATAAATACATCCTCTTAATATTCTATATAGATAACGTAATACTTCTCTATTATTATTAGCATTAGGACTATACTATAGACCTAAAGGCGAAACTACTAGGCAAATATAAAGCAAAAATTCAGCCTAAGGCAGAATAGTTTCTCGGTATTCGGATTATAAGGGACAGAGTCAACCGTACGATTACGCTAGTTCATAATACATATATTAAGAAGGCGGCTAAGAAGTATAGGCTAGATAGATCCGCTATTATTCCCCCTATACTACTTTTAACAGTCGGACTTAGCAAGAATAAGGGCTAGGCTACTAAGAAGGAGATAAAGCTTATACAAGAACTAGTAGGGACAATACTATATATAGCAATTATAGTCTATCTAGATATAGCCTTTACTGCATTGTATCTTTCCTACTTCTCAACAAACCTATTAGCCTGATATATCAAAGCCGCTAGGCAGACAATCCAGTATCTATATTATACAAGGTTTCTTAGAATCATATATAGTGGCTACTCTAGTCAGGCCTATATACTTCATATTGCTAGTAATACCTTCTTTATAGACAACTCAGACTTATAACAATCGTCTTAAGGTTATACGATTATAATATTTAGAGGACTTATCTAGTAGAATATATCTTATTAAGTTACAGTTACTATATTAACAATAGAAGCAGAGCTTTATAGTCTCTCCCTAGCTATAAAGAAGGCTATAGGGATAAAAAGATTCCTTAAGGACCTAATAGTTAAACTGTTAGTTCTATAGCGGATTTTCTACAATAATACTTAGACTATTAGGCTAGTAGTTAATAAAGGGGAGCACATAGCAATAGCGCTCTGTTATATTAATATTCAGAATATATAGCTTAAACAAGAGCATGGTAAGGGCAGCTTTACAGTGTCCTATATCAAGATAGCTAACATAGTAGCCAATAGCCTGACAAAGAATTTGTTAAGGGCAAAGTTCAAGCACTTCTAGGCTATACTAAATCTAAGGGACGTATTACAGATTATAGCTAATAATCAAAGAAAGGGAAATTCAATTACTAGCAGACAACTATCTAGTCTGCTATAAAACTTATAAAAGAAGCTTACTATAGGGCACTATAGCGCTCGATAGCCTTCTCTAACGCGCTAATAGCCTAATTAATCTTAGCTAGCATCTACAATACAGCTGATATATCTATACAATTCTTATTAAGATAATGTAGCATCGACTATAGAAGAGCCCCGACATATCTACTAATTCCTTATCTAAGGTACTAAGTAAACTTAGCGCTACTTATGCTAGAGAACGCCGCCTATATAAAAGGATTGTTGGCCAGAGACTTAATCGACTAACAAAGAGGCGAAAATATATATTCTAATCCGACAGACAGGGACGGAGATAGGCATAGGGGCAGAGACAATTTGTAAGACGCTTTTTGCTTATAAGCTAGATCTTTAAATTTCAGCTCCTTATAGAACGCCTAAGACAGATGTAAAGGAGTAGACAGAGCAGGCAATATAGGTATTAGCCTATATAGCGACAATCCAGATAATAGGTTAAGGATAGCGCGTAACATTTTCGAAATAACAGCAGCCTTACCTGCTATTACTTTCTAGATACGACTATTAGTCTAAGTATTAAATTTTAAAACGGACGGACATACTCTACCGGCCTTTATATTTTTCTTTTTCAAGTCCTAAAGGACCTAGGCAGTCTTCTCGGCCTTAACTAACCTATAATATATACGGTTAGCTTTATAGCAAAATTGTTAGGCCTGGACAGACTTATATAGGATAATAGTAGTAAGACGCAGTCTATATTAGAAGACAGTAGTAATAGCAGCCACTGGTATTATTATACTAAAAAAAGCATTCTTCTATAGTATATCCCTTTAGTAGTAACTGGATATAGGGCTTATAAAATAGCAGATAAAGAGGGCCTAGAGGGCTGGATTTTTCAGATTAAGGCGTCTTTGCTTAACCAGAAGTCTAGCCTATAATCTTCTTAGAACAGCCTAGTATCTTAAGAGCAGGAGTTTCCGGTATAGGTGCTAAGACAGGGCTTAACAGCATATCGTTACTAACTCTTTTAACATCTAAGGACATAATATAGCTACTAGTGTTATTAGTAAGCCGATAACAGCTAGAATAGAGCTAAGTAAAGTTTAAGGTTAGATCCTAGAGCTATTTTTACAGGGACGCCTACGATCTTAGCTTTAGAGGAACACTGTTATCTGGCTATAGGACGCTACAGCTAGTAATAGTAATGATTAGAAAGACTTACCACTCCTTGCTCGGGCATAGTAATAGGAAAAAGAGAGCTAGGCGAGAATAGGGGCAGGCTTATAAGAAAACTTCACCTTAAAAAGGTAGTTATAAGGAAGAGAAAATAGGGCTAGGAGGAATTCTCTATACTCTTTTTATACCTAAAAAGAATAGGCCTATAGTAAGCTCTAAAGAAAAGAGGAAAGAGCAGGTTGACCTTGCTATTACTATAATAACTTACAGCAGTAAGGTTAACAATCAAGCACGCTTGCCTTCTTTTAGAAAAAAGGCTGCCTATATAGCTAGTAAAAGGGCAGTAGGTAAGGCTACTTAGGATAAAAACTAGTCTTATAACTTACAAATAGGAAAGAGAAGGTAGTAATAGCAAGCAGACTGGCAAAAGTATTATTAACCTGGCGAAGTTTTCGCAGGTAAGGTGTTTGCTAGGTATCTATACTAGGCTTAAGCATATTACTGTCTCAATATGCTTAAGGGGGTATAGGAGTTGTAGTTACTATAATCCTACGTTCTATAGGTCAGACTCCCTATAGGATGGCAAATCTAAGGGGGTGTATAACGGAATATAGTAACGGTTATAGAGTGACCTATCTAGGACTAGGGCTCTCTATGCTTAAACATCCTAACAAGCTGCTTGTTAGACTTAGAGGCGCCTATATAAGGAGTGGCAGGTCCTATAGTAAGAAGAAGAACAGGCACATTTACTTCTTCACATCTATTACCTACTCTTTACGTGACAGTAGCTAACGCTATTAAGGGCTTTTTTAGGGGCCTAAGGAATGGATTTGGTAGATATCCTACTAAATTCCACTTTGACGGAGGCACTGAAATAACTGATTTATTAACTACTTAGTTAGCTAAAAGGGGTATTAAATTTAGCACTTCTACCCCCTATATCCACGAGCAGAACAGCTTAGTAGAACGATCAGTTAGAGTTATACTAGACTGTATAAGGTGTACTATTCTTAGTAGCGCTTTACCCTAGTATTTATAGTGCTTTATACTGGAGGCTATAGTGGAATTGGTTAATTGTACAGCTATAACTAATAAGGAAACCACTCCTTTCCAGGCGCTATTTAACGAGCTAGAGCCTGGTATTCCATATATACCTAACCTGGAGCGCTATAGGGCTATAGGCGCTAGAGGAGAGGCTATTATACCTCTAGAAAAACGGTCTAAATCGTCAAAATTTACCTCTAGAACGGAAGAGTATAAATTACTAGCGGTATTAGGTTCTAAGACCTACCTAGTATATATACCGTCTAGAAGAGCAGTACTTAAAACCTCTACTGTTAAGTTTTTAGAGGATAATACAGTACTAAGTCAGCCTACTAATAATACGGCTTTAGAGGGGGAATTAGTAGACCTAGACCTAGATTTAGAGAGGGCTGTTAGCCCGGACCCTTCTAATCTTAATACTGAAAAGCCTATTAGTATAGAAATAGGACCTAGTAAGCTAGAACACTACGAATCGTCTTCCGATAGTGAATTAGATAAACCCTTACTGGATAAGCCTATAAATCCGGTTATAGTAGAGTCTACTAGACCTACTATATCTATTAGAAAGCCTGAATTACCAGAGGCGTTTCCCCAAACTATAGAGCCTACTTTTGCACCTAAGCCTTTAGAAGTTATAGCGCCTAATCAGCCTATAACGAACAAACCTCTTAATAATAGTGATCTTATTTCAAAGGGGGATAAAATGCAGCTCGATTACTATAAGCTTTTAGCTAAGACTAGTAGCTATATACTGTCTTGTGTCTATAAGGCTCGAACAAGGGTAATATCTAAGGATAGTACGCCTACTACTTATAAGCAAGTCTTAAAACTACCTAGAGATGAGCATAGTAAGTGGTTAGAGGCTATTACCAAGGAATTTATCTAGTTATTAGAGCTAGGGGTTTTTAAATTCCTACCTAGAAGTCTATTACCTTCTAACCGTAAGCTTATTACCTGTCGAAACGTTCTTAAGGTTAAAAAGGACGCTAAAAACAGGCCTATTAAGTATAAATCTCAGTTAGTAGCTAGGGGCTTTATATAGGTATAAGGCCTAGATTATACTATAACCTACGCCTCTACTAGTATACCACCTACTTGGCGTATACTTCTAGCTATAAGTGCTGTTCTAGACTAGGAAATAGAACAAGCTGACTTTATAGGGGCATTTCTCAATAGCGCTCTTAAAGAAGAAATATATATGGAAATCCCTAAAGGAGTATTAGACCTAGCGGCTTCTAACAAGGCTATTTATAAGCTTTTACGGAAATACAGCTATAATCCTTGTACTCCTAATATTATTAAACTATCTAAAGCGTTATACAGTCTAAAACAAAGCCCTAGAGAGTGGCAAGATAAGCTTAAAATCTTACTTAAGAGCCTAGGCTATCTCCCTTTTATTTCAGATCTAGGGGTCTTCTATAATGCTAAAACCTGCCACTTTATCGTTACCTATATAGATGACTGTCTATTTATAGGGCCTAATATAGGCTATATAACTGATTTAAAGAAACGGCTTAATAAAGTCTACGCTATAGAAGACTTAGGGCCTGCCGCCTATTTCCTAGACATGTAAATTATAAGGGATAGACCTAATAGGCGCCTGTAGCTTAACCAGTCATAGTATATAGAAGAGGCAGTTAGCCGCTTTAACTTAGCCAATTCTAAGCCTATATCTATTCCCTTACAGCCGGGGCTAGTAAGTTAACTTCAACTAGAGGAAGATATTACTAGCCACCTCTTTAATTCTACGGAAATTAAGCTCTATCAAAGCCTAGTAGGAACAGCTATATATATAATGCTCCTTACTAGGGTAGATATTAGCTTTACCGTACAGTGGCTCTCTAGGTCTTTAAATAAACCTACAAAATCACACTTAAACGCTGCTAAAAATCTTTTTAAGTATCTTAATAGTACTAAAGACTATAGCATCTGTTTTAGCTATAACGGAAATACAGTAGCTGATCTAGGGCCTAAGCTTAGTAATAGTAGTAATACAACTACTAAGCTTAGTAGAGACTTTCACTCTAAGGAAGGGCCTAGGCCCCTAACTACTACCTCTACTACTATAGTAGATTCTAGAAATAGTAAAGGTAGTAGCTGGACTTCTATAATTAATAGTAGTCTAGTCCCTATAGGCTTTAGTGATTCTGATTTTACAGGGGATAAGGCTACTAGTAAATCCACCTATGGCTATCTATATAAGTTAGCTGGCGGGCTTATTAGCTGGAAAACGAAAAGAGCTACTACTATTGCTCTTTCTACCCTGGAAGCTGAAACTAATGGACTTACAGAGGCTATACACGAAGTACAGTGGATTATAGGGCTATTTTCTAAACTCCACAGGCCTATAGACCACCCTATTACCCTCTATAGAGATAATCAGGGCTCTATTACGGTAGCTAATGACCCAGCGCTACACGCTAGAACTAAGCATACCCTGCTGAAATTCCGGTACGTTAGAGAGCAGGTTAAGGCTAAAATAGTTACTATTATATATCTTAATACTAAGTATATGCCGGCTGACGGACTTACTAAAGCCCTACCAGTTAGTGGCTTTCAGTCTTTTATTAGGCTTTTAGGCCTTCAACCTAAGGGAGCTTTCTACTAAGCTACCCTTTACCCCTATATATACTCTATACTATATATATAGAAGGCCTGGCTTAGCCTGATTAGCTTATAAGACCAGTCAATAGTACCGGCTACTTTACAGCCCTCTAGAATTACCTAATTCCTCTATATAGCCTTAAAAGGCTTATAAGGTCCTAGCTACTGTAGTACAGTTCTATAGGCGCCCTTATGCTAGCATCAGCTCCCTGCGGCGTGAGAGAGGCCTATATTACTCTAGCTACGTCTAGAAGTACTCTAGTATATAGTATAGCTATATTTGGAAAATATAGGCTCCGGCTATTACTAGTAGTATACTTTCCTCTAGAGGGGGATTCTCTATGTGACTACATGTTATTTCCTTACTAGAACTTGCTGAAAGAACGGAGTAAAAAAGGGCATAAAAATTAAAACCGTGCTAAAAATCGTTTTCTCTATAAGAGGATAAAGGCGTTTATAAGCCCTTTACTCCTTCTATACTCTAGTGCGTCTATCGGTCGCTAAGGTATAGAATATTTAGATATTATATATTACTATTAGCTTTAAAGCTATAGTACCTATACCTTTAAATAGGTTATAGGTTTGATTTCAACATCATATATATTCTTACTTCTTTCTATATATAATAGGGGTTTATCCTATATATATATAAGGGCATAACCCCTTTGTCTAACGGAATAGTTTTGCTCTTACGTTCTTATTTCTTAGGATTCTTCTATTCTTCACCTATATATAGCCTTCTAAGGCTTATAAAGGAACAGAAGAATAGAGGGGGTGTTAAACGTACAAAATAAGCTATAGCGCTCTAACGGTTATAGCTTAGGCAAAACGGATTTCAGTTCTCGAACTACTAGATATATAGCTATGTTCTAAGGGTAGACCCACTTTTGTAGATACCGCTGACTAAGCTATATATTCCACTATATAGCCTAGAAATAGCTTCAAAAGGCTTTTCTATTTTTAGATTTATGCCCCACTTTTGTAGAGACAGCCTCCTTAGGCTGTATAAGCGCTAGAAATAGCCTTAAAAGGCTCTTCTACAAGGTCACCTACCTACCCTATACCTACCCTGCACCGCAGGAGCGAAAACAGAACTTATAGGAAAAGTCATGCGGCTTACCCTGCAGCTTAGGTAGCCGTAAGTCGATTATTTAAAATCGCCAGCTTATTTGGTTTTTCGGGAAGGCGCCATACACCTACTAAGGGGCTCCTGCCGTGTGGAAGGCAGGAACGGTCCCGGAGGGTATATATAGGGAAGGAAATTGCAAAGCCTTACCTACTAGACTAGAAATCAAATTATACGTTACCTACAACTATAAGCCTTATAGGCCTATAAGACCCACTGAAAGCCGTGATATATAAGCTTAAAGCCCCTATAATATAGCGCTATAGCCTATAACTATACCGTTATATAAGGACTTTTATAGAGGGAATACAGTAAAGGGCCCTACTTTACTATATTAGCACATACCTAGGAAGTGCTATTTAGGCCATATTAACGCTGTTGCTGCCCCTACGTACCCTATACGACTACTACTAGTAGGCTATAGTGGTTACAGATCCTTATATAGGATTACCCATTCCAATAGTATTTTCCACTTTAGCTAATACCTTAGGGTATAATTTAAGAGATATACCGCTATTCTAAATACCTTGGCTACCTGTTCTAACAGTAAGTTAGTCCTTGCTACCATCGCTTTTATATACCCTTTTAGAATGCTAGTAGCTCTTTCTACGCCTCTATTCTAATCATAGGTCTAAAGAGCAGAGAGATTTATTCTAATATACTTCTCTTATAGCTAGGCTTAGATTACTCCCTTTCTTCCTATAATCTTATTATTAGCTTTAATATCTAAAACCCGAATTCTATACCTTTAATTAAGATTTAAAAGGCAGTTGTCCAGGGCTGTAATAATACTCTTAACTAACCAATTATAAAGATAATAGTCCTATATCAGGCCTAACTTACAATCTAATAATAATATGATAAACGTAAAGCCTTTCTTAGACTTTTTAATATTATAGAAATCAAGGGCTAGGATATTGCTAGAGTACTCTAGATCTAGTTAGGCTACCCTTAAGACCTAGCAATCAGGGCCTTTTCCAATACTATACTATAGGCAGTCTACTGTTCTAATTACCTTATAATTTCTAGTAACCTTAACTCCCTTACTACTTTAAACAAGGTGATAAAGCGCTTCTAGGTTTGGATAACCTAACCGCTAATACTATACTTAGATTGTCCTAAACTTAGTCTTCTTCTTCTAAGACCTACCCTACTCCTTTTATATCATAAAGGCTAATACTAAAATATCAGTTATCACATACTCTAGTAAGAACTAGCTATAGGTTTCCTAGATTTCGCAGATCTTATCGTAGCCTAACATCCTTCTAAGATAGAAAAGGATACCCTACTTCTAGTAATCCTACTATATTCCCTTCTTATAAAGGCATCTTAAGGAAACTAGGTTAATAGCTACCTTAGGGTAGTATATTATACGATTAAGCTAAAGGAGTACCCATTTATACTAACCTAGGCGTAGATATAGGAAAACTATCCTATATCCTTCGATTAGCAATTAGCTATTAATTACTATGAGGTAGTCCCCTTCCCCTACTTCTTTAAAGCTTTTAAATCTCTCCTAATTATTAAAAATATATATGGAAGTACTAAGACCCGACATCAAACATCCGAAAACGCGTTCTTGGTCAGGAACGCTCCAAATCGACTGCACTCTTTTGCGATCAACTTGTCCAATTAAGGACACAACACACGCCAAATTTAGCAGCAGCGCTGTCCGCCGTTCGACGGCGCTATGGTCGGATTCTGACTGTACGATGTAGTCGACTGTAGCGAGAAATCTGCAGCAGGGGCGTACGGGCCCTATAGCCACGTGCCCCCCTAGCACCCCTAACCCTCTAGGCCCTTGCCCTACTTCCGCTACCCCTAGCCCCTTAATTAACGAGCCTACCCCTAAACCCGATTGCACAAGCCATACGTTTGCGCCCCACCTCTCTAGCGCTACAGCTACAGCTATAGCCACTACTACTGCCGCTACTGCTACTACTACTACCACTACTTCCGCCACCGATTCCACCACTGCTATAACCGCTACTAGGCCGAGCGATATATCGTTCGATAGCCCTTTTAAAGGGCTTTCTAGCAGTCAGTACGCCACTACCGCTAACGCCGCTACTGCCCCCCTAAAAAAGGGGAAAGAAAAGGAGAAAGCTTTACCGCTGTCGACTCTTGCCCTTACCTTCTCTAGCCTTATAGACTCGATAGTTAGCCTCTTAATCAATAACCTGGCTTTTAAGGAAATCGTCGAATATACAGGGCTAGCTAGAAAGCTAGCTCTAACGCAAATACTAAAGGAGGAGGAGAAGAAGGCAGTAATTCCGATCTTTCCTTCTTTTACTAGCCAGGCCCAAAAGCAGAAGAAGCAGCAGTACCAACAACAACAATAACAACAACAACAATAACAGCAGCAACTAGCCCCTTAGCCCGAGACCCGCCGTACCTAGGCTACTATAGTAGTAGCTAGGGTAAAGCCGACTAAACTAGGCCTAGAAAAACAAGTCCTTATACGCCTAGGATCAGCCTCCTCCCCCCTTAGTCAGAAATCAGCGCTAGAGATCGTACAGGCAGTTTAAAGGGCAATAGGGTATACCATTAAGGGAGTAAGGACTTTACTAAGCGGTAACCTTATACTAGTTATAGAGGAAAAGAAGGTAAAGAAGGCCTTAAAGGAAAATACAGCCTGGCTAGCCTCTTTATCACTAGAGGCCTCCCTCTATACCACTACCTAGGTAGTAGCTGTTAAGGGGCTTACAACAGCTGATCGGATAATAGAAGCTAGCCTCTTAGCAGCTATAAAAGAAGTATATCCCTCAGCCCTCTAAGCTAAAGTCTAGCACCTACTCCAAATCGAGAGAACAAGAGTTTCAGCACTTATAGCCTTTTCTAGCTAACAAAAGGCTTATAAGGCCTGTCAAGACGGCATCTTCTAGGCTTATAAGGCCCTAAAAGCAGAGCCTTATATCGATAAGGCTAGGGCCCTTCAGTACTTTAACTGCTGGCGTTAGGGGTATAAGGCTAAATACTACTACTCCCCTACCCTCTGCTATAACTACAGCCAAGAAAAGAAGAAGCATACCAACAAAGCAGCCTATACTAGGGCCTAGAACTGCCGGAACTACCAAGAAGGCCACCATACTAAGGCAGAGGAATGCCCTAAAAGAAAGAAATATAGGGCACAAGCAAAGGCCTACCTTTAAAATAGGCCTATCAACTTCGACCTTCCAGGCCCTCTTAAGCCAGCAATATCAACAGAAGACCAGCTAGAAAGGGAAGAAAGCTATACAGTAGTAGCTGGAAAACACCGCCGTGGCCGCCCCCCTACAATAACCGCCACTACCGCTACCGCCACTACCGCCACAGCCTCCCTTTTCCAGCGAACTATAAAGAAGGCTTTTAGCAAAATCCCCACCTCTACCTTTACTACTACCGATCTAGCAGCTACCGGTATTACAGCTACCAGTTCTATACCCTCCTCCCTAGAGCTAGTAAGGGGCTCTATAGAGGAAGAGGATACGGATATGCTTTAGTCTCTTTTCTACCTTCTCTCCTTCCTTAGACTGCTTCCCCTCTCTCTCTTTAGACTGTCTTTTCTTTCTTCCCTATAGCTGGTATCTTACTACTATACTAAGGTAAAAGGGAAGGCTATAAGGCTAAGCTTATAAGCTTTTAAGCTTTAAGCCTAGACCTACCTTTACCTCTTTCACTGACAAGACCCCTTCCTTATTCCCCTACCCTAAGCCCTATATTAATTGAGATATAGGGCGTTCTTATAGGAGATAGGTAGAGGAATAGGCGTAATTTCCCTTAGTAGCATCCTAGACGGCCTCCCCTTACGTTGTGTTTTTCTTTTAGTACTGCTTTTTTCCTCTTGCTAGGTTACCCGCCTTGTTTAAGCTCATTGGAGGTTTTTCATCCGTTTTCCGGTTTTCCTCTAGCATTAGTGTAAGCTAGCAGCTCCTTATAGTCCAATAAGGACTCTATAGGTGGAATACAATATATATATATGGAAGTACTAGAATCTAGGCAGGCTAAGTACTTAAGAGGGTATACGCTAATGCTACTTACTTATAGTATACTCTTCGGCACTATAAAATCGATAGGGACCTAATTCTTATTCTTTTTCCTAAATATAGGGACAACTTCTACTATTAGTTTCAAAGCCTTTACTTTCTCCCTATGCCCTATATACCTTTAGGCCTTCTACTTGTCTTTTAGCTCTTTTTAATAAGCCAATACCTTTGATTAAAGTTGCGAATCCTCCTTAATAGCTTGCTTTATATACTTATCTATATCTAGCCTTAGTTTCTAACCTTTATACGTAAAAGAGGGAAATAGATATTAGTATGCTTTCTAGTTATACTAGATTATTCTAAAGATATACTTCTTATAATTAGAACCAGGTTTCTTTATAGGATAATTAGGTCCTAAGGCTTAGAGTGCTTCTAAGGCTCTCTAGAGATTTCGGTTACTATAGGTATTAGCTCTCCCTTATTTAAAGGCCTTTTCTTATAAGTCCCTTCCTCTTTTGCCCTTCTTACTAGCCCTATTAGGAAGAGGCTACTTATTATTTAGAGTAATATATATACCTCCTCTTCCTACTAGGTTTTTAGGCTTTAGCTTAGAAGGCTTATTAAATTTAAGGTCTTATAGGAAATCCCTTGTTATTTTGTAGTAATCGAGGTTCTCCTGTTTAGCCTGCTTCTTAAAGTCCCTATATAAGGCTAATATCTAGCTCTAGAACCTTGAGCTTATTCCTAAGAAGATTAGTAAGTTGTTAAACTATAGTTTAGAATGAGATACCCCTTCTACTTTATAATACTCTACTAGGTATAAGAGCTTTTACTACTTCTCTATCTAGGTCCTCTAGTTACTAACTGCTTTCGCCTTACTAACGTTAAGGTACTCTTTAAAATCCTTATATATCGTCCTTATTTACTCATAATCCTTTAAATATATTAACTTAGTAAGGTTCTAATACTACTAGTAAAGGCTTTACTTAGGTAGATAGTATAGATTAAGCGTATAAGTCTCGACATACTCCCTAATCTACTTCTTAACCTCTATAATATTATCCTAGTTGTATTTCCAGTTTGCCATAGTAGTGTTATACATTGTTGATATGCTCTAGAAGGTAGCCCTCCTATTAACAGTTAAATCGGTATATATAATACGCTTACTAGGAAAAGAAGGAGGCCCGTTAGCGTTTGCCTGCTTAATATGCTCTTCTATAAGCTACGCTCCCTAAGTAAGGCTATAATACTAGTAGGTATAGGTCTAACGAGCAGTCTTGATATAGGCGGTTAATAACCTGAGAATAGGCATATTGTTAAGGGTTAGAGGGACTAGACATCTACCTAATTCCTTGGTATTATTCGGGTTTATAAACTTGATTACCTTGCTTATAACGCACTAAAGCTGCTACTTAAAGTTAATCTACTGCTCTAGCTTAGAGAGAAGGATAGAGCCCTCTTTAACAGCCTTTTTATTATTCTTGTTACTTAATATAATAGCAGCTACTAAGGTACGTTCTTAGATATTATAATAATAATATATATACTAATACTAGGCTTATCTATACTAGGCTAATAGCTTCTAACTATTAATTGTTAGAATCTATAGGCTCTATAATTGATTCTGTATACTAATCTATGTTCTGTCTGCCTCCTTAACCTACGCTCTAGCTGCCTAAGGCAGAGATTTTCTCTATCCCCTTTATAACGTTTATAGGCCCTAAAGTAGGCTTAATCTGCTTGATATAGGGAATTATAGCTATATCTACCTTAATTGACCAGGGCCTCCCTATACCCTGCTTCTAAGCTGATAGGCAAACCTATGCCCTGCTCCTGTTAGGGATACCAAGGTTCTACCGAAGCGACACAAGCGCCACGTTATCCAACAATAACGTTATAGAGGTGAAGAAGTGGATTAGGAAGTATATCAAGACTTATACGCTTAATCTATGCTACTTACCCGAGTAAAGCCTTTGCTAGTGGTATTAGAACCTTACTAAGTTGATATATTTGAAGGATTATAAGCAAATAAGGACAATATATAAGGACTATGAAGAGCACCTTAACGCTAGTAAGGTAAAAGCGGTTAGTAACTAGAGGACTTAGATAGAGAAGTAGCAGAAGCTACTATACCTAGCAGAGTATTATAAAGTAGAAGGGGTAGCTAACCCTAAACTATGGTTTAACGACTTGCTAATCTTCTTAGGAGTAATCTTAAGGTTCTAAGGCTAGATATCGGCCTTATATAGGGACTTCGAGAAGTAGGCCGAATAGGAGAACCTTGATTACTGTAAAATAGTAAGTGATTTCCTATAAGACCTTAAGTTTAATAAGCCTCCTAAGCTAAAGCCTAAGAACCTAGTAGGAAGAGGAGGCGCATATATTACCCTAAATAGCAAGTAGCCTCTTCCTAATCGGGCTAGTAAAAAGGGCAAAAAAGGAGAGGACTTATAAGAAGAGGCCTTTAAGTAAGGGAGAGCTAATATCTATAGCGACTGAAATCTCTAGAGAGCCTTAGAAGTACCCTAAGCCTTAGGACCTAATTATCCTATAGAAAGACCTTGTTCTTATTATAAGAAATATACCTATAGAATAATCTAGTATAACTAGAAAGCATGCTAGTATCTATTTCCCTTTCTTATATATAAAGGTTAAGAACTAAGGCTAGATATAGAGAAGTGTATAAAGCAAGCTATTAAGGAGGATTCGCAACTTCGATCAAAGGTATCGGCTTGTTAAAATGAGCTAAAAGACAAGTAGAAGGCCTAAAGGTATATAAAGCATAAGGAGAAAGTAAAGGCTTTAAAACTAATAGTAGAAGTTGTCCTTATATCTAAAAAGAAGAATAAGAATTAGGTCCCTATCGATTTTATAATACTAAAGAGCATACTACAAGCAAGGAGCGTTAGCGAATACCCTCTTAAGTAGTTAGCCTACCTAGATTCCAGTGCCTCTATCTATATTTTCAATAATTAGAAGAGATTTAAAAGCTTTAAGGAAGTAGGGGAAGGGGACTACCTTATAGCAGCTAATAGCCAGTTACCAATCAAAGGATAGAGGACAGTTTTCCTATATCTATACCTAGGTTAATACAAACAGGTGCTCTTTTAGCTTAATTATATAGCATACTGCCCTAAGGTAGCTACTAACCTAGTTTCCTTAAGATATCTTTATAAGAAGGTAATATAGTAGGATAACTAGAAGTAAGGTACCCTTTCCTATCTTAGAAGGATATTAGACTATAATAAGATCTGCGAAATCTAGGAAACCTATAGCTAGTTCCTACTAGAGCATATTACAACTAATATCTTAGTATTAGCCTTTGTAATATAAAGAGAGTAGGGCAGGTCTTAGAAGAAGAAAACTAAGCCTAGGATAATCTAAGTATAGCACTAGCAGTTAGGTTTACTAAACCTAGAAGCGCTCTATCACCTTGTTTAGAGCAGTAAGAGAGTTAAGGTTACTAGAAATTATAAGGTAATTAGAACGGTAGACTACCTATAGTATAGTATAGGAAAAGGCCCTAATTACTAGGTCTTAAGGGTAGCCCGACTAGATCTAGAGTACCCTAGCAATATCCTAGCCCTTAATTTCTATAATATTAAAAGGTCCAAGAAAGGCTTTATATCTATTATATTATTATTAGATTATAAGTCAGGCCTAATATAGGACTATTATCTTTATAATTAGTTAGTTAAAAGTATTATTATAGCTCTAGACAACTGCCTTTTAGATCTTAATCGAAGGTATAGAATTTAGGTTCTAGATATTAAAGCTAATAATAAAATTATAGGAAGGAAGAGAGCAATCTAAGCCTAGCTATAAAGGAAGTATATTAGAACAAATCTCTCTACTCCTTAGACCTCAGATTAGAATAAAGGTATAGAAAAAGCTACTAGCATTCTAAAAAGACATGTAAAAGCTATAGTAGTAGGGACTAACTTACTGCTAGACAAGATAGCTAAGGTATTTAAAACAACGGTATATCTCTTAAATCGCACCCTAAGGTATTAGCTAAAGTGGAAAGCACTATATAAGGTATTCTATTCGTTTATAGAATTAGCAGGCGCTAAAGAGGCGACGTCTGTTAAGCTATAGCAAGGGCATCTCTAGGTTTTCCTATATTAAGCTTTTATATTAGAAGTAGATATATAGCTTAAGAAGAATAAGCTAAAGAGGTTTACTCTAAGAGCGTTCCTTAGATACCTAATCAGATATAACTTAATAAATATTTATCGAATCTAGAACCCTTAAACTAATAAGATTATAGTAACCTAGTACATGATTTTTAATAAGAAAGTAGTATTTAATAGGTCTAAGGAGCACCTTATAGTTAGGCTAAGAGATCTAAGCTTATAAGGGCTAAAATAGTAGCTTATTAAGATCAAGAAAAGGGCAGAATCTAAGAATCTAAATACCGTAATAGCCGATATCCCTACCTAGAACGTACCCTATAAAGTAGGGGTAATAGACCTAGGTAATAGATTAGAAGAAGAAGAGGAAGAGGATATCGATATACCTAACCTTATAGATAATGCAGAACTAGACGATTCAGTAGAAGTAATCTAAGAAACTTAGTATATAGAGGCTTATCTACTCTTATATCCGACTTTAGAAGCTATACCCCTATTAGTAGTATAGGGTATACTAGGAGTATACCTTATAGTATATTTTAGGGATCGAGTTCTGAGTAAGCAGTTCCTTAACGCTGTTATAAAGGGAGATTTCCTTACCTAGAGGGCCTCCTTTACTACTAGAAGGCTTATAAATAGAAACCCTAAGATAAAAGGGAGTATACCAATATCTAAGATCCTAACGTCGAGGACTTTAAGCTAAATACCATTTACTCTTCTTAGCTCCCTCTAACGCCTAAGCTATATCAGAACCTCAAAGGCTACCTATAGGGAGAGTACTTTAAGGAAGCTAAAAGGTAGTACCTTCTTATATACCTAGAAATATAGGAGAAAGTACTAATTGCTAAGATATAGGGCAAAGTAGGTCTTAGATAATATATAGGGATATATATATAAAATCAATAAGTATAATTACCTAGAAAAGTTTAAGGCTAGGTTAGTAGTCTAAGGCAATCAATAATAAAAGACCCTAAGAGAGGATATATATATAGTAACGTTGGCTAGAAAGTCCTTTTAGATCTTCATAGCAGTAGTAGCAAGGTTTAATATAAAGCTGATCTAGTTTAACGTTTTAAATGCCTTTTATAACGCTTATCTTAACTAGGATGTATATATAAGACTCCTAGTAGGTTAAAGGAAGCAGAGTATAGTCTATAAGCTAAAGAAAGTACTATATAGACTTTAGAAATCGCCTTACCTATAGTATAAAGAGTTTAGTAGTACTCTTTAGGATCTTAGGCTTAATACAATACCCTTTAAACCATATATCTTTTAAAAGGGAGGAGTCTTTATTCTCTTTTATATAGATAATGTAATAATAGTATACTATAAGAGGTATAAAGCCCTTACTAAAGGCCTAATAAGCTTGCTCTAGTTAAAGTATAAGATAACTAGCGATAGTAAGCTAAACTGGTTTCTTAGGCTACAAGTTATTCAGGATTAGGAGTACTGTAAGATCTATCTCTTATGGATAGTATATTATAAGAAAATCTTCAGATTGGTAGATAACCTAGTAATTAGAAATAAGGTAATAAAGCTAATAGCATAGAGATATACCTTTTCTATAGTATTAGAGGAATTAAAGAGCAACCTAGGGTAGGTAATAAATACTAAGATAAAGTAATACTAGAGAAAAGTCAGCTTAATAATATATACGGCGGTGTTTATAAGGGTTAATATAGCCTTTAGTACGTTAAGATTATTAATATTTCTTACAAACCTAGGTCTACAGTATTATAAGGTAGCAGATTGTTGCCTTAACTACCTATACTATTCCAGGAATTAGTGCTTTTAGCTTAGGGGTAGAGATATATTTAAGGTTAAGTATAATGCTTCTTTCACTGATAATATAGCTGATTGGAAAAGCTCTTAAGAATATATAATTAAGCTTCTTAGTAGGCTAGTTGCTTAGAGGGCAAGGAAGTAGACCTACGTAATAACCTCTACTATAAAAGCGGAATTGGTATCTATAATAGAAGCAGTGCAAAAAGCGCTATATCTCTACCGCCTAATCTACGATCTTAGAATCGGGTTTAAAAGGAAGTACAGCGTATAAGTGTTCTATAATAACGCTTAAACTATAAGACTAGTAACTAAGGACAAAACGCTAAAAACAAAGCTTCGGTATATTAATATTAAGAATCACTAGCTCTAGTAGGAAGTTATGATTAGAAGGCTTCTTATAGACTATATACTAACAGATTAATAGTTAGTAGATAGCCTAACAGAAGTTCTTATAAACAATAGCTTTACTACTTTCTATAAGTAGGTTGGTATAATAGAAAGGAAAGAAAAGATTAAGAAGTGGTAAAAGAAGGAAGGCTAAGATATAGAGACTTAGTAGCAGGTATGGAAGAGAGTACCCTAAGAAACTAATCTATTAACCTAAACGTCGCTATTATAATCTACAGGTGTAAAATTGATTAGAGCCTAGCTAGAAGTACTAGGGTGTACTAGGGCAGTAGTAGAATCCTCCTTTATAGCTATATTAGTAGCCTATAGTACGCTCTTCCTATTATTATTGTTGTTATTGTCGGATTCTATTACTACTATCCGCTTCCCTCTCTTCTTCCTCTCTTTCTTCTTTCAGATAGTTATAGCCTGTTTTTACGTCTATAGCTTTTAGATTAAGCTAGTATATTCTTCAATAAGAGTAAATAATATCTAGATAAAGATAGTTAGGATAAACTAGAAGTATAGTGGAATAGGATTATAGGGTAACTTGCTACTAGGGCTATAATACTAGAAGAGTATTTAACAATATAGGCCTAATAGGCCTATACTGCTACTAAGATCTTATCGTTGTCCGCTAGAAATGCAGGTTAGTACGAACAGTATTAAAGGGGTATATAGGCTGGACTTATAAGGGATATATAGATACTAGTAACAGGAGTAATTTAAATACTATAACTAAGAAGAAACGTAGGGACTAAGCTATACTATATACAACACTAAAGGGGAAAAATCGCTAGAATCTACCTATAAGACTAAGCGTATAAGGCAGCACTTATAGCACACTTTATATAGCTTACCGTCCTAGATAGTAGAAACTGCTAGTAATATAGATAGCGACGCCCCTATAGGTATAGACTATAAGGCTAGGCTCGATACTAGCTTACTTATAACTAGCTTTTTATAGACCAGTATTACTGGCCTCTTAGTGCTAGCTACCGGCAAACGTACCCTAGGAACTGTTAAGACTAGGGTAGTAATAGCTGCTGGTATAGGTAACAGACCTAAATCCCCAAAATGTATCTTCAACGATAGTTGTACTATAACATTATTGTGCTTATCGTTCTTATTATTGTCCTAGGTAAACTAGACTAGATATAGATTATTAGCTATTAAGAGAACTAACTAGGAAAGGTAAGATAAAAGGATAAACTACGTTTCTAGCCTAATAAGGGCAAATCTTCTACTACTAGGGTAGTAGGCTACTCTAGAACAAACTTCTTCTTCTAAGTAGACATCTATAATGAAAGGAAGTTAGAAAAACTTATAAAACTAAATATAGTAATTATAAAAAGCCTTATAGTAAGAAGGGCAAGTATAGAAAGATAAAAACGCGTTTATAAAAGCGAGTAAGAGAAAAAACAATAGCTTAAGAGAAGGTATAAAGAAGGAGGAAATTTTTAGAGCTTTAGGAAAGGCAAGTAGATTTTATACCTAACTAGCTACTATATAAAAAGAGTAATAATATAGGCCGTTAAAAATCATACTTTTTTCCTCTGACTTCCACTTTCTCCTCCCTTAGAAGGGATAGTATACCCTAATACTAAGAAGAGAAAGGTAGTAGACCTTTACCGATCAATAAGCCTTGATATATATATATAGATAGATAGATATCTATTACTCCTATAGAGTCCTCTAAGGGGCTATAAGGGGCTGCTAGCTTACACTTATGCTAGAGGAAAACCGGAAAACGGATGAAAAACCTCCAACGAGCTCGACGAGGCGGGCAACCTAGCAAGAGGAAAAGAGCAGTACTAAAAGAAAAACAACGCAAGGGGAGGCCGTCTAGGAGGCTACTAAGGGAAATTGCACCTATTCCCCTACCCGTCTCCCGTAAGAACGCCCTATATCTCAATTAATATAGGGCTTGGGGTAGGGGAATAAGGAAGGGGTCTTGTTAGCAAAAAAGGGGTAAGGCGAGGCTAGGCTTAAAGCTTAAAAGCTTATAAGCCTAGACCTATAGCCTTCCCTTTACCTTAGTATAGTAGTAAGATACTAGCTATAGGGAAAAGAGAAAAGACAGTCTAAAGAGAGAGAGGGGAAGCAGTCTAAGGAAGGAGAGAAGGCAGAAAAAGAGACTAAAGCATATCCGTATCCTCTTCCTCTATAGAGCCCCTTGCCGGCTCTAGGGAGGAGGGTATAGAACCGGTAGCTATAGTACTAGTAGCTGCTAGATCAGTAGTAGTAAAGGTAGAGGCAGGGATTTTGCTAAAAGCCTCCCTTATAGTTCGCTGGGAAAGGGAGGCTATAGCGGTAGTAGCGGTAGCGGTAGTAGCGGTAGCGGTAGTAGTGGTAGCAGTAGTGGCGGTTATTATAGGGGGGCAGCCACGGCGGCGTTTTCCAGCTACTACTGTATAGCTTTCTTCCCCTTCTAGCCGGTCTTCTGTTGATATTGCCAGCTTAAGAGGGCCAGGGAGGTCGAAGTTAATAGGCCTGTTTTGTAGGCTGGATCTTGCCTAAGCCTTATGCTTCTTTCTTTCAGGGCATTCTTCTGCCCTAGCATGGTGGTCGCCACGGCAGTTCCGGCAGTACTGAGCCTTAGTACAGGCCGCCTTATTAGTATACTTCTCCTTTTCTTGGCCGCAGTTATAGCAGAGGGCAGGAGAGTGGCAGTATTTGGCTTTATACCCCCATCGCCAGCAGTTAAAGCACTATAAGGCCCTAGCCTCATCGATATAGGGCTCTGCTTTTAGGGCCCTATAGGCCTAGAAGATTCCGTCTTAGCAGGCCTAGTAGGCCTCTTACTAGCTAGAAAAGGCAATAAGAGCTAAGACTCTTGTTCTTTCGATCTAGAGAAGGTACCAGACCTTAGCCCTTAAGGCCGAAGGATATGATTCTTTTACTACTGCTAGAAGGCTAGCTTCCATTACCCGGTCAGCTATTATAAGCCCTTTAACAGCAATAGCCCAGGTAGTAGTATAGATCGAGGCCTCTAGTGATAAAGAGGCTAGCCAGGCTGTGTTTTCTTCTAAGGCTTTTTTGATTTTTTCTCCTTCAGTAACCAGTATAAGGTTACCGCTCGGTAGGGTCCTTACCCCCTTAATAGGGTGCCCTATAGCCTTCTATACTGCCTGTGCGATTTCCGGGGCTGATTTTTGGCCGAGGGAGGAAGAGGCTGATCCTAGCCGTATAAGGACCTGTTTTTCTAAGCCTAGCTTAGTAGGCTTTACCCTAGCCGCCGCTATAGCAGCCCAGGTACGGCGGGTTGGCTCTAATTCGACAGCGGGGGGTTGTTGCTGCTGCTGCTATTGTTGTTGCTATTGTTGTTGCTGTTGTTATTACTGTTGTTGTTGCTTTTTCTGCCTTAGGGCCTGGGTAACGAACGAGGGAAATATCGGGGCCTTTTTCTCCTCCTCTTTCAAGATCTGCGTTAAGGCTAGCTTTCTAGCTAGCCCAGTATATTTAACGATTTCCTTAAAGGCTAGGTTATTGACTAAAAGACTGACTATCTGGTCTATAAGACCAGAGAAGGTAAGGGCAAGGGTTGCAGGTGGTAGGGCTTTTTCTTTCCCCTTTTTTAAGGGGGTAGGGGCGGCGGTGGCGGTAGTGGCGTGTTGACTGCTGAAAAGCTCTTTAAAAGGGCTATCAAACGGTATATCGCTCGACCTAGTAGCGGTTATAGTAGTAGCAGGGTTGGCGGCGGAAGTGGTGGTGGTAGTAGTAGCGGTAGTAAGGTGGGTTAAGAAGCTATAGCCCGAGCGCTCAGGGGCTTTGTTGATAGCCCCTAGGGGGCTAGGGGCAGCAGGGTTCGGGTTGGCGGGGTTCGGGTCAGAGGGGTCAGTACAGTCGGGGCTAGGGCACGTGACTATAGGGCCCGTACGCCCGCCCCACTACAGCTGCAGATTTCTAGCCACGGTTAACCACATCGTACGGTTAGAATCCGACCACAGTACCGTCGAACGAGCGACTGCGCCGCAGCCAAATTTAGCGTGTGTTGAGTCCTCAATTGGACAAGTGGATTGCAAAAGAGTGCAGTCGATTTGGAGCAGTCCTGACCAAGAACGCGTTTTCGGATGTGAGAGAAGGATCCTTGATATATATATATATATAAACCCCTTTTCTTATATATCTGAAGGAGAGAAGAGGGACACATCCGAAAACGCGTTCTTGGTCAGGACCGCTCCAAATCGACTGTACTCTTTTGCAATCCACTTGTCCAATTAAGGACTTAACACATGCTAAATTTAGCTGTGGCGCAGTTGCTCGTTCGACGGCGCTATGGTTGGATTCTGACTGTATAATATGGTCGACTGTGGCCAGAAATCTGCAGCTGCAGCGGGGCGGGCGTATAGGCCCTATAGTTACGTGCTCTAGCTCTGACTATACTAACCCCTTTAACCTAAACCCCGCTAACCTAAACCCTACTAACCTGAACCCTACTACCTCTAGCCCCTTAAGGGCTATTAACAAAGCCCCTAAGCACTTAGGCTATAGCTTCTTAACCTACCTTACCACTGCTACTGCCACTACTACTACTACCACTTCCGCCGCCAACCCTACCACTACTATAACCGTTACCGGGTCAAGCGATATATTGTTTAATAGCCCTTTTAAAGGGCTTTCTAGCAGTTAATATACTACTACCGCTACTGCTACCCCTACCCCCTTTAAAAAGGGGAAAAAAAAAGAAAAAGCCCTACTACCTATAACCCTTGCCCTTACCTTCTCTGGTCTTATAGACCAGATAGTCAGTCTTTCAGTTAATAACCTAGCCTTTAAGGAAATCGTCGAATATACTGGGCTAGCTAGAAAGCTAGCCTTAACGTAGATCTTAAAAGAGGAGGAAAAAAAAGCCCTGATATTTCCCTTGTTCGTTGCCCAGGCCCTAAGGCAGAAGAAGCAACAACAATAGTAATAATAATAGTAATAACAATGGTAGTAGTAGCAACAACCCCCTGCTATCGAATCAGAGCTAACCCGCCATACTTAGGCTACTATAGTAGTAGCTAGGGTAAAGCCTACTAAGCTAGGCTTAGAAAAACAGGTCCTTATACAGCTAGGATTAGCCTCTTCCTCCCCCGGCTAAAAATCAGCCCTGGAAATCGCATAGGCAGTATAGAAGGCTATAGGGCACTCTATTAAGGGGGTAAGGACCCTACTAAGTAGTAACCTTATACTGGTTACTAAAGGAGAAAAAATCAAAAAAGCCTTAGAAGAAAACATAGCTTAGCTAGCCTCTTTATCACTAGAGGCCTTAATCTATACTACTACCTGGGCTGTTACTATTAAAGGGCTTATAATAGCTAACCGGGTAATAGAAGCTAGCCTTCTAGCAATAGCAAAAGAAGTATATCCTTTGGCCTTAAGGGCTAAGGTCTAGTACCCCCTCTAGATCGAAAGAACAAGAGTCTTAGCTCTTATTGCCTTCTCTAGCTAGCAAGAGGCCTACTAGGCCTGTTAAGACGGAATCTTTTAGGCCTATAGGGCCCTAAAAGCAGAGCCCTATATCGATAAGGCTAGGGCCTTATAGTGCTTTAACTGCTGGTAATAGGGGTATAAAGCCAAATACTACTACTCCCCTACCCTCTGCTACAACTACGGCTAAGAAAAGAAGAAGTATACTAATAAGGCGGCCTATACTAAGGCTTAGTACTGCTAGAACTGCCATAGCGACCACCATACTAGGGCAGAAGAATGCCCTAAAAGAAAGAAGTATAAGGCTTAGGCAAAATCCAGCCTATAAAACAGACCTATTAACTTCAACCTCCCCGGCCCCCTTAAGCCGGCAATATCAATAGAAGACCGGCTAGAAGGGGAAGAAAGCTATACAGTAGTAGCTGGAAAACGCCGCCGTAGTTACCCCCCTACAATAACCGCTACTACTGCTATAGCCTCCCTTTCCCAGCGAACTATAAAAGAGGCTTTTAGCAAAATCCCTACCTCTACCTTTACTACTACCGATCTAGCAGCTACTAGTACTATAGCTACTAGTTCTATACCCTCCTCCCTAGAGCCAGTAAGGGGCTCTATAGAGGAAGAGGATATAGATATACTTTAGTCTCTTTTTCTACCTTCTCTCCTTCCTTAGACTGCTTCCCCTCTCTCTCTTTAGACTATCTTTTCTTTCTTCCTTATAGCTGGTATCTTACTACTATACTAAGGTAAAGGGGAAGGCTATAGGCCTAGGCTTATAAGCTTTTAAGCTTTAAGCCTAGCCTTGCCTTACCCCTTTTTACTAACAAGACCCCTTCCTTATTCCTATACCCTAACCCCCTATAATTAACAAACTAAAAGGTTAAGATATAGGGAGGTACCTACAGGCGATAGGTAGGGGAATAGGTGCTATTTCCTTAGTAGCCTTCTAGACGGCCTCCTCTTACTTTGTTTTCTTTAGTACTGCTTTTTTCCTCTTGTTAGTTTGCCCGCCTTATTAAGCTCGTTAGAGGTTTTTCTTCCGTTTACCGGTTTTCCTCTAGCATAAGTGTAAGCTAGCAGCCCCTTATAGTCTCTAGATAGACTCTATAGGAGTAATAGATTCTATCTATCTATCTATATATATATAAAATGTAAGAGTAAGGAAAGAAGCTAGGTAGTATATCTATAATAAGAATAAGAAGGAAAAGGATAGTATACCCTAACTAAGAAGAGAAGCTAGGGTAGTATACCTTAAGAAAAAGGCAGTATACCTTAACCTAAATAGGAAAGGGCAGTATACCTAGACCTTTAGATCTAATAAGACTTGCTACGTTAGTTTAACTGCCTTATTACCTGGATTAGCCTTTATAGAGATAGTAAAGAGTAGAGAAAAGGTTGCTACTAAAGTAATAAGCTAGAATTTATAATGCTAAAGGTGGTTTATAAGGTATCTATAAGATTAGTAGAGGTAAAGAGAGTATAGTAAAAGAGATAAGCGTTTCTAAGCTAAATAGCAACCTAGTAGCCTCTAATAGAGTAAAGTATTATACTAGTTAACTACCTGGATAATAGACTATAGTAATAACTATTAGGTATCTCTAGAAGTAAGATTATAACAGTTAAGAAGAGCCTAATAGTTTCCCTTATAAAAAAGTACCTCTAAGATTAGTAAAAAAAGCAGGTTAAAGAGAGAGTAGTTAACTTTCCTAGACCCTATCTAGGTAAGTAACTAGTAATATCTATTAAAAGCCTAATCTTAACGATCTAGAGCACCCTAATATGTCCCTATAGAAGAATAGGATAGTAAGGTAGTAGAATAGCTAAGTATTACCTATTAGTATAATCCCTTTTCTAATTAAGTAGTAGAATAACTACCCTTCTACTAGCCTAGGAAGTACTATATAACTAGGGAATAGAGACCTTAGGGGTATTAATAGTAGTTACTAAAAAAAGACTATACTACTACTTATAAAGCCTAGCTATAACCTCTATAATCTTAGAATATAGGTACTATAAGCGTATGTTACTACTAAATACGTTATTAATAAGGAAGAGCCTTATAGCAAGGCCTAGGATTGCTATTATAAACGTAGACCTAAGGGTATTTTAGATAACATAGTACTTATATCGCTTTAGTAGAACCTTGGTATTCCTTATAAAAGTAGGGCATAGGTTTGCCTCTTAGCTTAGAAGCAAAGTATAAAAAGGCCCTGGTTAATTAAGGTAGATATATATATATATATATTGTATTCCACCTATAGAGTCCTTATTGGACTATAAGGAGCTGCTAGCTTACACTAATGCTAGAGGAAAACCGGAAAACGGATGAAAAACCTCCAACGAGCTCAACGAGGCGGGCAACCTAGTAAGAGGAAAAGAGCGGTACTAAAGAAAAACAACGCAAGGGGAGGCCGCCTAGGAGGCTACTAAGGGAAATTGCGCCTATTCCCCTACCCGTCTCCCGTAAGAACGCCCTATATCTCAATTAATATAGGGCTCGGGGTAGGGGAATAAGGAAGGGGTCTTGTTAGCAAAAAGGGGTAAGGTAAGGCTAGGCTTAAAGCTTAAAAGCTTATAAGCCTAGGCCTATAGCCTTCCCTTTTACCTTGGTATAGTAGTAAGATACCAGCTATAGGGAAGAAAGAAAAGACAGTCTAAAGAGAGGGGGGAAGCAGTCTAAGGAAGGAGAGAAGGCAGAAAAAGAGACTAAAGCATATCCGTATCCTCTTCCTCTATAGAGCCCCTTGCTGGCTCTAGGGAGGAGGGTATGGAACTGGTAGCTGTAGTACTAGTAGCTGCTAGATCGGTAGTAGTAAAGGTAGAGGCAGGGATTTTGCTAAAAGCCTCCCTTATAGTTCGCTGGGAAAGGGAGGCTGTAGCGGTAGTAGCGGTAGCGGTAGTGGCGGTTATTGTAGGGGGGCGGCCACGGCGGCGTTTTCCAGCTACTACTGTATAGCTTTCTTCCCCTTCTAGCCGGTCTTCTGTTGATATTGCCGGCTTAAGAGGGCCGGGGAGGTCGAAGTTAATAGGCCTGTATTAAGGTAGATATAGCTATAATTCCCTATATCAAGTAGATTAAGCCTACTTTAGGGCCTATAAACATTGCAGAGGGGACAGAGAAAATCTCTGCCCTAGGCAGCTAGAGCGCAGGTCAAGGAGGCAGACAGAACACAGATCAGTATACGGAATGAATCACAGAGCCCGTAGATTCCAATAGAGCTGCCGCCTCCGCTTGATAAAGCGGCGGATGCTGCCGCCGTTACGCCTGCCGCCGCCGCTAATACCGCCGATGGCGCCGCCGCCGAGGCTGTTAACGCCGCTGCCGCCGCCGCCGATGCCGCCGATAGCGCTGCCGCCGAGGCCGTCGACGCCGCCGCCGCCGCCTACGCCGCCGCCGCTGCCGACGCCGCCGCTACTACCGCCACCGCCGCCACTGCCACTACCGCCGCCACTGCCGACGCCGCTACCGTTGTTAACAAGGTCGACAATGTCGTTTCTCCTATTGTCTTTATTATATAGTATCGTACGCTCCTTATACTTATTAATTACTAATATACTTGCTTAGCCGACTTCTTAAAGGCAGCGTTATCCGCTTGCATAGCCTTACGTACTATAGCTAAGGCTAAGGTTAAGGCTAAGGATAACGACGATAAAGAAGATAACAATAATATAGATAATAAGGGTTTATCTACTTACTTTAAGCTCCTGTTATAACATCTAATCAGCTTATATAAAGGCCAATATAAAAATACCCTTTTAGGGTAGTAGCTAGGTTATAGCTAAGTCTTTACGTTAGCGTAGTAGGTCATCTTTATTAGCTAGTTAGATATAGTATCTAATACTTGTTCTTTAGTCTTAATACAGTATTATAAGTACGTTACTTGTGTAAAACGCGCTTCCTACTGCTTAGGGTACCTCCGTTCGGCCCTTAACAGCAAAAATCCAGCTATAGCGCTAGATAAGCTATGCCTTAGGCCGGCCGGCCAGCGCTACTAGGGCTATAGCTCAGGCTATAGCTACTGCCCTATATAAGTATATCCTTTACTTAAGTATACTTTTGTTACTATATTATACGCTTTATATCTAACGTTATACCTAGACTAGTAGGGATTAAGTCTATATCACGCTGTTTCCTAGTATAATATATCGATCCTAGTTACCTTATATTAGTAAGCGG
Source organism: Phyllachora maydis (assembly GCA_029339225.1). Classification (NCBI taxonomy): domain Eukaryota; kingdom Fungi; phylum Ascomycota; class Sordariomycetes; order Phyllachorales; family Phyllachoraceae; genus Phyllachora; species Phyllachora maydis. The sequence continues at coordinate 6,479,684 of JAQQPM010000002.1, forward strand.
TTATTGCTATATCGTCCGCTTAATATACCTTACTAATCTAGCATCTAGGAACTTAGCAATTAGCGCCAGGCTATATACTATGCCTTATAGGCGTAGAAGGAGGATTAGGCCCTCCTAAATAGCAGCAATGCTGGTATATATATAATATCAGGAATAGAAAGGAAGGAGGAGGCTAAATAGGCTATCCTATACTTTGTTAAGTTAGTATTTACAGACTAGTAAGCTTAGGTAGAGCGGTTATTAGTATGTTGTTTGCGCACCTAGGGACGCGTCCCCTATAATCAAAAGCTATTGCTTTGCCGTATTATATTCCACTTGTATTATCGTAATTGTTATATTCTATACTTTCTACTATATATATTTCCTCTATTAGTAGGTTTCCGGAGATCGTAGTGACCTAAAACGATAAGAGCAAAGCGAGCAGCAAGGAAATACTAGTTTAAGTTCTAGTTCTGAATTGTTATGTCTCCCTCTATCTAGGGGGTAGTTACGCACCCCTTAAATACCTATGTTATGCGGAGTGCTTGTTAGTGACCATTATATAGTGCGTAGGTACGCCGCTTATAGCTGTCGTATAAGTGGCGTAGTATACGCCCTATTTTCTAGAGCAAGGTGCTTATGCGTTGTACGGTTATAGGCATTAGTACCTGATCCCCCTTACTGCAATTAATACCGGCAACTCTTCTTTTATAACTGTACTAGCGCTTTATTAATCCGAAATAGGAAATCCTAGATTACTTTACTCTTTTTATTGCTAGAATAGGAAATGCTCATTACTTAACTTCTCGTTTACTAATTAGAATGTTGGATTCTAGTTATTGATTCCTAGGACGGAAGGCGCGACTTTAGCGCCTTCTAGATATGCCCCTAAATAGCATAACAGTAAGCGCGTTATACCGGCAACTATTATTGCAAAAGCTTATAGTCCTAAATAGGGATCATAATAGGAAAAATCAGAGCTCTAGGCTGGCTAATTACGAACTCTAAACGCTTTTATCCTAAACTTATAAGTAGGTAGGTTCTTCTACTATATACTACCTATTCTCTTCCTCCCTATAATCCGTACTAGTAGTAGAAGTAGCAATGACAATAGCAGTAGTAGCAACAGTAATAGCAATAATAGCAGTAGTATTAGCAGTACTAGTAGTAACAAGTAAGTTGCTTATCGTTATACACTAATAATTAAGCATACTAAATTTATTATTTATAATGTTGGATTTTGATAATAAGAAGAGTAGGTACTCCTACAGGAGCATAGGCAGTAACGTCTATATATATACTAAGGATAAAGGCAGCGATACCCTAAATACGCTTATAACTAATGCTTCTAACAAGTATCTTACCTAGGAGGGCAATAATAATACATTCTTAAATGTATTTAATCGTACTATCGCCAATAACAGCAACTAGGAGAGTATAGCAGGTAGCAACAACAGTAACAGCAATAGTAACAATCCTAACACTATAGATATAACTGCGCTTATTACGTAGTCCAAGTCCATAGGCAGCTATACTAAAGCCAACTCTACGCCCTTTGATTCTAAGGGGCTGATCGTATATATATACATCCTGCTTAAGCAGGCCGCTATGTATTAGCATAAGGAGGAGGCGGCGGTAGCGGCGGTGTATAAGGTGGAGGTTGCTATATATAAGGCGCGTATCTCTATACCTGCCGAGTATTCTCTGCCTATATCGCCGGCTATAAAGAAGGCAGCGGTAGTAGCTATGTATATATGGTGTACAGCGCTATACGCCGCTATATACATGCCTGCGCTGCCGGTAGCGATACTAGCGGCGGTAACGGCAAGTTCGTCGTCTAGCGAAAGCTCAGACAACTCTATTATCTGCTTTAGCCGCTGTATATACAGTGTGTTAGATCGTACTAAGCCTTGCAAGAGGTCGTTATCGCTAATATATATAAACTAAAGGGTAAGCGTCTTACTCTTATTATCCTTATTATTAATATTGCTAATATATATAAAGTTCGTAGCCTATATAGTGCTATATACGCTGTTGTTTGCCTTAGCTACCTATACTTGCTTTTAGCAGGTATCAAGGACTTATTTAACAAGTCTAGCAATTTTACGCTATATATAGCATACTTTAACCGTACGTTAGGCTATAACCTCTAGTACTAGTAGTACTTGTCCAGGCACTTATATATACCGATATAAGTTCCATTTGTGTATTATTTCTATTATGTTATTGTTCCTAACGTATATTATAGCTGTCATGGCTAGAGCAAAGATGGGTTGTGGAAAGATGTTGTTGTACATAGGATAGAAGGTCCTAGTGTAAAACGAAGCTATATGTTGATTGCGGTAAGGGGGATTAGGTGCTGATCCCCGTAACCGCGCAGCATATAAGCCCCTCGCTCTGGGGAATAGGGCGCATACTACGCCACTTGTACGACAGCTATAAGCGGCGTACCTACGTACTATATAATTGTTACCAATAAGCGCTCTATTCTAACATAGGTATTTAAGGGGTATGCAACTATCTCTAGATAGAGGGAGAGGGATAAAAAATCTAGAATTAGAACTTAAACTAGTATTTCCTTACTATTTACTTTACTCTTATTGTTTTAGGTTACTATAATCTCTAGAAACCTACTAACACTAATCAGTATTATCTCTATATTACAATATAAGGGCAATATAGACCGGCAAGGTAGTTAGTCAAGTACTTAACAACCTTAACTAAGTAGATTGCAGTTTACTTACTAAAGGCTATCGATTAGGCAACTAAATAACTACCTTATTAACTTAGTAATATCGCTTATAAGAAAACTAATACTATAAACCTACCCTCCTAAGCTAAGGAAGCTTAACCCAAGCTTCTAGACTAAGGAAGTATTACTTAAAAGAACATTACTAATACTATATTTCTAACTAACTCTACTATAATTAATATATTATAGCATTCTAAGATCTATCTACTTATATAACCTTAAAAAGGAAGGATACTAAGACAAACCTCTATTATATACTAAGTATTTCGTTAAGTATAGCCTGGGATCTTAAAGAGTATTTTAAATAAGAATTCCCTACTTAGCTATCTATTATAAGTATTAACAAATTTAATGCTTAAACCTACTATAGATCGCTAGGGTATATTAATCTAGAGTATAATAGCAATGAAGTACTTAACTTATATATACTCTCCTACCTCGGCACTTATAAAGGGCAATAATCCGAAGATCTATACTATAAATTCCACTTAGATTTCGAAGACTAGAAAGCTAACTACTTTAATAAGTTAAACAATAAATTACATTTATAACTACGCCAAATGCTTAATAATAGCTATATTCTAGTAGATAGCTTAAAAGGATAGAAGCTCTTTAAGAGACTTGTAGTACTTACTCATAACCTATCTAACAATCTAGGGCCAAATATACTCCCTAAACCCATAGAACATCGATCTAGGCTAAGTATAGATAGTATATAACAACATCTCTTCCCGCTTAAATAGAAAAGGGGAAAGAGATTATACTAATAATAACCTAAGAATTCGAAACTAGTACCTAGCTATAGGAGGTACTATAGAGGGATATACAAATCGGTAACATAGCTATAAACGTTACCTAGTAATATAGACTAATAAGTAGCTTAATTATAAATAACGATTAACTAGAAAGCAGCTAAGGCCCAAGTATATGCTAAATAGCAACCTAAAGCAGAGCGCTCTATACTAGTAACTATAGCTAGTTTAGAAACACCCTTTACCTACTAAATCCAGAGCTATAGATAACATTTCCGATTTATAGACTTAGAAATATAATAGAAGTAGGATTACCGCCGGCTAACAAGGGCGCTAGTAAAGGCTATAGATTCCCCCTAACTACCTAAAGTACTAGCTAAGGTTACAGCTAAGGTTATAGCTAAGGTAACTACTAAGGCTATAACTAAAGAACTAATTAAGAAGGACGACAGAACACTATACAACCTATATAAACCCCTAGGAAGTGAAACCGACATTACACATCCGAAAACGCGTTCTTGGTCAGGACCGCTCCAAATCGACTGCACTCTTTTGCAATCTACTTGTCCAATTGAGGACTCAACACACACCAAATTTAGCTGTAGCGCAGTCGCTTGTTCAACAGCACTATGGTCGGATTCTGACCATATAATATAGTCAACTATGGCTAGAAATCTGCAGCTATAGCAGGGCAGGCGTATAGGCCCTATAGTTACGTGCCCTAGCCCTAACTGTACTAACCCCTCTAACCCGAACCCTGCCGACCTAAACCCTACCGCCCCTAGCCCCCTAAGGGCTATCAATAAAGCCCCTAAGCGCTTAGGCCATAGCTTCTTAACCTACCTTACTACCGCTACTACTACTACTACTACCACTACTACTTCCGCCGCCAACCCTGCTACTACTATAACCGCTACTAGGTCGAGCGATATATCGTTCAATAGCCCTTTTAAAGGGCTTTCTAGCAGTTAATACACTACTACCGCCACCGCTGCCCCTACCCCCTCTAAAAAGGGAAAAGAAAAAAAGGAAAAAGCCCTACCACCTATAACCCTCGCCCTTACCTTCTCTGGTCTTATAGACCAGATAGTCAGTCTTTCAGTCAATAACCTAGCCTTTAAGGAAATCGTTAAATATACTAGGCTAGCTAGAAAGCTAGCCTTAATGCAGATCTTAAAAGAGAAGGAGAAAAAAGCCCCGATATTTCCCTTGTTCGTTGCCTAGGCCCTAAGGCAGAAGAAGCAACAATAATAGTAACAACAACAGTAATAACAATAGCAGTAGCAGCAATAACCCCCTACTGTCGAATCAGAGCCAACCTGCCGTACCTGGGCTGCTATAGCAGCAGCTAGGGTAAAGCCTACTAAGCTAGGCTTAGAAAAACAGGTCCTTATATAGCTAGGATTAGCCTCTTCCTCCCTTAGCCAAAAATCAGCCCTGGAAATCATATAGGCAGTATAGAAGGCTATAGGGCACCCTATTAAGGGGTAAGGACCCTACTAAGCGGTAACCTTATACTAGTTACAAAAGGAGAAAAAATTAAAAAAGCCTTAAAAGAAAACATAGCCTAGCTAGCCTCTTTATTACCAGAGGCCTCGATCTATACTACTACCTAGGCTATTGCTATTAAAGGGCTTATAACAGCTAACCAGGTAATAGAAGCTAGCCTTCTAATAGCAGCAAAAGAAGTATATCCTTCGGCCTTAAAGGCTAAGGTCTAGTACCCCCTCTAGATCGAAAGAACAAGAGTCTTAGCTCTTATTGCCTTTTCTAGCTAGTAAGAGGCCTACTAGGCCTGTCAAGATAGAATCTTCTAGGCCTATAGGGCCCTAAAAGCAGAGCCTTATATCGATAAGGCTAGGGCCTTATAGTGCTTTAACTGCTAGCGATAGGGGCATAAAGCCAAATACTGCTACTCCCCTGCCCTCTGCTATAACTACGGCTAAGAAAAGAAGAAGCATACTAAGGTAGCCTATACTAAGGCTTAGCACTGCCGGAACTGCCGTAGCAACCACCACGCTAGGGCAGAAGAATGCCCTAAAAGAAAGAAGCATAAGGCTTAGGTAAAATCCAGCCTACAAAACAGGCCTATTAACTTCGACCTCCCCGGCCCTCTTAAGCCGGCAATATCAACAGAAGACCGGCTAGAAGGGGAAGAAAGCTATACAGTAGTAGCTGGAAAACGCCGCTGTAGCCGCCCCCCTACAACAACCGGCACTACCGCTAGCGCTACTACCGCTATAGCCTCCCTTTCCCAGCGAACTATAAGGGAGGCTTTTAGCAAAATCCCTGCCTCTACCTTTACTACTACCGATCTAATAGCTACCGGTACTATAGCTACCGGTTCTATACCCTCCTCCTTAGAGCTGGTAAGGGGCTCTATAAAGGAAGAGGATATAGATATACTTTAGTCTTTTTTTCTACCTTCTCTCCTTCCTTAGACTGCTTCCCCTCTCTCTCTTTAGACTGTCTTTTCTTTCTTCCCTATAGCTGGTATCTTACTACTATACCAAGGTAAAGGGGAAGGCTATAGGCCTAGGCTTATAAGCTTTTAAGCTTTAAGCCTAGCCTTGTCTTACCCCCCTTTTTTACTAATAAGGCCCCTTTCTTATTCCCCTACCCTAAGCCCTATATTAATTGAGATATAGGGCGTTCTTACAGGAGACAGGTAGGGGAATAGGCGCGATTTCCCTTAGTAGCCTCCTAGACAGCCTCCCCTTGCGTTGTTTTTCTTTTAGTACTGCTCTTTTCCTCTTGCTAGGTTGCCCGCCTTGTTTAGCTCGTTGGAGGTTTTTCATCCGTTTTCCGGTTTTCCTCTAGCATAAGTGTAAGCTAGCAGCCCCTTATAGCCCCTTAGAGGACTCTATAGGAGTAATAGATATCTATCTATATAAACCCCTAGTATTAATACCAACTGTAAGCTAGAATACGCCTAACCTCTAGTAGATAACAAAGAGCGGTATGCCTAGTATAATTATTTAAATATATAGAAGCACTAAGTATATAGCCATCCTACTATTTGAAATAGGCTAAATAAATGAGATAAGTATTAATCGAAAGACCCTAACTAATTTCATTAAGTCTTAGGACTCTAAAGACAGCTATTCTAGGTCTAACAACGATATCCTTAATAACAAAGTTCGTTTCTTCCTATACTGCTACTAGACTTTCTAAATCAATTATAACCTACTAGGTACTATTTTTCCAAATACTCTCTTAGGATAAGCTAAGGAATATCACCTATACTATATCCCTCTTAGTATCTCCTTCGTCTAACTATATAGTATCTTAAAGGGATACTTCGAGATAAGCACTAAGTAGAACAACTACTTATATATCTAGAACACTGTTACTTTCTAGTCTTTATACCTTAAAAGCAAGAATAGTAATAAGTCTATAAAGGAAATTCTCTAGATCTTACTTAATAGACTCTAATAAAGCTAATATAGGCTTAGTCCGCTTTATAACTATAAGGAGTTCCTAGTTATAAATATAATCCAAGCCTACTAAGGAGTGTCTAAGCTAAAGATTACCCTATATAAACTACTAATAAGCTTTAAAGAGCTTGTAGCTATACTCTGCTAAATACTTAACGTTAAGGAAGCGAACTATATATATTGCTAATTCTTAATAGACCGTAGGTTCACTATAACGAAAGCTAGGCCTATAAAAAACTATTAGGGTAACCCAATGATAAATTCGATCTTCAAGAGAAACTAGGCAATATATATATAACAACCTAGAGGCGCTACTAAGTATAGAAAGCGAAATAAGCTTTAGCAAGGGGACTATAATAAAAACTATTAGAATGGGTAATCCTATATAAGGATCTATAACCACTATAGCCTACTAGTAGTAGTCGTATAGGGTACGTAGGGGCAGCAACAGCGTTGATATGGCCTAAATAGCACTTCCTAGGTATGTGCTAATATAGTAAAGTAGGGCCCTTTACTGTATTCCCTCTATAAAAGTCCTTATATAACGGTATAGTTATAGGCTATAGCGCTAAATTATAGGGGCTTTAAGCTTATATATCACGGCTTTCAGTGGGTCTTATAGGCCTATAAGGCTTACAGTTGTAGGTAACGTAGTAACTTGATTTCTAGTCCAAGTAGGTAAGGCTTTACAATTTCCTTTCCTATATATACCCTCCGGGACCGTTCCTGCCTTCTACACGGCAGGAGCGCCTTAGTAGGTGCATAGCGCCTTCCCGAAAAACCAAATAAGCTGGCGATTTTAAATAATCGACTCACGGCCACCTAAGCTGCAGGGTAAGCCGCACGACTTTTCCTGTAAGTTCTGTTTTCGCTCCTGCGGTATAGGGTAGGTATAGGGTAGGTAGGTGACCTAGTAGAAGAGCTTTTTAAGGCTATTTCTAGCGCTTATACAGCCTAAGGAGGCTGTCTCCACGAAAGTGGGGCATAAATCTAAAAATAGAAAAGCCTTTTAAAGCTATTTCTAGGCTATATAGTGGAATATATAGCTTAGTCAGCGGTATCTACAAAAGTGGGTCTACCCTGAGAATATAGCTATATATCTAGTAGTTTGAGAACTGAAATCCGTTTTGCCTAAGCTACAACCGTTAGAGCGCTATAGCTTATTTTGTACGTTTAACACCCCCTCTATTCTTCTATTCCTTTATAAGCCTTAGAAAGCTATATATAGGTAAAGAATGGAAGAATCCTAAGAAATGAGAACGTAAGAGCAAAACTATTCCGTTAGACAAAGGGGTTACGCCCTTATATATATATAGGATAAACCCCTATTATATATAGAAAGATGTAAGAATATATATGATGTTGAAATCAAACCTATATCTTAAGGTATAGGTACTATAGCTTAAAAGCGTATAGTAATATATAATATCTAAATATTCTATACCCTAGCGACTGATAGACGCACTAGAGTATAGAAGGAGTAAAGGGCTTATAAACGCCTTTATCCTCTTATAGAGAAAACGATTTTTAGCACGGTTTTGAATTTTATGCCCTTTTTTACTCCGTTATTTTAAGATATAGTAAGGAAATAACAGGTTACATAGAGAATCCCCCTCTAAAGGAAACTATACTACTAGTAATAGCCAGAGCCTATATTTCCCAAATATAGCTATACTATATACTAGAGTACTTCTAGACGTAGCTAGAGTAATATAGGCCTCCCTAACGCCGCAGGGAGCTAATGCCAGCATAAGGGCGCCTATAGAACTGTACTACAGTGGCTAGGACCTTATAAGCCTTTTAAAGCTATATAGAGGAATTAGGTGATTCCAGAGGGCTGTAAAGTAGCTAGTACCATTGACTGGTCTTATAAGCTAATCAGGCTAAGCCAGGCCTTCTATATATATAGTATAGAATATATATATAGGGGTAGAGGGTAGCTTAGTAAAAAGCTCCCTTAGGTTGTAGGCCTAAAAGCCTAATAAAAGACTGAAAGCCACTAACTAGTAGGGCTTTAGTAAGTCCGTCAGCCGGCATACACTTAGTATTAAGATATATAATAGTAACTATTTTAGCCTTAACCTACTCTCTAACGTACTGGAATTTCAGCAGGGTATGCTTAGTTCTAGCGTGTAGAGCAGGGTCATTAGCTACCGTAATAGAGCCCTAATTATCTCTATAGAGGGTAATAGGGTGGTCTATAGGCCTGTGGAGTTTAGAAAATAGCCCTATAATCTACTGTACTTCGCGTATAGCCTCTGTAAGTCCATCAGTTTTAGCTTCTAGGGTAGAAAGAGCAATAGTAGTAGCTCTTTTCGTTTTCCAGCTAATAGGCCCGCCAGCTAACTTATATAGATAGCCATAGGTGGATTTACTAGTAGCCTTATCCCCTGCAAAATCAGAATTACTAAAGCCTATAGGGACTAGACTACTATTAATTATAGAAGTCCGGCTACTACCTTTACCATTTCTACAATCTACTATAGTAGTAGAGGGTGTGAGAATAGGGGCAGTGGAAGTAGGTGGTGAAAGTGCTTGATTGCTTGATAATCTATCTAGCTATTTGGTGGTGAGGAAGATGGTGATATACACCCTCTTTTTCACCATCTGTTATTTGTTCTACGCTATTCCTATTACTGGAGACCTTGCGGTACTATTCCTAATAAGGAATAGTGTTATTCTAGCTCAACGCTAGTCTACTAGCTTGAGACCTAGGCTTGTCTCATCCTATATATTTATCCGATATTTATTTAGTCTTAGACTAAATAGGATAAGCTAGATATTTGTGTTTAGCATAAGACTTATGCAAGATTTGTGCATTTGGCCTTATTGGTAACTAAGTATGTATCCCTGGGACTGTAGCCTTATGAATGTTACACAGCAAGGCTATGGTATTTGCTAGATATTCTAACATACCCCTCAAAAGTTATATATATAATCCTAGATATAGAATCTTTTATAGAAAGGAATATATAGCAAGGGAAAAAATAAAAACCCTGTTATAATTATAAGTATATGCTTATATGGAAAATAGGCAAAAACCATATTATACTAAGCTGTAAGTAAAGCGGAATTACCAGCTTAGGCTTATTGTATTTTAGTGGAATTAATTGCTGAACTACGGATAAGACTTTTATATATATATATATATATATATATATACTTATATAGAGATACTACCTATCTCTATGTATTACCCCTAAGCCTATTAATCAGGGTATGCTCTTCTTAGTAGTATAAGAAGGGTGTTATTCTTCTAAGGTCATATTCGCTTGTTTTATAAATCCCTTTATTATAGTACTATTTAGGCTCTTAGTTAACCAGTCTGCAAGATTTTGCTTAGTTGGCTGGTGTACTAATTTCAGTTTATTGTCTTGTACTACTTCCCTTGTATAGTGATAAGTTATATCTATGTGCTTTGCCCTTTTATGAAATTCAGGATTTTCAGCTAAGGCTTGTGCCCCTTTATTATCTATGTAGATAAGGGGTATAGAAAGTGGCTTATTAGGCATGAATATATTCCTTAAGTAGGAATAGACGTATTGAAGATATATTGCCTCTTTAGAAGCATCTTTTAACGCTATATATTCTGCCTCTATACTAAAGGTAGCTACTGTTTTCTGAACTTGTGAATTCCAGCTAATGCAATTAGCCGTAGTATTATTTATATCCTAAAGGCTGAAAATATAGCCTATAGTAGACCTTCTAGTATCTAGATCAGCTGCCTAGTCTAAATCTGTATATCCTATGATCTGTAAATTTCCTTTATAGTTATATTTTATTCCTAGATTTGGGAACCTAATCAGGTAACCCTATAAATATTCTAGGGCATCGAAGTGCTCTTTACTAGGATTACTAGCAAATCTAGAGCATAGTATAACGTTATAGGAAATATTAGGGCGAGTCTTTAAGGCTAGGTATAGAAGTGATCCTACTTCTTGCTAATATCTTTTTATTTCAGCTTCAGTAGCCTGGCCTTTATTTTTTCTTAATGCCACGTTATTACTAGGCTTAAGCCTTAGTTTATATATATATTTGGAATAGGAATTTTTCTCCTATATAGTAGAGGAGTCTTGTTTTAAGCAGTGCTTGCTTAGTATTTTATTTGTATAACCATGTTGATTTATTTCTACAGCCTTGTTTTCATAGTCGATTATGATCTTATTACCTAGGTAATCAGTTAAATCACCTAGTAGTTCTATTTTTAGATATTTAGATACCACTTTTTCAAAGGTATTAATAATATCTTTATTTAGCCCTGCTACTAGTAGATCATCTATATAGCTTGCTATTATGATTTTCTTTGTTAAGTATATAAATACTCCCTTATTATAAGGCAGTATATAAAAGCCTAGCTTGTCTACTAATATAGAAGACATATGCTTATAGAATAACCTAGGGCTTTGTTTTAACCTATATAGGGCTTTATTTACCTTAGCCACTTTACCCCTGTATTTAGGGTTATTATATACGCCATAAGGTAGTTCTGTATATATTTCATAATCTATTTTAGCATGTATAGGTGCTAGGCGTATATCATATTGTTGGAATATATATCCTAGATTTAATCCTAGAATTAATATAGTATACTATACTTCTATTCTACATATAGTGCTAAACGTTTCCATATAATCAACACTATAGACTTGATTAAAGCCTTATATTACCCAACGTACCTTATATCTAAAGGTCTTTTCTTTATTAGTTATATAGTAGTCTGGTATAAAGCTATTTTGAATTGCTTTCTTTTTAAATACCTAACGTCCTCTTATAGCTTGTTTTCCTTTAGGCAAATCTGTTATTGTATAACAGCCTTTAGACTCTAGGTCCTTAACTTCATCTATAGCTGCTAGTTGCCACTGTTTATTTTCTGAAGTTAGCATAGCTTCTTTATAGCTAGCTAGTTCTATATCTATATTTATTAAAAGGATATATTCAGCCTTATCCTTAGTATTATATTCTTCTTGTAGATATGATATTGTAGTATCTCTCAAGGTTAAGAGGATACTATATTCTTCCTTATCAAAAGGAAGTTCTAGTAGCTCGACTACTATTTCTTGATTTGTAGTAGGAAAATTGTTATCTTCTAGTATATTACTAGACTGTAGTCTATTAGAGATATACTCTTGTTCTCCTTTTTCTTTCTCTTTTATAAAGAAAGAAATAGTTTCTGATAATTGTTCTTATATTATTTTATCTTCGTTTTCTTCTTCTATATTTCCTAGTAAAGGAGGAAGAGGACTATCTTGCTTATTTAGAAGCATGTTATTTAGATAGACCTTCCTAGGTAGGAATTCTCCTTCTAGGATTTTTACATCTCTTGCCTAGATAAGAGTATGTTTCTTTATATCATATATTTTATAGTAGTTATTCTCTATAGAAGAGTAACCTACTAGAATTCCAAAGTCTTTCCTTGTATCTAGCTTATTTTTTATTGTACCTTCATTACTATAGAGGTATATTGAACCCTATATCTTTATATTGTTAATATAGGGCTTCTTATTATAGAAAATCTCCTACGGGGTTTTATATTCTACCCCCTTATATAGTGTTATATTATATAGGTGTATTGCTGCTAGTAAGGCTTCTCCCTATAGGTATAAAGGAGAATTAGCCTTATATAGCATTGCCCTTACTTTATTAAATAGGGTAAGATTTATTCTTTCTATTAAGCCATTAGGCTCTTTGGTATATGGAGGAGTAAGAAGGTGTTTTATTCCGTATTTTAAAAGGGCTATAGTAAATCTTTCGTTAATATATTCTCCTCCGTTATCTATGAAGAACTCCTTTATTTTCCTTTTTTCTATATTTCTCTTTTCTAAAGAAGTGTCTTTAGGGGTAGTATTTTCTACCTTTGCCTTAAAGTATTTAAAGGCTTTATATGCCTCGTCTTTACTACATAGTAATTTAACAAAGGCGTATCTACTCTTCTTATCTAGAAAAGTAATATAGTACTTATATTTATTAAAAGTGCTAGGAGTTATTGGACTACCTAGGTTACTATGGATTCTTTCTAGGATTTGATAGTCCTTCTTATTAATTGCTTTCTTAAGTCTTTTCTTAGAAGACTTAGCTAGATCGCAGGTAATATAGGTAATACCTTTATTATAAGCGCGAATAATATCGGCACTTATTGTTATATTTTTTTTTTTCAAGAGCTGAACAAGGGCACCTATATTTAGGTAGCCTAATCTCTTATGCCAGTTAAACAACTTTGTTATTTTTAAAGGCAGAGAAGCGGTATTAAAATCTCTAAGATTAGTAGATAAATCTAAGTCTTTTTCAAGATTTATTTCTTGTTCTTTTTCTTGTTCTTGTTCAGTAACAATAGTATTACCCCCTACGATGTTATTCGGGTTTATAGGGGTTATATCCTGTAATACTGTACTAGCTAGTACGTTATAAGAAGAAGATATAATATCTATATCTATAGAATAGAGATCTTCTTTATTTCTATATCCTTATATAGATATTTCTCTACTTATTTTATCATATAGCTGGACGGTATCTTTGCTAGTATCAAAGATAACTAGCTTGTCTTTCAGCTTAGGAACTGATATTAGGTTGATTCCTAGTTCAGGTATATAGTAGACCCCTTTTATAAGGTCTACCTTATTAATGTCCTTATATTTTATAAAGATATTACCTTTGCCCTTTACTAGTAACTCCCCTGCGTTACCCTACTTAAAACTTTCACTAATATCCTTATAGGAGTGAAAGTAGCTTATATTACAAGTGGTATGTATTGTAGCAGCAGAGTCTATAATAAAGGAGGTAGATTTTTTCTTTTTATTTTCTAGACTTAGGACCTTCTTTTCAGCAGTTATAAAAATAAGGGCTTTATTAGCCCTACTATAAGCAGAGGGAGAAGAAGGGTAGATTGAATTCCAAAGTCTATATATAGTACTATAATATAATAAGAAAAGGAAAGATAGGAAAGAAAGAAGAAAAAAGAAGAGTAAATAAATACCCCTTAATTCCAAAGGACGTCTTCCCATTCGATCTAGTTTCTTAATTATTAGTACCTTTCCCCTTTGTTATAAGGGGCTATAGTAAATAGTAGGGGAACTTACCCCTGCTTCCTCAATTTCATCTAAGGCTTCTACTATTGTTTTTTCTCTTTCTTCTTTATCTATCTCCATTTTAGAAGAAGGACCTGCTATAACAGCAGAAGAAGAAGGGCTAGTAGCAGAAGAAGAAGAAGAAGGTAGTATAGGAAAGCCGGGATAATACCCAGGAATAAATCCACTAAGGCCCTTATTAGTAAGATGCATTACCTTCTCTTTTTCTTTTCCTTTGCCCTAATTTTCTTCCTTGTTAGAGGAGGATTCCAGCTCTGCTATCTAGGCAAGAAGAGCCTGCTTTTTTATCCTCTTATTAGTAGAAGACCCCTATTGTCCTTTCCTCTTTATTATTTTCCCCTTATTATTAGGGGGTATTTTCTTAGAAGAAGAGGAAGAAGAAGCAGTAGTAGGGGAATTCCACTAAGAGGGTGCCTTTTCTAGATGAAAGAAGAAGCAGTTGTTAGCATTATAACCTGGCTTTTTACAGTTACTACAGTGACTAGTCTTGTTGTTTTTCTCCTTATTTAAAAGGAGGGCGTGTTTTTTACCGTTTTTTTTTATTTCTTATAAGGCATCGAGAAGGGCTGTAATACAGGACTAGAGCGTATAAGCGTTACTGTTACCCCTGAAAGCCTGCTTAATATTCTCCCTAAACGTATAGTAGTTGTAGAAGAGCTTATCTAATAAAATAGATATATAGGCTAAATCAGGCAGAGGGATATTGTTGATTCTAAGGCCTTCTAATATAGACCTAAAAGAAGAGAGATATCTCTCTATATCTCTAAGAAAGTTAGTAAGCCTAATAGCCTATAGTTAACTAAGAAGAAGGAAGCCTATAGAAATACTATAGGGAGAGTAGTTTTATTACAATATCTCCTATATTTGTTTTGCCCCTTTTTAGCCTTATAGCTCTATCGTTATTAGGTTGTCAACGGTAAACTAGAGTATAACAACAGCGTAGCTGTTAAAAGGGTCTTAGTCTTCTAGGTTTTCCCTAATAGCCCTTATTATTTGGGTATATTCTAGGAGAACCTAAATTCACAGGGACTACGCTTAGTAGTTATTCTCCCCTTTTAGCTTAGGAATCTTAAATTTCTTAATATCCGTAAGCTAGAAACGCTAAGGGGTTACCCTAGTAACAGCAGCAGCAGTAGCAGTAATCGAGCTTTGCTTAGCCATTTTTTCTGCTATTTTTTATTATAGTATAAGGGGAGGAATATAGTCGAATTCGTGGAATTTGGAAAAGGCAGCTCTACTAGCGTTGTACTATAAAGCTTAAATCTACGGGTTACAGGGGCGGTTATCGGCTAAGGACGTAGCTATACCGTTATACTAAGAATTTTTACTGTAGAGCGATGCAGGGTTGTCGAACTTGGAAATCGACGTTGTTATTAGATATATATATCGAAATCAACAGTACAGTCTTGTTGATCAAGGGCTTAGAGGGAATTAACAGGATAGTACAACGGTAAAGCGGCTAGCCTAATATCGAAAAAGGTGCTTGTTCAATTCGAAAGGGCGTAGAAAAGGGCGGTTTTATTAATATAAAGGCGAACTATAGAGCTAGCTATAGATGTCGGAATTAGGGAAGCACAGGGAACGACGTTGCACTTGTCTATAGCCAAATATAGGTGGTAGGCGATGCAGAGGGGTTCCGATTAATTCGAGTTGTATAACGAGAAATCGATTTAAACAGCGTTGCACCGATATACAGCTAAATTTGTATAGTAAGCGATGAAAGACGGTTTTTATCGATTTCAACGGAGTGTAGCAAGAGGAAGCGCCGGGCTTATAACCTGTAAGAATAGGGGTAGTAGAAGTAGGTGGTAAAAGTGCTTGATTGCTTGATAATCTATCTAGCTATTTGGTAGTAAGGAAGATAGTGATATATACCCTCTTTTTCACCATCTGTTATTTGTTCTACGCTATTCCTATTACTAGAGACCTTGCAGTACTATTCCTAATAAGGAATAGTGTTATTCTAGCTTAACGCTAGTCTACTAGCTTAAGACCTAGGCTTGTCTTATCCTATATATTTATCCGGTATTTATTTAGTCTTAGACTAAATAGGATAAGCTAGATATTTGTATTTAGCATAAGACTTATGCAAGATTTATGCATTTGGCCTTGTAAATAACTAAGCATATATCCCTAGGACTATAGCCTTGTAAATGTTATACGGCAAGGCTGTGGTATTTGCTAGATATTCTAACAGAGGTAGTAGTTAGGGGCCTAGGCCCTTCCTTAGAGTAGAAGTCTCTACTAAGCTTAGTAGTTATATTACTACTATTACTAAGCTTAGGCCCTAGATTAGCTACTATATTTCCGTTATAGCTAAAACAGATGCTATAGTCTTTAGTACTATTAAGATACTTAAAAAGATTTTTAGCGGCGTTTAAGTGTGATTTTATAGGTCTTTTTAAAGACCTAGAGAGCCACTAAACGGTAAAGCTAATATCTACCCTAGTAAGGAGCATTATATATATAGCCGTTCCTACTAGGCTTTGATAGAGCTTAATTTCCGTAGAATTACAGAGGTGGCTAGCAATATCTTCCTCTAGTTGAAGTTGACTTACTAGCCCTAGCTATAAGGGAATAGATATAGGCTTAGAATCGGCTAAGTTAAAGCGGCTAACCGCCTCTTCTATATACTATAACTAGTTAAGCCACAGGCGCCTATTAGGTCTATCCATTATAATTTGCACGCCTGGGAAATAGGCGGCAGGCCCTAAGTCTTCTATAGCGTAGACCTTATTAAGCCGTTTCTTTATATCAGTTATATAGCCTATATTAGGCCCTATAAATAGACAGTTATCTATATAGGTAACGATAAAGTGGCAGGTTTTAGCATTATAGAAGACCCCTGGATCTGAAATAAGAGGGAGATAGCCTAGGCTCTTAAGTAAGATTTTAAGCTTATCTTAACACTCTCTAGGGCTTTGTTTTAGACTGTATAACGCTTTAGATAGTTTAATAATATTAGGAGTAGAAGGATTATAGCCGTATTTCAGTAAAAGCTTATAAATAGCCTTATTAGAAGCCGCTAGGTCTAATAGTCCTTTAGGGATTTCCATATATATTTCTTCTCTAAGAGCGCCATTAAGAAATACCCCTATAAAGTCAGCTTGTTCTATTTCCTAGTCTAGAACAGCACCTATAGCTAGAAGTATACGCCAAGTAGGTAGTATACTAGTAGAGGCGTAGGTTATAGTATAATCTAGGCCTTCTACCTGCATAAAGCCCCTAGCTACTAACCGAGATTTATACTGAATAGGCCTATTTTTAGCGTCCTTTTTAACCTTAAGAACGTTTCAACAGGTAATAAGCTTATAATTAGAAGGTAATAGACTTCTAGGTAGGAATTTAAAAACCCCTAGCTCTAATAACTGGATAAAGAGGGACCGACATCAAACATACGAAAACGGGTTTTTAGTCAAAACCACACTAAATCGCGTGTAACTACATCCATTCGAACCGTCCGACTAAGGACATAACGCCCGTTAATTTTCGCTATAGCGCTGTTGGTTGTGCGATAGCCCTAGGTATGCGAAAATGCAGAAAATAGCGAGCCTAGCTGCCCTTTTATAACTGTAATTTCCTTATATATAGGCTACTAATATAGCTCTATGTCCTGGCAACCCTGCCCTACCTATAGCTAATAATAATAATAATAACCCTCTAAGCTAGCCCTTAAGTATAGACTAACCCCTAAGTACAGACTATCTAAATAATAATATAGAGATAGAAGACTACTAAACTACTATCTCTACTACTGCTAAAGAGACTGCTATAGGCGCTATAACTATAGTATCTATAGCACCTAGCTCTAGCGCCCCTTTTACTATTAATGCCCCTATAATTAGCGCCCCCCTCTTAACCAATGTCTTTACCCCTTTCCTTAAGGGCCTAAATAGTAGCCGGTATGCCCTAGCCCTAACCCTCTTTAGCTAGAAAACCTTGAAAAAGCCAGGAAAAAAATCAGAGAAAAATATAGAGAAGGAGAAAACAACAATAGTACTACTAAGGCCGACTATATTGCCCTAGTAACTAAGAAAACCGCCTAGGCTGCCCTTAGCCCCTTTAAGCTTACCCTTATACTCTCTAGCCTTCTAGACTAGATAATTAGCCTAGCTAAGGATAGTACTAACTTCTATAGTATAGTAGAAGCGACTACTAAAGTTAGGTAAATCGCCCTTATAACCCTGCTCTAGGAACTGCCTAAAGAAGCCCTTACTATAGTAACAGCTCTAGCACCCTAAAACCGCCTTACTACCCTAGGAACGCCTAAACTACAGTACTAGCAATACCCCCCTTAGTAGCCTAGCTACTACTAGTAATAACAGTAGCAATAATAGTAATAGCCTAGCTACTCCTAGTCTATAGCCCCTACCTAGGCCAATATAGCTAGTAAGTTAATAGCTAGTAAAGTAACTAGGCCTAGCCTAGAGTGCTAGGTACTTATCCAACTTAGCTTAGCCTAATAATAGATACTAGCTAAATCTGCCCTAGAGGTAGTATAGGCTATCTAATAGGCTTCTAGCCTAGCTGTTTAGGGGGTTTAGACGCTCTCTAGCAGTAATCTCCTACTAGTTATAGAGAACTTAGAGATAAAGAAGAGCCTGAAAAACAATACTACCTAGATTATAAGGGCCTTTAGAGAGAAGGCCTCCCTATATACTACAACCTAGGCAGTAGCGGTTAAAGGCCTTATAGTCTATAACTAGGTTATAGAGAAAGGCCTACTAGAAGAAGCTAAAAAGCAGTACCCTATAGTAGTTAAGGTAAAAGTCTAGTACCCTTAAAGGCTAGAAAGGACTAGGGTTAAGGCACTAATAGCTTTTACCTCCTTAGAGGCAGCCTAGAAGGCCTATAAAGAGGGGGTCTTCTAGAGCTGCTAAGCCCTAGAAGCAGAGCCCTAGATCGACGAAGCTAAGCCTATCCAATGCCTATAGTACTGGAAATAGGGCTATAGGGCTAAGGTATACCGGAGTAAGGAAGAGATCTGCTATAACTATAGCGCTAATAGCCATACTATGCTAGAAGCCCCTACCTACTTGAGGGCACCCTGCTACTACAACTGCCGCTAAGCTTACTACGCCTGCTTAGAAGCCTGCCCCTACCTAAAAGAGGCATAGGCATAGGCTAAGGGATATCTATATTCTAGGCCTAAGGCCTTTAATATTAACCAACTGCCCTTATACTAGTATTAATAGCAATAGCAATAGCAGTAACAGTAATAATAGTAATAACACCCCCCCTAGTAGGCCTTATTATAAGAGGAGGGGGAAGAAGGCTATACTATAGTCTTAAGGAAGAAATAAAGGGGCCGACCAATAGTATTAAGAGGGTTAACCCCTAACCAGAGCACAATTACCGCCTACTTTAGCTACCTAAGCGGCTAAACCCCCCTTTCCTCTATACTAGCTATAAGCCCTAAAGAGGCTACAAGACCTACTAGAACCCTAGAGCCTATAGAAGCCCCTAGACCCCTAGATACTAGACCTAGACCGGACCTAGATACTAGACTAGCTAATGCTACTACTATATAATAACCACTGCCTACTATATAGCTAGAGGAGATAGAGATATAAGGGTATACCTCTAGAACGTATAGGGCTTAAAGGAAGTATAGGAAGTACTGCTTTCTATAGCAAAAGAGGAAATACTTGCTATATAAGAGCCCTGGATTAATAGGCAGGTATAGCACTCTACTTACTACCTTAGATCAGCCCCCTACTACCTTTTTTTACCCCTAACGGACGAGCCTTACTTTATATCTACAAATCACTTCTATTAGCAATATAGACCTATAGCTCTAGCTTAGACTAGGCTAGGGCTACTATATAGACTAAGAACGGCCCCTTTATAGTCTGGTCCCTATATAACAACCCCTAACCCTAGACTGGCCTAACCCTCCTTATAAAAGAAATAAGGGGGAAGATCAATGCCTACCTAGGCCTATACCTTCTAGCTAGGGACTTCAACCTTTACTACCCCCTATAGGACCAATATAACCGCTTTAGCCCTAGGTTGGAAGACCTACTGCTATTAATAGCAGAGCAGGGACTTACCCTCTATACCCCCTATAGCGCTATAACTAGGGCGCTATAGGGGAGCTAAGCAGGTAGGGCCTTAACTATCAACCACTTCTAGCTTAGTAGCAGCCTTACCTGCTCCTATACTGGCTTAGATATATACTTATGCTTAGACTACTACCCTTAGGTACTAGATATTAACCTAGAAAATACAGAAGCCCTCCTGCTGCCCCTCTGATTCTAGTAGAAGAAGATGGATAAGAAGGGGGTAACAAGAGAGGCTAGCTCTCTAATATATAATATAGGGGGCTATAGATATCTATTATACCTCTCTAACCTAGCCGAGCTCTAGGAGGCCTATAGGCGACTATTAGAGGAACTCCAGTGTATTGCTAGGGCTATAACCCCTAAAGAAGCCCTGGTAACCACTAGAAGGAGGAATGCCCCCTAGTAGAATAACGAAATCTACTAGGCAGTCTAGGAGAGAAAAAGGGCAGAAAGACGGCTCTAACGCTCCCCTAGTAACCAGGCCCTTCTTACTGCCTATAAGACAGCCTAGAAAGAGCAAATAAAAGCTATAAAAGAAAGTAAGAGGAGGACCTAGAGGGCCTTTCTATAAGAGGCTAGAGAAAAGCTAGAGAAGCTCTAGCAACTAGAAAGATAGGCTAGGCTACAAAGCACTACTGCCCTACCCCCTCCTAAGCTGCTAACCCTTAGATAAGCTAGTTGTGAGAATAGGGGCAGTGGAAGTAGGTGGTGAAAGTGCTTGATTGCTTAATAATCTATCTAGCTATTTAGTGGTGAGGAAGATGGTGATATATACCCTCTTTTTCACCATCTGTTATTTGTTCTACGCTATTCCTATTACTGGAGACCTTACGGTACTATTCCTAATAAGGAATAGTGTTATTCTAGCTCAACGCTAGTCTACTAGCTTGAGACCTAGGCTTGTCTTATCCTATATGTTTATCCGATATTTATTTAGTCTTAGACTAAATAGGATAAGCTAGATATTTGTGTTTAGCATAAGACTTATGCAAGATTTGTGCATTTGGCCTTGTAGGTAACTAAGCATGTATCCCTGGGACTGCAGCCTTGTAAATGTTACACGGCAAGGCTATAGTATTTGCTAGATATTCTAACATACCCCTTAAAAGTTATATATATAATCCTAGATATAGAATCTTTTATAGAAAGGAATGTATAGCAAGGGAAAAAATAAAAACCCCGTTATAATTATAAGTATATGCTTATATAGAAAATAGGCAAAAACCATATTATACTAAGCTATAAGTAAAGCGGAATTACCAGCTTAGGCTTATCGTATTTTAGTGGAATTAATTGCTGAACCACGGACAAGACTTTTATATATATGTATATATACACATATACTTATATAGAGATGCTACCTATCTCTATGTATTACCCCTGAGCCTATTAATCAGGGTATGCTCTTCTTAGTAGCATAAGAAGGGTGTTATTCTTCTAAGGTCATATTCGCTTGTTTTATAAATCCCTTTATCATAGTACTATTTAGGCTCTTAGTTAACCAGTCTGCAAGATTTTGCTGAGTTAGCTAGTATACTAATTTCAGCTTATTATCTTGTACTACTTCCCTTGTATAGTGATAAGTTATATCTATATGCTTTGCCCTTTTATGAAATTCAGGATTTTCAGCTAAGGCTTATGCCCCTTTATTATCTATATAGATAAAGGGTGTAGAAAGTGGCTTATTAGGTATAAATATATTCCTTAAGTAGGAATAGACGTATTGAAGATATATTGCCTCTTTAGAAGCATCTTTTAACGCTATATATTCTGCCTTTATACTAGAGGTAGCTACTGTTTTCTGAACTTGTGAATTCCAGCTAATGCAATTAGCCGTAGTATTATTTATATCCTAAAGGCTGAAAATATAGCCTATAGTAGACCTTCTAGTATCTAGATCAGCTGTCTAGTCTGAATCTGTATATCCTATGATCTATAAATTTCCTTTGCAGTTATATTTTATTCCTAGATTTAGGAACCTAATTAGGTAACCCTATAAATATTCTAGGGCATCGAAGTGCTCTTTACTAGGATTACTAGCAAATCTAGAGCATAGTATAACGTTATAGGAAATATCAGGGCAAGTCTTTAAGGCTAGGTATAGAAGTGATCCTACTTCTTGCTAATATCTTTTTATTTCAGCTTTAGTAGCCTAGCCTTTATTTTTTCTTAATGCCACGTTATTACTAGGTTTAAGCCTTGGTTTATATATGTATTTGGAATAGGGATTTTTCTCCTGTATAGTAGAGGAGTCTTGTTTTAAGCAGTACTTGCTTAGTATTTTATTTGTATAACCATGTTGATTTATTTCTACAGCCTTGTTTTCGTAGTCGATTATAATCTTATTACCTAGGTAATCAGTTAAATCACCTAGTAGTTCTATTTTTAGATATTTAGATACCACTTTTCCAAAGGTATTAATAATATCTTTATTTAGCCCTGCTACTAGTAGATTATCTATATAGCTTGCTATTATGATTTTCTTTATTAAGTGTATAAATACTCCCTTATTATAAGGCAGTATATGAAAGCCTAGCTTGTCTACTAATATAGAAGACATATGCTTATAGAATAACCTAGGGCTTTGTTTTAACCCATATAGGGCTTTATTTACCTTAGCCACTTTACCCCTATATTTAGGGTTATTATATACGCCATAAGGTAGTTCTATATATATTTCATAATCTATTTTAGCATGTATAAATGCTAGGCGTATATTATATTGTTGGAATATATATCCTAGATTTAATCCTAGAATTAATATAGTATACTATACTTCTGTTCTACATATAGTGCTAGACATTTCCATATAATCAACACTATAGACTTGATTAAAGCCTTATATTACCCAACGTACCTTATATCTAAAGGTCTTTTCTTTATTAGTTATATAGTAGTCTAGTATAAAGCTATTTTAAATTACTTTCTTTTTAAATACCCAACGTCCTCTTATAGCTTGTTTTCCTTTAGGCAAATCTATTATTGTATAACAGCCTTCAGACTCTAGGTCCTTGACTTTATCTATAGCTGCTAGTTGCCACTGTTTATTTTCTAAAGTTAGCATAGCTTCTTTATAGCTAGCTGGTTCTATATCTATATTTATTAAAAGGATATATTCAGCCTTATCCTTAGTATTATATTCTTCTTACAGATATGATATTGTAGTATCTCTTAAGGTTAAGAGGATACTATATTCTTCCTTATTAAAAGGAAGTTCTAGTAGCTCGACTACTATTTCTTGATTTACAGTAGGAAAATTGTTATCTTCTAGTATATTACTAGACTATAGTCTATTAGAGATATACTCTTGTTCTCCTCTTTCTTTCTCTTTTATAGAGGAAGAAATAGTTTCTGATAATTGTCCTTATATTATTTTATCTTTGTTTTCTTCTTCTATATTTCCTAGTAAAGAAGGAAGAGGACTATCTTACTTATTTAGAAGCATGTTGTTTAGATAGTCCTTCCTAGATAGGAATTTTCCTTCTAGGATTTTCACATCTCTTGCCCAGATAAGAGTATGTTTCTTTATATCATATATTTTATAGTGGTTATTCTCTATAGAAGAGTAACCTACTAGACTTCCAAAGTCTTTCCTTGTATCTAGCTTATTTTTTATTATGCCTTCATTACTATAGAGGCATATTGAACCCTATATCTTTATATTGTTAATATAGGGCTTTGTTGATTGCGGCAAGGGGGGTTAGGTGCTGATCCCCGTGACCGCACAGTACATGAGCCTCTCGCTCTGGGAATAGGGCATATGCTACACCACTGAGCCTCCTGCTTTGGGGAATGGGGCGTACACTGCGCTACTTGTACGACAGCTATAAGTAGCGTACCTATGTACCATGTAATGGTCGCCAACAAGCGCTCTGCTTAACATATATATTTAAGGGGTATGTAACTACCCTCTAGATAGAGGGAGATATAACTATCTAGAACTAGAACTTTAAATCGTATTTCCTTACTACTTACTTTGCTCTTTATCGTTTTAAATCACTATAATCTCTGGAAACCTACTAATACTAATCAGTATTGTCTCTATATTGCGATATAGGGGCAACGCAGAGTAGTAAGGTAGTTAGTCGAATGCTTAACAACCTTAACTAAGTAGATTACGGTTTACTTATTAAGGGCTGTTAATTAGGTAACTAGATAACTACCCTGTTAACTTAGCAATATTGCTTATAAGAAAACCAATACTATAAACCTACCCTCCTAGGCCAAGGAAGCTTAATCTAAGCTCCTAGACTAAGGAAGTATTGCTCGAAAGAACGCTACTAATACTATATTGTTAAGCAACTTTACTATAATTAACCTGCTATAGCTTTCTAAGATCTATCTGCTTATAGACCCTTAGAGAAGGATAATACTAAGATAAACCCCTATTATATACTAAGTATTTCGTCAAGTATAGCCTAGGATCTCGAAGAGTATTTTAAACGAGAATTCCCTACTTAGCTACCTATTACAAGCATTGATAAATTTAATATTTAAACCTTCTATAGATTGTTAGAGTATATTGATCTAGAGTATAATAGCAACAAAGTACTTAACTTATATATACTCTCCTACCTCGGCACTTATAAGGGGCAATAATCTGAAGATCTATACTATAAATTCTACTTAGATTTTAAGAACTAGACAGCCAACTGCTTTAATAAGTTAAACAATAAACTATACTTATAACTATGCTGAATACTTAATAACAGCCATATCCTAGTAGATAGCTTGAAAGGGTAGAAGCTCTTTAAGGGATTTATAACGCTTACTAATAACCTGTCTAACAACCTAGGGCCCGATATACTCCTCTAAATTTGCAGAATGTTAATCTAGGCTAAGTATAGATAGCTTAGAACAGCATCTTCTCCTACTTAAACGGAAAAGAGGAAGGAGATTATACTAATAGTAACCCGAGATTTCGCTACTAGTTCCTACTAGGAGGAGGCAATATAGGGGGATATATAAGTCGGTAATATAACTATAAACGCTACCTAGTAATTCGAACTAGTAAGCAGCTTAATTATAAATGATAATTAACCGGCAAGCGGCCTAGGCCTAAGTATACGTCAAACAGCGGCCTAGAGCGCGACGCTCAACGCCGGTAACCGCAACAAGTTCGGAAATATCCTCTACCTACTAAATTAGGAGCTACGGATAACATTTCCGATTTATAGACTTAAAAGTATAATAAGAGCAGGATTTCTGCTGGCTAATAAGGGCGCCGGCAAAGGCTACGGATTACCACTAACTATCTAAAATGCCGGCCAAGGTTATAGCTAAGGTTACAGCTAAGGTAACTACTAAGGCTATAACTAGAGGACTAATTAAGGGGGACGACGAAACCCTGTATAATATATGTAAACCTCTGGTATTAACCCTAACTATAGGCTAGGACACGCTTAACCTTAGGCAAGCAACGAAGAGCAATATACTTAGTATAAGTACATTATATGCAGAAGCGCTAAGTATATAGCTATTCTACTAATCGAAACAGGCTGGATAAACAAGACGACTATTAATTAAAAGACTATTATCGATTTTATTAAGTCTTGGGACTTGAAGGATAGCTATTCTAGGTCTAACAATAATATCCTTAATAACAAAGTTCGTTTCTTCCTCTACCGCTGCTGGATATTCTAGATTGATTATAGCTAGTTTGGCACTGTTTTTCCAAACGCTCTTTTAGGATAAGCTAAGGAATACTACTTATACTATATCCTACTTAGTATCTCTTTCGTTAAACTATATAATATCTTAAAGGGATACTTTAAGATAAGCACTAAGTAGAACAACTATCTATACGTTTAGAATACCGTTACTTTCCAGTCTATATACCTTAAAAGCAAGAATAGTAATAAGTTAATAAAGGAAATTCTCTAGATCTTGCTTAATAGACTTTAGTAAAGCTAACGTAGGCTTAGTCTGCTCTATAACTACAAGGAATTCCTAGTTGCTAATATAATCCGAGCTTGCTAAGAAGTATCTAAGCTAAAGATTACCCTGTATAAACTACTAATAAGCTTCGAAAAGCTAGTAGCTACGCTCTATTAGACACTTAATGTTAAAAAGGCAGATTATATATATCGCTAATTTCTAATAGACTATAGGTTTATAATAACGAAAGCCAGGCTTATAAGAAACTATTAGGGTAACTCGATTATAGATTCGATCTTTAAAAGAAACTAGACTATACGCGTATAGCAGCCTAGAAGCGCTATAGGGTATAGAAAGCGAAACGAGTTTTAGTAAGAAGACTATAACAAAACCTATACTAAGGTAGGCTATTAGATTTATAGCAAGCTAGATTACTAATCCTTTATATATAGCTAAGAAGAACAGGTAATAGCTAAGAGCGAATAGCTTAAATAGAAGGGTATTAACAAAGATTATAGACGATATATAGCGTTTCTTCTTAACTATAAGGGTTTAGATAATAAATATAATATAAAGGAAGAAGATACTAAGCTTAGAGTATAGGTAGATAACTATAAGACTGATTAAGCTTAAGGTAAAAACAAAGCGCTAGTAATTAGTTTTAAAGAAGAATAAACAGTAGTAACTTACTTTATAAACCAAGCTTTCCTCTATCTAATTACTAGGAGCGACTAGCTATAGAAAAATAGTAAAAAGGATATAGAGAGAACGGAAGCTGTTTAATTCGTGCTCGACAGGTATACCAAGGCCGAATTCTAAGGAATTATACCCGATATTAGGGCTACTAACGTTTCGACTGCTAGACTTTGATAATTCCTTATACTAAAAAAGATAATCGGATTGCTTAAGATCGACAAGACGTATATAAGGAAAGCGAATATACTTTTCGGGTCTAGGGATTTAAAACGATCACTCGGTATAGTTAGAGTAGAGCTTGATATCAGTTATACGACTTTCTATATATTAGAGACGCTAACCCCTTTTCTTATATATCTAAAAGACATAGACAAGCTTAGTATCTACCTTAATAATATAATAAACAAGCTTATATCTAAGTTAGGAAAGTACATATATATTTAGCGGAAATAGGGACACCTATAGATCCCTGTTAAAAGGATTAAGCTGCTAAGTATAGCGTTTACTATAGACAATAAGCGTCCTGCGCCTCTATAACTTATAGAGGCTAAGCTAAGGCGTATTTATTAATGCTATAGATACCTTATAGTCGACAGATTGTACAAACTGCTATAACGAGCAGATTACTAAGTGGAATATAGCACTGTCGAGATGATCAACAAGTTCTATTATTTTTGTTAGATTAAAGGAATAGCACTATAACAATTTAGATTTACGTTATAAGATGATATTTACTTTAACTTCGAGATTGTTATAGATGTTTTAGATATCGATAGTTCTAAGGTACTATATATAGTCGACGCTATAAATTTATTCCAGGCAGCCTACTTTCTAAACGATCTCTTAGCTAAGGAGATATAGGTGCAGCTAAAGGAATATTAGATTAACATATACCTTGGACTACCCGATATTTTGCACTATAATAAAAGCACTAATTTCAAAGTGTGCGAGTTCTAGGCTAAGGCTAAGCTTATAGGTATAACTTGCTACTCTATACTAGTTAAGGTATACTAATTAGTCGGTAAGATCGAGTAGTATTATAGGCTACTAAGACAGGCTTATAATATTATTAAATCCGAAACCACAGGGACTTGCTCGAAAGAAGCATACCTATAAGTAGTACTAAGTACGGTTAATAATACTATTAGCCTGGACAGGCTAGTGCTAACGCTCTTAGTTTTCGGCGTATACCTATGCCTAACTATAGACGTGCTACCTTCTCTATCTTAACTACGCTAAGCAGGCGTAATTTAGAAGGCTATAGCGTAATTGCATATCCTCAATGATATAAGGACTGTATAAGACGCTCTTACATAGCATAATAGACTAAGTATAGAAGATATACTGCTATACTTACTTAAGGTAGGTATAAAAGTACTAGTATTCTAAGAAAACGATTAATAGATAGGACTCTATAAGGTGATCTTAGCCATAGATACGATAGTAATTGTCGATATAGTTAACAGACCTACGGAATTTCGGAATATAGTAGTTAAACTATACTACTAGGAGCTAGTGCAGGACGAGCAAAACAATTAGGCTAGAGTTAAGCGGCTAGAACTATTCTAATATCCCTAGCCTAAGTAGCCCTACTAGCGTAGGTAATCCTAAAAGAACCTAGCACCTATTAACAACTTTATTTCGGAAAAAGAGAAGTATAACTACGATCTTACGCTTAAACTATAAGCTAAAGGTAAGATTACTATACCTAGTGTACTATTCTAAGAATCTAATAAAACGGAACTGAACTCGCTTTTAGCAGCTAGGATAATCAAAGTAATCTAGATGCTAGCAGATACTTCGGACTACTAGATCTTTAAATTAAGGATTGTATAAGAAGTGAAAGACAAGCTTACTTTACTATACAAGAAATCACGCTTTATAGCTTAGGGATTTGGTAATAAGGATAAGAAGTACCTGCTTACTTAATTGCCAATAATCCAACGCTATATATAGCAACTTATACTCTTACTACTCCTAACGCTGCAAATGCGCTTTGGTTTTAAGACGTAGGTATATAACGTTATCTAGGCTTATATATAAGCTAAGTTATAGCTAGTAAGGAAAGTGATTCTTCTATTACCTAAGGAGCTTAAGACGCTCTATCCCCCTTATACTATCTTACTTGTTAAAACCCTATTATATAGACTAGCTAAAGCTAGACTATACTAGTAGGTAATATATATAAACTGGTATACTAAATGTCTCGATCTTAAGCCGAGCGCCTTTAATCTATACCTTATAATTAGTAAGATGCAAATTGGAAGTGGATTTGGAATTATCGGCCTATAAACCAACGATACTCTTAATATTAGCGAGCAAGCCTTTATAGACAAGGAGAAGCTTAAGCTAGATAAGGCTAGCTTTAAGTACAAGCCGTTAGTATTTTTAATGGACAAATCGATTATGGACTTTAATAGATATAGGCTTAAAACGAGCGTAGATGCTATCGAGATTCGGTAAAAGGGGCAAGCTATACAACTCGAACTTATAAGCCTAGACGCCGAAATAGCAAAATAAGTATACGTCG
This sequence comes from Phyllachora maydis, assembly GCA_029339225.1. Taxonomy (NCBI): domain Eukaryota; kingdom Fungi; phylum Ascomycota; class Sordariomycetes; order Phyllachorales; family Phyllachoraceae; genus Phyllachora; species Phyllachora maydis. The sequence continues at coordinate 6,508,854 of JAQQPM010000002.1, forward strand.
AACAATGCGTATACGGTACCTATATCGCTACGATTTGCCAGCTAGAAGCGACTTTCGACTTGTTAGTAGTAGTATAATCAACTAAGCCTGGTATAACTGAGATTACCCAGCTTAGTACTTAGCTGTAATGGCAGATTGACAATAATACCCGCGGACTATGCTATCTATAACTCGACCTTAAGATAGTTAAGCTCTTTGTCTTTATAGATAGATTATTCGCTAATAATATAGATATAACATTGTAAATTAGGTTCGTTATTATATTTGGTAATAAGATAAGCAATATAAATAAGTTTAACTTACGCGGTAATATCGTGTACTGGTCTTCGACTAAGTACAAGCGGGTAACGCAGAGCGTTCTAGCAAGCGAGATATATAGTATAGTAAGTAGGTTTGATCTTAGGTATATATTATACTAGACGCTTGCTAAGGTCTACTTACGTCTAGGCCTACCCTTGCTACTACTAATTATTATATATATAGATTCGTTTAGCTTATACGAATGCCTGGTAAAGCTCGGTACAACGGCGGAGAAGCGCCTTATAATCGATATAATAGCGCTATGCCAGAGCTATAAAAACCGTAAAATCGCAGAAATCAGGTAGATTAGTAGCAACAATAACCTAGCTTATACTATCACTAAACGTACGCCGAATAAGACGCTTGAAAAGCTCGTTAACGCTAATACAGTTAAGATTAGAGTAGAAGGCTAGGTTCAACGACTAGCTAAACAACAGAAAGAGTCTATGTAACTTAGGGCAAGATCGCTTGTATAAAAGACAAAGATTACTAGGATAATTCATTTATATTTACAGTATAATAAGGAATATAAGGCAAAGCGCGAAACGATCTTAATTTATACTTTCATAGCTAGTATAATATGCACGCCAGCGCCTTCTACCCCCTAATCACAATAACAAAACATCAATGGCCTTGCCTATAGCGGCTATCGCTATAAGCTTTTTCTATATAGGCGTTATACCTGCTATAGGCGCCCTATGCTCGATAAGAGCATACGCCTTATCTACTAGGACTAAGGCGTACTTGGCGCTATTACGCTATATCTTCTAATCCTACAACTAATAAGTATTCTGATTAGATAATGGATACTACTAAAGATCGTAACTTACTTTAGCCTTTATAGCCGGGTTAGAGCGGAGCTCTAAAAAGCAGTCCAAGAACAGGCGGACTAACTTAGGGCTAAGATATATATTAGGAACAATAAGATAATAGAAATAATGCATAAATGGAACTTATATTAGTATATATAAGTGCCTAGACAAGTACTGCTAATACTAGAGGCCGCGGCCCGACGTACGGTCGTAGTATGCCGTATACAACGCGAAATTGCTAGACTTATTAAACAAGTCCTTAATACCTGCTAAAAGCAAGTATAGGCAGCTAAGGCAAAGGACAGCGTATATAGTACTATATAGGCTACGAACTTTATACATATTAGCAATATTAACAATAAGGATAATAAGAGTAAGACACTTACCTTCTAGTTTGTATATATAAGCGTATAACAACCTTTTACAAGGCTTTATATAGTCCAATATACGGTATATATAGCGGCTAGGGTAGACAACGGAGTTGTCTGAGCTTTTACCGGACAACAAACTTACTATTACCGTTGCCAGTATCGCTACTAGCAGTATAGGCACGCTTGCAGCAGCGCGTAGCGCCTTACGCCACGTGCACGTAGCCGTCAACGCTGCCTTTTTCACGGCCGGCAATATAGGCAGAGCGTGCTTAGCGCACTCAGAGAGACGTGCCTTATATATAGCGATCTCTACCTTACGCGCTACCTCCTCCTCCGCCTTCTCCTTATGCTAGAGCATAGTAGCCTGCTTAAGTAGGACGTATATATATATAATCAGCCCCTTAGAATCAAAGAGCGCAGAGTCGGCGTCGGTATAGCCGCCTATAGACTTAGGCTGTATAGCAAGCGCAGCTATATCCGCAGCGTTAGGATCGTTGCTATTGTTATTATTATTATTGCTATTATCGCTGCCCGCTATGCTCTCCTAGTTGCTGTTGTCGGTAATAGCGCGCTTAGACGTATCCTTAGACGCATTATTATTGCCCTTCTAGGCAAGATGCTTATTAGAAGCGTTAGTTATAAGCGTATTAAGGGCGTTGTTACCTTTGTCCTTAGTATATATACAGACATTGCTACCTATGCTTCTATAGGAGTACCTACTCTACTTATTATTAAAATCCGATACTATAAACAATAAGATTAGCATGCTTAAACATTAATATATAACGGTAAGCAACTTACTTGTTACTGCTAGTACTGCTAATACTACTGCTATTATTGTTACTGCTATAGCTGCTACTATTATTACTGCTACTGCTGCTACTGCTAGTATAGATCATAGGGAGGAAGAGAACAGGTAGTATATAGTAGGAGAACCTACCTATTTATAGATTTAGGGCAAGAGCGTTCGGAGTTAGTAATCAGCTAGCCTAGAGCTCTGATTTTCCTATTATAATTCCTATTTAGGACTATAAGCTTTTACAACAATAGTTACTGGCGTAACGTACTTACTGTTACGCCGTTTAAAGGTGTATATAGAAGGTACTAAAGTCGTACCTTCCATACTAGGGATTAGCCAGCAGAATCCAACATTCTAATTAGTAAATAAGAAGTTAAGTGATTAGGATTTTCTATTCTAGCAATAAGGAGAGTAAAGTAATCTAGGATTTCTTATTTCGGTTGATAAAGCGCTAGCGCAGTTATAAAAGAAGAGTTGCCAGTATTAATTACGGTAAGGGGGGTTAGGTGCTGATCCCTGTAACTGCGTAGTATATAAGCCTCTCGCTCTAGGAATAGGGCATATGCTATACCACTAAGCCTTCTGCTCTAGGGAATAGGGCGCGCACTACGCCACTTGTACGACAGCTATAAGTAGCGTACCCGCGTACTACGTAATGGTCGCTAACGAGTATTCCGCTTAACATATGTATTTAAGGGGTGCGTAACCACCCTCTAAATAGAGGGAGATATGACTATCTAGAACTAGAACTTTGAATTGTATTTCCTTGCTACTCGCTTTACTCTTGATCGTTTTAGATCACTACGATCTCCGGAAACCTACTAACAGGCTTCTTATTATAGAAAATCTCCTACGGGGTTTTATATTCTACCCCCTTATATAGTGTGATATTATATAGGTATATTGCTGCTAGTAAGGCTTTTCCCTATAGGTATAAAGGAGAATTAGCCTTATATAGCATTGCCCTTACTTTATTAAATAGGGTAAGATTTATTCTTTCTATTAAGCCATTAGGCTCTTTAGTATATAAAGGAGTAAGAAGGTGTTTTATTCCGTATTTTAAAAGGGCTATAGTAAATCTTTCGTTAATATATTCTCCTCCGTTATCTATGAAGAACTCCTTTATTTTCCTTTTTTCTATATTTCTCTTTTCTAAAGAAGTGTCTTTAGGGGTAGTATTTTCTACCTTTGCCTTAAAGTTTTTAAAGGCTTTATATGCCTTGTTTTTACTATATAGTAATTTAATAAAGGCGTATCTACTCTTCTTATCTAGAAAAGTAATATAGTACTTATATTTATTAAAAGTACTAGGAGTTATTGGACTACCTAGGTTACTATGGATTCTTTCTAGGATTTGATAGTCCTTCTTATTAATTGCTTTTTTAAGTCTTTTCTTAGAAGACTTAGCTAGATTGCAGGTAATACAGGTAATATCTTTATTATAAGCGCGAATAATATCGGCACTTATTGTTATATTTTTTGTTTTTAAGAGCTGAACAAGGGCACCTATATTTAGGTGGCCTAATCTCTTATGCCAGTTAAACAACTTTGTTATTTTCAAAGGTAGAGAAGCGGTATTAAAATCTCTAAGATTAGTAGATAAATCTAAGTCTTTTTCAAGATTTATTTCTTGTTCTTTTTCTTGTTCTTGTTCAGTAATAATAGTATTACCCCCTACAATGTTATTCGGGTTTATAGGGGTTATATCCTATATTACTATACTAGCTAGTACGTTATAAGAAGAAGATATAATATCTACATCTATAGAATAGAGATCTTCTTTATTTCTATATCCTTATGTAGATATTTCTCTACTTATTTTATTATATAGCTGGACGGTATCTTTGCTAGTATCAAAGATAACTAGCTTGTCTTTTAGCTTAGGAACTGATATTAGGTTGATTCCTAGTTCAGGTATATAGTAGACCCCTTTTATAAGGTCTACCTTATTAGTGTCCTTATATTTTATAAAGATATTACCTTTGCCCTTTACTAGTAACCCCCCTGCGTTACCCTACTTAACACTTTCACTAATATCCTTATAGGAGTGAAAGTAGCTTATATTGCAAGTGGTATGTATTGTAGCAGCAGAGTCTATAATAAAGGAGGTAGATTTTTTCTTTTTATTTTCTAGACTTAGGACCTTCTTTTTAGCAGTTATAAAAATAAAGGCTTTATTAGCCCTGCTATAAGCAGAGGGAGAAGAAGGGTAGATTGAATTCCAAAGTCTATATATAGTACTATAACGCAGGACCGACATCAAACATACGAAAACGGGTTTTTGGTCAAAACCACACCAAATCGCGTGCAACCACATCCATTCGAACCGTCCGATCGAGGACACAACGCCCGCCAATTTTCGCTGCAGCGCTGTCGGTTGCGCGACAGCCCTAGGCATGCGAAAATGCAGAAAATGGCGAGCCTAGCTGCCCTCTTACAACTGCAATTTCCTTGCGTATAGGCTACCAATGCAGCTCCGCGCCCCGGCAACCCTGCCCTACCTATAGCCAACAATAATAATAATAACCCCCTAAGCCAGCCCCTAAGTACAGACTAACCCCTAAGCACAGACTACCTAAACAACAATATAGAGATAGAAGACCGCCAAACTACCACCTCTACTACTGCTAAAGAGACCGCTATAGGCGCTATAACTATAGTACCTATAGCACCTAGCTCTAGCGCCCCCTCTACTATCAACGCCCCTACAATTAGCGCCCCTTCCTTAACCAACGTCTTTGCCCCTTTCCTTAGGGGCCTGAACAGCAGCTAGTACGCCCTAGCCCCGACCCCCTCTAGCTAGAAAACCTTGAAAAAACTAGGGAAAAAATCGGAGAAAAATACAGGGAAAGAAGAAAACAATAACAGTGCTGCCAAGGCCGACCATATCACCCTAGCAACCAAGAAAACCGCCTAGGCTGCCCTTAGCCCCTCTAAGCTTGCCCTAACGCTCTTTAGCCTTCTAGACCGGATAATTAGCCTAGCTAAGGACAGTACTAACTTCTATAATATAGTAGAAGCGACTACCAAAGCCAGGCAAATCGCCCTTATAGCCCTGCTCTAGGACCCTCCTAAAGCAGCCCTAACTATAGTAATAGCTCTAGCACCCCAAAACCGCCCTACTGCCCTAGGAACGCTTAAACTATAGTACTAGCAATACCCTTAGCAGCCTAGCTACTACTAGCAATAACAGTAGCAACAACAGCAATAGCCTAGCCACTCCTAGCCTACAGCCCCTACCTAGGCTAATATAGCTAGCAAGCTAACAGCTAGCAAGGCAACTAGGCCTGGCCTAGAACGCTAGGTACTTATCCGACTAGGCTTAGCCCAACAACAGGTACTAGCTAAATCTGCTCTAGAGGTAGTACAGGCTATCTAACAGGCCTCTAGCCTAGCTGTTTAGGGGGTTCAGACGCTCCCTAGCAGTAACCTCCTACTAGTTATAAAGAACGTAGAGATAAAGAAGAGCCTAGAGAACAACACTACCTGGATTACAAAGGCCTTTAAAGAGAAGGCCTCCCTATATACTACAACCTAGGCAGTAGCGGTTAAAGGCCTTATAGTCTATAACTAGGTTATAGAGGAAGGCCTACTAGAAGAGGCTAAAAAGCAGTACCCTATAACAGTTAAGGCAAAAGTCTAGTACCCCTAAGGGCTAGAAAGGACTAAGGTTAAGGTACTAATAGCCTTTACCTCCCTAGAGACAGCCTAGAAGGCCTATAAGGAGGGGGTCTTCTAGAGCTACCAAGCCCTAAAAGCAAAGCCCTAGATCGACGAAGCTAAGCCTATCTAATGCCTAAGGTGCTGGAAATAGGGCTATAGGGCCAAGGTATGCCAGAGCAAGGAGGAGATCTGCTATAACTACAGCGCCAACAGCCATACCACGCTAGAAGCCCCTACCTGCTCTAGGGCACCCCGCTGCTACAACTGCCGCTAAGCTTACCACGCCCGCTTAGAAGCCTGCCCCTACTTAAAAGAAGTATAGGCATAGGCTAAGGGATACCTACGTTCTAGGCCTAAGGCCTTTAACGTCGACTAACCGCCCCTATACCAGCAGTACTAACAGCAACAGCAATAGCAGTAACAGCAATAACAGTAACAACACCCCCCCTAGCAGGCCTTATTATAAAAGGAGGGAGAGGAAGGCTATACTATAGTCTTAGGGAAGAGATAGAGGGGCTAACTAATAGGCTTAAAAGGGTTAACCCCTAACTAGAGCACAATTACCGCCTGCTTTAGCCACCTAAGCAGCCAAACCCCCCCTTCCTCTATACCGGCTATAAGCCCTAGAGAGGCTATAGGACCTACTAGAACCCTAGAGCCTATAGGAGCCCCTAGACCCCTAGATGCTAGACCTAGACCGGACCTAGATACTAGACTAGCTAACGCTACTACTATACAACAACTACCGCCTACTATATAGCTAGAGGAGATAGAGATATAAAGATACGCCTCTAGAATATACAGGGCTCGAAGGAAGGATAAGAAGTACTACTTTCTATAGCAAAAGAAGAAATACTTGCTATATAAAAGCCCTGGATTAACAGGCAGGTATAGCACTCTACCTACTGCCCTAGATCAGCCCCCTACCACCTGGTTTTTACCCCTAACAGACAGGCCTTACTTTATATCTACAAATCACTCCCGCTAGCAATATAGACTTACAGCTCTGGCTTAGACTAGGCTAGGGCTACTATATAGACTAAGAACAGCCCTTTTACAGTCTAGTCCCTATATAACGACCCCTAACCCCAGACTGGCCTAACCCCCTTTATAGAGGAAATAAGGGGGAAGATTAACGCCTACCCAGGCCTTTACCTTCTAGCCAGGGACTTTAACCTTTATTACCCCCTATAGGACCAACATAACCGCTATAGCCCTAGGTTAGAAGACCTACTGCTATTAACAGCAGAGCAGGGACTTACCCTCCGCACCCCCTACGGCGCTATAACTAGGGCGCTATAGGGGAGCCAAGTAGGCAGGGCCTTGACTATCGACTACTTCTGGCTTAGTAGCAGCCTTACCTGCTCCTATACTAGCTCGGATATACGCTTATGCTTAGACCACTACCCCTAGGTACTAGATATCGACCTAGAAAATACAGAAGCCCTACCGCTGCCCCCCTAATTCCAGTAGAAGAAGATGGATAAAAAGAAGGTAGTAAAAGAGGCTAGCTCCCTAATATACAATATAGGGGGCTATAGATATCTTTTACGCCTCTCTAACCTAGCTAAGCTCTAGGAGGCCTATAGGCAACTATTAGAGGAACTCCAGCATATTACTAGGGCTATAACCCCTAAAGAAGCCCCGGTAACCACTAGAAGGAAGAATACCCCCTAGTAGAACAACAAAGTCTACCAGGCAGTCCAGGAGAGAAAAAGAGCAGAAAGACAGCTCCAACGCTCCCCTAGCAACCAGGCCCTCCTTACCGCCTATAAGTCAGCCTAGAAAGAGCGAACAAAGGCTATAAAAGAAAGCAAGAGGAAGACCTAGAGGGCTCTTCTATAAAAGGCTAGAGACAAGCCAGAGAAGCTTTAGCAACTAGAAAGATAGGCTAGGCTACAAAGCACTACCGCCCTACCCCCTTCTAAGCTACCAACCCTTGGACAAGCCAGTACCTTCTAGGAGAAGGTAAAGGTCCTTTTAGCACGCTTCTTCCCCCCCTCTCCCTAGGAGGACAGCCTAGAGGAACCCCTAATAGGCCCTAGGCTACTAATTAGCTAGACAGTTAGGCCGGATAATATAAAAGAGGCTATTAAAACAATAAAACCCTAGAAAGTACTAGGACCTGACGGACTCCCTACAGGCTTTCTAAAGGCCTGTAGTAACCCCTTATACAAGGCCCTCGCTATACTAGCCTTAAAATCCTTCCTCTATAGCTTTTATCTATAGGAATATAAGGAAGCAGTTACTATCGTCCTTCCTAAGCTAGGAAAACAGCTAGATACTTATAATACCCCTAGAGGCTACCGACCTATAGCCCTGCTTAACTATATTAGCAAGGTCCTAGAAAAAGTTATAGGGACTAAGATAAGGGATATGGCTGAAGCTTTTAAGCTAATTCCAGCGACGTAATAGGGCTACTGCCGCTATAAGTCCACCGAATCGGCTATACACCTCCTTATAGCTCAGGTCCAGGAGGCATGGAAATATAAAGCCGGGGCCTCCCTTCTATAGCTGGACCTATTGGGGTATTTCGATAGTATTCCTTATAATAGACTCCTAGCTATACTAGACCGGTTAGGGCTACCTATCTGGCTACTATCCTGGCTAAAGGAATTCCTCTCCTCTAGGACTACCAGCCTCTTATTCGACGGCTAAAAGAGCCGGCAAATCCCAGTACTAACAGGAGTACCCTAAGGCTTACCACTTTTACCAATCCTCTTAGTCCTATACCTATGTCCTCTATATAAAAAACTAGAGAGAAAATACCCTACTATCTCTACTATAGGCTACGCAGACGATACTAATCTACTAGCCTTTGGTAGAGAAGCTATAATAACGGTTAGGTAGCTAGAGGAAGCCTAGAGAGAGTGCCTAGACTGGGCAACAACCGCCAGGGTTACCTTTTTAGCAGTAAAGAGCGAGCTTATACACTTCCCCCCTAGAAGAAGGCCCTAGACTAACCCTATTAACCTAGGACTAACAGAGGACTCCCCCCTATAACCAGCTATAGAGGCCCGTTTTCTAGGGGTTTGGCTAGACCCTAAGCTTACCTGGAAGGCCTACGCCAACACCCTACGGCAGAAGCTAAAAACATAGTCCCTTGCTATTACTAGGCTAGCTGGAAAGACCTAGGGACCTGGAATCGAAAAGGCTAGGCTCCTATATACAGCAGTAATAAGGCCGGTCCTAGCCTACGCAGCCTCGGCCTGGTATACCCCTATACCTATAACACCGAATAAGCCACGGGGTATAACTAGAGGCCTATTAGCAGCCGAAAACGAGGCCCTAAGGAGAGTTATAGGGGCCTATAAAAGAACACTAATCTAAAGCCTCTACTATAAGGCCAACGTCCCCCCCCTCAACCTCTACCTTAACGCCCTCTTCTACTCTAGCTAGGCTAGAATAAACAGGGCTATAGGGGAAGAGGTAGCTAAATAGAAGGAAGCCCTACGCCTTGCCCTTAGAAGTAGGACCCCTAGGACTAGCCTCCCCCTAGGTAGGCATATAAAGCAAGAAAGGAAAAGGGAAGCAACAGCCTAGTAGCACTACTAACAACTAAGGAAGGCTATTAACGAGGAACCCCTTTATACCGCCTAGAAGGATCGCTATTTATAGGAGGCCAGGGCCTCTAGCTATAACCCCTATACGGAGAGCCTCTTAGAGAAATCAGCTAAGGCTACCTTTTAAGAGGAAAACCTAGCTAAAGCCTTTAAAGAGGCCTTCCGAAGACGCTACTATAACCTCTCTAAGGCTGAAAGCTCGCTACTAATACAGGCCCGTATAGGGAAGATAGGCCTAAGGGGATTCCTATTTACCTATAAGGTGCCTAGGGTTAATAACCCCCTCTGCCGCTGCTACCTAGCTATAGAGGACATCCGACATATATTCGACGGTTGCCCGGCCTACCCTTCAGCCCCCTTTAAAGAAAGGGAAAGAGGGGATACATACAGCTTCCTCTACAGACTCGAAAAAGGGGGCAGCAGCGCTATACACCCCCTAGTTCGCCATATCGCTACTAGACTGCTAGAATACTCAGTTGCTTAGAGACTAGGAGCGGTCTAGCCTATACCCCTTTAGGCAGTATATTTTCATACTCCTAAGGGGGCGGTATCTACTCTAGTGAAGATTAGCCTACCCCCTATCACACCCCCTTTTTCCCTATGTACGGTTATAGGTTTTTCACCCGTTGTACGGTTTTCCTATAGCACTAGTTTAGCCCACCTAGATATCCCCTACGGGGATCAGATAGCGTAATAGAATCTATCTATATAGTACTATAACATAATAAGAAAAGGAAAGATAGGAAAGAAAGAAGAAAAAAGAGGAGTAAATAAATACCCCTTAATTCCAAAGGACGTCTTCCCATTCGATCTAGTTTCTCAATTATTAGTACCTTTCCCCTTTGTTATAAGGGGCTATAGTAAATAGTAGGGGAACTTACCCCTGCTTCCTTAATTTTATCCAAGGCTTTTACTATTGTTTTTTCTCTTTCTTCTTTATCTATCTCCATTTTAGAAGAAAGACCTACTATAACAGCAGAAGAAGAAGGGCCAGTAGCAGAAGAAGAAGAAGAAGGTAGTATAGGAAAGCCGGGATAATACCTAGGAATAAATCCACTAAGGCCCTTATTAGTAAGATGTATTACCTTCTCTTTTTCTTTTCCTTTACCCTGATTTTCTTCCTTGTTAGAGGAGGATTCCAGCTCTACTATCTAGGTAAGAAGAGCCTGCTTTTTCATCCTCTTATTAGTAGAAGACCCCTATTGTCCTTTCCTCTTTGTTATTTTCCCTTTATTATTAGAGGGTGTTTTCTTAGAAGAAGAGGAAGAAGAAGCAGTAGTAGGGGAATTCTACTAAGAGGGTGCCTTTTCTGGATAAAGGAAAAAGCAGTTGTTAGTATTATAACCTGGCTTTTTGCAGTTACTGTAGTGACTGGTCTTGTTGTTTTTCTCCTTATTTAAAAGGAGGGCATGTTTTTTGCTATTCTTTTTTATTTCTTATAAGGCATCGAGAAGGGCTATAATATAGGACTAGAGCGTAAAGACGTTGCTATTACCCCTGAAAGCCTGCTTAATATTCTCCCTAAATATATAGTAGTTATAGGAGAGCCTATCTAATAAAATAGATATATAGGCTAAATTAGGCAGGGGGATATTGTTGATTCTAAGGCCTTCTAATATAGACCTAAAAGAAGAGAGATATCTCTCTATATCTCTAAGAAAGTCAGTAAGCCTAATAGCCTATAGTTAACTAAAAAGAAGGAAGCCTATAGAAATACTATAGAGAGAGTAGTTTTGTTATAATATCTCCTATATTTGTTTTGCCCCTTTTTAGCCTTGTAGCTCTATTGTTATTAGGTCGTTAACGGTAAGCTAGAGCACAATAATAGCGTAGCTATTAAAGGGGTCTTAGTCTTCCAGGTTTTCCCTGATAGCCCTTATTGTTTAGGTATATTCTAGGAGAATCTGAATTCGCAGGGACTATACTTGGTAGTTATTCTCCTATTTCAGCTTAGGAATCTTAAATTTCTTAATATCTATAAGCTGGAAACGCTAAGGGGTTGCCCCGGTAATAGCAGTAGCAGTAGCAGTAATCAAGCTTTGCTTAGCTATTTTTTCTGCTATTTTTTATTGTAGTATAAGGGGAGGAATATAGTTGAATTCGTGGAATTTGTAAAAGGCAGCTCTACTAGCGTTGTACTATAAAGCTTAAATCTATAGGTTATAGGGGCGGTTATCGGCTAAGGACGTAGCTATACTATTACGCTAAGAATTTTTACTATAGAGCAATGCAGGGTTGTCGAACTTGGAAATCGACGTTATTGTCAGATATATATATCGAAATCGACAGCGTAGTCTTGTTGATCGAGGGCTTAGAGGGAATCGACGGGATAGCACAACGGTAAAGCGGCTAGCCTAATATCGAAAAAGGCGCTCGTTCAATTTGAAAGGGCATAGAAAAGGGCGGTTTTATCAATATAAAGGCGAACTATAGAGCCAGCTATAGATGTCGGAATTGGGGAAGTGCGGGGAACGACGTTGCACTTATCTATAGCCAAATATAGGTAGTAGGCAATGCAGAGGGGTTCTGATTAATTCGAGTTGTACAACGAGAAATCGATTTGAACAGCGTTGCACCGATATACAGCTAAATTCATATGGTAAGCAATAAAAGGCGGTTTTTGTCGATTTCAACGAAGTGTGGCGAGAGGAAGCGCCGGGCTTATAACCTATAAGAATAGGGGCAGTAGAAGTAGGTGGTGAAAGTGCTTAATTGCTTGATAATCTATCTAGCTATTTAGTAGTAAGGAAGATAGTGATATATACCCTCTTTTTCACTATCTGTTATTTGTTCTACGCTATTCCTATTACTAGAGACCTTATAGTACTATTCCTAATAAGGAATAGTATTATTCTAGCTTAACACTAGTCTACTAGCTTAAGACCTAGGCTTGTCTTATCCTATATATTTATCCGATATTTATTTAGTCTTAGACTAAATAGGATAAGCTAGATATTTGTATTTAGCATAAGACTTATGCAAGATTTGTGCATTTGGCCTTGTGGGTGACTAAGCATGTGTCCCTGGGACTGCAGCCTTATGAATGTCACATGGCAAGGCTGTGGTATTTGCTAGATATTCTAACACTAGTACCTTCTAGGAGAAGGTAGAGGCCCTTTTAGCACGCTTCTTCCCCCCCTCCCCCTAGGAGGATAGCCCAGAGGAACCCCTAATAGGCCCTAGGCTACTAGTTAGCTAGACAGTTAGGCCGGACAATATAAAAGAGGCTATTAAAACAATAAAACCCTGGAAAGTACTAGGACCTAACGGACTTCCTATAGGCTTTCTAAAGGCCTATAGTAACCCCTTATATAAGGCCCTTGCTATATTAGCCTTGAAATCCTTCCTTTATAGCTTCTATCTATAGGAATATAAGGAAGTGGTTACTATTGTCCTCCCTAAGCTAGGAAAACAGCTAGATACCTATAATACCCCTAGAGGCTACTGATCTATAGCCCTGCTTAACTATATTAGTAAGGTCCTAGAAAAAGTTATAGGGACTAAGATAAGGGACGTGGCTAAAGCTTTTAAGCTAATTCTAGTAACGTAATAGGGCTACTACTGCTATAAGTCCACCGAATCGGCTATATACCTCCTTATAGCTTAGGTCTAGGAGGTATGGAAATATAAAGCTAGAGCCTCCCTCCTATAGCTAGACCTATTAGGGTATTTCGATAGTATTCCTTATAATAGACTCCTAGCTATACTAGACTAGCTAGGGCTATCTACCTAGCTACTATCCTAGCTAAAGGAATTCCTCTCCTCTAGGACTACTAGCCTCCTATTTAACGGCTAAAAGAGCCAGCAAATCCTAGTACTAATAGAAGTACCCTAAGGCTTACTACTTTTACCAATCCTCTTAGTCCTATACCTATACCCCCTATACGAAAGACTAGAAAGAAAATACCCTACTATCTCTACTATAGGCTATATAGACGATACTAATCTACTAGCCTTTAGTAGAGAAGCTACAATAACGGTTAGGCAGCTAGAAGAAGCCTAGAGAGAGTACCTAGACTAGGTAATAACCGCTAGGGTTACCTTCTTAGTAGTAAAGAGCGAGCTTATACACTTCCCTCCTAGAAGAAGACCCTAGACCAACCCTATTAACCTAGGACTAATAGAGGACTTCCCCCCCCTATAACTAGCTATAAAGGCCTGTTTTCTAGGGGTTTAGCTAGATACTAAGCTTACCTGGAAGGCCTATGCCAACACCCTATGGCAGAAGCTAAAAACACAGTCCCTTGCTATTACTAGGCTAGCTAGAAAGACCTAGGGACCTAGGATCGAAAAGACTAGGCTCTTATATATAGTAGTAATAAGGCCGGTCCTAGCCTACGCAGCCTTGGCCTGGCATACCCCTATACCTATAACACTAAACAGGCTACGGGGTATAACTAAAGGCCTACTAGTAGCTGAAAACGAGGCCCTAAGGAGAGTTATAGGGGCCTATAAGAGAATACTAATCCGAAGCCTCTACTATAAGGCTAATATCCCCCCCCTCGACCTCTACCTTAACGCCCTCTCCTTCTCTAGCTAGGCTAGAATAAATAGGGCTATAGGGAAAGAGGTGGCTAAGCAGAAGGAAGCCCTATGCCTTACCCTTAGAAGCAGGACCCCTAGGACCAGCCTCCCTCTAGGTAGGCATATAAAGCAAGAAAGAAAAAGGGAAGTAACAGCCTAGTAGCACTACTAACAACTAAGGAAGGCTATTAACGAGGAACCCCTTTATACCGCCTAGAAGGACCGTTATTTACAGGAGGCTAGGGCCTCTAGTTATAACCCTTATACGGAGAGCCTCTTAGAGAAATCAGCTAAGGCTACCTTTTAAGAGGAAAACCTAGCTAAGGCCTTTAAAAAGGCCTTCCGAAGACGCCACTATAACCTCTCTAAAGCCGAAAGCTCGTTACTAATATAGGCCTATATAGGGAAGATAGGTCTCAGGGGATTCCTATATACCTATAAGGTGCCTAGGGTTAATAACCCCCTTAGCCGCTACCACCTAGCTATAGAAGATATCCGACATATATTCGACGGTTGCCCGGCCTACCCTTTAGCCTCCTTTAAAGAGAGGGAAAGAAGGGATACATATAGCTTTCTCTATAGACTCGAAAAAGGGGGCGGTAGCGCTATACGCCCCCTAGTTTGCCATATCGCTACTAGACTACTAGAATACTTGGTTGCTTAGAGGCTAGGAGCGGTCTAGCCTATACCCCTTTAGGCAGTAAGTTTTTATACTCCTAAAGGGGCGGTATCTACTTTGGTGAAGATTAGCCTACCCCCTACCATACCCCTCTTTTTCCCTATATACAGTTATAGGTTTTTCACCCGTTATATGGTTTTCCTATAGCACTAGTTTAGCCCACCTAGATATCCCCTACGGAGATCAGATAGCGTAATAGAATCTATCTAATAACTGGATAAATTCCTTAGTAATAGCCTCTAACCACTTACTACGCTTATCTCTAGGTAGTTTTAAGTTTTACCTATAAGTAATAGGCGTACTATTCTTGGATATTACCCTTTTTCGAGCCTTATAGACAAAAGACAGTATATAGCTACTAGTCTTAGCTAAAAGCTTATAGTAATCAAGCTCTATTTTATCCCCCTCTAAAATAAGATTACTATTATCAAGAGGTTCGTTCGTTATAGGCTAATTAGGCACTATAACTTCCATAGGCTTAAGCGCAAAAATAGGCTCTATAGTTTAGGGAAACACCTCTAGTAATTCAGGCTTTCTAATAGATATAGTAGGCCTAGTAGACTCTACTATAACCAGATTTATAGGCTTATCCGGTAAGGGTTCATCTAATTCACTATCGGAAGAAGATTCGTAGGGTTCTAGCTTACTAGGTCCTATTTCTATACTAATAGGCTTTTCAGTATTAAGATTAGAAGGGTCCGGGCTAATAGCCCCCTCTAAATCTAGGTCTAGGTCTACTAATTCCCCCTCTAAAGCCATATTATTAGTAGGCTAACTTAGTACTGTATTATCCTCTATAAACTTAACAGTAGAGGTTTTAAGTACTGCTCTTCTAGACGGTATATATACTAGGTAGGTCTTAGAACCTAATACCGCTAGTAATTTACACTCTTCCGTTCTAGAGGTAAATTTTAACGATTTAGACCGTTTTTCTAGAGGTATAATAGCCTCTCCTCTAGCGCCTATAGCCCTATAGCGCTCTAGGTTAGGTATATATGGAATACTAGGCTCTAGCTCGTCAAATAGCGCCTGGAAAGGAGTAGTACCCTTATTAGTTATAGCTGTACTATTAACTAATTCCACTACAGCCTCTAGTATAAAGCACTATAAATACTAGGGTAAAGCGCTACTAAGAATAGTACACCTTATACAGTCTAGTATAACTCTAACTAATCGTTCTACTAAGCCGTTCTGCTCGTGGATATAGGGGGCAGAAGTGCTAAATTTGATACCCCTTTTAGCTAACCAAGTAGTTAATAAATCAGTTATTTTAGTGCCTCTATCAAAGTGGAATTTAGTAGGATATCTACCCAATCCATTCCTTAGGCCCCTAAAAAAGCCCTTAATAGCGTTAGCTACTATAGGGCCTGATTTATTAGGTAGGTTAAAAACCCACCTATACCTATTTTTACAGGTAACTAGAAGTAAGACTATAGGGTTTCTGTTATAAGGCCTAGGCCTAATTTTAAAAGTATCGCCCTCTATTAAGTCTAAGACCCTAGGTAGGTCAGGTATTAAAGCCTTACTAACCCTTCTTACTACTTTACCTCGATTACAGCTAGAGTAGTGAAAATCAGCTTCCTTTATTTTATCAAAATTAGGCAGCCCTTTAGTAATACTAGAGGTCTTTTTCAAAAGACGCAGGCCTATATGGCCTAGCCTAACGTGCCACAATTTAGCTAAATTAAGTAGATTATAGTAATCTCGCTGACCTATATTAGGCCCCTTTAAAGTAGGGCTAGATATAGCCTTTTCTACTTTATTCCCCTCTATAAATGGCTTTTTTAGCACATAGGGCAGGTCTCCAGTGCCAGTTAAGGGCTTAGGCTCCCTAGTCTTACAGGGACTTTAATAGGGGGCCTAGGCAGTGGCTAAGGGCTCTATAGGCCTACGGGGCCTTTTCCCCCTTAAAGAAGGTCCTATATCTTCTAAAGTAGTACCCTTAGCCGGAGAATTCCTTAGCTTATAGCGCTTATTAGGCTCTATAGCTTCAGATACTATAGCATCCTTTATAATAGGTCTATAGTCTTCCTTTCTAATAGAATTAGAAGGAATTTCCGCTACTATCTTATTATACTATAGCTCTATACTTTTAGTAGTATAACTAGAAAGGCCTAAAGGAAAAGTAAAATTTGCATGTAATATCGGCTTAGATGCCTTTAACGTTAAGAAAAAATCCTGATTTCTTAAAGTCTAGTACAGCTATATAGCGTCTATCACCCCCGTAAAGGGTTTCCTTTATAAGGCAACCTCCTGGATTATAGTGCCTAACCCTACTAACAATATTTATATCAATATTAGGTAGGTATAAAACGTTATCTAATACTAATTTAGTATAGGTAGGGGGGGCCTTTCTAGATAATACTTCTAGTGTAATAGAGCCTATACTAGCCGGGCTTATAGGGCTATTTCCAGTGTTAATAGGGCATAACTAGCCTATGTTAGGCGTAAAGGTAGTAAACCACTCTTTACTATTACTGATATGGTCTGTAGATCCCGTATCGTATAGCCAACTATTATAAAGAGCGGGGTCTCTAGGGCGTCTTCTAGGCTGATTATCTTTATATTTTACCTTGTTAGAAGAGGTTTTTAGGCCTTTTCCTTTAAAGTCCTTACGCTTTTTATACCCTTTTAACGCTAAAAGCTGTGCTAATTGGGTATTAGAATCGCTAGAAGAACTAGAATTGGAACTAGAGTCGAATTCCTCTTCTTCTTCTATAGCTAGGTTATAGGACCCTAGCATAAAGGAGGCTTGTTCAGCACTTTGAGCACTATAATTCTGTCCTTTAACATTATAACTAGCCTTCTTCTTACCCTTTTTCTTATTTTTACCCTTCTTACTAGGGTTAGAATTTGAATTAGGGGTTGAATTAGAGCTATTAGCTACGTGAGCTGCTCTATACGCCTCTGTAGCCGGGTTCCTAGATTCTTCTAAAATATTAGCTATTAGATATTCTATATTCAGGCTAGAGGCTGTAAGGCCTAGCATTCTAGCCTGTCTTCTAGAGCTCTTTTGGCGTAATACCTAGCTAGGAAACTTAGATTCTAGAGCCTTATAATACTGATTTAGTATTAAAGAGGGATCTATATCTATTTTAGCCATGGTAAGCTTAGCAAGATAGCCGTTAAATTCAGCGTTAAAAGCTGATAAGCCTTTTCTATAGGTACTAAAGATAAGGGCATGGAATTCGTTATAGACGTCCTCCTTTTTAGACTCTATAGGTCGGCTATACTGCCTAACAAGCAGCTTAAAGGACTTAGAAGGTATATAAATCCACGATATAACAGCCCTAGGGCCACTAGATAAGCTATCGCGTAGAAGCATTAAAAGAACAGCTTGATCAGAGTCGCTATAAGTGTTAGATATATCAGGGTTTTCTAAAAAATTAGATATCCCTAACGCTCTTAGCACTATACTTAAAGCCTGAATCTACTATTCAAAATTGCTTTCCCTGCTAAGCTTACTATCGTCCAGTATATTATAGGCCTTTTTAGAAAGCTCCTTTACTATACTCCTAGTAATAGTATCCTTAAAGCCTTTCTTAGACCCTATATCTATAGGGAGGTCTAAATTACTAGTAGCTGAATTAACAGCCGGCCCTAGATAGGGCTCTTTCCTAGGGGGACGTGGAGGAGAATCTAAATCCATAGTACTGCTAAAAGGATCAAATCTAGGACTATAGCTAGTCTTTCCAGCAGTAGCAGCATTGCTACTATTAGTTAGAGAAGCTAAAGTAGAAGATATATTCTTTATAGCGCTAACGCTATCCTTGATAGAGGCTTTTAGGGTATTTAGACTTAAAAGTAGTGTTTTTATATCACTAGATTAGCTAGCTATAACTCGTTTATAAGATTTTATATGCTGTTTTAGGACTTCTATAACCTCGCTATAGTCTTCGCCATCTTCCTTATCTTCTGATAGGGTTCGTATAGGTAGTAGAGGCCTAGAAGATTGCCCTAAATCAGCTGGGTTACTAGCCCTTTTAGGGGCTATACCCGTCCCTTTAGCTTGATCCGCCATTGTAAATAGGCTCCTATTTACTTATAGTGCTAGTAAAAGCACTCAATTAGCTTCCAGTTCACTAAAGCTAATTAGCTAGCTTACTAATTATAGTAGTGATTTTCTCGGCTAGTCTTAGCACTTAGTAGGTTTATAGCGCTGCCTACTTGCTACTTAGTAGGGCTTTCTAGTAGAAATTCTAGACTAGGCTCTAAGGGCTAGAGACTTCGACATAGGGACTTAACTACCGCCTATAGATATATCTATAGAAAGGGCTCTATAGTAGGGAAATATAGGTCTTTAGCGCTAGAAATTCTAAAACGCTAGCCTTTCTACTTCCAGCTATAAGTAGAAAGGTCTTTTAGTATAGGTAAGTATACTAGCCTAAGCGTATAAGAGCCCTAAATGCTCGTCAATACTATAGGACTTAGATTTCTCAGCGATTTATCCTTCTAGATTTTCAGGCTTTTTAGTCCTTAAATAGCCTTTAATAAGATGTAATATATAGCTTTTTAGGGCTAATATAGTACTATATTTTCAGCTATAAGAGGCTTAAATAGCCCTATATATATGGGCAGAGGTAGCGCTTTGAAATTGGACTCCAACGATAACTATCCCACAGGCTATCCGGGCTCATAACCTATTAGAATGGGTAATCCTATATAAGGATCTATAACCACTATAGCCTACTAGTAGTAGTCGTATAAGGTACGTAGGGGCAGCAACAGCGTTAATATGGCCTAAATAGAACTTCTTAAATATATACTAATATAGTAAATATAGTAAAGTAGGGCCCTTTACTGTATTCCCTCTATAAAAATCCTTATATAACGGTATAGTTATAGGCTATGGCACTATATTATAGGGGCTTTAAGCTTATATATCACGGCTTTCAGTGGGTCTTATAGGCCTATAAGGCTTATAGTTGTAGGTAACGTAGTAACTTGATTTCTAGTCTAAGTAGGTAAGGCTTCGCAATTTCCTTTCCTACATATACCCTCTAGGACCGTTCCTGCCTTCCATACAGCAGGAGCGCCTTAGTAGGTGCATGGCGCCTTCCCGAAAAACCAAATAAGCTAGCGATTTTAAATAATCGACTCACGGCCACCTAAGCTGCAGGGTAAGCCGTATGACTTTTCCTATAAGTTCTGTTTTCGCTCCTACGGTATAGGGTAGGTACAGGGTAGGTAGGTAACCTAGTAGAAGAGCCTTTTAAGGCTATTTCTAGCGCTTATACAGCCTAAGAAGGCTGTCTCCACAAAAGTGGGGCATAAATCTAAAATTGCAAAGCCTTTTAAAGCTATTTCTAGGCTATATAGTGGAATATATAGCTAAGTCAGCGGTATCCACAAAAGTGGGTCCACCCTCAGAATATAGCTATATATCTAGTAGTTTGAGAACTGAAATCCGTTTTGCCTAAGCTATAACCGTTAGAGCGCTATAGCTTATTTTGTACGTTTAACAAAAACTATACTAAAATAGGTTATTAGATTTACAGTAAGCTAGATTACCGCTCCTTTATATATAGCTAAGAGGAATAAGTAATAGCTAAGAGCAAATAGCTTAAGCAAAAAGGTATTAACAAAGATCACAGACAATATACGGCGTTCCTCCTCGACTATAAGGGTTTAGACGATAAATATAATATAAAGGAAGAAGATATTAAGCTTAGAGTATAGATAGATAACTATAAGACTAATTAAACTTAAGGTAAAAATAAAGTACTAGTGATTAGTTTTAAAGAAGAATAAATAGCAGTAACTTACTTTATAAACCAAACTTTCCTCTACCTAATTACTAAGAGTAAATAGCTATGTAAAGATAGCGAAAAAGATACTTAGAAAATAAAAGCTGTTTAATTTGTACTTGACAGGTATACCAAGACTGAATTCCAAGGGATTATACCTAATACTAGGGCTACTAATGTTTTAACTACTAGGCTCTAATGATTCCTTATACTGAAAAATATAATTAGATTACTTAAGATCGATAAGATATATATAGGAGAAGCGAATATACTTTTTAGGTTTAGGGATTTAAAACAATTACTTAGAACAGTCAAAGTAGAGCTCGACATTAGTTATATAACTTTCTATATATGAGAGACGTTAATCCCTTTTCTTATATATCTAAAGGATATAGACAAGCTTAGTATCTACCTTAATAATATAACAAACAAACTTATATCTAAGTTAGCAAAGCATATATATGTTTAACGGAAATAGGGATATCTATAGATCCGTATAAAAGGGATTAAGCTATTAAGCAGAATATTTATAGTAGATAATAAGCGTCCTATACCTTTATAGCTTATAGAGGCTGAACTAAGACGCATTTATCGATACTATAAATACCCTATAGTTGATATATTGTACAAACTACTATAATAAATAGACTATTAAGTGGAACATAGTACTATTAAGATGATTAACAAGTTCTGCTATTTCTGCTAGATTAAAGGTATAGTGCTATAACGGTTTAGATTTGTATTATAAGATGATATTTACTTGAATTTTAAGATCGTTATAGATATCTTAGATATTAATAATTCCAAGGTACTATATATAGTTAATACTATGATATTATTCCAAATAGCCTACTTTCTAAACAATCTCTTAGTTAAAGAGATATAGGAGCAGCTAAAGGAATGTTAGATTGATATATACCTTAGACTACCTAATGTTTTACACTATAAAAAAGGCACTAATTTCAAAGTATATAAGTTCTAGGCAAAGGCCAAGCTTATAGGTATAACCTATTATTCAGTACTAGTTAAAGTACACCAGTTAGTCGGTAAGATCGAGCAGTATTATAGGCTACTAAGACAGGCCTATAAGATTATTAAATCTAAGACTGCTAGATCTTACTTAAAAGAAGCATACCTATAAGTAGTACTAAGCGCAGTAAATAATACTACTAGCCTAGACAGGCTAGTACTAACGCTCTTAGTTTTTAGCGTATACCTACGCCTTACTATAGATATACCGCCTTCTTTATCTTAACTACGCTAAGAAGGTGCAATTCGAAGGGCTATAATATAATTACAAATCCTAAATAATATAAGGACTATATAAGACGCTCTTATATAATATAATAGACTAAATATAAAAGATATACTACTATATTTACTTAAAGTAAGTATAGAAGTACTTATATTCCAGAAAAGCAACTGATAGATAGGACCTTATAAGGGAATCTTAGCTATAGATATAACGGTAATTATTAATATAGTTAATAGACCTATGGAATTTCGGAATATAGTAGTTAAGCTATATTACTAGGAGCTAGCGTAGGATAAACAAGATAATTAGGCTAGAGTTAAGCAGCTAAAACCATTCTAATATCTCTAGCCTAAGGAGCCCTACTAGTATAGATAACCTTAGAAGAACCTAGTACCTACTAATAACTTTGTTTTAGAAAAAGAGAAGGATAACTACAATCTTACACTTAAACTATAAGCTAAAGGTAAGATTACTATACCTAGTATACCATTCTAAGAATACGATAAAACAGAACTAAACTTGCTCTTAGTAGCTACGGTAATGAAAGTAATCTAGATACTTATAGATACGTCGGACTACTAGATCTTTAAGTTAAGGATTGTCTAGAAAGTGAAAGACAAGCTTACTTTACTATATAAGAAATTACGCTTTATAGCTTAGGGGTTCGGCAATAAGGACAAGAAGTACCTCCTTACTTAATTACTAATAATCTAGTATTATATATAATAACTTATACTCTTACTACTCCTAATGCTATAAATGTACTTTGGTTTTAAGGTATAGGTATAAAACGTTATCTAGGCTTATATATAAGCTAAGTTATAGCTAGTAAGAAAAGTGATTCTTCTATTACCTAAGGAGCTTAAGATGCTCTATCCCCTCTATACTATCTTACTTGTTAAAACCCTATTATATAGACTAGCTAAAGCTGGACTATACTAGTAGGTAATATATATAAACTAGTATACTAAATGCCTTAATCTCAAGCTAAGCGCCTTTAACCTATGCCTTATAATTAGTAGAATGTAAATTAGAAGTGGGTTTAGAATCGTTAACCTATAAACTAACGATGAAAAAAAAAAAAAAAAAAAAAAAAAAACAACAAAAAAACGAAAAACGAGTTTTTGGTCAAAACTACACCAAATCGCGTGCAACCACATCCATTCGAACCGTCCGATTAAGGACACACCGCCCGCCAATTTTCGCTGTAGCGCTGTCGGTTGCGCGACAGCCCTAGGCGTACGAAAATGCAGAAAATGGCAAGCCTAGCTGCCCTCTTACAACTGCAATTTCCTTGTATATGGGCTACTAATGTGGCTCTACGCCCTGGCAACCCTGCCTTACCTATAGCTAATAATAATAATAATAACCCCTTGAGCTAGCCTTTAAGTATAGACTACTAACCCCTAAGCACAGACTACCTCAACGACGATATAGAAATGGAAGACCGCTAAACTACTACTACTACCTCTACTACTGCTAAGGAGACCGCTATAGGTGCTATAACTATAGTACCTATAGTACCTAGCTCTAGTGCCCCCCCTACTATCAATACCCCTATAATTAGCGCCCCTCCCTTAACTAATATCTTTGCCCCTTTTCTTAGGGGCCTAAACGGTAGTTAGTACTTCCTAGCCCTGGCCCCTTCTAGCTAGAAAACCTTGAAAAAGCTAGGGAAAAAATCGGAGAAAAATACAGGGAAAGAAGGAAGTAACAATAATGCTGCTAAGGCCGACTATATCGCCCTAGTAACTAAGAAAACTGCCTAAGCTGCCCTTAGCCCCCCTAAAATCGCCCTTACGCTCTCTAGCCTCCTAGACTAGATAATCAGCCCAGCTAAGGACAGTACTAACTTCTATAGTATGGTAGAAGCAACTACTAAAGCTAGGTAAATTGCCCTTATAGCCCTGCTCTAGGACCCGCTTAAAGAAGCCCTAGCTATAACAGTAGTAGCTCTAGCACCCTAGAACCGTCCTACTACCTTAGCAATACCTAAGCTATAGTACTAGCAATACCCTTAGCAGCCTAGCTACTACTAGCAATAACAGTAGTGACAGCAGTAACAGCCTAGCTACTCCTAGCCTATAGCCCCTACCTAGGCTAATATAGATAGATAGATTCTGTTACGCTATCTAATCCCCGTAGGGGATATCTAGGTAGGCTGAACTAGTGCTATAGGAAAACCGTATAACGGGTGAAAAACCTATAACCGTACATAGGAAAAGTGGGGGGTGTAATAGGGGGTAGGCCAATCTTCACCAGAGTAGATACCGCCCCTTTAGGAGTATGAAAACATACTACCTAAAGGGGTATAGGCTAGACCGCTCCTAGCCTCTGAGCAACAGAGTATTCTGGCAGCCTAGTGGCAATATGGCGAACTAGGGGGCGTACAGCGTTGCCGCCCCCTTTTTCGAGTCTGTAGAGAAAGCTGTATGTATCCCCTCTTTCCCTCTCCTTAAAGGAGGCCGAAGGGTAGGCCGGGCAACTATCGAATATATGTCGGATGTCCTCTATAGCTAGGTGGTAGCGGCAGAGGAGGTTATTAACCCTAGGCACCTTATAGGTATATAGGAATCCTCTTAGGCCTATCTTCCCTATACAGGCCTGTATTAGCAGCGAGCTCTTAGCCTTAGAGAGGTTATAGTGGCGTCTTTGGAAGGCCTTCTTAAAGGCCTTAGCTAGGTTCTTCTCTTAGAAGGTAGCCTTAGCTGATTTCTCTAAGAGGCTCTCTGTATAGGGGTCGTAACTAGAGGCCCTAGCCTCCTATAGATAGCGATCCTTCTAGGCGGTATAGAGGGGTTCCTCGTTAATAGCTTTCCTTAGTTATTAGTAGTGCTACTAGGCTGTTACCTCCTTTTTTCTTTCTTACGTTGTATACCCTTCTAGAGGGAGGCTGGTCCTAGGGGTCCTATTTCCAAGGGTAAGGCGTAGGGCTTCCTTCTACTTAGCTACCTCTTTTCCTATAGCCCTATTTATCCTGGCCTAGCTAGAGAAGGAGAGGGCGTTAAGGTAGAGGTTAAGGGGGGGGACGTTAGCCTTATAGTAGAGGCTTCGGACCGGTATCCTTTTATAGGCTCCTATAACCCTCCTTAGGGCCTCGTTTTCGGCTGCTAGTAGGCCTCTGGTTATACCCTATAGCTTATTTGGTGTTATAGGTGTAGGGGTGTACTAGACCGAGGCTACATAGGCTAGGACTGGCCTTACTACCGCTGTATATAAGAGCCTAGTCTTTTCGATTCCAGGTCCCTAGGTCTTTCCAGCTAGCCTAGTAATAGCGAGGGACTGCGTTTTTAGCTTCTGCTGTAGGGTGCTGGCGTGAGCCTTCCAGGTAAGCTTAGGGTCTAGCTAGACCCCTAGAAAACGGGCTTCTTTAGCTGGTTGTAGGGGGGAGTCCCCTCCTAGGTTTATAGGGTCAGTCTAGGGCCTTCTTCTAGGGGGGAAGTGTATAAGCTTGCTCTTTGCTGCTAAGAAGGTAACTCCAGCGGTTGTTGCCCAGTCTAGGCACTCTTTCTAGGCCTCTTCTAGCTGTCTAACCGTTGTTGTAGCCTCTTTGCCGAAGGCTAGTAGGTTGGTATTGTCTATGTAGCCTATAGTAGAGATAGTAGGGTATTTTCTTTTTAGCCTTTCGTATAGGGGGTAGAGGTATAGGACTAAGAGGATTGGTAAAAGTGGTGAGCCTTGGGGTACTCCT
The DNA here is from genome assembly GCA_029339225.1 of Phyllachora maydis. Taxonomy (NCBI): domain Eukaryota; kingdom Fungi; phylum Ascomycota; class Sordariomycetes; order Phyllachorales; family Phyllachoraceae; genus Phyllachora; species Phyllachora maydis. The sequence goes on from JAQQPM010000002.1 coordinate 6,534,258, forward strand.
ATTAGTACTGGGATTTGCTGGCTTTGTTGGCCGTTAAATAGGAGGCTGGTAGTCCTAGAGGAGAGGAATTCCTTTAGCTAGGTTAGTAGCCAGGTAGGTAGCCCTAGCTGGTCCAGTATAGCTAGGAGCCTGCTATGAGGGATACTGTCGAAATACCCTAATAGGTCTAGCTATAGAAGGGAGGCCCCGGCTTTATACTTCCATGCCTCCTAGATCTAAGCTATAAGGAGGTGTATAGCTGATTCGGTGGATTTATAGCGGCAGTAGCCCTATTGTATTGCTAGAATCAGCTTAAAAGCCTCGGCCACGTCCTTTATTTTAGTCCCTATAACTTTCTTTAGGACCTTGCTGATACAGTTAAGTAGGGCTATAGGGCGGTAGCCTCTAGGGGTGTTATAGGTATCCGGCTGTTTTCCTGGTTTAGGAAGAACAATAGTAACCGCTTCCTTATATTCCTGTGGATAGAAGCCGTAGAGGAAGGATTTTAAGGCTAGTATAGCAAGGGCCTTATATAAGGGGTCGCTATAGGCCTTTAGAAAGCCTGTAGGGAGTTCGTTAGGTCTTAGTGCTTTCTAGGGTTTTGTTGTTTTAATAGCCTCCTTTATATCGTCCAGCCTAACCGTCTAGCTAACCGGTAGCCTTAGGCCTATTAGGGGTTCCTCCGGGCTATCCTCTTAGGGGGAGGGGGGGAAGAAGCGTGCTAAAAGGGCCTCTACCTTCTTCTAGAAGGTACTGGCTTGTCTAAGGGTTAGTAGCTTAGGAGGGGGGGGGGCGGTAGTGCTTTGTAGCCTAGCCTATCTTTCTAGTTGCCAGAGCTTTTCTGGTTTTTCTCTAGCCTTTTATAGAAAAGCCCTCTAGGTCTTCCTTTTACTCTCTCTTATAGCCTTTGTTTGTTTCCTTTAGGCTGACTTATAGGTAGTAAGGAGGGCCTGGTTGCTAGGGGAGCGTTGGAGCTATCTTTCTGCCCTTTTTCTCTCCTTAACTACCTAGTAGATTTCGTTGTTCTACTAGGGGGTGCTCTTCCTTCTAGTAGTTACTAGGGCTCCTTTAGGGGTTGTAGCCCTAGTAATACGCTAGAGTTCCTCTGATAGTCGCCTATAGGCCTTTTAGAGCCTGGCTAGGGTAGAGAGGCATGATAGATATCTATAGCCCTCTATATTATATATAAGGGAGCTAGCCTCTCTTGCTACCCCTTCTTTATCCATCTTTTTCTACTGGAACCGGGGGGGTAGTAGTGGGGTTTCTATAGTCTCTAGGTCGATATCCAGTACCTAGGGATAGTAGTCTAAGCGTAAGCGTATATCTAAGCTAGTATAGGAGCAGGTAAGGCTGCTGCTAAGCCAGAAGTGGTTAATAGTAGAGGCCCTGCCTGCTTAGCTCCCCTATAGCGCCCTAGTTATAGTGCTATAGGGGGTGCGGAGGGTAAGCCCCTATTCTGCTGTTAATAGCAGTAGGTCTTCTAACCTAGGGCTAAAGCAGTTATGTTAGTCCTAAAGGGGGTGGTAAAGGTTAAAGTCCCCTGCTAGAAGGTAAAGGCCTAGGTAGGCGTTGATCTTCCCCCTTATTTCTTCTATAAGGGGGGTTAAGCTAGTCTGGGGTTAGGGGTCGTTATATAGGGACTAGACTGTAAAAGGGCTGTTCTTAGTCTATATAGTAGCCCTAGCCCAGTCTAGGCTAGAGCTATAAGTCTATATTACTAGCAGGAGTGATTTATGGATATAAAGTAAGGCCTGTCCGTTAGGGGTGAAAATAAGGTGGTAGGGGGCTGATCTAGAGCAGTAGGTAGAGTGCTGTACCTGCCTATTAATCCAGAGCTCTTATATAGCAAGTATTTCTTCCTTTGCTGTAGAAAGTAGTACTTCCTATACTTCCCTTAAGCCCTATACGTTCCAGAGGTATACCTTTATATTTCTATCTCCTCTAGCTATATAGTTGGCTATAGTTGTTATATAGTAGTAGTAGTGTTAGCTAGTCCGGTATCTAGGTCTAGTCCAGGTCTAGCATCTAGGGGTCTAGGGGCTCCTATAGGCTCTAGGGTTCTAGTAGGTCCAGTAGCCCCTTTAGGGCTTATAGTTGGTATAGAAGAGGGGGGGGTTTAGCTGCTTAGGTAGCTAAAGCAGGCGGTAATTATGCTTTAGTTAGGGGTTAACCCTCTTAATACTATTGGTCGGCCTCTCTGTCTCTTCCCTAAGACTATAGTATAGCCTTCCTTCCCCTTCTCTTATAATAGGGCCTGCTAAGGGTATTGCTGCTGTTATTGTTATTGCTACTGCTGTTAGTGCTAGTATAGGGGCGGTTAGTCAACGTTAAAGGCCTTAGGCCTAGAACGTAGGTATCCCTTAGCCTATGCCTATGCCTCTTTTAGGCAGGGGCAGGCCTCTAAGCAGGTATGGTAAGTTTGGTGGCAGTTGTAGCAGCAGGGTGCCCTAGAGCAGGTAGGGGCTTCTGGCGTAGTATAGCTATTAGTACTATAGTTATAGCAGATCTCTTCTCTGCTCTGGCATACCTTAGCCCTATGGCCCTATTTCTAGTACCTTAGGTACTAGATAGGCTTAGCCTTGTCGATCTAGGGCTCTGCTTCTAGGGCTTGGTAGCTCTAGAAGACCCCCTCCTTATAGGCCTTCTAGGCTGCCTCTAGGGAGGTAAAGGCTATTAGTACCTTAACCCTAGTCCGTTTTAGCCCTTAAGGGTGCTAGACCTTTGCTCTAACTGCTATAGAGTATTGTTTTTTAGCTTCTTTTAGTAGGCCTTCTTTTATAACCTGGTCGTAGACTGTAAGGCCCTTAACTGCTACTGCCTAGGTTGTTGTATATAGGGAGGCCTTTTCGCTAAAGGCCCTTGTAATCTAGGTAGTATTACTTTCTAGGCTCTTCTTTATCTCTACGTTCTCTATAACTAGAAGAAGGTTACTGCTAGAGAGCGTCTAAACCCCCTAAACTACTAGGCTAGAGGCCTGTTATATAGCCTGTACTACCTCTAGGGCAGATTTAGCAAGTACTTGTTGTTAGGCTAAGCCTAGTCGGATAAGTACCTAGCGCTTAAGGCTAGGCCTAGTTGCCTTGCTAGCTATTAGCTTACTAGCTATATTAGCCTAGATAGGGGCTATAGGCTAGGAGTGGCTTGGCTGTTGCTGCTGTTGCTGCTGTTGTTGCTACTGGTAGTAGCTAGGCTGTTGAGGTTGTTGCTAGTGCTATGGTTTAAGCGTTGCTAAGGTGGTAGGGCGGTTCTAGGGTGCTAGAGCTGCTGCTGTTATAGCTAGGGCTTTTTTAGGCGGGTCCTGGAGCAGGGCTGTAAGGGCAATTTACCTGGCTTTAGTGGTTGCCTCTACTATACTATGGAAGTTAGTACTGTCCTTGGCTAGGCTGATTATCCGGTCTAGAAGGCCAGAGAGTATAAGGGCGAGCTTAGGGGGGCTAAGAGCAGCCTAGGCGGTTTTCTTGGTTGCTGGGGTGATGTGGCCGGCCTTAGTAGCATTGTTGTTGCTTCCTTCTTTTCCTGTATTTTTTTCCGGTTTTTTCCCTAGTTTTTTTGAGGTTTTCTAGCTAGAAGGGGCCGGGGCTAGGGCGTGCTAACTGCTGTTTAAGCTCCTAAGAAAAGGGGCGAAGACGTTGGTTGAGGGGGGGGTGCTAATCGTAGGGGCGTTGATAGTAGGGGGGGTGCTAGAGCTAGGTGCTATAGGTGCTATAGTTATAGCGCCTTTAGCGGTCTCCTTAGCAGTAGTAGAGGCGATAGTGGTAGTTTGGCGGTCTTCTATTTCTATATCGCCGTTTAGGTAGTCCATGCTTAGAGGTTGGTGGTCCGTGCTTAGGGGCTAGCTTAGGGGGTTGTTATTATTGTTGTTGGCTGTAGGTAGGGCAGGGTTGCTAGGGCGCAGAGCCTTATTGGCCTGTGCGCGAGGAAATTGCAGTTGCGAGAGGGCAGCTAGGCTTGCCATTTTCTGCATTTTCGTATGCCTAGGGCTGTCGCGCAACCGACAGCGCTGCAGCGAAAATTGGCGGGCGTTGTGTCCTCAATCGGACGGTTCGAATGGATGTGGTTGCACGCGATTTGGTGTGGTATTGACCAAAAACTCGTTTTCGTATAGAGGAGAGATATATTAGTAAGAGATATACCTAGGCTAATATAGCTAGTAAGCTAATAGCTAGCAAGGTAACTAGGCTTAGCCTAGAGCGCTAGGTACTTATCCGACTAGGCTTAGCCTAGTAACAGGTACTTGCTAAATCTGCCCTAGAGGTAGTATAGGCTATATAACAGGCTTCTAGCCTAGTAGTTTAGAGGGTTTAGACGCTCTCTAGTAGTAACCTCCTTCTAGTTATAAAGAATATAGAGATAAAGAAGAGCCTAGAGAGTAATACTGCCTAGATTATAAGGGCCTTTAGCAAGAAGGCCTCCCTATATATAATAACCTAGGTAGTAGCGGTTAAGGGCTTTATAGTCTATAACTAGGTTATAGAGGAAGGCCTACTAGAAGAAGCTAAAAAGCAATACCCTATAGCAGTTAGGGCAAAGGTCTAGTACCCTTAAGGGCTAGAACAGACTAGGGTTAAGGCACTAATAGCCTTTACCTCTCTAGAGGTAGCCTAGAGGGCCTATAAGGAGGGGGTCTTCTAGAGCTGCCAAACCTTAGAAGCAGAGCCCTAGATCAACGAAGCTAAGCCTATCTAGTGCCTATAGTACTAGAAATAGAGCTATAGGGCTAAGGTATGCTAGGGCAAAGAAGAGATCTGCTATAACTATATTACTAACAGCCATACTACGCCAGAAGCCCCTACCTGCTCTAGGGCACCCTACTACTATAATTGCCACTAGGCTTACTATACCTGCTTAAAGGCCTGCCCCTGCCTAAAAGAGGTATAGGCATAGGCTAAGGGATACCTATATTCTAGGCCTAAGGCCTTTAACGTTGACTAACTGCCTTTATACTAGTACTAAGAGCAATAGTAATAATAGTAATAACAGTAGCAATACCCCCCTTAACAGGCCCTATTATAAGAGGAGGGGGAGGAAGGCTATACTATAGTCTTAGGGAAGAGATAGAGGGGCCGACCAATAATATTAAGAGGGTTAACCCCTAACTAGAGTACAATTACCGCTTACTTTAGCTATCTAAGCGGCTAAACCCCCCCTTCTTCTACGCTAACTATAAGCCCTAAAAGGGCTACTGGACCTACTAGAACCCTGGAGCCTATAGGAGCCCCTAGACCCCTAGATGCTAGACCTAGACTAGACCTAGATACCGGACTAGCTAACGCTACTACTACTATATAACAACTATAGCTAACTATATAGTCAGAGGAGATAGAAATATAAAGGTACGCCTCTAGAACGTATAGGGCTTAAAGGAGGTATAGGAAGTACTACTTTCTATAGTAAGAGAAGAAATACTTGCTATATAAGAGCCCTGGATTAATAGGCAGGTATAGCACTCTACCTACTACCCTAGATTAGCCCCCTACTACCTTATTTTCACCCTTAACGGACAGGCCTTACTTTATATCCATAAATCACTCCTACTAGCAATATAGACTTACAGCTCTAGCTTAGACTGGGCTAGAGCTACTATACAGACTAAGAACGGCCCCTTTATAGTCTAGTCCCTATATAACAACCTCTAACCCCAGACTGGCTTAACCTCCCTTATAGAAGAAATAAAGGGGAAGATTAATGCCTGCCTAGGCCTTTACCTTCTAGCTAGGGACTTTAACCTTTATTACCCCCTCTAGGACCAATATAACTGCTTTAGCCCTAGGTTAGAAGACCTACTGCTATTAATAGCAGAGTAGGGGCTTACCCTTTATACCCCCTATAGCATTATAACTAGAGTGCTATAGGGGAGCTAAGTAGGTAGGGCCTTTACTATTAACCACTTTTAGCTTAGTAGCAGCCTTACCTGCTCCTATACTAGCTTAGATATACACTTATGCTTAGATTACTACCCTTAGGTATTAGATATTAACCTAGAGACTATAGAAACCCTACTGCTGCCCCCCTGATTCTAGTAGAAAAAGATAGATAAAGAGGGGGTAGTAAGAGAGGCCAGCTCCCTAATATATAATATAGGGGGCTATAGATATCTATTATGCCTCTCTAACCTAGCTGAGCTCTAGAAGGCCTATAGGCGACTATTAGAGGAACTCTAGCGTATTGCTAGGGCTATAACCCTTAAAGGAGCCTTAGTAACTACTAGAAGGAAGAGTACCCTCTAGTAGAACAACAAAATCTACTAGGTAGTCTAGAAGAGAAAAAGGGTAGAAAGATAGCTCTAACGCTCCCTTAGTAACTAGGCCCTCCTTACTGCCTATAAGTCAGCCTAAAGGAAGTAAATAAAGGCTATAAGAGAGAGTAAGAGAAAGACCTAGAGGGCCTTTCTATAAGAGGCCAGAGAAAAGCCAGAGAAGCTCTAGCAACTAGAAAGATAGGCTAGGCTATAAAGTACTACTACCCTACCCCCTTCTAAGCTACTAACCCTTAGATAAGCTAGTACCTTCTAGAAGAAGGTAGAGGCCCTTTTAGTATACTTCTTCCCCTTCTCCCCTTAAGAGGATAGCCTGGAGGAACCCCTAATAGGCCCTAGGCTACTAGTTAGCTGGACAGTTAGGCCGGATAATATAGAAAGTACTAGAACCTAACGAACTCCCTATAGGCTTTCTAAAGGCCTATAGCGACCCCTTATATAAGGCCCTTACTATACTAGCCTTGAAATCCTTCCTCTATGGCTTCTATCTATAGGAATATAAGAAAGCGGTTACTATTATCCTCCCTAAACCAGGAAAATAGCCGGATACCTATAATACCCCTAGAGGCTACTGCCCTATAGCCCTACTTAACTATATTAGTAAGGTCCTGGAGAAAGTTATAGAGACTAAGATAAGGGATATAGCCAAGGCTTTTAAGCTGATTCTAGCAATATAATAGGGCTACTACTACTATAAATCCACCGAATTAGCTATATACCTCCTTATAGCTTAGATCTAGGAGGTATAGAAGTATAAAGCCGGGGCCTGCCTCCTATAGCTAGACCTATTAGGGTATTTCAATAGCATCCCTTATAGCAGACTCCTAGCTATACTAGACTAGCTAGGGCTACCTACCTAGCTACTATCCTAGCTAAAGGAATTCCTCTCCTTTAGGACTACTAGCCTCCTATTTAACAGCTAAAAAAGCTAGTAAATCCCAGTACTAATAAGAGTACCCTAAGGCTTACTACTTTTACTAATCCTCTTAGTCCTATACCTCTGTCCCCTATACGAAAGACTAGAGAGAAAATACCCTATTATCTCTATTATAGGCTATATAGACGACACTAACCTACTAGCCTTCGGCAAGGAGGCTATAATAACGGTTAGATAGCTAGAAGAGGCCTGGAAAAAGTGCCTAGACAAGGTAACAACCGCTGGAGTTACCTTCTTAGTAGTAAAGAGCAAGCTTATACACTTCCCCCCTAGAAGGAGGCCCTAGACCGACCCTATTAACCTAGGACTAATAGGGGACTCCCCCCCCCTATAACCAGCTATAGAGGCCCATTTTCTAGGGGTTTGGCTAGACCCTAAGCTTACCTAGAAGGCTTATGCCAGTACTCTACGGCAGAAGCTAAAAACGCAGTTCCTTGCTATTACTAGGCTAGCTAGAAAGACCTAAGGACCTGGAATCGAAAAGACTAGGCTTTTATATATAGTAGTAATAAGGCCGGTCCTAGCCTATGCAGCCTTGGCCTAGCATACCCCTATACCTATAACACTAAACGGGCCACAAGGTATAACTAGAGGCCTACTAGCAGCTAAAAATAAGGCCCTAAGGAGGGTTATAGGGGCCTATAAAAGGATACTAGTCCGAAGCCTCTACTATAAGGCTAATGTCCCCCCCCTTGACCTCTACCTTAACGCCCTCTCCTTCTCTAGCTAAGCTAGGATAAACAGGGCTATAGGGAAAGAGGTGGCTAAGTAGAAGGAAGCCCTACGCCTTACCCTTAGAAACAGGACCCCTGGGACTAGCCTCCCCCTAGAAGGGCGTATAAAGTAAGAAAGAAAAAAGAAGGTAATAGCCTAGTAGTACTACTAATAACTAAAGAAAGCTATTAACAAGGAACCCCTCTATACTGCCTAGAAGGATCGCTATTTATAGGAGGCTAGGGCCTCTAGTTATAACCCCTATATAGAGAGCCTTTTAGAGAAATCAGCTAAGGCTACCTTTTAAAAGGAGAACCTAGCTAAGGCCTTTAAGAAGGCCTTCTAAAAACGCTACTATAACCTCTTTAAGGCTAAAAGCTTACTGCTAATACAGGCCTATATGGGGAAGATAGGCCTAAGGGGATTCCTATATATCTATAAGGTACCTAGGGTTAATAACCCCCTTTACCGCTACTACCTAGCTATAGAGGACATCCGACATATATTCGACAGTTGCCCGGCCTACCTTTCGGCCTCCTTTAAGGAGAGGGAAAGAGGGGATACACACAGCTTTCTCTATAGACTTGAAAAAGGGGGCAGCGGCGCTATACGCCCACTAGTTCGCCATATTGCTACTAGACTGCCAGAATACTCTGTTGCTTAGAGGCTAGAAGCGGTCTAGCCTATACCCCTTTAGGCAGTATGTTTTTATACTCCTAAAGGGGCAGTATCTACTCTGGTAAAGACTGGCCTACCCCCTATTACACCCCCCCCTTTTTCCTAAATACAGTTATAGGTTTTTCACCCGTTGTACGGTTTTCCTATAGCACTAGTTCAGCCTACCTAGATATCCCCTACGGGGGTCAGATAGCGTAATAGAATCTATCTATAAACTAACGATACTCTTAATATTAGCAAGTAAGCCTTTATAGATAAGGAGAAGCTCGAGCTAGATAAGGCCGGCTTTAAGTACAAGCTGCTAGTATTTTTAAAAGATAAATCAATTTCAGACTTTAACAGATATAGGCTTAAAACAAGCGTAAATACTATCGAAATTCGATAAAAAGGGTAAGCTATGCAACTTGAACTTATCAACCTAGACGCTGAAATAGCGAAATAAATATACGTCGAACAATACATATATAGTACCTTTATTACTATAATTTACCAGCTAGAAGTAACTTTTGACTTGTTAGTAGCAGTAAAGTTAACTAAGCCTAATATAGCCGAGATTACTAAGCTTAACGCTTAACTATAATAGCAGATCGAGAGCTTAGCGTATAGGCTACGCTACCTATAACTTAAACTTAAGATACCTAAGCTCTCGATATAATATTACAGATTAGATTCGTTATAATATTTAGAAATAAGATAAGTAGTATAAACGAGTTTAACCTAGATAGCAATATTATACTAGTCCTTAACTAAGTATAAGCAGGTAATATAAAGCGTTTTAGCAAGCGAAATATATAGAATAGTAAGTAGGTTCGATCTTAGGTATATCCTATACTAGACGCTTGCGAAGATCTACTTAGGTCTAGGTCTACCATTACTACTACTAATTGTTATTTATATAGACTTGTTTAGTTTATATAAATGCCTGATAAAGCTTGGGACAATAGTAGAAAAGCAACTTATAATTAATATAATAGCGCTATAGCAGAGCTATAAGAACTATAAAATCGTAGAAATCAGGTAGATTAGTAGTAATGTTAAACGTACAAAATAAGCTATAGCGCTCTAACGGTTATAGCTTAGGCAAAACGGATTTCAGTTCTCGAACTACTAGATATATAGCTATATTCTGAGTGTGGACCCACTTTTGTGGATACCGCTGACTAAGCTATATATTCCACTATATAGCCTAGAAATAGCTTTAAAAGGCTTTTCTATTTTTAGATTTATGCCCCATTTTTGTGGAGACAGCCTCCTTAGGCTGTATAAGCGCTAGAAATAGCCTTAAAAGGCTCTTCTACTAGGTCACCTACCTACCCTGTACCTACCCTGTACCGCAGGAGCGAAAACAGAACTTACAGGAAAAGTCGTGCGGCTTACCCTGCAGCTTAGGTGGCCGTAAGTCGATTATTTAAAATCGCCAGCTTATTTGGTTTTTCGGGAAGTGGCTATGCACCTACTAAGGCGCTCCTGCCGTATGGAAGGCAGGAACGGTCCCGGAGTGTATATATAGGGAATGTTGATTGCGGTAAGGGGGATTAGGTGCCGATCCCCGTAACCGCGCAGTATATGAGCCTCTTGCCCTGGGAATGGGGTACGTGCTATACCACTGAGCCTCCCGCTCTAGGGAATAGGGCGTATACTGCGCTACTTATATGATAACTACAAGTGGCGTACCTACGTACTATATGATAGTTACTAACGAGCGCTCTGCTTAAACATAGGTATTTAAGGGGTATGTAACTACCCTCTAGATAGAGGGAGATAGATAACCTAGAACTAGAACTTAAACTAGTATTTCCTTACTGCTCTCTTTACTCTTATTATTTTAGATTACTATAATCTCTAGAAACCTACTAATACTAATTAGTATTATCTCTATATTGCGATATAGAGGTAATATAGAGCGGCAAGGTAGTTAGTCAAGTGCTCGATAACCTTAACTAAGTAGATTACGGTTTGCTTATTAAGGGCTGTCAATTAGGCGACTAGATAACTACCTTATTAACTTAGCAATATTGCTTATAAGAAAACCGATACTATAAACCTATCCTCCTAGGCCAAGGAAGCTCGACCTAAGCTTTTAGACTAAGGAAGCGTTACTTAAGAGAATGCTACTAAAACAATATTACTAACTAACTTTACTACGATTAATATACTATAGTATCTTAAGACCCTTCTGCTTATAGAGCCTTAGAAAGGATCTTAAGACCCTTCTGCTTATAGAGCCTTAGAAAGGGAGGATACTAAGATAAACCCCTATTATATACTAAGTATTTCGTTAAGTATAGCCTAGGATCTTAAAAAGCGTTTTAAACAAGAATTCCCTATCTAGCTGCCTATTACAAGCATTAACAAATTTAACGCTTAAACCTTCTATAGATTGCTAAAGTATATCGATCTAGAGTATAATAGTAATAAAGTATTTAACTTATATACGCTCTCCTGCCTTAGTACTTATAAGGGGCAACAATCTAAAGATCTGTACTACGAATTCCGCTTGGATTTCGAGGACTAGACAGCTAACCACTTTAACAAGTTAAACAACAAACTACGCTTATAACTATGCTAAACGCTTAACGACAGCTACATCCTTATAGACGGCTTAAAAGGGCAGAAGCTCTTTAAAGGACTTATAACGCTTGCTAATAACCTGTCTAACAATCTAGGGCCTAATGTACTCCCTTAAATCCATAGACTGTCGATCTAGGCTAAGTACGGACGTTATATAACAATATCTCTTCCCGCTTAAATAGAAAAGGGGAAGGAGATTGTACTAATAATAACCTAAGACCCTAAATTTAGTACCTAGCTATAGGAGGTACTATAGAGGGAGATATAGATTGGTAATATAACTGTAAACGCTACCTAGTAATACGGACTAATAAGCAGCTTGATTATAAACAATAATTAACTAGTAAGCGGCTAAGACCTAGGCATACGCCAGACAGTAGCCTAAAGCAGAACGCTTTATGCTGGTAACCGCGGCCAATTCGGAAATACCCTTTACCTGCTAAATCCGGACTTACGGATAACACTTCCGATTTGTGGACTTAAAAGCGCAACGGGAGTAGGATTCCCGCTGGCTAACAAGGGCGCCAGCGAAGGCTATAGATTCCCACTAACTACCTAAAGTGCTAGCTAAGGTTATACCTAAGGTTATAGCTAAGGTAACTACTAAGGCTATAACTAGAGAACTAATTAAGAGGGACGATAGAACCCTGCGCAACCTGCGCAAACCCCTAGTATCAATACTAGATATAGGCTAGAACACGCTTAACCTTAAGCAGATAATAAAGAGCAGTATGCCTAGCATAAGTATATTATATATAGAAGTACTAAGTACATAGCCATCCTACCAATTGAAACAGGCTGGATAAATAAGATAAGCATTAATCGAAAAACCCTAACCGATTTTATTAAGTCTTAGGACCTAAAAGACAGCTATTCTAGGTCTAACAATGATATCCTTAATAATAAAGTTCGTTTCTTCCTATACTAATGCTAGACTTTCCAGATTAATCATAGACTACTAGGTACTATTTTTCCAAATATACTTTTAGGGTAAGCTAAGGAATATTACTTATACTATATCCCTCTTAGCATCTCCTTTGTATAACTATATAGTATCTTAAAGGGATACTTTAAAACAAGCACTAAGTAGAACAACTACTTGCACATCTAGAACACTATTACTTTCCAGTCTATATACCTTAAAAGCGAGAATAGTAATAAGTCTATAAAGGAAATTCTCTAGATCTTGCTTAATAGACTCTAATAAAGCTAACATAGGCTCGGTCCGCTCTATAACTATAAGGAGTTCCTAGTTATAAATACAATCTAAGCCTGCTAAAGAGTATCTAAGCTAAAGATCGTCCTATATAAACTACTAATAAGCTTTAAAGAGCTAGTAGCTATACTCTGCCAAATACTTAACGTTAAAGAAGCGGATTGTATATATCGCTAATTCTTAATAGACTATAGGTTTTGTCGATTGCTAGCGGGCTATTGTAGCTGGTATGGGTTGGTCACGGTAAGGGAATGGCTAGATGTGGGGCATAACCCCTATGCTAGCGCTAGGCATAACCCTAGTCAGGATATAGGGCTATAACGCCCTGTATCTAGGAGAGCGAGAAAGAGAGGGAGAGAGGATATATATTATTAATTATTACTATAGGAATCGTACTTGTTATTTTGCTCTTTCTCTATCTTACTGTTCTTGTTTCTTATTATTAATCGGAAGCCTTTTATTATAGTAAGAGCAAATCGATACTAATTAGTGTCTATCGTTTTAACAGATAATAGGAGCAGAGTAGCTAGATTAACGACTATACTAGAAGTATACCTATAAAGAGGAAGAGCTAGACTAGCTATAATAAGAGACGGATCTCTTTATTAAGTATATCCAACCTACGAATATACCCTAAAACAAGAAGATAAAACGCAGATACGCTTTTGAAAAACGACTTTACTTGTCCGATATTTTTCAGTAGATATAACGAACGATAATTCGATACTACAACTATAGCTTAAAACCTAAAGATAGAACGCAATATATAATTCGAAATAGCCGACACTATAATACAGACATACGTACTAACAGCTAAAGATAAGATACTTGACAAGCTGCCCTAGTAGCTATTACCTAGCAAAGCCTACCTACTAGACGTAGCAACCTTCTTTTAAACCCTAGACTATATTGAACCAGGCTATAAAGATAAAAGGATTATTAACACCTATATATTAATAGAAGTAGTAGAATACTAGAGGTTAAAAATAAAGGGAGAAAGGCTATAAATAAGGGTAATTAATAGCTTTAATAGATAGACTAATAGGGACTTTCAGAAGGCTTCTATAATCATTAAAACAGAGTTAGCAGAACTACTTAGAGCTAGTAGTTTTGCTATAAGCCTAATAAGAAGCTACTAAGACGCTAAACTAGCTAGGTTTACCAACAATAAAAGCCTTATCAGTAAACCTACCTATTAGCCAGTCCTTTTAGCCGCCTCCTTACCTCTCTAGCTAGCAACAGTACCTCTACTATTATAAGTTTTCTTACCTGCCTTAGGCAAAGGTATACCTCTACCGCCATTAGTACCGGACTTCCCTTTACTACCTAAACTACTAAATTCAAGGCCTAAGCTAGAGAGCTTAGTATAAGGACTAGAAGGAAATGGAGGATATAGGGGAGGACCTAAGTATAGGAATAGAACTAGGCCTAGATATAGAAACGGATTTAACCTAGGGTAACTAGGGTTTATTCTAGGACTACTAGGCTTTAACCTATAACCTTAGTAATACTACCCCTATTAGCAATACTAACCATAGTAGTACTACTAGCAGTACTACCCTTAGCAGCAGTAACAAAGAAGGTATAACCAGCCTTCTGTTCTATCTAACCTACTAGAGGTTACTAGAGTCGAAATAGAGAGTCTAGAATACCTGGAAATTCCCCTAAGGCTAACCTAGAGGGATAACAACCCCTATATTAATCAAAAGCTATATATAGACTTTAGAAAAGCGTAGAATAGCAGTAACTGCTATAATAGGGCAGAAACGGAGATACTGGACAACAAAGTCAAGATTTTCCTTTACTAGTATATAATGTTCCAGATCAACTACGCTGCTTTATACCTGGTTTTTCCCTATATCCTTTTAGGTAGGGCTAGAGACTACTAGGTTAACCACCTTAACCGCCTTCTTCCTTTCTACTTGGTTTATGCTAAACTAAGTAAGCATTTTAAGATAGATATTAAAAAGCAGAACCTAGTAACGACATAGAGCTCTATTACTTTTAGAAGCGTATAATAAGAAAACCCTAGAAAAAGTAACAAAGAAGTCCTCTAGCTACTACTTAATAAGCTACTGGTAATTTAGCGGGCTTTAGGGCCTATTTACCATAGTAAGGAAATCCTTACTTCGAATATAGTAAAGGTATACTATAGAGTACCCAAACTAAAGTTAGCTTTATATAAGCTAATTAAAGGATTTAAGGAGCTAGTAGCTATACTATAGGGCATACTAGAAATAGAGGAAATAGAAAGCTAGTAGTATCTAACAAACCAGCGGTATTTCTCTAAGAAGTTATAGCTAAGGTCTACCCCTAGAAGATCTTAATACTGTTAGATTTGTAAGAAGGATAGGTGCCACTCTACCAAGCACTTAGAAGAGGAGCAGAAGAAGAATCGACTTAACTAGCTAAAAAGCCGGTAAATCGACCCTAACAGGGGGAAGAAGAGATATTAGTCGTTTCTAGTCAACTATAAGGGCTCTAAGTCTAAGGGGAGTATAGCGGAGGACAATTTTAACGACTATAGCCTAGAGGATTATACTGTAGAAGACTCTACTAGAAACAATATAGTAGTAGCTTTCTTTACTAATAAGGCTTTCCTATATAGACTATATAGGGAAGAACCCTGCTATGGTAGAGAACTTAAAGATATACTATACGCTGCGCTCTCTTCTACGTAATTTATACTCGATAAGTATTCTAAAACGGTATTCTAGGGTATTATGCCGGATATAGGTACTGCTAATTTTTCGACTGCCGGTATACGTCAAGTACTAGCCCTATAACGCTAAGTACCCAGTATCTATATCGACAGGGCAAGGGCTGGAGAGGCTAGTATTACCTTCGGCCTAGACAAAGTAAAGGAATCTATTAGTACGGTTATAGTAGACACTACTGCTAGAAAGGCAACTTTCTATATTCTGGACATACCTACCCCTTTTCTTCTTTACCTTTAAGATATAGATTGGCTTAGGGTATACCTAGACAATACAACGGACACTATAGTCAAGGGTAAGTAGCGAATCCTGATTATCTGAAGATAGGGCTACCTATAGATCCTAGTACTTAACGGCGCAGTATACGCCGTGTTTATATAGGATAAAGCGCAACTGCGCTTAACGGAACTTATAGAATCCTAGCTATAGCGAATTCATCAACGTTATAGCTACCTATTAGTAGAAAAGCTATATAAGCTCCTTAGCTGTACCGACTATTAAGTAGAATATAGCGTGTTAGAGCTTATCAATAAGTTCTGCCACTTCTACTAGGTTAAAGGGCTAGTACCTAGGTGTTTTAAATTTATACTTAGAGACAATATCTACTTTAACTATAAGGTAGTAGTGGATATCCTAGATCTTAATAGCCGGAAAGTCCTCTACGTAGTCGATACAGCCACCTCTTTTCAAGCAGCCTATTTTCTAAAGGATATAACGGCAAAAGAGACTTAGGAACAGTTAAAGGAGTGCTAGATAGATATGTATCTCGGACTGCCGGATATCCTTTGTTATAACTAGGGGACTAATTTCGTAGCTAAGGAATTCCAGGTAGAGGCGAAATTAGCTGGTATTACAGTAGTAGACGTCCTAGTTAAGGCTTATAACTCAGTAGAGAAGGTAGAGCGCTACTACGCCCTACTATACCGGGTATATAAGATTATATAGGAAGAGGCCGGCACTACTATATCGAAAATAGCTAGCTTACAAGCTACGGTCTCTACTATTAATAATACAGCAGGGCCTAGCAGTTTGATCCCTACCCTACTAGTCTTTAATGCTTTTCTCTAGCTAACTAGAAATTCGCTACTAAGTCCAGATCAAGTTACAAGGGCAGAAGCCATCGAAAAAGCAATAGCTAAGCTTAAGAGGTAGTAAGGTAAGCAGGCTATTAGAGAGGCTCTTAGCCGCCGAAACAGCCCTAATACCAAGGTAGTACTACCTAGTATACTAGGTATTAGCTAGAAAGTCTTAGTCTACTGCGAAAATAACGGGTAGACCGGGCTATATAAGGTATTAGCGGTATTAGAGACTTCTATGACTATAGATATAGTTAATAGTACTATGGACTTTAGGAGTATAGTTGTAAAACCATACTACCAAGAGCTATAGAGGGGACTATAAGGGGGGCTATAGGAGGAGGGGGATGCCGAAGACCCGGAAGATCTAGATATAGTAGAAAAGTTCGTCTATCCTAACCCTATGCTGCTAAAGAGGTAGGGCCGGCCTAAGAGAGAAAGAAGGGCCTGGGTTTTACCAGAGATTAAAGACCTATAACCCAACGTACTGCCTAGATACGGCGCGACTTATACTGCGAAACCCTAGGATAAGGCACGGCCTATACCGATAAACAATATACTACGACTTAGATGGATAACCTGTAATTCCAGGATGCTGGATAAGCCGTAACTTACACTACGTTTTACTATTTTAGACTATAGCTGCGCCCTTATATTAGGTAGAGACCTTGCAAGTTAAGTCCCTATAAGACTCTTCCTTTCTAAAAAGGAGAGGAAGGACTATGCCCTAGCCCTAGAATTGCGGCACTAAGGTAAGATTACTACGCTAGGTAAGCCGTTTAAGGCCTTAGATAAGGCTAAGATCAATATCCTCCTTAAAAACAGCGTTATTAAGGTGATCTAAGAACCGAAGGACCTCTACAGCGTTAAGGTATTCAAGTTAAGGATAGTTCAGGAGGTAAAAGACAGGACTTCTAGCCTATATGAAAAATCAAGGCTAGTAGCCTAAAGGTATAGTAATCTAGGAAAGAATAGTCTTCTTACCTAGTTACTGACTATCCAACGGTATACCTAGCGGATTTTGCTTGCCTTTTACCCTTCTTTTCTTTACGATTTTAGGCTATACCTATAGTTACAGGATATAACACAGGCGTATACGTAGTCTAAGATGGCCCTAAACCGAAAAATACTCCTTTATCTGCCTAAAGAGCTTTAGGGTAAATATCCTATTAGCGCTGTTTTACAGGTAAACCGCCTACTATACAGTATAGCAGAGGTAGGGCTTTACTGGTTTGCTACCTATATGCGGTAGCATGTAAATTGCCTTAGTCTTTAGTCTTCTTCTTTTAATCCTTATCTTTTGATTTCTACTGCTGTACTAGGAAAGGGATTTGGGCTTATTGGCTTGCAAACCGACGATACCCTTATTATTAGGGATAATTCCTTTTCCTAGTTAGAAGAGGAAGAGCTGGAAAAAGCCGGCTTTAAGTTAAAGCTAGCTACTAAGGTAGTAGATAGGCTAGAGGTGGATTTTAACAGCTGCTAGCTTTACCTCTCCAATAGCAACCTTTCGATACGGCAAAAAGGGCAGGGTAAACGCCTATCCCTTATCGATATAAAGGGGGCAACGCCTGCTTAGTAATACGTTGAACAACGTGCTTAGGGGGCTTATTTGGCCTCTATCTATCAGCTAGAGGCGGCTTTCGACTTAGCCATAGCTGCCCAAGCCTAGTAGCCCTAGCTAGAGGACTATAAGCACCTTAACGCCCGGATCTAGTGGCAGATAGATAACGTGGAAAAAGGCCTGGTTTATTACCCTTTAGATCTTACTATAGCTAAGCTTTTTATCTTTGTTAACGGGTCCTTTACTAATAACATAGACCTGACTTCTTAGATCGGCTATGTTATACTACTAGCTAACAAAGACGATATGCCAGAAGAGGCTGCTTTTCGAATTTATAGAAATATAGTCTACTAGTCCTTAACGAAGTGCAAGAGGGTAACAAGAAACGTACTAGCTAGCAAGATCTATAGGATAGTAGCTAGCTTTAATATCGGTTTTATAGTCCAGCGGACTATTTCTATGATTTTTGCCTGTCTTAGCCTAGGGGCTAACCTTCCGATTATTCTTTATACAGACTCTTTTAGTCTATATAAGTACCTTGTTAAGCTTAGTAGTACTATCGAAAAGCGCCTTATAATCGATATTATAGCTTTATAGTAGAGCTATAAGAATAGGGAGATTTAGGAGGTTAGGTAGATTAATAGGGAGGATAACCTAGTGGATGCTATAACGAAAAGACTACCTAACCAGGCACTTACAGCACTGGTTGATAATAACGCGGCTAAGATATATATAGAGGGTTAGATAACGCAGCGATAATTACCATGCAGCGGCTATAGCGCGCCAATAAAAGAAAGACAGCGAAGGCAGGATATACTATATACTAATATACCGTAGAAGAGGAGGGAGGATAAGGTATGGACGCGCTGTAAAACGGAAGTATAAAACGCAATAAGCGTAGTAGGACTATAAGACAAAGCGTAATATACTTTTACATTTTTTATATTTTTATATTTTCCTTCTTCTCCTCCCCCTATACTGCTAATAATAAAAGTACTTTAGCTATATAGGCTAACGCCTATATATAGGCCTTTTATAAGGCCTCCTTCCCTATCCCTACTAAGTCCGCCTCCTCCTTACTGCCGCTAGGTAGCATAAGAACGTAGTAGACGGCAGACCGCCACTCCCGTTAGTCCCTACGCTACTACTTCTTAGTAGCCTTTAACAAGTTAGTATATTGCTAAGAAGATAGAGAGGAGGACTTATAGCAGAGGCAGGCTTAAAAGCTATAAGGACTTTAAGATAGCGCGCTATAATAGGGCATGCTAACATAGAGCTATATAAGTAAATTAGAGCGCGACTACGGTTTTATTTATATAAGATAAAGCGCTTATAGCAGCTTGTAACTACTATTAGCCAAGTAGGACTAACAACAGCTACTAACAACCCTAATGTAATCCCAGTAATACTAGTCCTAACGCTATATATTGTTAGGACCCTAGCCTTTGCTAGCTGTTACTACCTAGATATAGTAAACGTATATATCGGCATAGGGCGCGCTAGGGGGGCTATAGGGGTAGGACGCGACGTACTGTCGCTTGTATAGCAGTATATCTAGAAATCACGAAAATATCAGCTATATTCCAAAGTACAGCCGCGCTTTAAAACCTACCTTTGCAGTGTAAAGTGCCTTTGCCGCGCTTATACGCGCTGCTACCCTCGCCTTTATCGGCACTATCGCTAGTACTGCTATTAACGCTATCGTCGTTGCTACTACCGCCCTCCTCCTCCTCTACGTTAGTAGGGGGCATATACGCCCTATTATAGGCGTCATTATCGTCCTTATCAGCTATAAGGCCGGAATCAGTAGTATATCTGCCGGCGTTACCGCTAGTAGTACGCTTAGAGCGCTGCAGGCCCTCTTTCTTAGCTAGCTTACTAGCCTGGGTATTAGCTACAGCCTCCTTGCGCTTTTTACGGCGCTTAGCGGCTGCCGCCCTACCCGCTGCAGCGTAGGCCTTAGCCAACTTATACTGCTTGGCCTTACGAGCGGCTGTACGGCATATAGCCGGCATAATCTTAGCCGGCTTAGCCGGCGTAGACGCTAGGGCCGGAGGTACAGTAGATATATCTATATTGCGCTAGGATATCAATAAACAAGACGTACCTGTACTAATAACATGTAGGATATAACATATATACGGCAGATAATAAAGCTAGTATAGCGGATAATAATAAAGTACTTACCTGGGATAGTATATACCGAGTTGTCCAAGTTGGAAAAGGAGTCTATATTAGCTATAAGTAGGTTAGTAAACGACGAATCGCAGTAGCAGCAGCGGTAGGACAAGCAGATTATATATATATACATTTTTTTTGGCGAAACTTGAAAGAGAAGGACTACGTTGGAAGTACAGGCTAGCCTATTATTCTATTTATTCTATAGTAGGCGGTCTAAGAGTATACAACAATAAGAAGATAATGCCGGTAGAAAAGGGCATTATTAATTGGTTAAGGGATAGGCAGGCTATAGCCGAGGAAGAAAAGGGAGAAGGAGATAGAAGGTGGTTATATAGTAGGATTAGTACGGCAACGGGCGACGCAGACATGTTACAGTAGATAAAGCGCAACGCGCGCTTTGTATAATACTTATAGGACATAATGTACGACTTGTCTTGCAGGAATAGGGCGCGTTAAGAATTAATTGTAGAATATAATACACGCCCTATCTTGCATAGATAAAGCGCATTAAGTGGCGGACTATAGGTAAGGATGTCCTATAAGGACGGACCGTAACTAAAAAGAAAAGAGAGCCAGTATCGATTACTAGCGGGCTATTGTAGCTAGTATAGGTTAGTCATAGTAAGGGAATGGCTAGATATAGGGCATAACCCCTATGCTAGCGCTAGGCACAACCCTAGTTAGGATACAGGGCTATAACGCCCCGTATCTAGGAGAGCAAGAAAGAGAGGGAGAGAGGATATACATTATCAATCATCACTATAGGAATTATACTTGTTATTTTACTCTTTCTCTGTCTTGCTGTTCTTGTTCCTTACTATCGACCGGAAGCCTTTCACTGCAGTGAGAGCGAATCGACAGGTTTACTATAATAAAAGCCAGGCCTATAAGAAACTGTTAAAGCAACCTAATTATAGATTTGATCTTTAAGAGAAACCGGGCAACGTATATATAATGGCCTAGAGGTGCTACTAGGTATAGAAAGCAAAACGAGCTCTAGCAAGGGGACTGCAATAAAAACCATACTAAAGTAGGTTATTAGATTTATAGCAAGCTAGATCACCGCTCCTTTATATATAGCTAAAAGGAATAAGCAATAGCTAAGAGCGAATAGCTTAAGTGAAAAGGTATTAACAAAGATCATAGACGATATACGGCGTTCCTCCTTAATTATAAGAGTTTAGACGATAAATATAAAGTAAGGGAAGAAGAGACTGAGCTTAAAGTATAGGTAGATAACTATAAGACCGATTAAACTTAAGGTAGAAATAAAGTACTAGTAATTAGTTTTAAAGAAGAATAAATAGTAGTAACTTACTTTGTAAACTAAGCTTTCCTTTATCTAATTACTAAAAGCGAATAACCGTATAAAGATGGCGAAAAGGATACCGAGAAAATAAAAGCCATTTAGTTTATACTCAACAGGTATACTAAGACTAAATTCCAAGGGATTATACCTGATACTGGGGCTGCTAACGTTTCGACTATTAGACTCTAACAATTCCTTATACTAAAGAAGATAATTAGATCGCTTAAGATTAACAAGTTATATATAGGAGAAGCGAACATACTTTTCGGGTCTAGGGATTTAAAACAATTACTTAGAACAGTTAAAGTAAAGCTCGATATTAGTTATACGACTTTCTATATATTAGAGATACTAACCCCTTTTCTTATATATCTAAAGGATATAGATAAGCTCGGCGTCTACCTTGATAATACAACAAACAAGCTTATATTTAAGTTAGGAAAGCGCATATATATTTAACGGAAATAGGGATATCTATAGATCCCTATAAAAGGGATTAAACTCCTAAGCATAGTATTTATAGTAGATAACAAGTGTTCTACACCTCTATAACTTATAGAGGCTGAACTAAGACGCATTTATTAACACTATAGATACCCTATAGTCGATAGATTATATAAACTACTATAATAAGCAGACTACTAAGTAGAATATAATACTATTAAGATGATTAACAAGTTCTGCCACTTCTACCAGATTAAAGGCATAGTGCTATAACGATTTAGATTCGCGTTATAAGACAATATTTACTTTAATTTTAAGATCGTCATAGATATCCTAGACATCGACAATTCTAAGGTACTATATATAGTCGATGCTATAACGTTATTCTAAATAGCCTGCTTTCTAAACAATCTCTTAGCTAAAGAGATATAGGAGCAGCTAAAGGAATGTTAGATCGATATATACCTTAGACTACCTGATATTTTATACTATAATAAAGGTACTAATTTCAAAGTACATAAGTTCTAGATAGAGGCTAAGCTCGTAGGTATAACCTACTATTTAGTACTAGTCAAGGTATACTAGTCAGTTAGCAAGATCAAGCAGTATTATAGGCTACTAAGAAGGGCCTATAACATTATTAAATCAGAGACCGCCGGATCTTGCTTGAAAGAGGCATACCTATAAGCAGCACTCAGCGCGGTTAACAATACTACTAGCCTAGATAGGCTAGTACTAACGCTCTAAGTTTTCGGCGTATACCCGCGCCTTACTATAGATATACTGCCTTCTTTATCTTAACTATGCTAAGTAGGCGCGATTTAGAAGGCTATAATACAATTACGAATCCTAAATAATATAAGGACTGTGTAAGACGCTTTTATATAATATAATAGACTAAGTATAGAAGACGTACTACTATACTTACTAGAAGTAGGTACTAAAGTACTTATATTCTAGGAAAGTAACTAATAGATAGGACCTTATAAAGTAATCTTGGCTATAGATACAATAGTAATTGTTAATATAGTTAATAGACCTATAGAATTTCGGAATATAGTAGTTAAACTATATTACTAAGAGCTAGCGCAGGACGAGCAAGATAATCGGGCTAGTATTAAGCGGCTAGAACCATTCTAATATCCCTAGCCTAAGTAGCCCTACTAGTGCGGATAACCCTGAAAGAACCTAGTACCTACTAATAACTTTATTTCGGAAAAAGAGAAGCACGACTATAATCTTGTACTTAAACTATAAGCTAAAGGCAAGATTACTATACCTAATGTACTATTCTAAGAATCTAATAAAATAGAACTGAACTTACTCTTAGCAGCTAGGGTAATTAAAGCGATCTAGATGCTAGTAGATACTTTAGACTACTAGATCTTTAAGTTAAAGATCGTCTAGAAAGTAAAAGACAAGCTTACTCTACTATATAAAAAATTATACTTTATAGCTTAGGGATTTGGTAATAAGGATAAGAAGCATCTGCTTACCTAATCGCTAACAATCTAACACTATACACAGCAACTTATACTCTTACTACTTCTAACACTATAAACGTACTTTGGTTTTAAGGTATAGGTATACAACGTTATCCAGGCTTATATATAAGCTAAGTTATAGCTAGTAAGAAGAGTGATTCTTCTATTACCTAAAGAGCATAAGACGCTCTATCCCCCTTATACCGTCTTACTTGTCAAAACACTATTATATAGACTGGCTAAAGCCGGACTATACTAGTAGGTAATATATATAAACTAGCATACTAAATATCTTAACCTTAAGCTAAGCACCTTCGACCTATGTCTTATAATCAGTAAGATACAAATTAGAAGCGGATTTGGAATCGTCGGCCTACAAACCAACGACACTCTTAATATCAGCAAGTAAGCCTTTATAGACAAGGAGAAGCTTAAGCTAGATAAGGCTAACTTTAAGTATAAGCTGCTAGTATTTTTAACAGATAAATCAATTATAGACTTTAACGGATATAGGCTTAAAACAAGTATAGATGCTGTCGAGATTCGGCAAAAGGGGTAAGCTATATAACTCGAACGACCGACATCACACATCCGAAAACGCGTTCTTGGTCAGGACCGCTCCAAATCGACTACACTCTTTTGCAATCCACTTGTCCAATTGAGGACTTAACACACGCTAAATTTGGCTGCGGCACAGTCGCTCGTTCGACAGCGCTATAGTCGGATTCTAACCGTACGATATGGTCGACCGTAGCCAGAAATCTGCAGCTATAGCAGGGCGGGCGTAAAGGCCCTATAGTTACGTACCCTAGCCCCGACTGTACTAACCCCTCTAACCCAAACCCCGCTAACCTGAACCCTACTAACCTAAACCCTGCTGCCCCTGCTCCTAGCCCCCTAGAGGCTGTCAACAAAGCCCTTAAGCGCTTAGGCTATAGCTTCTTAACCTACCTTACCACCGCTGCCGCTACCACTACTACTACCACTTCTTCCGCCGCCAACCCTGCCACTACTATAACCGCTACTAGGTCGAGCAATATATCGTTCGAAAGCCCTTTTAAAGGGCTTTCCAGCAGTTAACACGCTACTACCGCTACCGCCGCCCCTACCCCCTTCAAAAAGGGGAAAGAAAAAGAAAAAGCCCTACTACCTATAACCCTCGCCCTTACCTTCTCTAGTCTAATAGACCAGATAGTTAGTCTTTCAGTTAATAACCTGGCCTTTAAGGAAATTATCGAATATACCGGGCTAGCTAGAAAGCTAGCCTTAATATAGATCTTAAAAGAGAAGGAGAAAAAAGCCCTGATATTTCCCTCGTTTATTGCCTAGGCCCTAAGGCAGAAGAAGCAGCAATAATAACAGCAACAACAACAGTAATAACAACAATAGTAGCAGCAGTAACAACCCCCTGCCGTCGAATCAGAACCAACCTGCCGTACCTGGGCTGCTATAGCAGCGGCTAGGGTAAAGCCTACTAAGCTAGGCTTAGAAAAACAGGTCCTTATACAGCTAGGATCAGCCTCTTCCTTCTTTGGCCAAAAATCAGCCCTGGAAATCGTATAGGCAGTATAGAAGGCTATAGGGCATTCTATTAAGGGGGGAAGGACCCTACCGAGCGGTAACCTTATACTGGTTACTAAAGGAGAAAAAATCAAAAAAGCCTTGGAAGAAAACACAGCCTAGCTAGCCTCTTTATTACTAGAAGCCTCGATCTATACTACTACCTAGGCTATTGCTGTTAAAGGGCTTACAATAGCTGACCGGGCAACGGAAGCTAGCCTTCTAGTAGCAGCAAAAGAAGTATATCCTTTAGCCTTAAGGGCTAAGGTCTAGTACCCCCTCTAGATCGAAAGAATAAGAGTCTTAGCTCTTATTACCTTCTTTAGCTAGTAAAAGGCCTACTAGGCCTTTCAAGACGGAATCTTCTAGGCCTATAGGGCTTTAAAAGCAGAGCCCTATATCGATAAGGCTAGGGCCTTATAGTGCTTTAACTGCTAGCGATAGGGGTATAAAGCTAAATACTACTACTCCCCTACCCTCTGCTATAACTGTGGCTAAGAAAAGAAGAAGTATACTAAGGCGGCCTATACTAAGGCTTAGCACTGCCGGAACTGCCGTAGCGACTACTATACTAGGGCAGAAGATTACCCTAAAAGAAAGAAGCATAAGGCTCAGGCAAAATCCAGCCTACAAAACAGGCCTATTAACTTCGACCTCCCCAGCCCACTTAAGCCGGTAATATTAATAGAAGACCGGCTAGAAGGGGAAGAAGGCTATACAGTAGTAGCTGGAAAACGCCGCTGTGGCCGCCCCCCTATAATAACCGCTACTACTGCTACCGCTACTACCGCTACAGCCCCCCTTTCCCAGCGAACTATAAGGGAGGCTTTTAGCAAAATCCCCACCTCTACCTTTACTACTACCGATCTAGCAGCTACCAGTACTATAGCTACTAGTTCTATACCCTCCTCCTTAGAGCCGGCAAGGGGCTCTATAGAGGAAGAGGATACGGATATGCTCTAAGTCTTTCCTTTTATTTCTACTCCTTTTGTTTAAGACGGCCTCCCTCCTTTCCTTTAGACTGCTTTCCTTCTACCCTTCCCTATAGCTAGTATCTTACTACTATACCTTAGGTAAGAGGGAAGGCTATAAGGCTAAGCTTATAAGCTTTTAAGCTTTAAGCCTAGACCTACCTTTACCTCTTTCGCTGATAAGACCCCTTCCTTATTCCCCTACCCCGAGCCCTATATTAATTGAGATATAGGGCGTTCTTACGGGAGACGGGTAGGGGAATAGGCGCGATTCCCCTTAGTAGCCTCCTAGACAGCCCCCCCTTACGTTGTTTTTCTTTTAGTACTGCTCTTTTCCTCTTGCTAGGTTGCCCGCCTTGTTAAGTTCGTTGGAGGTTTTTCATCCGTTTTCCGGTTTTCCTCTAGCATAAGTGTAAGCTAGCAGCCCCTTATAGCCCCTTAGAGGACTCTATAGGAGTAATAGATATCTATCTATATAACTCGAACTTATAAGCCTAGATGCCGAAACAGCGAAACAAGTATACGTCGAACAACGCGTATAAGGTGCCTACATTACTATGATTTGCTAGCTAGAGGCGACTTTCGACTTGTTAGTAGCAGTACAGTTAACTAAGCCTGGTATAGCCGAGATTGCTAAGCTTAACGCTCGATTGCAATAGCAGATCGAGAACTTAACGCGTGGGCTATACTACCTGTAACTCGAACTTAAGATAGCTGAGCTCTTTATCTTTATAGATAGATTATTCGCCAATAATACTGATATAATATCGCAGATTAGATTTGTTATAATATTTAGAAATAAGATAAGCAGTATAAACGAGTTTAACCTATATAGTAATATTGTATACTAGTCCTCGACCAAGTATAAGCGGGTAATAAGAAGCGTTTTAGCAAGTGAAATATATAGAATAGTAAGTAGGTTCGATCTTAGGTATATACTATACTAGACGCTTGCTAAGATCTACTTAGGCCTAGGTCTATAATTACTACTACAAATCGTTGTTTGTATAGACTTGTTCAGTTTATATAAGTACCTGGTAAAGCTTAGGATAACGGCAGAAAAGCGCCTTATGATCGATATAATAGCTCTATAATAGAGCTATAAAAACCGTAGAATCGCAGAAATTAGGTAGATTAGTAGCAACGATAACCTAGCCGACGCTATAACTAAGCGTACGCCGAATAAGACGCTTGAAAGGCTTGTTACTATAAATACAGCTAAGATCAAAGTAGAAGGCTAGGTTTAACGCCTAGCCGAGTAATAGGAAGAGTCTATATAACTTAGGGCAAGATCGCCAGTGTAAAAGATAAAAACTACTAGGATAATTTATTTATATTATAATGAGGAATATAAGGTAAAGCGCGAAACGATCTTAATTTATACTCTTATAGCTAGTGCAATATGCGCGCTAACGCCCCCTACCCCCTAATTACAACAATAAAACATCGATAGCCTTGCTTATAGCAGCTATCGCCATAAGCTTTTTTTACGTAGGTATTATGCCTGCTATAGGCGCCCTATGCTTAATAAGAGCGCGCGCCTTATCCACTAGGACTAAGGCACATTTAGCACCGTTGTACCATATCTTCTAATCCTATAACTAATAAGTATTCCGATTAAATAATAGATACTACTGAAGATCGTAACTTACTTTAGCCTTTATAGCCAGGTTAGAGTAGAGCTCTAAGAAGTAGTCTAAAAACGGGCGGACTAACTTAGGGCTACAACATTTATTAGGAACAATAAAACAATAGAAATAATATGCAAATGGAACTTATATTAGTATATATAAGTGCCTAGACAAGTACTACTAGTACTAGAGGCTATAGCCTAACGCGCGGTTGTAGTACGCTATATATAGTACAAAATTACCGGACTTGTTAAACAAGTCCTTAATACCTGCCAAAAGCAAGCATAGGCAGCTAAGGCAAACAACAGCGTATATAGTACTACGTAGGCTACAAACTTTATACGTATTAGTAATATCAATAACAAGGATAATAAGAGTAAGACGCTTACCCTTTAGTTTATACGTATAAGTACGTAACAACCTCTTATAAGGCTTTATATAGTCTAACATATAGTATATATAGCAGCTAGAGCGGACGACAGAGTCGTCCAAGCTTTCGCCGGATAACAAACTTGCCGTCACTACTGCTGGTATCGCTATTAGTAGTATAGGCACGCTTGCAGCAGCGCGTAGCGCCTTACACCGCACGCGTATAGCCGCCAACGCTGCCTTCTTTATAGCCGGCGATATAGGCAGAGCATACTTAGCGGGCTTAGAGATACGTACCTTATATATAGCGATCTCTGCCTTATACACCGCCTCCTCCTCCGCCTCCTCCTTACGCTAAAGTACAGTAGCCTGCTAAAGCAGGATGCATATATACGTAATTAGCCTCTTAGAATCAAGGGGCGTAGAGTTAGCGTCGGTATAGCCGCCTATAGACTCAGGCTATATAGTAAGCGCAGCTATATCCGCAGTGTTAGGATCCTCGCCATTGTTATTATTGTTATTGCCGTTGTCGCTGCCTGCTATACTCTCTTAGTCGCCGTTGTTAGCAATAGTACGGTTGGATATATCCTTAAACGCATTATCATTACTCTCTTAGGCAAGATGCTCGTTAGAAGCGTTAGTTATAAGCATATCAAGGGCATTACTACCCTTATCCTTAGTATATATATAGACGTTGCTACCTATGCTTCTATAGGAGTACCTACTTTACTTATTATTAAAATCCGATACTATAAATAACAAGATTAGCACGCTTAAGCATAAGACCAGCACGCTTAAGCATTAGTATATAATAGTAAGCAACTTACTTATTACTGCTAGTACTACTGATACTACTGCTATTATTATTGCTACTATAGCTACTACTATTATTATTACTACTACTACTACTAGTATAGATTATAGGGAGAAAGAGAATAGGTAGTATGCAGTAGGAGAACCTACCTATTTATAGGTTTAGGGCAAGAGCGTTTAGAGTTCGCAATTAGCTAGCCTAGAGCTCTGATTTTTCCTATTATAATTCCTATTTAGGACTATAAGCTTTTATAATAATAGTTACTAGCGTAATGCGCTTACCGTTATGCTGTTTAGAGGTATATCTAGAAGGCGCTAAAGTCGCGCCTTCTATACTAGGAATCAGTAACTAGAATTCAACATTCTAATTGGCAAACAAGAAGTTAAGTAATTAGCATTTCCTATTCTAGCAATAAAGGGAGCGAAATGGTCTAGGATTTCCTATTTCGGTTAATAAAGCGCTAGCGCAGTTATAAAAGAAGAGTTACCAGTATTAATTATAGTAAGGGGGATTAGGTACTGATCCCTATAACCGTATAGTATATAAGCCTCTTACTCTAGGAATAGGGTACATACTATACTACTAAGCCTCCTGCTCTAGGGAATAGGGCGTATACTATGCTACTTATACGATAGCTATAAGTGGCGCACCTGCGTACTATATAATAGTTACCAACGAGCACTCCGCTTAAACATAGGTATTTAAAAGGTGCGTAACTACCCCCTAGATAGAGGGAGATAGACAACCCAGAACCAGAACTTAAACCAGTATTTCCTTACTGCTCTCTTTGCTCTTATCGTTTTGGATCACTACGATCTCTAGAAACCTACTAACAGGGAAGGAAATTGCGAAGCCTTACCTACTAGACTAGAAATCAAATTATACGTTACCTACAACTATAAGCCTTATAGGCCTATAAAACCCACTAAAAGCCGTGATATATAAGCTTAAATCCCCTATAATATAGCGCTATAGCCTATTACTATACCGTTATATAAGGACTTTTATAGAGGGAATACAGTAAAGGGCCCTACTTTACTATATTAGCACATACCTAGGAAGTGCTATTTAGGCCATATCAACGCTGTTACTGCCCCTACATACCCTATACGACTACTACTAGTAGGCTATAGTAGTTACAGATCCTTATATAGGATTACCCATTCCAATAGGTTATAAGCCCGGATAGCCTATGGGATAGTTATCGTTGGAGTCCAATTTCAAAGCGCTACCTCTACCTATATATATAGGGCTATTTAAGCATCTTATAGCTGAAAATATAGTACTATATTAGCCCTAAAAAGCTATATATTACATCTTATTAAAGGCTATTTAAGGACTAAAAAGCCTGAAAATCTAGAAGGAGAAATCGCTGAGAAATCTAAGTCCTATAGTATTAACGAGCATTTGGGGCTCTTATACGCTTAGGCTAGTATACCTACCTATACTAAAAGACCTTTCTACTTATAGCTGGAAGTAGAAAGGCTAGCGTTTTAGAGTTTCTAGCGCTAAAGACCTATATTTCCCTACTATAGAGCCCTTTCTATAGATATATCTATAGGCGGTAGTTAAGTCCCTACGTCGAAGTCTCTAGTCCCTATCTTAGAGCCTAGTTTAGAATTTCTACTAGGAAGCCCTACTAAGTAGCAAGTAGGCAGCGCTATAAACCTACTAAGCGCTAAGACTAGTCTAGAGAATCACTACTATAATTAGTAAGCTAGCTAATCAGCTTTAGTGAACTGGAAGCTAATTAAGTGCTTTAGCTAGCACTATAAAGTAAATAGTAGCCTATTTACAATGGCGGATCAAGCTAAAGGGAAGGGTATAGCGCCTAAAAGGGCTAGTAACCCAGCTGATCCAGGGCAATCTTCTAGGCCTCCACCACCTATAGAAACCCTATCAGAAGATAAGGAAGATAGCGAAGATTATAGCGAGGTTATAGAAGTCCTAAAACAGTATATAAAATCTCATAAGCGAGTTATAGCTAGCTAATCTAGTGATATAAAAACACCACTTTTAAGTCTAAATACCCTAAAAGCCTCTATTAAGGATAGCGTTAGCGCTATAAAGAACATATCTTCTACTTTAGCTTCTTTAACTAATAGTAGTAACACTGCGGCTGCTACTATTGGAAAAACTAGCTATAGTCCTAGATTTGATCCTTTTAGCAGTACTATGGATTTAGATTCTCCTCCACGTCCCCCTAGAAAAGAGCCCCATCTAGGGCCGGCTATAGATAATACAGTTACTAGTAATTTAGACCCCCCTATAGATACAGGGTCTAAGGAAGGCTTTAAGGATACTATTACTAGTAGTATAGTAAAGGAGCTTTCTAAAAAGGCGTTTACTATATCGGACGATAGTAAGCTTAGCGGGGAAAGCAATTTTGAATAGTGGATTCAGGCTTTAAGTATAGTGCTAAGAGCGTTAGGGATATCTAATTTTTTAGAAAACCCTAATATATCTAACACTTATAGCGACTCTGATCAAGCTGTTCTTTTAATGCTTCTACGCGATAGCTTATCTAGTGGCCCTAGGGCTGCTATATCGTAGATTTATATACCTTCTAAGGCCTTTAAGCTACTTGTTAGGCAGTATAGCCGACCTATAGAGTCTAAAAAGAAGGACGTCTATAACGAATTCCATGCCCTTACTTTTAGTACCTATAGAAAAGGCTTATCAGCTTTTAACGCTGAATTTAACAGCTATCTTGCTAAGCTTACCATGGCTAAAATAGATATAGATCCCTCTTTAATACTAAATCAGTATTTTAAGGCTCTTGAATCTAAGTTTCCTAGCTAGGTATCACGCCAAAAGAGCTCTATAAGACAGGCTAGAATGTTAGGTCTTACAGCATCTAGCCTTAATATAGAATATCTAATGGCTGATATTCTAGAAGAATCTAGGAACCCGGCTACAAAGGCGTATAGAGCAGCTTATATAGCTAATAGCTCTAATTCAACCCCTAATTCAAATTCTAACCCTAGTAAGAAGGGTAAAAATAAGAAAAAGGGTAAGAAGAAGGCTAGTTATAATGTTGAAGGGCAGAATTATAGTGCTAAAAGTGCCGAACAGGCCTCCTTTATACTAGGGTCTTATAACCTAGCTATAGAAGAAGAAGAGGAATCCGACTCTAGTTCCAATTCTAGTTCTTCTAGCGATTCTAATACCCAATTAGCATAGCTATTAGCAATAAAAGGGTATAAGAAGCGTAAGGACTTTAAAGGAAAAGGCCTAAAATTCTCTTCTAATAAGGCAAATTATAAATATAATCAGCCTAGAAGACGCCCTAGAGACCCTGCTCTTTATAATAGTTGGCTATACAATACAGGATCTACGGACCATATTGGTAATAGTAAAGAGCGGTTTACTACCTTTACGCCTAACATAGGCCAGTTACGCCCTATTAACACTGGAAATAGCCTTGTAAGCCCGGCTGGTATAGGCTCTATTACACTAGAAGTATTATCTAGAAAGGCCCCCCCTATCTATACTAAATTAGTATTAGATAACGTTTTATACCTACCTAATATTAATATAAATATTATTAGCGGGGTTAGGCACTATGATTCGGGAGGTTGCCTTATAAAGGAAACCCTTTATAGGGGTGATAGACGCTATATAGCTGTACTAGACTTTAAAAAATCAGGATTTTTTCTTGACGTTAAAGGCGGCTCTAAGCCTATATTATATGCAAATTTTGCTTTTCCTTTAGGCCTTACTAGTTATAATACTACTAAAAGTATAGAGCTGCAGCGTAATAAGATAGTAGTGGAAATTCCTTCTAATTCTATTAGAAAGGAAGACTATAGACCTATTATAGAGGATGCTGTAGTATCCGAAGCTATAGAGCCTAATAAGCGCTATAAGCTAAGGAATTCTCTGGCTAAGGGTACTACTTTAGAAGGTGTAGGACCTTCTTTAAGGGGGAAAAGGCCCTGTAGGCCTATAGAGCCCTTAGCTACTGCCTAGGCCCCCTATCAAAGTCCCTGTAAGACTAGGGAGCCTGAGCCCTTAACTGGCACTGGAGACCTGCCCTATGTGCTAAGAGAGCCAGTTATAGAGGGGAAGAAAGTAGTAGAAAAGGCTATATCTAGCCCTACTTTAAAGGAGCCTAATATAGGTCAGCGAGATTACTATAATCTACTTAATTTAGCTAAATTGTGGCACGTTAGGCTAGGCCATATAGGCCTGCGTCTTTTGAAAAAGACCTCTAGTAATACTAAAGGGCTGCCTAATTTTAATAAAATAAAGGGAGCTGATTTTCACTGCTCTAGCTGTGATCGAGGTAAAGCAGTGAGAAGGGTTAGTAAGGCTTTAATACCTGACCTACCTAGGGTCTTAGACTCAATCAAGGGCGATACTGTTAAAATTAGGCCTAGGCCTTATAACAGAAACCCTATAGTCTTACTTCTAGTTAACCGTAAAAGTAGGTATAGGTGGGTTTTTAACCTACTTAATAAATCAGGCCCTATAGTAGCTAGCGCTATTAAGGGCTTTTTTAGGGGCCTAAGGAATGGATTTGGTAGATATCCTACTAAATTCCACTTTAACGGAGGCACTGAAATAACTGATTTATTAACTACTTAGTTGGCTAAAAGGGGTATTAAATTTAGCACTTCTGCCCCCTATATCTACAAGCAGAACGGCTTAGTAGAACGATCAGTTAGAGTTATACTAGACCGTATAAGGTGTACTATTCTTAGTAGCGCTTTACCCCAGTATTTATAGTGCTTTATACTGGAGGCTATAGTGGAATTAGTTAATAGTACAGCTATAACTAATAAGGAAACCACTCCTTTCCAGGCGCTATTTGACGAGCTAGAGCCTAGTATTCCA
The DNA here is from genome assembly GCA_029339225.1 of Phyllachora maydis. Lineage (NCBI taxonomy): Eukaryota > Fungi > Ascomycota > Sordariomycetes > Phyllachorales > Phyllachoraceae > Phyllachora > Phyllachora maydis. The sequence continues at coordinate 6,567,568 of JAQQPM010000002.1, forward strand.
TATAAACCTAACCTAGAGCGCTATAGGGCTATAGGCGCTAGAGGAGAGGCTATTATACCTCTAGAAAAACGGTCTAAATCGTTAAAATTTACCTCTAGAATAGAAGAGTGTAAATTACTAGCGGTATTAGGTTCTAAGACCTACCTAGTATATATACCGTCTAGAAGAGCAGTACTTAAAACCTCTACTATTAAGTTCATAGAGGATAATACAGTACTAAGTCAGCCTACTAATAATACGGCTTTAGAGGGGGAATAAGTAGACCTAGACCTAGATTTAGAGGGGGCTGTCAGCCCGGACCCTTCTAATCTTAATACTAAAAAGCCTATTAGTATAGAAATAGGACCTAGTAAGCTAGAACCCTATAAATCTTCTTCCAATAGTGAATTAGATAAACCCTTACTGGATAAGCCTATAAATCCGGTTATAGTAGAGTCTACTAGGCCTACTATATCTATTAGAAAGCCTAAATTACCAGAGGCGTTTCCCCAAACTATAAAGCCTATTTTTGTACCTAAGCCTATAGAAGTTATAGCGCCTAATTAGCCTATAACGAACGAACCTCTTGATAATAGTAATCTTATTTCAGAGGGGGATAAAATGCAGCTCAATTACTATAAGCTTTTAGCTAAGACTAGCAGCTATATACTGTCTTTTATCTATAAGGCTCGAAAAAGGGTAATATCTAAGGATAGTATACCTACTACCTATAAGCAAGTCTTAAAACTACCTAGAGATGAGCGTAGTAAGTGGTTAGAGGCTATTACCAAGGAATTTATCCAGTTATTAGAGCTAGGGGTTTTTAAATTCCTACCTAGGAGTCTATTACCTTCTAACCGTAAGCTTATTACCTGTCGAAATGTTCTTAAGGTTAAAAAGGACGCTAAAAACAGGCCTATTAAGTATGAATCTCGGTTAGTAGCTAGGGGCTTTATATAGGTAGAAGGCCTAGATTATACTATAACCTACGCCTCTACTAGTATACCACCTACTTGGCGTATACTTCTAGCTATAGGTGCTATTCTAGACTGGGAAATAGAACAAGCTGACTTTATAGGGGCATTTCTTAATAGCGCTCTTAGAGAAGAAATATATATAGAAATCCCTAAAGGACTATTAGACCTAGCGGCTTCTAATAAGGCTATTTATAAGCTTTTACTGAAATACAGCTATAATCCTTCTACTCCTAATATTATTAAACTATCTAAAGCGTTATACGGTCTAAAACAAAGCCCTAGAGAGTGGTAAGATAAGCTTAAAATCTTACTTAAGAGCCTAGGCTATCTCCCTCTTATTTTAGATCTAGGGGTCTTTTATAATGCTAAAACCTGCCACTTTATCGTTACCTATATAGATGACTGTCTATTTATAGGGCCTGATATAGGCTATATAACTGATTTAAAGAAACGGCTTAATAAGGTCTATGCTATAGAAGACTTAGGGCCTGCCGCCTATTTCCTAGGCATACAGATTAAAAGGGATAGACCTAATAGGCGCCTGTGGCTTAACCAGTTATAGTATATAGAAGAGGCGGTTAGCCGCTTTAACTTAGCCGATTCTAAGCTTATATCTATTCCCTTATAGCCGGGGCTAGTAAGTCAACTTTAACTAGAGGAAGATATTACTAGCTACCTCTGTAATTCCACGGAAATTAAGCTTTATCAAAGCCTAGTAGGAACAGCTATATATATAATGCTCCTTACTAGGGTAGATATTAGCTTTACCGTACAGTGGCTCTCTAGGTCTTTAAATAGACCTATAAAATCACACTTAAACGCTGCTAAAAATCTTTTTAAGTATCTTAACAGTACTAAAGACTATAGTATCTGTTTTAGCTATAACGGAAATACAGTAGCTGATCTAGGGCCTAAGCTTAGTAATAGTAGTAATACAACTACTAAGCTAGTAGAGACTTTCACTCTAAGGAAGGGCCTAGGCCACTAACTACTACCTCTAATACTATAGTAGATTCTAGAAATAGTAAAGGTAGTAACTGGACTTCTATAATTAATAGTAGTCTAGTCCCTATAGGCTTTAGTGATTCTGATTTTGCAGGGGATAAGGCTACTAGTAAATCCACCTACGGCTATCTATATAAGTTAGCCGGTAGGCCTATTAGCTGGAAAACGAAAAGAGCTACTACTATTGCTCTCTCTACCCTGGAAGCTGAAACTGATGGACTTACAGAGGCTATACGCAAAGTACAGTGGATTATAGGGCTATTTTCTGAACTTTACAGACCTATAGACTACCCTATTACTCTCTATAGAGATAATCAGGGCTCTATAACGGTGGCTAATGACCCAGCGCTATATGCTAGAACTAAGTATACCCTGCTGAAATTCCGGTACGTTAGAGAGCAGGTAAAGGCTAAAATAGTTACTATTATATATCTTAATACTAAGTGTATGCCGGCTGACGGACTTACTAAAGCCCTACCAGTTAGTGGCTTTCAGTCTTTATTAGGCTTTTAGGCCTTCAACCTAAGGGAGCTTTCTACTAAGCTACCCTTTACCCCTATATATATACTCTATACTATATATATAGAAGGCCTGGCTTAGCCTGATTAGCTTATAAGACCAGTCAATAGTACCGGCTACTTTACAGCCCTCTAGAATCACCTAATTCCTCTATATAGCCATAAAAGGCTTATAAGGTCCTAGCTACTGTAGTACAGTTCTATAGGCGCCCTTGTGCTGGCATCAGCTCCCTGCGGCGTTAGGGAGGCCTATATTACTCTAGCTACGTCTAGAAGTACTCTAGTATATAGTATAGCTATATTTGGTAAATATAGGCTCCGGCTATTACTAGTAGTATACTTTCTTTTAGAGGGGGATTCTCTATGTAACCTGTTATTTCCTTACTATATCTTGAAATAACGGAGTAAAAAAGGGCATAAAATTCAAAACCGTGCTAAAAGTCGTTTTCTTTATAAGAGGAATAAGGCGTTAATAAGCCCTTTACTCCTTCTATACTCTAGTGCGTCTATTAGTCGCTAGAGTATAGAATATTTAGATATTATATATTACTATATGCTTTAAAGCTATAGTACCTATACCTTTAAATAGGTTATAGGTTTGATTTCAACATTATATATATTCTTACTTCTTTCTATATATAATAGGGGTTCATCCTATATATATAAGGGCATAACCCCATTGTCTAACGGAATAGTTTTGCTCTTACGTTCTTTTTTCTTAGAATTCTTCTATTCTTTACCTATATATAGCTTTCTAAGGCTTATAAAGGAATAGAAGAATAGAGGGGGTGTTAAACGTACAAAATAAGCTATAGCGCTCTAACGGTTATAGCTTAGGCAAAACGGATTTCAGTTCTCGAACTACTAGATATATAGCTATATTCAAAGGGTGGACCCACTTTTGTGGATACCGCTGACTAAGCTATATATTCCACTATATAGCCTGGAAATAGCTTTAAAAGGCTTTTCTATTTTTAGATTTATGCCCCACTTTTGTGGAGACAGCCTTCTTAGGCTGTATAAGCGCTAGAAATAGCCTTAAAAGGCTCTTCTACTAGGTCACCTACCTACCCTGTACCTACCCTGCACCGCAGGAGCGAAAACAGAACTTATAGGAAAAGTCGTGCGGCTTACCCTGCAGCTTAGGTGGCCGTAAGTCGATTATTTAAAATCGCCAGCTTATTTGGTTTTTCAGGAAGTGGCTATGCACCTACTAAGGCGCTCCTGCCGTATGGAAGGCAGGAACGGTCCCGGAGGGTATATGTAGGGAAGGAAATTGCAAAGCCTTACCTACTAGACTAGAAATCAAATTATACATTACCTACAACTATAAGCCTTATAGGCCTATAAGACCCACTGAAAGCCGTGATATATAAGCCTAAAGCCCCTATAATATAGCGCTATAGCCTATAACTATACCGTTATATAAGGACTTTTATAGAGGGAATACAGTAAAGGGCCCTACTTTACTATATTAGCACATACCTAGGAAGTGCTATTTAGGCCATATCAACGCTGTTGCTGCCCCTACGTACCCTATATGACTACTACTAGTAGGCTATAGTGGTTACAGATCCTTATATAGGATTACCCATTCTAATAAGTAACAATAACCCAGCTAATACTATAACTAAGCATACGCCAAACAAGACGCTTAGAAGGCTTATTACTATAAATATAGCTAAGATTAGAGTAGAAGGCTAGTTTTAACACCTAGCTAAGCAATAGAAAGAGCCTATATAACTTAGGGCAAGATCACTAGCATAAAAGACAAAGACTACTAGGATAATTCATTTATAGTATAATAAGGAATATAAGGCAAAGTGCAAAACAATCTTGATTTATACTCTTATAGCTAGCGCAATATATACGCCAGCGCACCCTACCCCCTAATTATAACAACAAAACAATAATAGCCTTGCTTTTAGCAGCTATTGCCACGAGCTTTTTCTATATAGGCGTTATACCTACTATAGGCGCCCTATACTCGACAAAAGCGCGTGCCTTGTCCACTAAGACCAAGGCGCACTTAGCGCTATTACGCTACATTTTCCAATCCTATAACTAATAAGTATTCCGATTAAATAATAGATACTACTAGAGATTATAACTTACTTTGGCCTTTATAGCTAGGTTAGAGCGGAGCTCTAAGAAGCGGTCTAAGAATAGATAGACCAACTTAGGGCTATAATATACGTTAGGAATAATAATATAATAGAAACGATAAATAAAAAGAACTTTTATTGGCATATATAAGTGTTTGGATAAGCACTGCCAGTACTAGAGGCTATAGCCTAACATATAGTTATAGTACGGCGTATATAGCCCGAAATTGCCAGACTTATTAAATAAGTCCTTAACGCCTGTTCAAACCAAGCGTAGGTAGCTAAGGCAAAAAATAGTACAAATAGCACTATATAGGCTACGAACTTTATATATATTAGTAATATGAATAATAAGGATAATAAGAGTAAGACGCTTACCCTCTGGTTTATACGTATAAGCGTACGACGACCTTTTATAAGGCTTTATACGATCCGATATACAGTATATATAGTAGCTAGAGCGGATAATAGAGTTGTCCGAGCTTTTACTAGACGAAGAACTTGCTGTCGCTGCTGCTAGTATCGCTACTAGTAGTGCGGGCGTATATGTAGCAGCGCGAAAAGGTTAGAGGGGATCCATCAAACATCCGAAAACGCGTTCTTGGTCAGGAACGCTCCAAATCGACTGCACTCTTTTGCGATCAACTTGTCCAATTGAGGACACAATACACGCCAAATTTGGCCGCAGCGCTGTCCGCCGTTCGACGGCGCTGTGGTCGGATTCTGACTGTACGATATAGTCGACTGTAGCGAGAAATCTGCAGCGGGGGCGCATAGGCCCTACAGTTATGTACTCCCCTAGCACCCCTAACCCTCTAGGCCCTCGCCCTGCTTCCGCTACCCCTAGCCCCTCAATCAACGAGCCTACCCCTAAACCCGATTGCATAAGCCACATGTTTGCGCCCTACCTCTCTAGTACTATAGCTATAGCTATAGCTACTACTACCGCTACTACTACCGCTACTACTACTACTTCCGCCACTGATTTCACCACCGCTATAACCGCTATTAGGCCAAGCGATATATCGTTCGATAGCCCTTTTAAAGGGCTTTCTAGCAGTTAGTACACCACTACTGCTTACGCCGCTACCGCCCCCCTAAAAAAGGGGAAAGAAAAGGAGAAAGCTTTACCGCTGTCGACTCTTGCCCTTACCTTCTCTAGCCTTATAGACTTGATAGTCAGCCTCTTAATTAATAACCCGGCTTTTAAGGAAATTGTCGAATATATAGGGCTAGCTAGAAAGCTAGCTCTAACGTAAATACTAAAGGAGGAGGAGAAGAAGGCAGTAATTCCAATCTTTCCTTCTTTTACTAGCTAGGCCTAAAAGCAGAAGAAGCAGTAGCACCAATAACAATAATAACAATAATAACAATAATAACAATAGTAGTAACTAGCCCTTTAGCCCGAGACCTGCTATACCTGGGCTACTATAGTTGCAGCTAGGGTAAAGCCGACTAAACTAGGCCTAGAAAAACAAATCCTTATACGCCTAGGATTAGCCTCCTTCCCCCTCGGTTAGAAATCAGCGTTAGAGATCATACAGGCAGTTTAGAGGGTAATAGGGTATACTATTAAGGGGGTAAGGACCTTACTAAGCGGTAACCTTATACTAGTTATAGAGGAAAAGAAGGTAAAGAAGGCCTTAAAGGAAAATATAGCCTAGCTAGCCTCTTTATGACCAGAGGCCTCCCTCTATACCACTACCTAGGTAGTAGCTATTAAGGGGCTTTTAATAGCTAATCGGATAACAGAAGCTAGCCTCTTAGTAGCTGTAAAAGAAGTATATCCCTTAGCCCTCTAAGCTAAAGTCTAGCACCTACTCTAAATCAAAAGAACAAGAGTCTTAGCACTTATAGCCTTTTCTAGCTAATAAGAGGCTTATAAGGCCTGTCAAGACAGCATCTTCTAGGCTTATAGGGCCCTAAAAGCAGAGCCTTATATCGATAAGGCTAGGGCCCTTTAGTGCTTTAACTACTAGTGTTAGGGGCATAAGGCTAAATACTGCTACTCCCCTGCCCTTTGCTATAACTATGGCTAAGAAAAGAAGAAGCATATTAACAAAGTAGCCTATACTAGGGCCTAGAACTGCCGGAACTACTAAGGAGACCACTATACTAAGGTAGAGAAATGCTCTGAAAGAAAGAAATATAGGGTACAAGCAAAGGCCTACCTTTAAAATAGGCCTATTAACTTCGACCTTCCAGGCCCTCTTTAGCCAGTAATATCGACGGAAAACCAGCTAGAAGGAGAAGAGGGCTATACAGTAGTAGCTGGAAAACGCTGCCATAGACGCCCTTCTATAATACCCGCCACTACTGCTACTATAGCCCCCCTTTTCTAAAGGACAATAAGGGAGGCTTTTAGTAAAATCCCTACCGCTACCTTCACCGCTACTACCAACCCTATAGCTGTAGCTACAGCTATAACTATACCCTCCTCCCTAGAGCCAGCAAGGGGCTCTATAGAGGAGGAGGATATAGATATACTCTAAGTCTTTTCTTTCCTTTTCTTTCTACTCCTTTTGTTTAAGACGGCCTCCCTCCTTTCCTTTAGACTACTTTCCTTTTACCCTTCCCTATAGCTAGTATCTTACTACTATACCTAAGGTAAGAGGGAAGGCTATAAGGCTAAGCTTATAAGCTTTTAAGCTTTAAGCCTAGACCTACCTTTACCTCTTCCGCTAATAAGACCCCTTCCTTATTCCCCTACCCTAAGCCTTATATTAATTAAGATATAGGGCGTTCTTACGGGAGATAGGTAGGGGAATAGGCGCGATTTCCCTTAGTAGCCTCCTAGACAGCCTCCCCTTACGTTGTTTTTCTTTTAGTACTGCTCTTTTCCTCTTGCTAGGTTGCCCGCCTCGTTGAGCTCGTTAGAGGTTTTTCATCCGTTTTCCGGTTTTCCTCTAGCATAAGTGTAAGCTAGCAGCCCCTTATAGCCCCTTAGGGGACTCTATAGGAGTAATAGATATCTATCTATATGTAGCAGCGCACAGCGCCGTATACCATATACGTATAGCTGCTACTACTGCCTTTTTTATAGCTGGTAATATAGGCAGAGAATGCTCGGCAGGCGTAGAGATATATGCCTTATATATAGCGATCTCCGCCCTATATACTACTGCCTCCTCTGCCTCCTCCTTATACTAGCGTATAGTAGCCTGTGCAAGTAGGACGTATATATATATACAATCAGCCCCTTAGAATCAAGGGATATAGAGTTGGTATTAGTATAGCTACCTATAGACTTAGGCTGTACATCAACGTAGCTATATCTATAGCGTTAGGATTGTCGCTATTGTTATTATTATTGTTGCCGTCGTTACTATCTACTATGCTCTCCTAGTTACTATTATCGGCAATAGTGTACTTAGATGTATCTAGGAACGTGTTATTATTACCCTTCTAGGTAAGATACTTATTAAGAGCGTTAGTTATAAGCGTATTAAGGGCGTCGCCGCCCTTATCCTTAGCGTATATATAGGCATTGCCGCCTATACTTCTATAGGAGTACCTACTCTACTTATTATTAAAATCCAGAACTATAAACAATAAGATTAGCTGTTAAACGTACAAAATAAGCTATAGCGCTCTAACGGTTATAGCTTAGGCAAAACGGATTTCAGTTCTCAAACTACTAGATATATAGCTATATTCTGAGGGTGGACCCACTTTTGTGGATACTGCTGACGAAGCTATATATTCCACTATATAGCCTAGAAATAGCTTTAAAAGGCTTTTCTATTTTTAGATTTATGCCCCACTTTTGTGGAGACAGCCTCCTTAGGCTATATAAGCGCTAGAAATAGCCTTAAAAGGCTCTTCTACTAGGTCACCTACCTACCCTGTACCTACCCTGCACCGCAGGAGCGAAAACAGAACTTACAGGAAAAGTCGTGCAGCTTACCCTGCAGCTTAGGTAGCCGTAAGTCGATTATTTAAAATCGCCAGCTTATTTGGTTTTTCAGGAAGGCGCCATGCACCTACTAAGGCGCTCCTGCCGTATAGAAGGCAGCAATGGTCCCGGAGGGTATATATAGGAAAGGAAGTTGCAAAGCCTTACCTACTTGGACTAGAAATCAAGTTACTACATTACCTATAACTATAAGCCTTATAGGCCTATAAGACCTACTCAAAGCCGTAATATATAAGCTTAAAGCCCCTATAATATAGCGCTATAGCCTATAACTATACCGTTATATAAGGACTTTTATAGAGGGAATACAGTAAAGGGCCCTACTTTACTATATTAGCACATACCTAGGAAGTGCTATTTAGGCCATATCAACGCTGTTGCTGCCCCTACGTACCCTATACGACTACTACTAGTAGGCTATAGTAGTTACAGATCCTTATATAGGATTACCCATTCCATTAGGTTATAAGCCCGGATAGCCTGTAGAATAGTTATCGTTGGAGTTCAATTTCAAAGCGCTACCTCTGCCTATATATAGAGCTATTTAAGCCTCTTATAGCTGAAAATATAGTACTATATTAGCCCTAAAAAGCTATATATTACATCTTATTAAAGGCTATTTAAGGACTAAAAAGCCTGAAAATCTAGAAGGATAAATCGCTGAGAAATCTAAGTCCTATAGTATTAACAAGCATTTAGGGCTCTTATACACTGAGGCTAGTATACTTACCTATACTAAAAGACCTTTCTACTTATAGCTGGAAGTAGAAAGGCTAGCGTTTTAGAATCTCTAGCGCTAAAGACCTATATTTCCCTACTATAGAGCCCTTTCTATAGATATATCTACAGGCAGTAGTTAAGTCCCTACGTCGAAGTCTCTAGCCCTTAGAGCCTAGTCTAGAATTTCTACTAGAAAGCCCTACTAAGTAGCAAGTAGGCAGCGCTATAAACCTACTAAGCGCTAAGTCTAGCCGAGAAAATCACTACTATAATTAGTAAGCTAGCTAATTAGCTTTAGTAAACTAGAAGCTAATTAAGTGCTTTAACTAGTACTATAAGTACATAGTAGCCTATTTACAATGGCGGATCAAGCTAAAGGGAAGGGTATAGCCCCTAAAAGGGCTAGTAACCTAGCTAATCCAGGGCAATCTTCTAGGCCTCCACCACCTATACAAACCCTATTAGAAGATAAGGAAGATGGCGAAGACTATAGCAAGGCTATAGAAGTCCTAAAACAGCATATAAAATCTTATAAGCAAGTTATAGCTAGCTAATCTAGTGATATAAAAACACTACTTTTAAGTCTAAATGCCCAAAAAGCCTCTATCAAGGATAGCGTTAGTGCTATAAAGAATATATCTTCTACTTTAGCTTCTTTAACTAATAATAGCAATGCTGCTGCTACTAGAAAGACTAGCTATAGTCCTAGATTTAATCCTTTTAGCGGTACTATGGATTTAGATTCTCCTCTATGTCCCCCTAGGAAAAAGCCCCATCTAGGGCGCGCTGTTAATTTAGCTATTAGTAATTTAGACCCCCCTATAGATATAGGGTCTAAGGAAGGCTTTAAGGATACTATTACTAGTAGTATAGTAAAGGAGCTTTCTAAAAAGGCCTATACTATACCGGACGATAGTAAGCTTAGCAGGGAAAGCAATTTTAAACAGTAGATTTAGGCTTTAAGTATAGTGCTAAGAGCGTTAGGGATATTTAATTTTTTAGAAAACCCTGATATATCTAACACTTATAGCGACTCTGATCAAGCTGTTCTTTCAATGCTTCTACGTAATAGCTTATCTAGTAGCCCTAGGGCTGCTATATCGTAGATTCATATACCTTTTAAGGCCTTTAAGCTGCTTGTTAGGCAGTATAGCCGACCTATAGAGTCTAAAAAGAAGGATGTCTATAACGAATTCCACGCCCTTAAGTTTAGTACCTATAAAAAAGGCTTATTAGCTTTTAACGCTGAATTTAACAGCTATCTTGCTAAGCTTACTATAGCTAAAATAGATATAGATCCCTCTTTAATACTAAATCAGTATTTTAAGGCTCTAGAATCTAAGTTTCCTAGCTGGGTATTACGCTAAAAGAGCTCTATAAGACAGGCTAGAATACTAGGTCTTATGGCACCTAGCCTTAATATAGAATATCTAATGGCTGATATTCTAGAAGAATCTAGAAACCCGGCTATAGAGGCGTATAGAGCAGCTCATATAGCTAATAGCTCTAATTCAACCCCTAATTCAAATTCTAACCCTAGTAAGAAAGGTAAAAATAAGAAAAAGGGTAAGAAGAAGGCTAGTTATAATGTTGAAGGGCAGAATTATAGTGCTAAAAGTGCCGAATAGGCCTTCTTTATACTAGGGTCTTATAACCTAGCTATAGAAGAAGAAGAGGAATCCGACTCTAGTTCCAATTCTAGTTCTTCTAGCAACTCTAATACCTAATTATCACAGCTATTAGCGTTAAAAGGGTATAAGAAGCGTAAGGACTTTAAAGGAAAAGGCCTAAAACCCTCTTCTAATAAGGCAAAATATAAAGATAATAAGCCTAGAAGACGCCCTAGAGACCCTACTCTTTATAATAGTTAGCTATACAATATAGGATCTACGGACTATATTAGTAATAGTAAAGAGCGGTTTACTACCTTTATGCCTAACATAGGCTAGTTACGCCCTATTAATACTAGAAATGGCCCTATAAGCCCGGCTGGTATAGGCTCTATTACACTAGAAGTTGTTAAACGTACAAAATAAGCTATAGCGCTCTAACCGTTATAGCTTAGGCAAAACGGATTTCAGTTCTCGAACTACTAGATATATAGCTATATTCTGAGGGTGGACCCACTTTTGTGGATACTGCTGACTAAGCTATATATTCCACTATATAGCCTAGAAATAGCTTTAATAGGCTTTTCTATTTTTAGATTTATGCCCCACTTTTGTAGAGACAGCCTCCTTAGGCTGTATAAGCGCTAGAAATAGCCTTAAAAGGCTCTTCTACTAGGTCACCTACCTACCCTGTACCTACCCTGTACCGCAGGAGCGGAAACAGAACTTACAGGAAAAGTCGTGCGGCTTACCCTGCAGCTTAGGTGGCCGTAAGTCGATTATTTAAAATCGCCAGCTTATTTGGTTTTTCGGGAAGGCGCCATGCACCTACGAAGGGGCTCCTGCCGTGTGGAAGGCAGGAACGGTCCTGGAGGGTATATATAGGGAAGGAAATTGCGAAGCCTTACCTACTGGACTAGAAATCAAATTATACATTACCTACAACTATAAGCCTTATAGGCCTATAAGACCCACTGAAAGCCATAATATATAAGCTTAAAGCCCCTATAATATAGCGCTATAGCCTATAACTATACCGTTATATAAGGACTTTTATAGAGGGAATACAGTAAAGGGCCCTACTTTACTATATTAGCACATACCTAGGAAGTGCTATTTAGGCCATATCAACGCTGTTGCTGCCCCTACGTACCCTATACAACTACTACTAGTAGGCTATAGTAGTTACAGATCCTTATATAGGATTACCCATTCCAAAAGGTTATAAGCCCGGATAGCCTGTGGGATAGTTATCGTTGGAGTCCAATTTCAAAGCGCTACCTCTGCCTATATATATAGGGCTATTTAAGCCTCTTATAGCTGAAAATATAGTACTATATTAGCCCTAAAAAGCTATATATTACATCTTATTAAAGGCTATTTAAGGACTAAAAAGCCTGAAAATCTAGAAGGAGAAATCGCTAAGAAATCTAAGTCCTATAGTATTGACGAGCATTTGGGGCTCTTATACACTTAGGCTAGTATACTTACCTATACTAAAAGACCTTTCTACTTATAGCTGGAAGTAGAAAGGCTAGCGTTTTAGAATTTCTAGCGCTAAAGACCTATATTTCCCTACTATAGAGCCCTTTCTATAGATATATCTATAGGCGGTAGTTAAGTCCCTACGTCGAAGTCTCTAGTCCCTATCTTAGAGCCTAGTTTAGAATTTCTACTAGAAAGCCCTACTAAGTAGCAAGTAGGCAGCGCTATAAACCTACTAAGCGCTAAGACTAGCCTAGAAAATCACTACTATAATTAGTAAGCTAGCTAATTAGCTTTAGTAAACTGGAAGGTAATTAAGCGCTTTAGCTAGCACTATAAAGTAAATAGTAGCCTATTTACAATAGCGGATCAAGCTAAAGGGAAGGGTATAGCGCCTAAAAGGGCTAGTAACCCAGCTGATCCAGGGCAATCTTCTAGGCCTCCACCACCTATACAAACCCTATCAGAAGATAAGGAAGATAGCAAAGACTATAGCGGGGTTATAGAAGTCCTAAAACAGCATGTAAAATCTCATAAGCGAGTTATAGCTAGCCAATCTAGTAATATAGAAACACTACTTCTAAGTCTAAATACCCTAAAAGCCTCTATTAAGGATAGTATTAGCGCTATAAAGAATATATCTTCTACTTTAGCTTCTCTAACTAATAGTAGCATTACTGCTACTCCTAGAAAGACTAGCTATAGTCCTAGATTTAATCCTTTTAGCGGTACTATGGATTTAGATTCTCCTTTACGTCCCCCTAGGAAAGAGCCCTATCTAGGGCCAGCTGTTAATTCAGCTACTAGTAATTTAGACCCCCCTATAGATATAGGGTCTAAGGAAGGCTTTAAGGATACTATTACTAGTAGTATAGTAAAGGAGCTTTCTAAAAAGGCCTATACTATACTGGACGATAGTAAGCTTAGCGGGGAAAGCAATTTTGAACAGTGGATTCAGGCTTTAAGTATAGTACTAAGAGCGTTAGGGATATCAAATTTTTTAGAAAACCCTGATATATCTAACACTTATAGCAACTCTGATCAAGCTATTCTTTTAATGCTTCTACGCGATAGCTTATCTAGTAGCCCTAGGGCTGCTATATCATAGATTTATATACCTTCTAAGGCCTTTAAGCTGCTTGTTAGGCAGTATAGCCGACCTATAGAGTCTAAAAAGGAGGACGTCTATAACGAATTCCATGCCCTTACTTTTAGTACCTTTAGAAAAGGCTTATCAGCTTTTAACGCTGAATTTAACGGCTATCTTGCTAAGCTTACCATGGCTAAAATAGATATAGATCCCTCTTTAATACTAAATCAGTATTTTAAGGCTCTAGAATCTAAGTTTCCTAGCTGGGTATCACGCCAAAAGAGCTCTATAAGACAGGCTAGAATGCTAGGCCTTACAGCCTCTAGCCTTAATATAGAATATCTAATGGCTGATATTTTAGAAGAATCTAGGAACCCGGCTATAGAGGCTTATAGAGTAGCTCACATGGCTAATAGCTCTAATTCAACCCCTAATTCAAATTCTAACCCTAGTAAGAAGGGTAAAAATAAGAAAAAGGGTAAGAAGAAGGCTAGTTATAATGTTAAAGGGCAGAATTATAGTGCTAAAAGTGCTGAACAAGCCTCCTTTATGCTAGGTTCCTATAACCTAGCTATAGAAGAAGAAGAGGAATCCAACTTTAGTTCTAATTCTAGTTCTTCTAGCGATTCTAATACCCAATTAGCACAGCTATTAGCGTTAAAAGGGTATAGGAAGCGTAAGGACTTTAAAGGAAAGGGCCTAAAAACCTCTTCTAATAACAAGGGGAAATATAAAGATAATCAGCCTAGAAGACGCCCTAGAGACCCCGCTCTTTATGATAGTTAGCTATATAATACGGGATCTACAGACCATATCAGTAATAGTAAAGAGCGGTTTACTACCTTTACGCCTAACACAGGCCAGTTACGCCCTATTAACACTGGAAATGGCCCTGTAAGCCCGGCTAGTATAGGCTCTATTACACTAGAAGTATTATCTAGAAAGGCCCCCCCTACCTATACTAGATTAGTATTAAATAACGTTTTATACCTACCTTATATTGATATAAATATTATTAGCGGGGTTAGGCACTATGATTCGGGAGGTTGCCTTATAAAGGAAACCCTTTACGGGGGTGATAGACGCTGCATAGCTGTACTAGACTTTAAAAAAATCAGGATTTTTTCTTGACGTTGAAGGCAGCTCTAAGCCTATATTACATGCAAATTTCGCTTTTCCTTTAGGCCTTACTAGTTATAATACTACTAAAAGTATAGAGCTGCAGCGTAATAAGATAGTGGTAGAAATTCCTTCTAATTCTATTAGAAAGGAAGACTATAGACCTATTATAGAGGATGCTATAGTATCCGAAGCTATAGAGCCTAATAAGCGCTATAAGCTAAGGAATTCGCCGGCTAAGGGTACTACTTTAGAAGGTATAGGACCTTCTTTAAGGGGGAAAAGGCCCTGTAGGCCTGTAGAGCCTCTAGCCACTGCCCAGGCCCCCTATCAAAGTCCCTGTAAGACTAGGGAGCCTGAGCCCTTAACTAGCACTGGAGACCTGCCCCGTGTGCTAAGAGAGCCAGTTATAGAGGGGAATAAAGTAGAAAAGGCTATATCTAGCCCTACTTTAAAGGAGCCTAATATAGGTCAGCGAGATTACTATAATCTACTTAATTTAGCTAAATTGTGGCACGTTAGGCTAGGCCATATAGGCCTGCGTCTTTTGAAAAAGACCTCTAGTATTACTAAAGGGCTGCCTAATTTTGAAAAAATAAAGGAAGCTGATTTTCACTGCTCTAGCTATAATCGAGGTAAAGCAGTGAGAAGGGTTAGTAAGGCTTTAATACCTGACCTACCTAGGGTCTTAGACTCAATAGAGGGGGATACTGTTAAAATTAGGCCTAGGCCTTATAATAGAAACCCTATAGTCTTACTTCTAGTTAACCGTAAAAGTAGGTATAGGTGGGTTTTTAACCTACCTAATAAATCAGGCCCTATAGTAGCTAACGCTATTAAGGGCTTTTTTAGGGGCCTAAGGAATGGATTTGGTAGATATCCTACTAAATTCCACTTTGACGGAGGTACTGGAATAACTGATTTATTAACTACTTGGTTAGCTAAAAGGGGTATTAAATTTAGGACTTCTGCCCCCTATATCCACGAGCAGAACGGCTTAGTAGAACGATCAGTTAGAGTTATACTAGACTATGTAAGGTATACTATTCTTAGTAACGCTTTACCCTAGTATTTTTAGTGCTTTATACTAGAGGCTATAGTGGAATTAGTTAATAGTATAGCTATAACTAATAAGGAAACCACTCCTTTTCAGGCGCTATTTGACGAGCTAGAGCCTGGTATTCCACATATACCTAACCTAGAGCGCTATAGGGCTATAGGCGCTAGAGGAGAGGCTATTATACCTCTAGAAAAACGGTCTAAATCGTTAAAATTTACCTCTAGAACGGAAGAGTGTAAATTACTAGCGGTATTAGGTTCTAAGACCTACCTAGTATATATACCATCTAGAAGAGCAGTACTTCAAACCTCTACTGTTAAGTTTATAGAGGATAATATAGTACTAAGTCAGCCTACTAATAATATAGCTTTAGAGGGGGAATTAGTAGACCTAGACCTAGATTTAGAGGGGGCTGTCAGCCCGGACCCTTCTGATCTTAATACTGAAAAGCCTATTAGTATAGAAATAGGACCTAGTAAGCTAGAACCCTATGAATCTTCTTCCAATAGTAAATTAGATGAACCCTCACCGGATAAGCCTATAAATCTGGTTATAGTAGAGTCTACTAGGCCTACTATGTCTATTAGAAAGCCTAAATTACCAAAGGCGTTTCCCCAAACTATAGAGCCTATTTTTACACCTAAGCCTATAGAAGTTATAGCGCCTAATCAGCCTATAACGAACGAACCTCTTAATAATAGTAATCTTATTTCAAAGGGGGATAAAATGCAGCTTGATTACTATAAGCTTTTAGCTAAGACTAGTAGCTATATACTGTCTTTTATCTATAAGGCTCGAAAAAGGGTAATATCTAAGGATGGTACGCCTACCACTTATAAGTAAGTCTTAAAACTACCTAGAGATGAGCGTAGTAAGTGGTTAGAGGCTATTACCAAGGAATTTATCCAGTTATTAGAGCTAGGGGTTTTTAAATTCCTACCTAGGAGTCTATTACCTTCTTACTATAAGCTTATTATCTGTCGAAACGTTCTTAAGGTTAAAAAGGACGCTAAAAACAGGCCTATTAAGTATAAATCTCGGTTAGTAGCTAGGGGCTTTATGCAGATAGAAGGCCTAGATTATACTATAACCTACGCCTCTACTAGTATACTACCTACTTGGCGTATACTTCTAGCTATAGGTGCTGTTCTAGACTAGGAAATAGAATAAGCTGACTTTATAGGGGCATTTCTTAATAGCGCTCTTAGAGAAGAAATATATATGGAAATCCCTAAAGGACTATTAGACCTAGCGGCTTCTAAGAAGGCTATTTATAAGCTTTTACTGAAATACGGCTATAATCCTTCTACTCCTAATATTATTAAACTATCTAAAGCGTTATACAGTCTAAAACAAAGCCCTAGAGAGTAGCAAGATAAGCTTAAAATCTTACTTAAGAGCCTAGGCTATCTCCCTCTTATTTCAGATCTAGGGGTCTTCTATAATGCTAAAACCTATCTCTTTATCGTTACCTATATAGATGACTGTCTATTTATAGGGCCTAATATAGGCTATAAAACTGATTTAAAGAAACGGCTTAATAAGGTCTACGCTATAGAAGACTTAGGGCCTGCCGCCTATTTCCTAGGCGTGCAAATTATAAGGGATAGACCTAATAGGCGCCTATAGCTTAACCAGTTATAGTATATAGAAGAGGCGGTTAGCCGCTTTAACTTAGCCAATTCTAAGCCTATATCTATTCCCTTACAGCCGGGGCTAGTAAGTCAACTTCAACTAGAGGAAGATATTGCTAGCCACCTCTATAATTCTATGGAAATTAAGCTCTATCAAAGCCTAGTAGGAACAGCTATGTATATAATGCTCCTTACCAGGGTAGATATTAGCTTTACCGTATAGTAGCTCTCTAGGTCTTTAAATAGACCTACAAAATCATACTTAAACGCTGCTAAAAATCTTTTTAAGTATCTTAATAGTACCAAAGACTATAGCATCTGTTTTAGCTATAACGAAAATACATTAGCTGATCTAGGTCCTAAGCTTAGTAATAGTAGTAATACAACTACTAAGCTTAGTAGAGACTTTTACTCTAAGGAAGGGCCCAGGCCCCTAACTACTACCTCTACTACTATAGTAGATTCTAGAAATGGTAAAGATAGTAGCCGGACTTCTATAATTAATAGTAGTCTAGTCCCTATAGGCTTTAGTAAATCTGATTTTGCAGGGGATAAGGCTACTAGTAAATCCACCTATAGCTATCTATATAAGTTAGCTGGCAGGCCTATTAGCTGGAAAACAAAAAGAGCTACTACTATTGCTCTTTACACCCTGGAAGCTGAAACTGATAGACTTACAGAGGCTATACGCGAAGTACAGTAGATTAAAGGGCTATTTTCTGAACTCCACAGGCCTATAGACCACCTTATTACCCTCTATAGAGATAATCAGGGCTCTATTATAGTAGCTAATGACCCTGCTCTACACGCTAGAACTAAGCATACCCTACTGAAATTCCGGTATGTTAGAGAGCAGGTTAAGGCTAAAATAGTTACTATTATATATCTTAATACTAAGTGTATGCCGGCTGACGGACTTACTAAAGCCCTACCAGTTAGTGGCTTTCAGTCTTTTATTAGGCTTTTAGGCCTACAACCTAAGGGAGCTTTTTACTAAGCTACCCTCTACCCCTATATATATATTCTATACTTATTGGAATGGGTAATCCTATATAAGGATCTGTAACCACTATAGCCTACTAGTAGTAGTCGTATAGGGTACGTAGGGGCAGCAACAGCGTTGATATGGCCTAAATAGCACTTCCTAGGTATGTGCTAATATAGTAAAGTAGGGCCCTTTACTGTATTCCCTCTATAAAAGTCCTTATATAACGGTATAGTTATAGATAGATTCTACTACGCTATCTGATCCCCGTAGGGGATATCTAGGTAGGCTGAACTAGTGCTATAGGAAAACCGTATAACGGGTGAAAAACCTATAACCGTATATAGGAAAAGGGGAGGGTGTGATAGGGGGTAGGCTAATCTTTACTAGGGTAGATACTGCCCCTTTAGGAGTATGAAAACATACTGCCTAAAGGGGTATAGGCTAGACTGCTCCTAGCCCCTAAGCAACAGAGTATTCTGGCAGTCTAGTAGCAATATGGCGAACTAGGGGGCGTATAGCGCCGCTGCCCCCTTTTTCGAGTCTATAGAGAAAGCTGTATATATCCCCCCTTTCCCTCTCTCTAAAGGAGGCCGAAGGGTAGGCCGGGCAACCGTCGAATATATGTCGGATGTCTTCTATAGCTAGGTGGCAGCGGTAGAGGGGGTTATTAACCCTAGGTACCTTGTAGGTATATAGGAATCCCCTTAGGCCTATCTTCCCTATACGGGCCTGTATTAGTAGTAAGCTTTTGGCCTTAGAGAGGTTGTAGTGGCGTCTTTGGAAGGCCTCCTTAAAGGCCTTAGCTAGGTTCTTCTCTTGAAAGGTGGCTTTAGCTGATTTCTCGGAGAGGCTCTCTATATAAGGGTTGTGACTAGAGGCCCTAGCCTCCTATAGATAGCGATCCTTCTAGGCGGTATAGAGGGGTTCCTTGTTAATAGCCTTCCTTAGCTGTTAGTAGTGCTACTAAGCTGTTGCCTCCCTTTTTCTTTCTTGTTTTGTATGCCCTTCTAGGGGGAGGCTAGTCCTAGGGGTCTTATTTCTAAGGGTAAGGCGTAGGGCTTCCTTCTGCTTAGCTACCTCTTTCCCTATAGCCCTGTTTATCCTAGCTTAGCTGGAGAAGGAGAGGGCGTTAAGGTTGAGGTTAAGGGGGGGGACGTTAGCCTTATAGTGGAGGCTTCGGACTGGTATCCTTTTATAGGCCCCTATAACCCTCCTTAGGGCCTTGTTTTTAGCTGCTAGTAGGCCTCTAGTTATACCCTATAGCCTGTTTGGTACTACAGGCGTAGGGGTATGCCAGGCCGAGGCTATGTAGGCTAGAACCGGCCTTATTACTGCTGTATATAGGAGCCTAGTCTTTTCGATTCCAGGTTCCTAGGTCTTTCTAGCTAGCCTAGTAATAGTAAGGGACTGCGTTTTTAGCTTCTGCTGTAGGGTATTAGCATGGGCCTTCCAGGTAAGCTTAGGGTCTAGCCAAACCCCTAGAAAACAGGCCTCTATAGCTGGTTATAGGGGGGGGGAGTCCCCTGTTAGTCCTAGGTTAATAGGGTTGGTCTAGGGCCTCCTTCTAGGGGGGAAATGTATAAGTTCGCTCTTTGCTGCTAAGAAGGTAATTCCGGCGGTTGCTACCTAGTCTAGGTACTCTTTCCAGGCCTCTTCTAGCTACCTAACTGTTGTTATAGCTTCCTTGCTAAAGGCTAGTAGGTTAGTGTTATCTACGTAGCCTATAGTAGAGATAGTAGGGTGTTTTCTTTCTAGTCTTTTGTATAAGGGGCAGAGGTATAGAACTAAGAGGATTGGTAAAAGTAGTAAGCCTTAGGGTACCCCTGTTGGTACTGGGATTTACCGGCTTTTTTGGCTATTAAATAGGAGGCTAGTAGTCCTAGAGAAGAGGAATTCCTTTAGCTAGGATAGTAGCCAGGTAGGTAGCCCTAGCTAGTCTAGTATAGCTAGGAGTCTGTTGTAAGGGATGCTGTCGAAATACCCTAATAGGTCTAGCTATAGGAGGGAGGCCCTGGCTTTATACTTCTATGCCTCCTAGATCTAAGCTATAAGGAGGTGTATAGCCGATTCGGTGGATTTATGGCGGTAGTAGCCTTGTTGCATTGCTGGGATTAGCTTAAAAGCCTCGGCTATGTCCCTTATTTTAGTCCCTATAACT
This sequence comes from Phyllachora maydis, assembly GCA_029339225.1. Lineage (NCBI taxonomy): Eukaryota > Fungi > Ascomycota > Sordariomycetes > Phyllachorales > Phyllachoraceae > Phyllachora > Phyllachora maydis. The sequence goes on from JAQQPM010000002.1 coordinate 6,587,932, forward strand.
TTCTCTAGGACTTTACTGATATAGTTAAGTAGGGCTATTGGGCGGTAGCCTCTAGGGGTGTTATAGGTGTCTAGCTGTTTTCCTAGCTTAGGGAGAACGATGGTAATCGCTTCCTTATATTCTTATAGATAGAAGCTATATAGGAAGGATTTCGAGGCTAGTATAGTAAGGGCCATATATAAGGGGTCGCTATAGGCCTTTAGAAAGCCTGTAGGGAGTTCGTCAGGTCCTAGTACTTTCTAGGGTTTTGTTGTTTTAACAGCCTCTTTTATATTGTCCGGCCTAACCATCTACCTAACTAGTAGCCTAGGGCCTATTAGGGGTTCCTCCGGGTTATCCTCTTAGGGGGAGGGGGGGAAGAAGCGTGCTGAAAGGGCCTCTACCTTCTTCTAGAAGGTACTAGCTTATCTAAGGGTTAGTAGCTTAGAAGGGGGTAGGGCGGTAGTGCTTTATAGCCTAGCCTATCTTTCTAGTTGCTAGAGCTTCTCTGGCTTTTCTCTAGCCTCTTGTAGAAAGGCCCTCCAGGTCTTTCTCTTACTCTCTCTTATAGCCTTTGTCTACTTCCTTTAGGCTAGCTTATAGGTGGTAAGGAGGGCCTAATTGCTAGGAGAGCGTTAGAGCTGTCTTTCTGCCCTTTTTCTCTCCTAGACTACCTAATAGATATCGTTGTTCTACCAGGGGGTACTCTTCCTTCTAGTGGTTGCTAGGGCTCCCTTAGGGGTTTCTTTAGAGATTATAGCCCTAGCAATACGTTGGAGTTCCTCTAATAGTCGCCTATAGGCCTCCTGGAGCTTAGCTAGGTTAGAGAGGTATGATAGATATCTATAGCCCCCTATATTGTATATTAGGGAGCTGGCCTCTCTTACTACCCCCTTTTTATCATCTTCATCTACTAGAATCAGGGGGGCGGTAGTAGGGTTTCTATAGTCTCTAGGTCGATATCTAGTACCTAGGGGTAGTAGTCTAAGCATAAGCGTATATCCAAGCTAGTATAGGAGCAGGTAAGGCTGCTACTAAGCTAGAAGTAGTCGATAGTAGAGGCCCTGCCTGCTTAGCTCCCCTATGGCACCCTAGTTATAGCGCCGTAGGGGGTATAGAAGGTAAGCCCCTGCTCTGCTGTTAATAGTAGTAGGTCTTCTAACCTAGGGCTAAAGCGGTTATATTGGTCCTAAAGGGGGTGGTAAAGGTTAAAGTCCCTAGCTAGAAGGTAAAGGCCTAGGCAGGCGTTAATCTTCCCCCTTATTTCTTCGATAAGGGGGGTTAAGCTAGTCTAGGGTTAAAGGTCGTTATATAGGGACCAGACTATAAAGGGGCCGTTCTTAGTCTATATAGTAGCCCTAGCCCAGTCTAGGCTAGAGCTGTAATTCCATGTTGCTAGCGGGAGTGATTTATAGATATAAAGTAAGGCCTGTCCGTTAGGGGTGAAAATAAGGTGGTAGGGGGCTGATCTAGGGCAGTAGGTAGAGTGCTATACCTGCCTATTAATCCAGGGCTCTTGTATAGCAAGTATTTCTTCTTTTGCTATAGAAAGTAGTACTTCCTATACCTCCTTCAAGCCCTATATATTCCAGAGGCATACCTTTATATCTCTATCTCCTCTAGCTATATAGTAGGCGGTAGTTGTTGTATAGTAGCGTTAGCTAGTCCAGTATCCGGGTCTAGTCTAGGTCTGGCATCTAGGGGTCCAGGGGCTCCTATAGGTTCCAGGGTTCCAGTAGGTCCAGTAGCCCCTTTAGGGCTTATAGCTAGTATAGAAGAAGGGGGGGTTTAGCTGCTTAGGTGGCTAAAGCAGGTAGTAATTATACTCTAGTTAGGGGTTAACCCTCTTAATACTATTAGTCGGCCCCTCCGTCTTTTTCCTAAGACTATAGTATAGCCTTCCTCCCCCTCCTCTTATAATAGGGCCTACTAAGGGGGGTGTTGCTGTTGTTGTTGTTGCTATTACTATTATTGTTGTTGCTATTACTGCTGTTACTATTAGTGCTGGTATAAGGGCGGTTGGTCAACGTTAAAGGCCTTAGGCCTAGAGCATAGATATCCCTTAGCCTATGCCTATACCTCTTTTAGGCAGGGGCAGGGCTCTAAGCAGGCGTGGTAAGCTTGGTAGTAGTTGTAGCAGCGGGGTGCCCTAGAGCAGGTAGGGGCTTCTGGCGTAGTATAGCTGTTGGCGCTGCAGTTATAGCAGATCTCTTCTTTGCTCTAGCATACCTTAGCCCTATAGCCCTATTTCCAGCACCTTAGGCATTAGATAGGCTTAGCCTTGTCGATCTAGGGCTCTACTTCTAGGGCTTAGCAGCTCTAGAAGACCCCCTCTTTATAGGCTTTCTAGGCTGCCTCTAGGGAGGTAAAGGCTATTAGTACCTTAACCCTAGTCCGTTCTAGCCCTTAAGGGTACTAGACCTTTGCCCTAACTACTATAGGGTGTTGCCTTTTAGCTTCTTCTAGTAAGCCTTCCTCTATAACCTAGTTGTAGACTATAAGGCCTTTAACTACTACTGCCTAGGTTGTTATATATAAGGAGGCCTTCTCGCCAAAGGCCCTTGTAATCCAGGTAGTATTGCTCTCCAGGCTCTTCTTTATCTCTATATTCTCTATAACCAGAAGGAGGTTACTGCTAGAGAGCGTCTAAACCCCCTAAACTACTAGGCTAGAAGCCTGTTAGATAACCTATACTACCTCTAGGGCAGATTTAGCTAGTACCTGTTGCTAGACTAAGCCTAGTCGGATAAGTACCTAGCGCTCTAGGCTAGGCCTAGTTACCTTATAAGCTATTAGTTTACTAGCTATATTAGCCTAGGTAGGGGCTATAGGCTAGAAGTAGCTAGGCTGTTATTGTTACTATTGTTATTGCTAGTAGTAGCTAGGCTGCTAGGGGTGTTGTTAATACTGTAGCTTAGGCGTTGTTAGGGCGGGAGGGCGGTTTTAGGGTGCTGGAGCTACTACTATTATAGCTAGGGCTTCTTTAGGCGGGTCCTAGAGCAGGGCTATAAGGGTAATTTGCCTAGCTTTGGTAGTTGCTTCTACTATACTATAGAAGTTAGTACTATCCTTAGCTAGGCTGATTATCTGGTCTAGAAGGCTAGAGAGCGTAAAGGCAAGCTTAGGGGGGCTAAGGGTAGCCTAGGCGGTTTTCTTGGTTGCTAGGGCGATATGGTCGGCCTTGGTAGCACTATTGTTACTTCCTTCTTTCTCTATATTTTTCTCCGATTTTTTCCCCTGCTTTTTCAAGGTTTTCTAGCTAAAAGGGGCTGGGGCTAGGGCGTACTAGCTGCTGTTTAGGCCCCTAAGGAAAGGGGCAAAGACGTTGGTTAAGGGGGGGGTGCTAATTATAGGGGCGTTAATAGTAGGGGGGGCGCTAGAGCTAGGTACTATAGGTGCTATAGTTATAGCGCTTATGGCAGTCTCCTTAGCAGTGGTAGAGGTAGTAGTCTAGCGGTCTTCCATTTCCATATTATTGTTTAGGTAGTCCGTACTTAGGGGTTAGTCGTCCATACTTAGGGGCTAGCTTAGAGGGTTGTTATTATTGTCGTTAGCTATAGGTAGGGCAGGGTTGCTAAGGCGTAGAGCCGCATTAGTAGTCCATACGCAAGGAAATTGCAGTTGCAAGAGGGCAGCTAGGCTCGCTATTTTCTGCATTTTCGCATGCCTAGGGCTGTCGCACAACCGACAGCGCTACAGCGAAAATTGGCGGGCGTTGTGTCCTCAATCGGACGGTTCGAATGGATGTGGTTGCACGCGATTTGGTGTAGTTTTGACCAAAGACTCGTTTTTCGTTTTTAGGTGTCGGTTTTCACGGTATAGTTATAGGCTATAGCGCTATATTATAGGGGCTTGAAGCTTATATATCACGGCTTTCAGTGGGTCTTATAGGCCTATAAGGCTTATAGTTATAGGTAACGTAGTAACTTGATTTCTAGTCTAAGTAGGTAAGGCTTCGCAATTTCCTTTCCTATATATACCCTCCGGGACCGTTCCTGCCTTCTATACGGTAGGAGCCCCTTAGTAGGTGCATAGCGCCTTTCCGAAAAACCAAATAAGCTGGCGATTTCAAATAATCGACTTACGGCCACTTAAGCTGCAGGGTAAGCCGCACGACTTTTCCTGTAAGTTCTGTTTTCGCTCCTGCGGTGCAGGGTAGGTATAGGGTAGGTAGGTAACCTAGTAGAAGAGCCTTTTAAGGCTATTTCTAGCGCTTATACAGCCTAAGGAGGCTGTCTCTATAAAAGTAGGGCATAAATCTAAAAATAGAAAAGCCTTTTAAAGCTATTTCTAGGCTATATAGTGGAATATATAGCTTAGTCAGCAGTATCTACAAAAGTGGGTCCACCCTTAGAATATAGCTATATATCTAGTAGTTCGAGAACTGAAATCCGTTTTGCCTAAGCTATAACCGTTATAACCTATTTAAAGGTATAGGTACTATAGCTTTAAAGCTTATAGTAATATATAATATCTAAATATTCTATACCCTAGCGACTGATAGACGCACTAGAGTATAGAAGGAGTAAAAGGGCTTATAAACGCCTTTATCCTCTTATAGAGAAAACAATTTTTGGCACGGTTTTAAATTTTATGCCCTTTTTTACTCCGTTCTTTCAGCCAGTTCTAGTAAGGAAATAACAGGTAGTTACATAGAGGATCCCCCTCTAAAGGAAAGTATACTACTAGTAATAGCCAGAGCCTATTTTTTCCAAATATAGCTATACTATATACTAGAGTACTTCTAGACGTAGCTGGAGTAATATAGGCCTCCCTAACGCTGTAGGGAGCTGATGCAAGTATAAGGGCGCCTATAGAACTGTACTATAGTAGCTAGGACCTTATAAGCCTTTTAAGGCTATATAGAGGAATTAGGTGATTCTAGAGGGCTATAAAGTAGCCGGTACTATTGACTGGTCTTATAAGCTAATCAGGCTAAGCCAGGCCTTCTATATATATAGTATAGAATATATATAGGGGTAGAGGGTAGCTTAGTAAAAAGCTCCCTTAGGTTGTAGGCCTAAAAGCCTAATAAAGGACTGAAAGCCACTAACTGGTAGGGCTTTAGTAAGTCCGTCAGCCGGTATACACTTAGTATTAAGATATATAATAGTAACTATTTTAGCCTTAACCTGCTCTCTAACGTACTGGAATTTCAGCAGGGTATACTTAGTTCTAGCGTGTAGCGCTAGGTCATTAGCCACCGTTATAGAGCCCTGATTATCTCTATAGAGAGTAATAGGGTAGTCTATAGGTCTGTGAAGTTCAGAAAATAGCCCTATAATCTACTGTACTTCGTGTATAGCCTCTGTAAGTCCATTAGTTTCAGCTTCTAGGGTAGAGAGAGCAATAGTAGTAGCTCTTTTCGTTTTCCAGCTAATAGGCCTGGCGGCTAACTTATATAGATAGCCGTAGGTGGATTTACTAGTAGCCTTATCCCCTGCAGAATCAGAATTACTAAAGCCCATACGGACTAGACTACTATTAATTATAGAAGTCTGGCTACTACCTTTATTATTTCTAGAATCTACTATAGTAGTAGAGGTAGTAGTTAGGGGACTAGGCCCTTCCTTAGAGTGAAAGTCTCTACTAAGCTTAGTAGTTATATTACTACTATTACTAAGCTTAGGTCCTAGATCAGCTACTATATTTCCGTTATAGCTAAAACAGATGCTATAGTCTTTAGTACTGTTAAGATACTTAAAAAGATTTTTAGTAGCGTTTAAGTGTGATTTTGTAGGTCTATTTAAAGACCTAGAGAGCTACTGTACGGTAAAGCTAATATCTACCCTAGTAAGGAGCATTATATACATAGCTGTTCCTACTAGGCTTTGATAGAGCTTAATTTCCGTAGAATTACAGAGGTGGCTAGTGATATCTTCCTCTAGTTGAAGTCGACTTACTAGCCCCGGCTATAAGGGAATAGATATAGGCTTAGAATCGGCTAAGTTAAAGCGGCTAACCGCCTCTTCTATATACTATGACTGGTTAAGCTATAGGCGCCTATTAGGTCTATCCCTTATAATCTGTATACCTAGGAAATAGGCGGTAGGCCCTAAGTCTTCTATAGCGTAGACCTTATTAAGCTGTTTCTTTAAATCAGTAATATAGACTATATTAGGCCCTATAAATAGACAGTCATCTATATAGGTAACGATAAAGTGACAGGTTTTAGCATTATAGAAGACCCCTAGATCTAAAATAAGAGGGAGATAGCCTAGGCTCTTAAGTAAGATTTTAAGCTTATCTTGCCACTCTCTAGGGCTTTGTTTTAGACTGTATAACGCTTTGGATAGTTTAATAATATTAGGAGTAGAAGGATTATAGCTGTTGATTGCGGCAAGGGGGGTCAGGTGCTAATCCCCGTGACCGCGCAGCATATAAGCCTCTTGCTCTGGGAATGGGGCACGTGCTGCACTACTGAGCCTCCCGCTCTAGGGAATAGGGCGCATACTGCGCCACTTGTGCGACAGCCACAAGTAGCGCACCTACGCACTATATAATGGTCGTTAACGAGTACTCCGCTTAATATATGTATTTAAGGGGTACGTAACCACCCCCTAGATAAAGGGAGATAGATAATCCAGAACTAGAACTTAAACCAGTATTTCCTTGCTACTTGCTTTGCTCTTTATTGTTTTAAATCACTATAATCTCTAGAAACCTACTAATACTAATCAGTATTGTCTCTATATTACAATATAGGGGTAATATAGAGCAGCAAGGTAGTTAGTCAAGTGCTTGATAACCTTAACTAAGTAGATTACGGTTTACTTACTAAGGGCTGTTAATTAGGCAACTAGATAACTACCCTATTAACTTAGCAATATTACTTATAAGAAAACCGATACTATAAACCTACCTTCCTAGGCTAAGGAAGCTCGATCTAAGCTCCTAGACTAAGGAAGTATTGCTTAAGAGAATGCTACTAATACTATATTGTTAAGCAACTTTACTATAATCAACCTGTTATAGCTTCCTAAGATCTATCCGCTTATAGACCCTTAGAGAAGGAGGATACTAAGACGAACCTATATCGTATACTAAGTATTTCGTTAAGTATAGCCTAGGATCTTAAAAAGCATTTTAAACGAGAATTCCCTACCTGGCTACCTATTATAAGCATTGATAAATTTAATGCTTAAACCTTCTATAGATTACTAAAGCGTATCGATCTAGAGTATAATAGCGATAAAGTGCTTAACTTATATACGCTCTTCTGCCTTAGCACTTATAAGGGGTAACAATCTAAAGATCTGTACTACGAATTCCGCTTGGATTTCAAGGACTAGACAGCTAACTACTTTAACAAGTTGAATAACAAACTATACTTATAACTATACTAAATGCTTAACGACGGCTATATCCTGGTAGATAGCTCGAAAGGGCAGAAGCTCTTTAAGGGACTTATAGCACTTACTAACAACCTATCTAATAATCTAGAGCCTAATATACTCCCCTAAATTCATAGGATGTTAATCTAGACTAAGTATAGATAGCTTAGAACGGCATCTCCTCCTGCTTAAATAGAAAAGGGGAAGGAGATTATACTAATAATAACCTAAGATTTCGCTACTAGTTCCTACTAGGAGGAGGCAATATAGGGGGATATATAAGTCGGTAATATAACTGTAAATACTACCTAGTAATTTAAACCGGCAAGTAGCTTGATTATAAACAACGATTAACCGGCGAGCAGCCTAGGCCTAAGTATATATTAAATAGCGGCCTAAAGCGGGACGCTTAATACCGGTTACCGTAACAAGTTCGGAAATACCCTCTACCTACTAAATCAGGAGCTACGGATAACATTTCCGATTTATGGACTTAGAAGCGCAATAGGAGCAGGATTCCTGCTGGCTAACAAGGGCGCCAGCGAAGGCTACGGATTACTACTAACCACCTAAAGTACCGGCTAAGGTTATAGCTAAGGTTATAGCTAAGGTAACTACTAAGGCTATAACTAGGAGACTAATTAAGGAGGACGACGAAACCCTGTACGATATGTATAAACCCCCGGTATTAACCCTAACTATAGGCCGGGATATGCTTAACCTTAGGCAAGTAATAAAGAGTAATACGCTTAGTATAAGTATATTATATACGGAAGCACTAAGTATATAGCCATTCTACTGATCGAAATAGGCTGGATAAACAAGACGACTATTAATTGGAAGACCCTTACCGATTTTATTAAGTCTTAGGACTTGAAGGACAGTTATTCCAGGTCTAACAATAATATCCTTAATAACAAAGTTCGTTTCTTCCTTTACTACTACTAGACATTTTAGATCGATTATAGCTAGCTTAGTACTGTTTTTCCAAACGCTCTTTTAGGATAAGCTAAGGAATACTACTTATACTATATCCTACTTGGTATCTCTTTCGTTAAACTGTACAATATCTTAAAGAGATACTTCAAGACGAGTACTAAGTAGAACAACTATCTGTGCATTTAGAATACCGTTATTTTCCAGTCTATACGCCTTAAAAGCAAGAATAGCAATAAGTTAATAAAGGAAATTCTCTAGATCTTGCTCGATAGACTCTAGCAAAGCTAATATAGGCTTAATCTGCTCTATAACTATAAGGAATTCCTGGTCGCTAATATAATCCGAGCTTACTAAGGAGTGTCCAAGCTGAAGATTGCCCTGTACAAACTACTAATAAACTTTAAAGAGCTAGCAGCTATGCTCTGTCAGATACTTAACGTTAAAGAGACAGATTATATATATTGCTAATTCTTAATAGACTATAGGTTTATAACGACGAAAGCTAGGCCTATAAGAAACTATTAGGGTAACTCGATTATAGATTCGATCTTCGAAAGGAACCAGGCTATATATATATAGCAGCCCAGAGGCGCTATAGGGTACGGAAAGCGAAATGAGTTTTAGCAAGGAGACTGTAACAAAACCTATACCAAAGTAGGCTGCTAGATTTACAGTAAGCCAGATCACCGATCCTTTATATATAGCTAAGAAGAACAGGTAATAGCTAAAAGCAAATGGCTTAAACGGAAGGGCATTAATAAAGATCGTGGATAATATATAGCGTTTCTTCTTAACTATAAAGGTTTAGACAATAAATATAATACAAAGAAAGAAGATACTAAGCTTAGAGTATAAGTAGATAACTATAAGACCGATTAAGCTTAAGGTAAAAACAAAGCGCTAGTAATTAGTTTTAAAGAAGAATAAACGGTAGTGACTTACTTTGTAAACCAAGCTTTCCTCTATCTGATTACTAGAAGTAACTAGCTATGGAAAGACAGTAAAAAGGATATAGAGAGAACGGAAGCTATTTAATTCATACTCGATAGATATACCAAGGCCGAATTCTAAGGAATTATACCTAATATTAGGGCTACTGACGTTTCAACTACTAGACTTCGACAATTCCTTATACTAAAAAAGATAATTAGATTGCTTAAGATTAATAAGACGTACATAGGGGAAGCGAATATACTTTTTAGGTCTAGGGATTTAAAACGATTATTCGGCATAGTTAGAGTAGAGCTCGACATTAGTTATGCAACTTTCTACATATTAGAGATACTAACTCCTTTTCTTATATATCTAAAAGATATAGACAAGCTCGGCATCTACCTTAATAATATAACAAACAAGCTTATATCTAAGTCAGGGAAGCGTATGTATGTTTAGCAGAAATAGGGATACCTATAGATCCCTATTAAAAGGATTAAGCTACTAAGCATAGCGTTTACTATAGATAATAAGCATCCTACGCCTCTATAACTTATAGAGGCTAAGCTAAGGTATATTTATTAACGCTATAGATATCCTATAGTCAATAGATTATATAAACTACTATAACAAGCAGATTACTAAGTAGAGCATAGTACTATCAAGATGATCAATAAGTTCTATCATTTTTATTAGATTAAAGGAATAGTACTATAACGATTTAGATTTGCGTTACAAGATGACATTTGCTTTAACTTTAAGATCGTTATAGATGTCTTAGATATCGATAGTTCTAAGGTACTGTATATAGTCGATGCTACAACTTTATTCTAGGTAGCCTGCTTTCTAAATAATCTTTTAGCTAAAGAGATATAGAAGCAGCTAAAGGAATATTAGATTAATATATACCTTAGACTACCTAACGTTTTACATTATAATAAAGGTACTAACTTCAAAGTATATAAGTTCTAGGCTAAGGCTAAGCTTATAGGTATAACTTGCCACTCTATACCAGTTAAGGCATACTAATTAGTCGGCAAGATCGAGCGGTATTATAGACCACTAAGACAGGCGTATAACATTATTAAATCCAAAACTACTAGGACTTGCTTAAAAGAAGTATACTTATAAGCGGTACTAAGTACAGTTAACAATACTACTAGCCTAGACAGGCTAGTACTAACGCTCTTAGTTTTTAGCGTATATCTATACCTAACTATAGATGCGCTGCCTTCTCTATCTTAACTACGCTAAATAGGCGTAATTCGGAAGGCTATAGCGCAATTGCATATCCTTAACAATATAAGGACTATATAAGACGCTCTTACGTAGTATAATAGACCGAGTATAGAAGATGTACTGCCATACTTACTTAAGGTAGATATAAAAGTACTAGTATTCTAAGAAACCGATCAATAGATAGGACTCTATAAGGTAATCTCGGCCATAGATACAGCAGTAATCGTCAATATAGTTAATAGACCTATAGAATTTCGGAATATAATAGTTAAACTATACTACTAGGAGCTAACGTAGGACGAGTAAGCTAACTAAATTAGGGCTAAGTAGCTAGAGCTATTCTAATATCCCTAGCCTAAGCAACCTTGTTAATATAGATAACCCTAAAAGAACCTAGTACCTACTAACAACTTTATTTCGGAAAAAGAGAAGTATAATTACAATCTTACGCTTAAACTACAAGCTAAAGGCAAGATTACTATACCTAGCGCGCTATTCCAAGAATCCAACAAAGCAGAACTAAACTCCCTTCTAGCAGCTAGGGTAATTAAAGCGATCTAGATGCTAATAGATATATCAAGCTACTAAATTTTTAAATCAAAGATCGTCTAGGAAGTAAAAGACAAGCTTACTTCGCTATGCGAAAAGTTATATTTTGTAGCTTAAGGGTTCGACAATAAAGATAAGAAGTACCTTCTTACTTAGTCACCGACGATCTAGCAATGTATATAGCGGCTTATACTCTTACTATTCCTAACGCTTTAAACGTACTTTGGTTTTAAGGTATAGGTACGTAACGTTATCTAGGCTTATATATAAGCTAAGTTATAGCTAGTAAAGAAAGTAATTCTTCTATTACCCAAAGAGCTTAAGACGCTCTATCCCCCCTATACTATCTTACTTGTTAAAACCCTATTATATAGACTGGCTAAAGCTGGACTATACTGGTAGGTAATATATATGAACTGGTATATTAAATGTCTCGATCTCGAACTAAGCGCCTTCGACCTATACCTTATAATCGGTAAGATACAAATTAGAAGTAGATTTGGAATCGTCGGCCTATAAACCAATAATACTCTTAATATTAGCAAGTAAGCTTTTATAGATAAGAAGAAGCTTAAGCTGGATAAGGCTAGCTTTAAGTATAAGCTGCTAGTATTTTTAATAGACAAATCGATTATAGACTTTAACAGATATAGGCTCGAAACGAGTATAGACGCTATCGAGATTCGGCAAAAGGGGTAAGCTGCGTAACTCGAACTTATAAACCAAGACGCTGAAATAGCGAAACAAGTATATATCGAACAATACGTATATAGTACCTATATTACTACAATTTGCCAGCTAGAGGTGACTTTCGACTTGTTAGTAGCAGCGTAGTTAACTAAGCCTAGTATAGCCAAGATTGCCAAGCTTAATGCTCGATTGTAATAGCAGATCGAGAACTTAACGTATAGACTACGCTACCTATAACTCGAACTTAAGATAGCTAAGCTCTTTATCTTTATAGATAGATCATTCGCTAATAATGCCGATAGAACATTATAGATTAGATTTATTATTATGTTCGGCAATAAGATAAGCGGTATAAATAAGTTTAACTTATACGGCAATATTATATACTAGTCTTCGACTAAGTATA